>BTPG01000004.1:194202112-194214252 GCA_036245525.1 Semisulcospira habei | reverse complement strand
TTAGTAAGTCCTACGCCGAGCGGTATCGTCATTAGTAAGTCCTACGCCGAGCGGTATCGTCATTAGTAAGTCCTACGACGAGCGGTATCGTCATTAGTAAGTCCTACGACGAGCGGTATCGTCATTAGTAAGTCCTACGCCGAGCGGTATCGTCATTAGTAAGTCATACGCCGAGCGGTATCGTCATTAGTAAGTCCTACGCCGAGCGGTATCGTCATTAGTAAGTCCTACGCCGAGCGGTATCGTCATTAGTAAGTCCTACGCCGAACGGTATCGTCATTAGTAAGTCCTACGCCGAGCGGTACCGTCATTAGTATGTCCTACGCCGAGCGGTATCGTCGTCATTAGCAGTGATGGGGTTGAAGCGCCAGGTACTTGACCCCTTCACAGAGGACATGATTTACGTCTCTCACAATCCCTGGAAGTTGCGGTGGGGTGAGGGGGTGGGTGGTAAGGAGCGGGGAGGAAGGGTCGCGAAAAAGGGGGGGGGGGGTGAGAAGGAGGTGGTAACCCTAGATGAGGCGTCAGTTGTTATGATGTTAAAAAATTATTATTATTATTATTTTATTTATTTATTTATTTATTGGGGGTGTGTGGTGATGGTAGGGGGGAGGAGGGGGTGTGGAGGGGTCTCGGGGGGGGGGGGGGGGGGTTGGACTGGTTTGGTTAGTTCGGGGTTTAACGTCCACGGCACCGAAGTGCTAATGGACGGCCCTGGCGGGCGGTTAGTGGCGGACAGGGAAATCTATTGCCTATGGAGTACAACCTGAACACTGATCAATTCAGGCGCACTGCAACGGTGCCACTTTGATTTACCGGGACCTTTCAACGGACATGCTATGAAACAAGCCCGTCTTTTTTCCCTGGATTGCGAGTCCAGCTACCTGGTCTAGGACTGATGCAAGCGTAATACCATTGTATGCCGCGCTTGGTCTACCACCTGGGGTTGGTTGGGGGGAGGGGGGGGGGGGGGGGGGGCTAGATAAGGATGATTGTCACTATTGGCCATTGGCGTGTAAACCATGTTGGTGTGCGTTCTGCTTTATGTATAGTTCGTTCTGAGTCAAGTTCAGGACTGGACAAGGTAGGGGAGAATTCTATTCACTGCGCCGGGCATCGGAAAGTAAGTTGTGTTTGCTTTGTTTGTCATTAGCTAATAATAATAATAAAGGAGATTTGTTAAGCGCTTACTCAGTGTAAAAGTAGCTCTAATGCTGATACAACGAAAGGCAAGCTCTTGCTCTAGGCGCCTCAAGTTAGTCTCAGGTTAAATATCCCCAACAAAAGGTTTGCCCCCCCCCCCCCCCCCCCCTCCTTCTCTCCACCGGGAAGTCAGTGTAACGCCTGATCCGTCCCTGCCGGGCCTCAGATCCATCCCCCCCCCACCCCAACCCCCGCCCACCCCTCTCTGTGCACACCCCTCTTATCCTATTGATTGTAGTCGAGCATGTGAATTAACCCATTTCATCCTGATACACTATGGCTTGAAATTCATTTGACAATGATCAAGGGTGGTGCCAGAATAGCTTGGCACCTGAGGCCGGCGTCAACCTATTTTGGCACCGCCCGGCTTGAACTAAAACGGTTGATCTATCTTGTGATCTATAATATAGCCTTCATATGTCAATAAGCAAATTTTGTATTAAAAAAATCAGCCTCAGGATGTAATGGGTTAATAATACACAATACACTGACACAGTAAGTGTTGAAGTGGCGTCACAAAAAGAAATCTCAGTGAGAAACCGTCCGAAGACCCATGCCTTGGCCCCACCCTTACTACGACAGAGACGGCTCGAGTTTTTACCCGTCACCACCACCAGAAGCAATAAAGTCATGCAAGCCGGAAACCGGCTTTTTCTGGATTTGTGTGTTGTCACGAATCTAGAACGCGCGTGCGTTTTACGTCTCTGTCCAGAGGCACACAATTCTATGCCTCTTGCATTTACTTGACCGGCATATCTTCGCTGCGCTGACCGACAAAATTTGACTCCGGCGGATCTGTGTGCTGTATGCGGGCAATGACTTCACACGTACCGTTGTTGTGTTTTTACCTAGCGCGTAGATTAGATGTAGGTCATTGTGTAGTACCCAATCTAGTACTGACGTACACATACAAATTTGGCTCACTTACAGGCCGGGCCGGTTCGGACAGAGACGGAAACGAAATACAGCATTGAGATTTCAACAGCTAGTCTAAATGCCACTGAATGTTGTTTTGATTAATAAGCAACGTTGAAAAGCTGTGCTACGGCTGTGCTAAACAATGTTGCCACGCTTGCAACCTCTACCCCAAGCTGTGTGTTCCTGTGCTATGGTGGTGTCACTGATTTTAATGACGGACAGAGCGACTGTTTTCGATGGACGAAGTTAACATGACAAGGGTCGGGTAACACTGATGTGAACTTTGAATTCTGACAACAACAACAACATTCACAGCGGAAGGAATATTCATTTCATCATAACAATGCGAATTGAGACAGCCGCCGAGAGGATTTTGAGGACAGAGAAATACTCACTGAAAAGGGGGTAAGTCAGTTCTTCTTATGAATTCTTTTTGTGGAATGCGGCACCGCCCCGCTTTCGTCATGCTGAATATTCTAGCACTGTTTGGAGGGGGTTGTACTATTTCACATCACCGCGTGTTGGTAGCATGGGGTGAGTTTAACTTCCTTCACTGTCAGTGTACACAGAGTGTGTTTTAGAAACCATTGTAACTGAATTTCTCGTCAAAGACGCCATCCGTCAAAGGAACAAACTCAATGCGCAGAAGGCCATCGGTCCGACGTCGGCCCGACGGCCTTTGGGCAGTGGCCGGTATATTTTTGTGGTGTTCGCAAGAGGCATAGATTCTCATCAGCCCCCTCCCCTCCCTCCTCCCCCCCCCCCATCTGCATTTGCGGAGGCTCACGAGTATCTATGTCGAAAACGATTGTGTTGACCGCTTTTCTCGGCAGTGAAGGGGTTAATTGTTTTATTCTGGTGAGGGCCAGGATAAGCTAAGAGGGTGGGTCTGTATTCTTTGTTAACCAGAGATGTGCCGACGATCATTAAAAACAACAACATAAATAACGTTTTATATTGTTGAAGTGAATTTTTAGTTCAACTGGTTTGACGGTGACTGTACTCGTAACATTGCAAACTGATGTGCATGCGGAATGCGGCCTGACGTACACCGAGTCGTGTACTTTAGCCCTTTTGAGTCATTCTGATACACTACCGCATGAAATTAATTTTGACTGTGCCGGATAGTTCAAGGATGGTGCCAGAATATCTGGCGCCAAGCTAGTCAGGCGCCACCCTTGAACTAAAATGGTTGATCGAGTCTATCTTGTAATCTGTAATATAGCTTTCATAGGAAAATAAGCACAACCAAAAATAAGCCTCAGTGAGGACTGATATAGGCCTACTGAATGGGTTAAAACGCGACAACTGAACCCTTTGCGTGACGGTTGCGGTTTTAGTCAAACCGCAATCGACACGCAAAGGGTTAAATTTGAGATACTATGTTTGGTGACGTAGTAAAGATGGAGACACGCGGTTTTCAATCTTGTTTAGCACAAGCGACGCACTTTAATATTTGCGCCACGGAAACCCAGATGAGTTTACTCATTTTCAGGTCTACAAACATAGAACTGTATGGTTTTGTGTGCCATTACATTCGTTTCGTTGCGGTTGTTTAATGGTGAATGGCTCTTCATTATAATTATTAGTCACTACAGGGGCTTCTACGAAGCACTGAAAGCAGTGTATGGCCCCAGGCACCTGGTACAAAGTCCCCTGCGAAGCGCGAATGGCCAGGCACTCCTCACAGATAATACCTCCATCTTGAACCGCTGGTCGGAATACTTTCAGAGCCTCTTCAGCGCTGAGCGCACTGTTCAAGAAGCAGTCGTCCTACAAATCCCACACCTCCCAGTAAAGGTTGAGTTGGACGAACCGCCCACCGCTGAAGAGACCCTCACAGCCATCCACCAGCTCAAGAGTGGCAAAGCAGCAGGCATTGATGGAATACCGCCAGAGATCTGGAAACATGGAGGCACAGCACTGCACAACAAGCTCCATGACCTCTTTCTCTGCTGCTGGGAGGAAGGAACACTACCAAAAGACCTCCGTGATGCAGTCGTTATCACCCTGTACAAGAACAAAGGCGAGAAGTCTGACTGTTCCAACTATCGGGGAATTACCCTGCTGTCCATTGCTGGGAAAATCCTTGCAAGGCTGCTCCTGAATCGGCTGGTACCTGCCATCGCTGAAGACCAACTCCCAGAGGGCCAGTGTGGCTTCAGAGCAAACAGGAGCACCACCGATATGGTCTTTGTGCTGAGACAGCTACAGGAGAAGTGCCGCGAGCAGAACAAAGGGCTGTACGTAACATTTGTCGACCTAACAAAAGCGTTCGACACTGTGAGCAGGCAAGGCATGTGGCAGATCCTGGAGCGACTTGGCTGTCCCCCAAAGTTCCTCAACATGATTGTCCAGCTACACGAGGACCAGCAAGGCCAGGTCAGACTCAACAATGACCTCTCAGAACCATTCCCTATTCTCAACGGCGTAAAGCAGGGCTGCGTGCTGGCACCGACCCTCTTCACCATCTTTTTTAGCATGATGTTGAAGCAGGCCACAGTGGACCTTGATGATGACGATGCAGTGTACATCAGGTATCGTCTCGATGGCAGCCTGTTCAACCTCAGACGACTGCAGACCCACACGAAAACCCTAGACCAACTGATTCGTGAGCTGCTTTTTGCTGATGATGCTGCCCTCGTTGCACACACAGAGAGAGCCCTGCAGCGCATCACGTCTTGCTTCGCAGATGCTGCCCAGCTCTTTGGACTCGAGGTCAGTCTGAAAAAGACAGAGGTCCTCCATCAGCCGGCACCCAAGACAGTGTATCGCCCTCCTCACATCACCATTGGCGAGTCTGATCTAAAGTCAGTGCACCAGTTTACTTACCTTGGCTGCATTATCACGTCGGACGCCAAGCTGGACAAGGAGCTTGACAGCAGGCTGGCAAAAGCGAACAGCGCTTTCGGGCGACTTTTCAAGCGGGTGTGGCACAATCAACAGCTGAAAACAGGCACCAAGATCAGCGTGTACAGAGCTGTGGTCCTCACCACCCTGCTGTATGGTTCCGAGTCCTGGGCCCTCTACCGCAGCCAACTACGACTCCTCGAACGCTTCCACCAGCGCTGCCTGCGTACCATCCTGGGCATTCACTGGAGTGACTATGTCACCAACGTCGAGGTCCTTGAACAGGCTGAAACTGTGAGCATCGAGGCTTTGCTGCTGCGGACACAGCTCCGCTGGGCGGGGCATGTCTCCAGGATGGAGGATCATCGCCTACCAAAGATCACCCTGTTCGGCGAGCTTGCTACTGGACACCGTGACAGAGGGGCACCAAAGAAGAGATACAAAGACTGTCTCAAGAAGTCACTTAGTGCCTGCCAAATCGACCACCACCAGTGGTCTTCGCTTGCTGCGGACCGTGACACCTGGCGCTCCACCATTTACAAGGCAGCTGTCTCCTTTGAGGACTCTCACAGAGCTAGCCTTAAGGACAAGCGGCTCAGGAGAAAAAACAGAGATGCCGCAGCTCAGAACCCCGGCCATACCTTCCCCTGCAGCCACTGCGGTCGAACCTGCCTGTCTCGGATTGGCCTCCGCAGCCACGAACAAGCCTGCAGACGTGGGCAACTCCTATAAAATCTTCGTTCGCGAAGTCAAGCCAAGAGAGATAATTATTAGTGTAAGGAACTATTTATTCAACATTGTATCGTTCCGGCATTTTCTGACTCGGTGCAGCCGCTGTACTGTGTCCCGGCTATCCGGTGCCGCGCTGGCTTAACGCTTGTGTCTATCATCTGGCACTGTGAGACAATGCGGTCGATAAATAACTGATTACCGCAATGCTACCCAGTACTACGTAGTTTCATAGCCCAAAATAGCTCGCAACGGGTTACAATCTTCTTACAGCATATGTACAATGTAATGATCGGTCAAGCCGGAGCGGTGGCTGAACGGGGATACAAAATGGTTTCAGCAAGAGGCAAGTTGCGGGGGCTCATGAGGATGTATGCCTTTTGCAGTTGGGTGGTGTTCAGTTTTTTTGTTGTCGTCTGCAGTGAAATGTTCCGGCATCGAATTTCTAGGCTGGATTTGACCGAGATCGAACTGTAGTGCAGCTGTTCCCAGGAGCTGTCGCGGACTTGAAAGTTAGCTCGATCCATGCAGGCTCGCGTGTTCGTGTCTTTTCGTTGTCTGAAAGCGAAACCGATACTGCGGCGCAGTTCATTTCGACTGATCCAGATCAGACGCTTTATAACCGGAAATTTGATTAACTCATTTAGCCCCAACGCCCTACAGCAGGAGATTGATTGACCATGATAATTCATGGGTAGCGCCAGATTAGCTTGGCGCCTTCAGGCGCCAAGCTAATCTGGCACTAGCCTTGAATTATCATGGTTAATTCACCTCAGTCCCGCAACTGGTTCATCGTCGTTAAGTAACACTTCCAAAATTTGGGAAATGCACCCGTGGGGCTTAATAAGACACCACAGGCTAAATGGTTCAGCATAGAGCAAGAAGTGGTAATAGTTACAACGGATGTGCTTGTTGTCACAGAGTGCCTGTTATGTATAGTATGAGTTAAATAACTGATTAGAGTTAAAAGTCAGGTCAAGAGCCGAGTACGGGATATTGACCGAAACGTGACCCGCAAGGCTTAAGCCAGTATAATAGGACCGTAAGGGTGGGAGATCGGTTACCTATAGGAATCGTATACCTTGTGTGAGAAAGAAATTAATTTGTATAGGGATAGGTGGCACGAGTGTCCAAACAAGGGCAGGAAAGGTCAAAAGGTAAAAATAACGCAGGACCTTTGGAAAAGGGCCCTTGTGCGGACAGAGACTAAAAATTGTATATAAGAAATGGTCAGAGTGGGTTTCGGGGGTTCCGTCCCTGAAGTGACACGTTGTGGCACCCTCGAGACAACGCACTGGCCTGCATCATGATTTCAAGTCGACGCCTCGCATTGTTGGGTGAGCTGACTTAAATTCTTGTACCAAATGTTAAAGTACCAAAGGCTAGAGTAAAGAAATGATGATGTGAACCTTTCACTCTCTCTCTTTATGTCTGAGAATGTTTGAAGTGTGAATGATCCTGTTTTGTGATTCGTAACGTGCTTCGCTTGTCAGTGTTATACGTTGTTTGGTTAGTGGTTGTGACGTTATTTGTCGGGTTATTAGTCGTTCCACTGATGCTTAGTGAGGGGCATGAGCTAGCATGTTGTACGCTTGATTGATATCCCGTACTCGGCTCTTGACCTGACTTTTAACTCTAATCAGTTATTTAACTCATACTATACATAACAGGCACTCTGTGACATTGTTAATGAGTCGGTGATGCCGTGTGTGGACTGATGGATCTCTCTCTCTCTCTCTCTCTCTCTCAGAAATGAGGAAATTAGGACACGCGTCCCGGCCTAGGTGATAGCCATTTCGACAGTATATGAATATTAGTAGGACACGCCTTTCTCATTTTGACAGCGTATGTTTGAGTCGTGATTTGCATCAGTTTCTTCTTCTTTGATAAAGTTCCACTGTGCGCGTTTTGTGGACCAATTATTGACAGTAATTCCCAATCTGCTGTTATCATTTCCTGATTTAAATATACTTAGCGATTTTCAAAATTATTTATAGTTGCGTCATTTTCTTAGACTTTAAATTCGTCCCCTTGTGTTGTTGTTTTTTTCTTCTTATTTTCAAGTCGTCAAAATAGCTCTGTGTTACGATTGTGGTTGTGTTGTTCTGTGAGAGCATGCATGCATTCATCGTAGGAAACGATCCGATATTTATTTGAGCTATCATGATTATGAATCACGTACCTTTTTAGTAAGATTCGCTATCGTTCGCGCAGAGAGCGGAATTGGCTTTGTTATGATACGCTAAGATTAGTCCGGAAGTTTCTAGCGCTTGAAAGTCGCGCGGAGAAGAGCGGTCGATTTTTGTGATGCATAGATTCGCTGAGAATAGACCAGAACATTCGAGCAAAATCGCGCTCTGTCTAGTGACCTCGTGTGTGTGACATCAAAGTGTAGGCAACATTTTGCAACACAGTATGTATTACGAAAGATCGTGAAACTTCCAGAAAGTGTAGGCAAGGTCGTGAACTGTCTGCCATACTTTTGTGTGACGTCATTATACCGCCTGGATTTCCCAAAATAGGGGCTGGAAATAGCAGCCAGATTTTTGTAGACCATTCTGGTGTATTCTTTTTCATTAATATTTATGAATTTGAGTTTTGGTTAGATATTTTATTTTGATTGGTTGTGTTGTATGAAGTTGCTGGATTCTTCTGGAAAGGATACCACTATAAAAGATCGTGCTAGGAAGCACGTGTGTACATTGTTCAGTTGTAGAATTGCGATGTAACAACGTCGGTACATTGTTCAGTTGTTTAATTGCAGTGTATCGTAAGCACATTGACATTGAGAGAGATACGCCAGGTATCGTGGTTCATTGTCAGTGACGGAATTATACAGTATATGGTGATATACATTGTATGAGAGACGCATTGTGTCAAAGTGTAGACATTTTGCAGAGGAGACATTGTATCAGTGTTGGTGCATTTGTGAACGCATTGTGTGGAGATCGCATCACTGCAATAAAATATTGTTGGAACTGTTACTCCAGTGTGGTCTACATCCTTAAGCGACGTGTGACGGGTTGCAGCTGAATGAAGTTTCTTTAAAAGAACCTTACGTGCGTGCCGTCTGGTGTGATATCATACCACGACCACGACTCAACACGTAACACTCTGTGTATTACGAACTTTGTCGCAGGTGAACGTGCATAGTTCCTTTGACAAGTTACTTCTCATTTGTTTTCTTTTACAGTTGCCGACTTTGTTATTTTTTGTTGACATAACCAAGCAAGAAAACCGTAAACATTCTGCTGAACTCAGATTAAGCGCGTGATAAACATTGTGATTCTCCGCCGTGTATTGTCTTACTGAGCTTTTGTTTTTCAGCATTTTATAGATATTGATATTAGTTGATTTTTTAAAAAAATTTTTATTATTATTATTATTATTATTTATTTTTTTTTAGGGAGGGGGGGGGGGTGGTGAGGGGGGGGGATTATTTTTGTGACCATATTTGTATTATATCTCTCGCTACATTTGCGTTGTTACCGAAATGCATAATCGTAATCTAAATACTGTTCCGAAACGTACAGACGAACTGAGAATTGGACATCTTAACATATACCATCTAGTTAACAAGGTGCCAGATTTACCTGTGTTCCTAAACACGCCCTTACATTTCCATATTTTTGGTGTGTCCGAGTCAAGGCTTAAAAGTTCAACAGGGATAACTCCATTTCTGTCCCAAACTTCTCAGTACTCCGTAGAAATGCCTCAAGCCCTCAACACACTGGACTAGCAGTATATATGCATAATTCAATACTTGGTAACGTCAAACGGCGACAAGACTTAGAGTCAGCTCAAGTGGAAATCTTGTGGGCAGAAGTGAAAACATCTAAATCCCCCCCCCCCCCCCCCCACCTCCCCGTCCTCATTGGCTTTATTTATAGAAATCCCGCAGCCAGCTGGGACTGGCCGAGTATGATGACTTCGTAACAATGATGGATAGCGTAAATCAAAATAAAGCTGACGTTGTTCTTTTGGGGCGATTTTAATATCGATCTTTCTAAATCTAAAAGGTCCCATGCTGCATGGGCGTCAACAACAGCACTATTCGGTTTAGAACAGTTAGTTAAAACTCCTACTAGAACCACATGTACATCTTCAACCCTGATTGATCATATTTACGTGACAAATGATGATAAAATATCAAATAACAAATAAATATGGTTCTTTCAAAACATTTAATAACGGCGACTTTCTGTGGGATCTGAGCAATACTCCTTTCAGTGACGTGTATAACCACACTTCTCCTGACAGTGCCCTGTCGTCCTGGATGGATCTGTTCCTTGGCATGCGCCCATAAGAGAAAAACGAGTTAAGCACTCTACCCTGCCACCCTGGTTAACAGTAAATATCAAACAGGCCATGTCATTTAGAGACAAACTTAAGAAAGAAAAACAGTATGATGAATATAGGAAACAACGAAATCGTGTTAAATACCTAGTGTAAAGCGTAAAAAAACCCCGTTCTTCCAGGAAGTGATTAGGGATAAAAAAGAAAAAAGATACAGCATCGGTTTGGAAAGCCCTGAACGTTATAACGAAGGGTAAATCAGCCCCTGAAATTCCATCCCATTTGTCAGCTGATATATTAAATAATCACTTCCTATCGACAGCTGAAACACTTGCTCAGTCAGCTGCAAGTAGTAACGCAGAGTACCAAGTTCCTAGTGTACTGGAAAAATACTGCAGACATTCATCATTCCTGATATTACGGTCGCTGAAGTCAGCAAATTTATTTCTAGCATGCTGAACAAAAAGTCCACCAGGGTGGATGGTATCGACAACAAAATTCTGAAAATGTCACTACCATATACGGTAGAGGCACTCACTTATATCTTTAACCTCTGTATAAAACACAGCACGTTTCCAACTATTTTCAAAGAGGCCAAGGTAATTCCAATCCCTAAATCAAAAGATCTTGAAGATGTCAGTAACTACCGTCCTATCTCACTTTTGTCGGCCCTATCAAAGCTCCTTGAAAAACACCTACAAAACACCTCCTCAATTTTCTAGAAAAGGGCAATTTAATGAATATTTATCAATCCGGCTTTAGACCGAAACACTCATGTCAGTCAGCACTGACACACATTGTAGACAGCTGGCTGGAATCAATAAATAAAAACCTGATATCTGGAGCTGTTTTCTTAGACCTACAAAAAGCATTTGATCTTGTCGACCATGACATTCTCTTAAAGAAGCTAGCAGCATACCATATAAGTGAATCCACCATAGCATTCTTTAGATCATACCTAAAAGACAGAAACCAAAAGGTATATACCCATGGAAAATACTCTAAACAAGGACACGTTAACTATGGTGTCCTCCAGGGGTCGATCTTGGGACCTCTTCTATTTATAATATTCATTAATGATTTGCCTTTGCATATTACTAACACTGATGTCAACTTCAACCTGTTTGCGGACGATACAAGCCTCCATGTTTCGGGTTAAAAAACAGCTGACATTAACCTTAGCTTACAAAGTAGTCTCAGCGAAGTTTCCGACTGGTGCAGAGTGAATAATATGGTTCTTCATCCAGGAAAAACAAAGAGTATTTTAATCATTACACGACAAAAACACCAACGCCGACCACATCCGTTACATTTACAACTGAACGCTAAACCGATAGAAGAAGTCACAGAGCCTAAATTATTGGGAATACACGTTGATGAACAACTATGTTGTGAGACGCATATAAATCCAGTCTGTAAAACCATTGCTAAAAACACTTTCCTGTTGTCCCAGCTTAGACAAGTAACGGGTACACATACTCATAAACTGTTTTTCATGCTCATATCAAGTCTCACGTTGATTATGTCTCCACAGTGTGGGACGGTTGTAGTGATGTTCACATGAACAGGTTAAACTCTATATTTTTTAAGAGAGCTGTCCAAATGATAGATTCCTACCACAGACAAATTTAGACATCTAAACATTCTCGGCCTGCGTCAACAACTTAGTTTCCACAAATGCATCCTCATGCACACGATATTAAATAACATGACACCGCATTATCTAACCAACAAATTTATGCCACAGGGCAAGAACGCGAACGGACCTGAAGGAACAATACTTTACCCCTACCTCTGCCTAGAATTGACCTCTTTAAAACTAGTTTATAGTTTTCTGGACCGTTTGTATGGAACACTATTCCTGCACATTTAATAATAATAATAATAATAATAATAATAATAATAATAATAATAATAATTATTAAGCGCAAACTCCCTGCAGTTCAGGCTCTAAGTGCCTTTTGAAGACTATAGCCCCGCTTGGAATCTTTAAAACGAAACTTTTCGATTACCTGATGAGCCAAACATAACATCACTGGGCATTTATTAAACAAACCCTGATGGTTAATACTTTCATGTACCGCATGCATTTATGTATAGTGTGTGTGTGTGTGTGTGTGTGTGTGTGTGTGTGTGTGTGTGTG
>BTPG01000004.1:194023843-194202092 GCA_036245525.1 Semisulcospira habei | reverse complement strand
TGTGTGTGTGTGTGGTGTGGGTGGGTGGGTGGGTGGGGGTGTGTATGTGTGTGGGTGTGTGGATTTGATTAGCGGGTTCGGGGTTGCCGTCCACGGAACCGGAGTGATAATGGACGGGTTTTAGGGCGGAACAGGGACAGCTCAGTGTTGCCAAAGGCCGGGAGTACGACCTACTCAAGTTGTGTGTATGAGAGAGTGTTTGGTTTCCTTTTATAGAACTGACAAAGCCGGACAAAGCCACTTTTTCTTTTCGAATGATGAACGTGATGTCAGTGTACACCATGTAAATTCTAGGTCTATTGTCATTGTCAGTCAGGTCTATGCCAAGAAACTACACATCAGCTCGAGTGCACTGAACGGCCTGATAGTGGCACACACACACACACACACACACACACACACACACACACACACACACACACACACACACACACACACACACACACACACACACACACACACACACGCACGCACGCACGCACGCACGCACGCACACACGCACGATTAATAGCTCTTTACAGCAAGTCCAGTTTTGTGAATATCAAAATTGTCATTGTCATACTTAGTGTCTCTCGCCTTCTCGCGTCAATGTCAGTAGACAATTTTTTTAGGCAAACTAGAGAGCTAACCACTGGCAACAGCTGTGAAAGAGAACCTTTTACGTGAGGGGGAAAAACGTATATCATGTTTGTGTGTGTGTTGTTGTTGCGATTATTGTTCACAGAAACAACTATAAATGAGAAGTGGAGGTCTGCAATGCACAAACAGGAAAGTGCCGTGTTACAGCCGTTTCAACACTGAATGGGCATCCAGTGCATGTTGTTACTTTATCCTGTCTTAGTTGGTTTGGTTGGTTTTTTTTTCTTCTGGCTAACCCGAGAAACGTGAACACCGAGTAAATGCAAGAGGTATAGATCCTCATGGGGATCTATGTCTCTTGCAGACAACACATTCCTGAGCTAAGGATTTTTGGTCTTGAATTAGGCAAAGACTGCAGAAACAGTCTATGTCATCTGGCATTGAACGGGTTAAACTGTGTTTTATAGCTTCTCTATTCAGTAACCCTTTCATTTCCAGAACTAAATAACTTGTATTCCATGCCTCAATGGTGGTCATTTAGTTTTGGTAGCCACTGAAAGGATTTAATTGCAGGAAAAATGAACTGACTAGTGGAAGCTTGATTTCATGCACCAAAGGAAATGACAGAATCAATCACTAAGGAATGTAATATTTGAACGTCGCCCTCACTATTTCAAAACGAATCACACCTGTACAGTTAGTTCCAAACTCGAGTCGGTTTGCACTACCGTGAACCTTAAGGGAGCATGAGCATCGCGCTATTCTACGGTTATTCTACGCCGCAGTGCATGGGTGTTTTGTTTTGGGCTCGGTGGTCGCGATTCACGTTTATCCCGGCTGCGTAAACATAGCAGCATAGAGGCAACACTAGCCACCAAGATACATACAGTACATTTAGCTTCTCACAAGCCCCCGCACTCTGCGCGGAACTCATGAAGATCTATGCCTCTTTGTCTTTGGTTATGGGCGAACATTGCTAGGCAGTGAACGCCATCCGTCTGATGTAAAAACAATATTATCCTCGTGAAAGTATGCGGTAACGGTTGAATGAATGTTTCTTGATAGGTTCATTTGTCTCTGTGCACATCAGACGGAGCAGAGAACCTTCTGCCATACCATCTGACGGCAGTTCCGATGAAAGCGGCCTTCAAGGCAAGGCTAAAGCCTTGTACTGTCCCCAGCCCTCAACCAAATAATAGCCCTATCCAAGACCATTTTTAGTATATATTTAATTTTTAATTTGTAACCTGGCTTTTAAATTTCTGCCCGTATATGTGCCTCAGCAGATACAAGTATATTCCGTAGTGAACCCGACTCTGTATGTACCAGAACAAAAGAGGGGGGAAAAGTGGTGTTCATTTATAATATGGTCTTTGATGTACGGTTACTAAAAAATAAAAGAAGCGGTTGAAACTCACTGCAAAACACAATAGCCCATCTCACTCCCTTTCCCCCACTCAGCCTGGAAATTAAAATTGTGTGAACTGAAAAAGCAAAACTTAGGCACAGATTCTCATGGGTCACGGTCCTATAACTTGCGTGGCGGACATTTGAGGATCTATGCCTTTTCTCATCTGTAGAAAGGACCACCATCAGACTGAATTAGATACACTCAATGATAAACACCTCCTGTCTGGAATAAACATAGATCCTCATGGCGCCCGCAGATACGAAAGCTAACGAGAATCCTGACTCTTGCCTGCCTCTATCATTATGCTGGTCCTTACATACAAGAAGCTGCGCGAGCTGATTCAGTGACTGCCTTCCGCCATTGTATGAGAGGCGATGACAGCAATTATAAACAAACCGTTGCTGAAAAAACTGGACAGAAACCGAGAAGAGCGCGAGCTCACATTCCATCGAATCAAAATGATTAGGTTTTTCTGAGTCTGAGTTAGAACTGTGTACAGAATCGGGAATTCCTGGGTGAAACAAGCTTCGCTGAACGTGTCTGTATGGACACGCGTGTTAGCAGTGCTCGCAGTCAGCTGATTTCAAGGACACTGCCTGTAACCGTACAGTTCACGTTAACTCATTCGCGGCCAGCCGCATCCGAATGTGCGGCATAAACTAGGAGACGGTTTGACCATGATAATTCAAGGGTAGTGCCTGAACTGAGACGCCAAGCTAATCTGGCACTACCTTGAATTATCATGATCAATCCATCTCCTGCAACTATTACATAGTCGCCGGTTCGGCAACACCTCCAAAATTTGAGAAGTGGGACCTTGGGGCTAAAAACGTTCACCGCAACTTTTCGATTTGGCTGACGCAAGACTACGGCTTGGACAAAGGCCAATTTTGCACGCAAGAGGCACAGATCCGCATGATCCCCAGCAGTTGCTCAGGGGATCATGAGGATCTGTGCATCCGTCTAGTTGTAGTGGAATGATGCGGATCATAGGAGAACTGAACTTGAGCGGCAAGGCCGCCGTACGAAACTGAGCGGCCGTGAAAAGTAAAGGTCGTAGTCACAGAAGGCAGGATTTGCGAGGTATATTTCGTCCGTCTGCCATAGTCAAGGGTGATAAATGTCACCAATAGGCGTACGGGAACTGTAGCGGCCCATGAGAGTCTATGCCTCTTTCAGACAGAAGGAGTTGGTGCTAGTGCTTTTTTTCGGGCATTTGAGTCAGTACGAAGCCGAATGCACACGCCGGCGCAGCGACACTGATAGCCACGGCTCGGTCTGTTTGAACTGTAGCAGACCAGCTGGCACAGAGGCCGCCGGGAAGCAGAAGATGGCCGCTGTTACTCGAAGCTAGAGCGGCGGGCAGAATGAATTGAAGCCGAAGCCTGAGATGAAGATGCATTCTGTTCATTTGTGGTAAGTCGCTCATTGTAACGGCCTTATTACGGCGTGCTAGTCTATATGTGACACTCACGGCCGCAACGGGTGAACCGCCGTAGGTCGCATCGTGACTGAACACAGCGGGCGCGGCCGAGAGAATAGAACAGCACTCCGAGGAGTGGGGCCTATGGTTTGTTCACTCATGGTAAGTCGTCACTATTGCGTCTTCATTGTTGCGTGTTAGGCGTCAGTGATAATTGAATATCAGTTAACAAATTCGAGACGTGCCGCCTCCGGATACGCGACGGCCGCATAAGCGGCCGCGTCAGTATCCGGAGACCGTGTGCTGGCACGTAGTCAACCCGGCGCTACCGACACCCACAGGGTTCAACAGTTACGCAACACTGAGCTTTGATCAGTTATACCAACCTCCGTTCAAGTCAGTTCAATCAGTTTAACTTGAAAAAAAAAGTTGCTAGGTACTAGGTCACCATGCACCCCTTACATTGAGACTGCCGGAACGCCGGCCTCAGTGGCAGCCAGACTATCGCCTCAGCTGCAAGAGACACAGAAGCCCATGAGCCGCCACGACTGCGGGGGCTCATGAAACTCTGAGCCTCTTGCTTGCTTTCGGCGGATTTTGTGTCCGTGTTCTTTGGACCGCTGGGGTTCTTATTCTCAGGAATTCCGATTGCTTTTCGGCGTTCCCTTGCATTTTTAAGGCCGGGTGCATCATAACTGTATTTTCTTTCAACCTCTTTACATTTTAAAGTCCCTTCTATCTATAAGGGACTTTTTAGGACGGGTCATGTCGCGGTGGGGCGAATTTAATTAGCATGTCCATGATGTCAAAGCCCGCGGGCAGGCTAAACCTCTCAGTAACAATTGAAGTAACACTGAGATAAAAATTACGTCATGTCTAGTTATGCTAACCTCGCTGCTGAACGTACATTTGGCGCGAAGCGCCGTATGTGCGTATGTATGTATGTATGTAAACAAGAGAATCTCCGATATTTCTGTACACATAAGCTTGATACTTGGCTAAAGACTTTCATAAGTGGGTGGCTAAGAGAGCCTCCGAGCATGTTGTAATTGAATGTCTCATTTACGACAGAAACAACCGTTCAAGTATAGGAAGTCGGTTGACCCAGATTAGAGTCCGTCATTTTTGTCATATTTACTTCAACTTTTGCATATATCTAGCTTGGAGAAAGACATTGGGTGAGTTCGTTAGCCATCTTTGTATCCTTTCAACTTCTTAGTAAAAATTAATTCTTTTCAGAAAATAATTAAAACTTTACTTCTAGAGAAACTTGAGTCAGACAATGGCGGTGACGTAAAAGAGGCAACTTGGTCACTACGCAGACACTGACATAATACTCTAAATATGACGTCATTCTCTCTCTCTCTCTCTCTCTCTCTCTCTCTCTCTCTCTCTCTCTCTCTCTCTCACACACACACACACACACACACACACACACACACACACACACACACATGCGCGCATCTCCAGGAGGAATAGATCCTCATGAGCCCTCCAGGCGCATGAGGATCTATGCCTCCCGGAGATGTTTGGAGCGTGCGTGCATCCTCGGCACTAACACGCACACACATATCGGCGCGCTTTCAGAAGAGCATGCAGGTGATTGATTGATTGATTGTACATTGCTTAACGTCCCGACAGCAACAATGCTTTCTCAGGACGTGCCTGCACTGCGTGTGAAAAAAAAAACCTACACAGAACATTGAATGTATGTCGCCAGCCGGTCAAATACATTAAATAAACCTAACAACATGGGCCTAAATAAAGCTAAGACCATTTAGCAACACACATCCAATATCAAGAGCTACAGGCAGTGCAGACAGTAGGGAGAGTTTTAAAAAGGCAAATACAGGTGAATGGACAAAGGGTAAGCCATATACTTAGTATATCATGTAGCTAGGTAAAGTCAACCTGCTTTCACACAAATTATAGCCAGACTGAAATTGTAACGTGAAGTTCTAGTTTTGTCACCATTTTCTCAAGCCTATGTAGCGAAAGTGAAACTCATATCACGTAAAATATATAATTAAAAACTAAAACTTACGTCATGACAAATGACGTTTGCCAAACCAATGACGCGTATGTCCTGCGCCCCTTATCGCCCATTGGCAGATCTGCGAGACTTTTTCAATAGGAGATAATTTAACATCAGAATCAGGTCAAAGACAAAAGGTAGAGACCATTGACAGCGAGGACAGCTCTCATATAGAATTGACTTTGTGGGTTATGGTTCATCCCATCTTGTTTCTCATTGGCCTGGATTTTTTCCCTGGTCCGCGTTCTGAAGGCAACGGGAGTTCCCCTTGTCACATGTTACCAAAGTAACATGTGATAAGTAGACCCCCTTATTACATGTTACGATGACAACGTTACTCGCTGAGCAAAGCGCTCTCCCCCCAAATAAATATTTGACCAATCACATTTCACGGTAAATACATACCCTAATCTTAATTCAGTCAAAACTCTAAACAAAAATATGCCAATAAATAATTAATTTAGGAGTGGTTAAACAACAAAAAGAACTACATGTAGTTGTTCTGTGGTACCACTGGTACCAGTTTCATACAAAACATACTGAACTGAATAATTGGAGAAGATAGATAATATTAACGACAAAAAAATATTCAACTGAAGCGAAGGCTCTATCATTTACTGACCGCATTCGAAATCGCGAAGAAATAAAAAGCTGGATAAATAAAAACTGAGAGGGTTACGCAACAAAATAACTGTATGCACACGTTGTGTTCCGCCTATATTACAAATTTTGTACAAAAGATTGACAGTAAATATGTTAAATTAAAAAAAAAAAATCTGAGATAGAAATTCCATGCGAATGATGCAGATCGCGCGAGCTTGTTAACTGATATTTGGAAGTTGGAGATTTACGTCCCTGGAATCTCTACGTCACAAGTAAAGTTTGGGGTCCTTTTAAGGGTATTCTTGACGCTTATACCTTTTACAGTTGAAGACAAAATCGTTGTACTACGAGGTAGGCTTTGCCAGTGGTTCTTGTCGCCCCTCGGATGCGGTCGGGGGGTGGGGGGGTGTCAATATCGGAGGTAAGAGTCTCGGGCGAAAGCCATCGACTCTACTTCGGACATTAACCCCCCCCCCCCCCCTTACCCCCCCCCCACCCACCCCTCACCCACTGGCAAAGCCTATCTCGTAATACAACTAGTAATATACCCTGCCGAGTCGATCGGACCGTGGCCTCAGAGACCTCTGGCCTACGTGAAATCAGGCACGGATTAGATATAACGGTAGGCAGTGTTTGCATGAAAACACGTAAGTAAAAATGCTGTGTGTTTGAAAAGAAAAATATAAGTTGACATTTTGGTCAGAGCATGTTATCTGAGGCTTTCTTCACAAAGCGCTGATAAACATTTTCTGTGGAGCTGCTCTGATGTTCCAGATTTTGTCAGAACTAAAATAGAGGGAAAATTTCAAAGGAGGCAGTTGCCACAAAATACAATTTTTCGCCGGAATGTCTGAAACGAACACCATCGACTGATAAGCTAGACAATCACTGCAGCAAGCAATGTATTGTTCTACAAGTTGACTCGTTCGAGACGTGCCGCTTCCGGATACGACCGCCGCGTATCCGGAGGCGGCACGTCTCGAATAAGTTAACCCCTCCCCTGCCAGTGAACGTAGTAATCTTGTTTGTTCATTCCACGACCGAAAATTTCGACCGTCAAACAAAGGAACATGGATACAAGTTGGTCTCGGCAAGAGGCATAGATCCTCATGAGCCCCCGCAATTGCGGGTGCTCATGAGGATCTATACCTTTTGCAGTCCTCCTTTTCTCGGCAGTCAAGAGCCACCGAGCACACGTTGAGCTCCCGTAGCCTTAACTAAATGTCCTCGACCTTTCACTTTCCGGCGTCTCATGTACTGACAGTCCCATCTGTTAAAATCTTTATATATTGGCCTTCGTCTGTCCCAGTCATCCCCTAATTTTTCAATCCCCTACACAACACTACCGCCCACTTGCTGCTCATTTGCCATGCACAAAATCCCCCCCATCCCCCCCCCCACCCCCCCCCCCCAAAAAAAAAAAATAAAATAAAATAAAATAATAAAAATTAAAATAAAAAAATACGGACATCGCCCGTCTCGTTTCCTGGCTATCAACATGATTCTATACCAACCCTACTTCCAAGCGCAGCCAAAACTGGTACACACCTCAAATCACCATCCGCTTGGCGACTCAAACTAGGCCAAAAAGACTGAGTCCGCTGTTAATTAAGCAAGACTGGTATGAATCAGAGCATCAAACATGTCTTTTCTCATCTATCAAGAGATTTTAAGCAAATTCCAGAATACTGCCTCAGTACAAAATGCCAAAGAAGGCAGAAGATTTAAAAAAAAAAAAAAAAAAAAAAAAAACTACAAAAAACACAAACACCCGTCCTTGCACTGCCGCACCTAACTCATTTGAATATGTAACATGACCTGTAATAGGCGGACGGGTTCAGTGACCTGACGGATCGCGGAATGCGCTCGTGTGTCATAGGAGTGGTATGACGGCTCATAGACTAAGTCGAGAAGACCGTTCCAGTTCACTGCGTTACATATACAATGTGCAGTAGCGAGCTCTTCAGGTCGCAATTCTTCGACACAGGCTATTGTCGAGAAACGCCGCATTTTTCACGATATTATTAATACTAAGCGATGTATATCAACTGAAAATTTGATATCTTCTGTTCCCTGTTTAACCCTTTTCGTCCTGATACACTCATTGCTTGAAATAATTTTTGACTGATAGTTGAAAGGTGGTGCCAGAATAGCTTGGCGTCTCAGGCGCCAAGCTATTCTGGCATCACCCTTCAACTAAAACGCCGGTTGGTCTATCTTCTATTCTGTTGTGTAGCCTGCATAGGATAATAAGCACATTTTAAAAAAATCACCCTCAGGATGTAATGGGTTAAACATTTCGCAATATCGCCTTTATAAATAATAACAATAATAATAATAGTAATAATAATAATGAAGAGATTTTTTATGGCGCCTATACATGGTAACATGTTCTTGGCGCCGCACATATGAAAAAAAAAAAATAAAGTGACAAAAACCACATGTACATAACAAAACAGAACAGTATATGACCAAATAATTATATGAACACTGACAGTCACGATTGGAAAAGATAAGTTTGAAGGCCAACTACCGCTGTACTGAACTGTTCAAAGGTACACTTCTGTAACAGATTACGAAACTCTGCATGCATACAGGTCTAGCCATGATTTATTTAGACACAGGACAATCCAGTTCAGCACACGTCGTCTTCAATCTAGAAATCTGACAATGACTCCACTCAGTTCTAGAAATACAACGCTGTCAGTGCGAGAAACAGCTAAAGATGGACTCGCTGACACGCTAACGGCAGCGCAGAATAAATAAGCGCGATTACGCGTGTCCAAACTGCTGTTAGAAGTTCATTAGGCGTGTCGACAAGGCGTAACAAACAAAACTGGTGCTGAAAGGCGTCTTCAGATTTATGCGTAATCATGGTACTTCAGACTTTCGTTTAAACTGTTGTTGTATGTCTTACAATAATGCTGGACAAAGGGCTGACTTAAATGAAGTTTTAAAGTCGTAAACTAAAAGGCTTTTATGCTCTTCTTCTGTTACCCTCAAAAGTCCCTTAACAAACCTGCCTCTGTACATACGCGTACCGATGGCTTATGAACAGAAGGGTATACAAGTCTTAGTTGAGTTAACACAACGTTGACTGATTATCCTTTGTATCGACGAAGTTTAGCAATCGAAGCTGATTGCTTTAAACCTTTGAACCCCGAGTCCCTACAGCAGGAGATTGACTGACCATGAGAATTCAAGGGTAGTGCCAGATTAGCTTGGCGCCTGAAGGCGCCAAGCTAATCTGGCACTACCCTTGAATTATCATGGTCAGTCCATCCCCTGCAACTGGTACAAAGTCATTTGGCAACACCTCCAAAATTTGAGAAATGGGACCTTGAGGCTAAAAGGGTTAACCCAACTGACGATACCGTTCAGCGGAAAAGACTAACGCGTAGTTGCGCGTCTTTGTGGCGAACGGCGATATCGGCAGTAACAGTCGTTGAAGTTAAGACTAATTAAAAACAGAAAATACAACACTGAAACTTGATATAGATCGTGATGACGTGTGTCTCGACTCATGCCTGTGTTTGTCCCCTGTGTATTCTTGTCTGTTGGCTCATTGGCTATTTCAGCGGCCTATCATATCAGTCACTGCCAGCACTAAAAACTGATACATTTCAGTGGCGTTTCTATTAGCGCGGGACCTTAAAATGAATCGTAATTTCTATTTTAAGGTCATCATACACGTCATGGTAGAAGCAACATCTTTGTTGTACTGATTGCACTTTGGATATCAGTGATTCATTTGAGGGGCGAGAGTTCACGATTGATTGATTGATTGATTAGTTCCGGGTTTAACGTCCACGGCACCGAAGTGATAATGGACGGCCCTGACGGCGGGTTATGGGGGACAGAGAAATCTATTGCCTATGGAGTACGACCTGAACACTGATCAACTCAGGCGCACTCCAACTGTGCCACTTTGATTTACCAGGACCTTTCAACGGACATGCTATTGAAAAATCCGTCTTTCCCCCGTGGATTGCGAGTCAGCTACCGGGGCCGGGACGGGGATTCGAACCCACGACCCGGCGATTCCCTTCGCTCTCCTGCTCCGACGCTTAACCACGCCTGAGCTATTTCGATACTCACAAACCAGATAGGTGAGGCTAGCGCTGGCAGAATTGTCAGTACTCAAACCAAGGGGAATCACAGCGCTGGACAAACAACAGTTAGATCCCCTGCCCCCGCCTATCAGGCACCCAATCGCCAGCCCACAGAGAAATACGCAGGTATAGAATAAGACAATCATTTCCATCCTCAAAAGAATGGATCAGGTCTCTTATATAACCCATGTCTTTCTCCGGAACTTAGGAAGTAGGCAGGAGAAACATACATACACAAACATATAGTAGCGCACCATCATGTTTGTGTATGTATGTTTCTCCTGCCTACTTCCTAAGTTCCGGAGAAAGACATGGGTTATATAAGAGACCTGATCCATTCTTTTGAGGATGGAAATGATTGTCTTATTCTATACCTGCGTATTTCTCTGTGGGCTGGCGATTGGGTGCCTGATAGGCGGGGGCAGGGGATCTAACTGTTGTTTGTCCAGCGCTGTGATTCCCCTTGGTTTGAGTACTGAGCTATTTCGGACTCGTGCTCGAGAGTTCACGGTGTCAAACGGAAGTAAATGTAGTCAGCTCCAAAAGTAGGTCAGTATGATAACCTATTAGTTTTTATGGATGGTGGGATATTACTATTTACAAATTTTGAATCAAAACATAAGCTGATTAACCCATTAACGGAAATTCTTTAATCTGTGAAATTAGGCCTAATAGCGATGAAATAAAACGACTGTTACCGGCTGCCGATATCGCCGTTATAGCCTTATAAAATTGCAAGTTAGCACGCATTAACTAAGTAGGTCACCGTCAGTGTCCAAGTTTTCATGAAAGTGTTTTTATTGTACGGTTTAAAACACACTGGTTGCCACCTTCGGCTGCCTACCGCTGATCAGCCCTAGGCAAAAAAAAAAAAAATAAAAAAAGGAGACAACCAATGTGACCCAACACTGTGTCCTGAAATCAGGTGTTGTGAGGCACAAACTGGCCCCAGCTCTGGCCTGCCAATCGGCTCGGTTCTTGACACACATTTCCCGCCATCCGGCTGCGTCATAGCCGGTACACTGAGTACGCTTTATGGGTTGCGTGCCTTTGTGTTGGTTATATCCAGTACGCAAAAAAAACATAGGCCGGGGCCAAAGTCGGCCGCAGTGGGCTCGCGCACTCGGACCCACTGGGGCCGACCTTGGCCAGATGGACTTGTGTACATGAGTGCTAAGAGAAGGTCGATTATGATAGGTTTTGAATGGTGATGGCGGAGGGCTGCTGTCTAAACACGGCCCCTGTACCGGCAAATCAAATGACGACAGGCTCCCAGGTGCAGCTTTTACAGACTGATGTTTTGTGTCGGATGGTCATTTTTTATCGATGGTATTTTACTTTTCGTTGTTGACTTGTGTTTGCATGTACTCACTTCAGCCAAGTAGGAAACAAACGAGCGTAGTTTTGTGTTGAGGAGACCTAAACTGCGTTTTTGTTAAAATTTGTCTTTTCGGAACTTGATTTGTGACGGCCTGTGTGTGTGTGTGTGTGTGTGTGTGTGTGTGTGTGTGTGTGTGTGTGTGTGTGTGTGTGTGTGTGTGTGTGTGTGTGTGTGTGTGTCAGTGTGTGAAGGAAGTTATTCACCCGTGTCGAGCCACTGCTAATCTTGTGTTGTAAATAGACGTTCGGAAATCAGTAGTAGTCTAAAAATCACGACGAAAACAGTGAATTAAAAGCCCGGACAAACATGCGATATCGCATGTTTGTTCGGGCTTTTAATCCACTACGTAAAAAAACTCATTTTTTTATATTTTATTTTATTTTATTTTGTACCTCCGTCTGAATTGCAGACGTCTGTCGTGTAATGAACGACTGAGTGACTGCGATTTAAACCTGAGGTGACAAGACACTTTTTTGCTGTATCTGTCAAAGCGTCAAAAGGTCATTTTGAATCTTGAACTATGATGCCCTTTAGCCTGAACAGTTGAACACTTCTGTAACAGAGGGTTACGAAACGCTTCACACAGGTCTAGTTATGGTTCATTTAGACACAGGAGAATACAGTTCAGCACACGCCGTCGTCTTTATATCAAGTAACATGGCAATGACTCCACTCCGTTCTGGAAATACAACGCTTTCCGTACGAGAAACAGCACGATTAGATTGACACGCTAACTGCAGCGCACAATAAATAAGTGCGATTGCGCGTGTGTTTTTGCTGCGTGTTCAAACTGCTGTTAAAGTTAATTAGGTGTGTCGACAAGGCATAACAGACACAAATCAATTAAATGGTGCTGAAATGTATCTTCAATTTTATGCGTAATGGTACTTTGATCTGCCGCCTGTGCCGCACTAGCTCAAGGGCGTGATTGTTATTGTATTATCAGTATAATGTATGACTTTATTGCTGTGAATATATGCCTACACTCAGTCTCGGCAGTGATAAATGTGAACGAGTTTCTCCCAGTATTTCATGTCGGTAAAACGTAGGACATTATTCGTGAATAAAAGTCTGAGGCCGTGACGAACCCGAAGTCGAATGTGATGGTGTAGTATTGTTGGTCTTACAATCACATCGTAAACGTGCAAATAATCCAGTCACTCACAAAATGAACACGTACAATTCAAAATTTTGCCTTCGTGCATATTCGTTTATTCGCACGTTTGACCTAAAAACACTTGTATTGATCCAGCATTTGTGTACGCGTCGAGGTCATTGTCCTTGCAAGGTCATGAATCTAGTTAACGCAATAAATCGAAATCCAGAGCAAAAATCGTGTAAAAAGAAAGAAATATCCAACAAAGAAAAACACGCTTAGAAAGAACTAGTTCAACATAAAACAAAGAAAGAAACACGCTTGGAAACGACAAATACAACAGTTCAGAGTTGTGTTGTGCTTGTCGGCTTGTTTCTTTCCTTGTTGGCCTCCACTGATGAGATGGCTTTAGTCGACTGCTCGGCGTTATCCTTTGCGTGTCGGTAGCGGTTTTTGTCGCGGCGATGATTCCTTTACGAATCATCGCTACAAAAACCGCTACCGACACGCAAAGGGTTAAACCCAAATAACTAAGTCACTTTTGTTGAGTATTTCAGTCGACCTCAGTATTATGATGTAAAAACTGGACCAAATCTTTTCAGAAAGAGGCGAAGGTTCTCATGAGCCCCTCTGCAGCAAGCAAGCAAGCAAGCAAGCTGCAGGAGCTCATGACAATCTTGGCCTTTTGTGTTTGATGATGGCAGGTGCGTAAAGATAAACGCTATCCTGTTTCGCTAGCGCGCACGCGCTAGCGCGCAGTGATATCGATCGTGTCGCGTGCTTTTCCTTCCATCACTAATGTCCGGGCTCACCCGCGGATCCAGGTAAAGAGAGGAAGGGGTTCCAGGACTCCTTACACCGCACCCCATCTCCACCTCACACACACACACACACACACACACACACACACCCACCCCCACCCCACCCCCACCACCACCACCACCACCACCACCACCACCACCACGACGACGACGTATTCCCAATGAAAATCAGAATCAGAAATGGGTCAAGAAGTACACATCTTTTCACTCGAATAGTACATTAAAAGCTCACATAAACATGCGATATGCATCCACTGTTTTCATCAACAGATGCCAATTAAAAAAAAAAAATTATTTTTACCTACTTTGGAATTATGGAAATCGTCTACTTTAGTGTTTCCGATGAATCAAAAAACGTCGCATTTCTTTTGCACGTCACTATATGTCGGTGTCATTGGAAAATCATTGTTAGACATCCCCCACCCACTGAATAGCAGCAAGTTCCCCCGTAAACAATTTTTGGATCCGCCGTTGAAGTTGCATCCAAACAAAGGGAAGTGTTAAATCCTGGGTCTGCCAAAGTAGGGCAGCGATTTAAGGAAATGTTTGTGAAAGCTTACGCACAATGAAAATAATAATAATAATAATAAGCGCATTAAATAGGCGCTTTATCCCAATTGAAAATCGGCTCAAAGCGCCGCCGCGAACTGAACCCAGCAAGCACGCTCACGTGAATCACGCGCATTCACTCACACACTGAACGTAAACACAGAACTTTCACGTGGTGCTAAGCTTATAGCCTATTCTCACTCCCGTTGGCAACTTGAAAAATCCTTTGATCAGTACGTCGATACACTCTATTGACGTGCAAAATGAAATGCGACGTTTTTTTTTCCAAAATGTCGCATTTCTTTTGCTCGCCAGTAGATACACACCTTGAAAAACGAAAAATGAATATCTCGACCGCAGGCTGCGGTGTGTAACAGTTTGGTGTTATTTTCATTCTTACTCACAGGTCCAGTCTGAAAACTGAGATCACACGGGCCATTCCAAGAGCCGATCTGCGGGGCCGTTACTTTACTTCAATATTTCCTAACAGAACTCGAACCATTTTCATTGCAGCATGGTCGTATACGGAATTCACCCTGTACCGTGCCTCAGGAGAGAATGGATTCATCAGCAGAAATGCATGTGCTGTGCAGCGCTAGGGAGTTGATCGCCTTGGCAACTGAGGATCTGTCGGGGAAATACAGCTTGCTGTCCGCGTTCCGGCAGTGCTGCCCGTGTGTTGGAGACGTGGTCCGGTCGAGGTGGTCCACCAAACCAGCCACGCCATTTGATTAACCTTTTTGTTGCCACAGCCAGAAATAGTGTCTCTAAACTGAACCGTTGCAGATTGGGCCTGTTGGCCCCTGTTTAAAGGCCCACTACCGCCGTAACTGTTCAAAGATACACATCTGTATCAGATAGTTACAAAATGCTACAGACAGGTCTAGATATGGTTTATTTAGACACAGGACAATCCAGTTCAGCACACGTCGTTTTGATATCAAGTAATTTGACAATGACTCTACTCCGTTCTATAAATACAACGCTTTCAGAACGAGATACAGCAAAAAATAGATTGACACGCTAACGCCTGGGCAGAATAAATAAGTGCGATTACGCGTGTCCTTTTGCTGCGTGTCCCAACTGCTGTTAAAGTTCATTAGGTGTGTCGACAAGGCATAACAAACACACATGGTGCTGAAATGTGTGTTCAGATTTATGCGTAATTGTACTTTAAATTAAATGATATATCAGATTGTTACCATGTTAGAGGTTGTCTTCGGCCATTCCAACGCCTTGTGGACTCGGATTATGTTGTTTAAGTTCTTGCAAAAATTCAGCCTCAAAGAACCCAAGGAGCATGGATAGAAATGGGGTCTCAGCAAGAGGCATAGATCCTCATGAGCCCCCGCAACCACGGCGGCTCATGAGGATCTGTGCCTCTTGCAGTTGGATCGTGTTAACCGTAAACTTCAAAATCACAGACCAGCGCACGTAAAGATGTGAACGGCGCGTTGACTCTTCAGTTGGGTGTCGGTAGCGCTGTCTGTCGCGATCCGCAGGAATCATCGCGACAGAAAGCTCTACCTACAGCCAAAGGGTTAAAGTTTTCAGTGACTTCGCACGATGCAATAGAAAGGTGCATATGCGGTTGTTTTTTTTTCAGATGTTCTGACCTAATGTGACCTCCCCGCGTGAGCAGTCTAACAGGCTTACCCACTAAATTGGTGACAGAAACCTGGGCCAAGTCAAACTGAGGGGCTGTGTCAAAGGTAAGGAAACGTTGCCTTTTGTTCCAGACGCAGGCCATTAGACCACACGCTTAGAAAGTAGGACACGGTTGCGTTGTGCTTGTTCTTTCTTTTCGTGTTTCTTTTTTGTTTGTTGGTTGGGTATTTCTTCGCAGTGAAATCGACCTCAGTATGATGATGTAAATTGGACCAAAGATTTCCAGAAAAGAGGATAAAAGGTATCGGATGTGCTTTGTGTTACCAGTTGTCGGTTATGCGTGTCGAGTATCATGATTCATCATGATTATCTTCGAGGCTGATGCCATCCACAGAGATACTAAAAGAACAATAATGCTATTTTGATGTGTTCAGCTGGCGTAATGTTTTGCACCGTCATTTAACCCTTTGTGTTTCGGTAGCGGTTTTTGTCGGGATGATTCCTGTAGGAACCATCCCGACAAAAACCACTACCGACAAACCGTACGTCTGGAATGAGTCGACGAAATATGGTGTGTTTTCGACGTGTTCCTCTTTACTTCCAAAATGAAGGGTCGTGGTTGTTGTTGTTTCTAAAACAATCCCTTCCACTCTGACCCCCATTCTGTCGTTGTTTTTTTGGTGTGTATTGTTTTTTGCTTTCATTGTTTTTTCATAGCTGATAACAACAGGGGGCGGATTAGTTAACTCGGGGGGGGGGGGAGTGGCGGGGGGGGGGGGGGGGGCAACTTTTTTTTGTGTGTTTTTTTTGGGGGGGACCTTCAGCCTGATACAAAAAGCCTCCCCGGCGCTAGATCTTGCTTCCAGACCCCGAAAAAAATCGAAAAGCAAGGGGGGGGGGGGGAGGCGGAGGAAGAGACGGCGCGTGCGTGCTAAAACTCTCACCATTCGCCAAAATATCAAACAAGGGGGGGGGGGGGGGTCGGGGGGGGGGGGCAGACACCCCGGAAAGGGACTTTGTTATAGCATTTTAAAGAATTTTTGGGTCGGGGGGGGGGGAACCCCTGGAACCCCAGATCCGCCCCTGGATAATTATTGTGTAGCAGCGGCAGGTGTGAAAACAGGGCGCTGTTATTGAGTTTGATAATGCCATCAGCATCTGCTGCGTCGAAAGTAGGACAACGATTTACGTGAACTTTATAACAAATGACAAATAATCCAGGCCTTACAAGTGTACACACACCCGCCATAGTAGTTAACCCTTTTTATCCTGATACACTAATGCTTGAAATTAATTTGACTATGATAGTTCAAGGATGGTGCGAGAATAACTTGGCGCCTGAGGCGCCAAGCTATTCTGGCACCACCCTTGAACTAAAACAGTTGATCTATCTCCTAATCTGTAATGTAGCCTTCATAGGACAATAAGCAAATTTTACAAAATCAGCTTCAGGATGTAATGGGTTAAAGGCTTGTGGAGGTTAGCTTGGCGTCTGCAGTCAAGTTCAGCTGAGTGATTGCTTCGGGTTATTCTAGCCGAATGTAAACAAAAATGTGTAACAGTAGCGGATAGTACTGTAGTCCACTGGGCGGAGACTGGTCTTTCTTGCCATCAATTTCCCGTATTAGGCGAATGGCCGTTGTGTCACATAATCATTCAGGCCCCGCTACACGAGCCCGGTTTTGAGGCCGATTCCCGATCAGTTTTCGAATCGGTAGGTGATCGGGCCGGACTAAAAAACGTGTGTACTGCCACACTTTTCCCGACTTGTTTAGCCGACCGGTTTGAACCGAAGATCAAAGTCGTACCTGTTCTGCAAAATGACTGCTAGTTTTGACAGTGATGATGATGTGCTTGCAGTTTTGCATCATCGTGTTCGGGAAAGGCCCCGCCACACGGGGCCGGTTGTGCCCCGATTTTGAAGCCGATTCCGATCCGTTTGCGATCGGATGACGTCAATTATCCGATCCGGTCCGGTCCCAATCGGCTGGGAATCGGGTCACTAGAACCTGCTCTATATTTCCGATCCGAATCGGTCCCGATCGTAAGCTTCAACCAATCAGAGCGCGTCTCGCAAAGCATGTCGTTTCAACACGGTTTGCAAATGGCCGAACATGGACCATTCTCAACGAATATTCATGAGGTGAAGGTCGCGTCGAAAGCGAGGCTATATGGGGAACGTGTAGGAGAGGCAGACAGTACTTTCATGGCGACAGAGAAGGAGCAGTCGAAGCGGCGCAGATTAGTCGAAACACCATTGCGTTGTTCCTGTGTGCACATCAAATAGAGCACATAATAATGAAAACCCGAAACTTTCATTTCATACTTTTCCAAAAGCAACCGAAACTCAACGGAGGAAGGAGTGGTTGATCCGAATTCGTCTGCTCGTCTGCATGTGCAAGTGTGTTGGGTGTGAGAGAAACTTGCATGTATAGGCCTAGACTTTAAGGTCTACAGCAGAAACTGTTTTGAGCGACCATCCTTACAGCAGATCACCTGTCTTTACAGACCCGGCCAACATTTAGGTGGCTGCAGCCCGGGTGACATTGTTTGCCCTACAAGACTTCTCTTGAGAGAGCATGAGATGTTTAAGGCCACTTTCTTCTAGCAAAAATGGGGATTGTCAGAACAGGTTCTGCTGTGTTAACATTTATTTTTGTTGTAAAATTTAAGTTAGGTGCCCGTTCTCACGTGTGTATGTGTGCGTGTTTTGCTATAATGTCAATGTATTAAAGTTTTGGCTTACAATCTTGATTCCAAGAAAACAGGGGATCAGCTGTGATAGCTTAAGGGTATTGTCTGATCAGCTTAACACATGAAAATCATCATCATCATCATCAGTCCCTTGCCCGAACTGGGCGTTGGGGGGACTGAAAGGCAGCAGCAACAGACAGTGCTCTCCACTGAGTTCTATTTTGGGCGGTGGCAAGCAAGTCTGGCATCTCGAGTTCGGTCCATTCTTTTATGTTTGCGACCCAACTCTTTCTCTGACGACCTCGCCGACGACTTCCTTCGAGAGTGCCTTGGAGGATAGTCTTGGACAAGGTGTTGTGTCGGGTCACGTGGCCAAACCAAGCAAGCTTGCGCCGTTTCACGGTTGCCAGAAGAGGTTCATGTGGGCCCACCAGGGAAGTGACGATGCTCCGTACATATTCGTTGGTTTTGTGCTAGCGGTACGAGATGCGGAGCAACTTCCTCAGGCACTTGTTCTCAAAGGCCTGGATTTTCTTTTCTGAGTCTGCAAGCAGTGTCCAAGTCTCACAGCCGTAGAGTAGAATAGACACTACGAGGGACTTGTAAAGCCTGTACTTGATGGTGAAGCTGATGGAGTTACTTCGCCATATCCTGTCCAGCCTGGCCATTGCGGATGTTGCTGTACCTATCCTGATACGGATCTCTGCTACGAAACTACCGTCTTTGGACAGGGTGGCTCCCAAGTACTTGAAGCTATTGACCTCTTCTAGCTTCTGGCCGTTCATGTGAATGTTGCTGCTGCTGTCGCTTGTGGTGTTGATCATCACTTTGCTTTTATCCGTACTGATCTCCATGCCATAAGACCCTGCGCTACTTGAAAGTTTGTCTGTCAGGTTTTGGAGCTCACTATTGCTGCCTGCCATGAGGTCAATATCGTCTGCGAATCGAAGATTGCACAGGGATCTGCCACCAATAGAGATTGAAGTATGGTGGTCGTGGAGGGTTTCCTGCATGATCTTCTCCAGGAATATGTTGAAAAGGACAGGAGAGAGCAGGCATCCTTGACGGACACCGATTGTCGTCCTGAAGAACTCGCCTGACTGATTGTTAAGTAGAACCGCGCTGCAGTAGAATGGACACAGTCTCTAGTGATCCCGCTCCCCAAGAAAGGAAACATGAAATAGTGCCAGAACTACAGAACTATCAGTCTGATAAGTCACCCTAGCAAAGTAATGCTTAGAATCATTCTCAACCGCCTCAAAACTTTCGCCGAGGAACTGCTGGCAGAAGAACAGGCTGGCTTCAGAGTTGGAAGAAGCACTGTAGAGCAGATTTTCAACTGCCGCGTCCTGATCGAGAAACATCTGCAGCATCAGCGCGAACTCTACCACAACTTCATTGATTTCAGGAAAGCATTTGATCGCGTCTGGCACGACGGACTCTGGCAAGTCATGAGATCGTTCAACATAGAGGAGGGACTGATCCAAATGATAGAAGCACATGAAAATACCATGGCACTACCCTTCAAATGTCATAGTTGATCCCTTTAGATGATTGAGTAGTGCTGCCACACTCACACACACATGACACACACACACCCACACTCACACTCACACACACACCATCACTCACACACACACACACACACTTACACACACACACACACACACAGAGTGATGAATGTCATACATTTTATTCTGCTGCAGTCTTCTGACTTCGACAATTTTAACCCTTTAGCTGTCAGCAGCGATTTGGTTGAAATGATTCCTGTGAAAAACACTTTTGAAATTGCTACCAACTGCAAAATGGTTAAGAGAGGACAAACACTTGTAGACAGTGTTAACCCGCTAGCTTATTTATCTACCTGACGCACACCCACACATGCTTCAATTCACCAAACTGGAAACATTGAGGCCGGGGTGAGGGGGAGGGGGGCAGCATTGGACAACACTACTAGTAGGTCCACAACTACCCGCGATAATTGAATTCAAACTGTCTTGTTTTTAGCTGGCTAAATTCACAAAATATAACCGAGTTGACCCCTCCAACAATGCTAATTCGCTGTCAAATCTTTGAGAAAAAAAAAATAGTGTGCACTCAGTATGTTACAAGTTCCGTGTAAGCTTTGACAAAACACTCATATAATAAATCTCGTGTAGAAGAAAATCATAAAACCACAATCTTCTGAATGCTCAATCTGCTGACAAGTTTCTTCGAACACAATTCAATCAAGCTTCAATGCAAATGGCTGTGATTGGTTTACAAGGGACTGATTTTTATATGTGGTCAGATATTTGCTAATGCTCAAAATACGGCACAATTCTAAGGCCTCGACGTTCTGCGCTTTCACTCGCCATGTTGCTGTCGCGCGTCCAGCCCCAGATAGCCTCGTTTTCGCGCACGCGACCTTTTGACCCCAAGCTCATTAAGAATCGTCCATGCCTGTTGTCATCAGTACCACCGCCGTTGCCGCTGATGTTTCGCACGCCTCTTCCCGAATATGATGCAAAACTGCTGATAATGCAAGCACATCATCATCACTGTCAAAACTAGCAGTCATTTTGCAGAACAGGTACGACTTTGATCCCTTCGGTTCAAACCGGTCGGCTAAACTTGACAAGTCGAGAAATGTCAGTGTGGTACTGCACACGTTTTTTAGTCCGGCCCGATCACCTACCGATTCGAAAACTGATCGGGAATCGGCCTCAAAACCGGGCTCGTGTAGCGGGGCCTGAAGAGGCGTGCGAAACATCTACTCACAAACCAGATAGGTGAGGCTAGCGCTGGCAGAATGTACAACAAACCAAGGGGAATTACTCAGCGCTGGACAACAGTTAGATCCCCTGCCCCCGCCTATCAGGCACCCAATCGCCAGCCCACAGAGAAATACGCAGGTATAGAATAAGACGATCATTTGCATCTTCAAATAAGATGCATGAGGTCTCTTATATAACCCATGTCTTTCTCCGGAACTTAGGAAGTAGGCAGGGGAAACATACATACACAAACACGAAGGTGCATTACTATAATTATGTGGTCGGGTAAATACCCTGTATTCCCACAGTAGATGCACAGAACATTACACAACAATGTAACGATACAAATTTGCCTCGAGTTATACTGAGATACTCACAAACCAGATAGGTGAGGCTAGCGCTGGCAGAATTGTACAACAAACCAAGGGGAATTACTCAGCGCTGGACAACAGTTAGATCCCCTGCCCCCGCCTTTACAGGGTATTTACCCGACCACATATAGTAATGCACCTTCGTGTTTGTGTATGTATGTTTCCCCTGCCTACTTCCTAAGTTCCGGAGAAAGACATGGGTTATATAAGAGACCTGATGCATCTTATTTGAAGATGCAAATGATCGTCTTATTCTATACCTGCGTATTTCTCTGTGGGCTGTCGATTGGGTGCTTTCCAGTTAAGAATTTTGTGCATCAGTACACATTTGTTTAGTGCGAGGTGCTTAACCAGAGGGAGAAGTCCGATGGCCTGCAGCTTGGCATCAGTGGATAAAGACGGAGCAGGGAGGATAAGCTTAGCAGCGCGCTTGAATAATAAGTTTATCTTCTTGAAGTGATTTTCACTGCAGCCATCCCATATTGTTGAGGCATAATCAATGTGTGGTTTAATGTAGGCATTAAAAAATAGTTTGCGCGTCTTAAGGTCAATGATCGTTTTAAGTATTAACAACTTTTTGGACAAATGTTTTCTCATATAATATAGGTGGTTGTGCCAGCTTAGATCATCATCTATTATAACTCCAAGCAGGCGGTGTTGACTGACCTGCTCAACTGAGATGGAGTCCAAAGAAAGGTTGAGTGATGGAGGTTTGAGCTGATGTTTCTGGCGGGTTGTGATAAGCATGCTTTTTGTTTTGTGGGATTTACGAGCATGCGATTTTCATTACACCACCGAGAGACTTCATGAAGACTCTCTTGAAGATTATTTGCAATTTCAGGCACAGTTTTACCAGCGGAATATAATGTTGAGTCGTCGGCAAACATGTCACACTCAGTCTCACTACACGTTACATGTAACGGTAGATCATTAACAAAGATACAAAACAGTAGTGGGCCTAAAATAGACCCCTGGGGCACTCCATACTCCACAAATTGTTCAGAAGAACATTTTCCATTGACATAGACTGTTTGTGTTCTTTTTGTAAGATAGGAGTTCAGAAACGAAAGCTGAGGGGCTCTTTTTGTTTAAGTAGGTGGCAAGCTTTTTCAGTAAGATGGTATGATCGATAAGATCAAACGCTTTTCTTAGATCCAAGAAGACAGCACCAGCCATTTTATTATCATTTATGCTGTTGATCCACGAATTCACTATTCGTGCGAGTGCAGTGTGGCATGAATGCTTGGGACGAAAACCTGACTGGTAATGATATAATAGGGACCTTTTTTCAAGAAATCCCAGAAGATGTTTGTGAACATGCTTTTCCAGAGGCTTCGAGAGAACTGATAGAAGGGAAATGGGGCGAAATTTATTAATTTCAGAAGAATCGTTTGCTTTAGGAACAGGCACTATTTATGATTTTTTGAAAGCTGTTGGGAAGACATTTTTTGTATACATAGGTTATAAACGTATGTAAGAGGTTCCACTATGTATGGATGCGACAGGTCAAGGATATATCTATTGATACCATCACTGCCAGAAGACGTTTTCTTTTTTAGGATAGAAATGTATTTGCCTACCTCGTGTACAGCAATATCAGGGATGACGAAAATATCATCTGAGGACAATCTTTGCTTACAGAACTTAGTTAGCTTTTCTGGTGTGGAATATATCGACTGATTGCGATTGTGAGAACTGAGTAAGTATTTGGGGTCTGATAAAAAGTGGTTATTAAACTCCTCAGCGGAGAGGTTTTCTGGAATGGTATTGCACTGTTTACGCTTGTTGTTGGTAAGCGTATTAAGTGCTGTCCAGATAGAGAAAGGGTTTCTGTCTTCTTCGACTGTTTTGGTTATAAACGATCTCTGCGCCTCTCTAATTAAGTACTTAACTTTATTTCGCAATCTTTTAAATTCATGAAAGTTCTTTTCTTTCTTAGCCTTATTTCTGTCATCCATTGCTTGTTTGATTTCGTCGGTTATCCATGAGGGAGGCTGGCGGGATCGGACTCGCTTTCTTCTTACTGGCGCATGTTTGTTTAGCACCCCTAGGAACAGATCAAGTAAGAGAGAGACAGCCTTATCTGGGTTGGTACAATTGTACGCATCATGAAACGGTGTAAGGCTAAGATCGTGTAAAAAAGCATCTTTGTTTAGTTTTTTAAAAGACCTATAGGTAATGTACACATGCTGATCCCTCTTTTGTTTGGGCATCTTGCACGACCATGTACAGGTGATGGGAAAATGATCACTGACAGCTAGTGGGGGGACGCTGGTCTCTAGTACTGACTTACAGTTGTTGGTATAGATGTGATCAATGAGTGTAGCGGATGATTGGGTTATTCTAGTAGGAGCTTGGATTAGTTGCTTCAACCCAAAAAGAGTTGTTGTCGATTTCCACGTGGGATTTGTTTTCAGTAAGTCAATGTTAAAATCACCTAACAGCAGTACATCTTTGTCAGTGTCATTCACTTTATCCATCATCTGCACAAAGTCATCATACCACTCGACAGTGGACGATGGATTTCTATATACATAACCCATTATAAATGGCGATGAGTTATTAATTTTTACTTCTAGCCATCACACTCAATCTCAGTTGACTCCAGATCATCACGTCTGCGTACCATATGTGCAATCGAGTTATGAACATAAACAGCAATCGCTGTGTGTTTGAGGGTGTTTGGGTCACGACGAATTAAGGAAAAGTTTGGGATGCACAGATTTTCGTCGCTAATTCTTGAGTCCAGACGTGATTCCGTTAGCCCAAAGAGATGGAAGTGTGAAGACTGGTTTAAAAATATTGAAATGTCAGGAACCTTATTGTAAAGGTGAAATACATTAAGGTGCCCGACCTTCAGCCCGTGGGTATGCATGTAATTGTTCGATGGTGTACACATTTTGATGACAAAAAATGTTAATATAAAGTTTTCAATATCCGAAACTCAGTGAAACAGTCCAGTCGCTGAAAGGAGTGATCTTGTGCGAAAATATGAAATAAACCAAATCCACTTATAATCACCAAGACTGTCAAAAATAACTTGCCTGATAGTTTGTAGAACTGTCTACTCGCATTCAGCACAACACGTTTGGCTATGTACTATAAGCACTAATCTTTACATTTAGTCCGGCGTACAAAAATGGTGTGTATGCCGGCCAGACACAAGTCAAACGCGGAACTGTACTGTACACAGGTCAACCACAGTACAAACAGTCCAACGATTTCCCTAAACTGTCAGACTGCAACACATGTTGCTGTGATACGGCCGCATCGCATATAAACCAAAAGCATCGCAAATGTTAATGTCAAATCTACGAGGTGAAAACTAAAACAACAGCACAGTAAACCGTTTAGTATAGATGTCACCGTTTGATCAAAGGATTGTCAGATCAGTGCTCGACACACTGAAACAGATTGAACTGACGAGAACTGAAATCAAAACATACCAATAACACTTAGGGCTCACACACCTGTGTTCATATGCACCACGCATTGCTACAAGTCGGACGGATGAAGGGCTGAAAATGAAGTCATGTGATTGTTTATTTTCATTTCAGAATTATACTGATGTTCACTAAGTTCATGAAAAACATGAAGTGACATTAGTTCAAGTTGAGCCTACAGCAAAAAAAAAAAAAAAACCCAAACAAACAAACAAACAAAAACACCCTATTTTAACAGTCGTCAAGTAGTATGGGGTCCGGTAAAACCAACTCATTTAGGCCTGGAGGCGTGTTAGTTGAACATCCGATTTACGCTGGAGAGAGATGGACAACGATAGCACAAGTGCAGTAACGGATCAGATTAGCACCTCAACGACGCAAAGGTAATCCGGCACTATCCCGGAACTATCATCGTCCAACGTTTCCCGATCAGGCATGAAGGAGTTAATCTAACCGAAACACTGAGGTACGTTTTAACACACACTTCACATGACCGTTTGGGACCGAGGTCCACTATTAGCTAGATACGGATACTGCCAGTGTGGAAAGGGAAGTGGGAACGGCTGAAAGGTTGACTGGAACGCTGGCTGGAATGTCGCTGGGTACTGCGGCATTGGTACGCAGAGAAAGAGAGAGAGAGAGAGAGAGAGAGAGAGAGAGAGAGAGAGAGAGAGAGAGAGAGAGAGAGAGAGAGAGAGAGAGAGAGAGAGAGAGACGCGCTAGAGAGAATTACGTCATATTTAGAGTATTATGTCAGTGTCTGCGTGGTGACTGAAATTGTACCATGAAGTTCTAGTTTTGTCACCATTTTCTCAAGCCTATGAAGCGAAAGTGAAACTCATATCATGTAAAATATAAAGTTACGTAAAAACTAAAAGGCTTAAAACATGAGGATCTATGCCTCTTACTGAATTCACTTAGTATCCTTGCTTCTTTGTTCTGGATGATCCCAAAACACAGACTGCGTTTACTGACGATGATGAGGTCAATCACAGTGCACAGATGATACCTCTTTCGTCGTGAGTCATAAAGACCAAGTCATTCTCGCGTCGGCGTTAACCTTTAACATTCTCGCGTCGGCGTTAACCCTTAACTGTAGCGCTTTAGACGCGATGATTCCTTGCAAAGATTTATTTATTTATTTATCTCTGTTTAATTATTTATTTATTTATTTATTTATTTATTATTATTTTAAGGTGCCCGTCATCGCTCATCGAAATTTGTGCGTTGTTGCGTCACATTTCATCGAAGACCTGAAGTGACGTCATGATGAATGACGTAAAGCTGCGTGACGTGGACGGGGGGTGGGGCTGGGTAGTGCTGGCTGCTTCCGTCATCAGTATGGCCCTGCAATCGGGACTCGTCATGGCTGTCGCTATGTTTCAGGTGAGTTGAATAGCGAGTGATTGAAAGTGATGTAAGATGCCCAGAAATAGTTAACGGCTCCAGTGCAAGTTGCGGGGGCTCATGGGGATCTATGCCTCTTGCTGAATCCACGCTGTATCCACGCTCTTTTATCTTGGGGATCTTAGAGGTTGATGTTACAAGGATTAAAACGCAGTCTGTGTCCACTGGCAGTGAAGGGGTTAACTCATTGGAGACGTGCCGCCTCCGGATACGCGGCATATACCGCGTATCCGGAGGCGGCACGTCCCGAATGAGTTAATCACAGCCCACCGTTGGCGTGAACACGCTGTTCTCCTTGATATGTTTTCTGTATCCCTCTCTCCAAAACCGGGATTTCTAATGGGGAGGGAGGGGTGGGCTGGGGGGAGGGGGGAGTGGGGGATACATCAGCAGGTCATTTTGGCGTAGGGATCACTCTGTCTTGTTACACCGGTGCATCGAGCTGCACTAGCTATGGCAATCCATGTGTTGAAAAAGTATTTCATTTTTTGGACCGCTCAAATGTTGTATATATTTGTTGCGAATTTCCTCTGATGTAGAGAAAAATGAGGTACAATTTCTAGATAGTTGCATTCATTCCCTAAATAAGTGATTATTTACATAGAAAGCATTTCGCAGTCTAAATAATACATTTATTGTCCATTATTTGTAAAGAATACATTATTTATCTAATCTAGAGAACTAATACATTTTCTTACGTAAATACTACTTTATTTACATTCCAATAATACATTATTTTAATAATACTTTATTTACCTTCAAGAAATAATAATAATAATAATACATTATTAAGAGTCTTTGTTCTCTGTATGGTTTACGTGAATAATCTATTATTTACGTAAACAATGGATTATTTAGAGCAGCACTGAATTTTAATTATGTAGGGGATTTAATGGAAATGCATCAGATGTTTCGTTGTTGCCCGATCGACAAGAGTAAAAGAAATGAATGTCCAGTGGTTTGTTGATTTCAAAAAGAGTGATTAAAATGTGAATAGTTTTAACTTTCTGAAGCGTGCCGAACGCATGTTTGTGCGAAACTGTCCTAGTGTGACTCAGTCTTGGAGTGGGGATCATTCACTGTGTAGTGCGGTACGATAACACTGGCTGCTGGGCAGCGCAAGGCGTCTGTTTATATATTTCAGTGATGTGTTTAACCCTTTTAGCCGCAACGCCCTGCAGCAGGAGATGGCTCGACCATGATAATTCAATGGGTAGTGCCAGATTAGCCCAGCTCCCTCCCTCTCTCCACCTTCAACTCGACAGCACCCCCATCTCTCTCTCTGACTCGGCCAAGAACCTCTGCGTTATCCTCGACTCCTCTCTTTCCATGACCAGCTTCGTCTCCGCCACGGCCCAGGCATGTTATTTCCACCTCCACCGCATCAGTCAGATCAGAAAATACCTCACTACCGAAGCTGCCACCAAACTCGCTGTCTCTTTCATCTTATCTCGCATCGACTACTGCAACTCTCTCCTTTCCGGCCTTCCTCACTCCACCACTCTCACTCTCCAGCGCGTCCAGAACAATGCTGCCCGCCTCGTCCAAAGAAAGAAAAATTCCGACCACATCACTCCCCTGCTCAAGCTCTTTCACTGGCTCCCCATCCCCCAACGCATCCAATACAAGATTCTGTCTCTCTGCTACAAATCCCTGAACAACTATGCTCCTACCTATCTCTCCAACTTACTTCACCCCTACACTCCTTCCCGCTCCCTCCGCTCCGCCTCCGACCTTCTCCGCCTCCTCATCCCCCGAACCAAACTCAGCACTTTCGGCCCCCGCTCCTTCTCAGTATACGGTCCATCCACCTGGAACACTCTCCCACTCTCTGTCCGTCAGAAACTCTGTCTCTCTCCTCCTTCCAGTCCGCCCTCAAAACTCACCTTTTTCAACAGTTCTAGCACTATATCACCACACTCCCCACCCCAAGCTGACCGTCGTAATGTATTTTTCACTATTTGTGGTACGTGAGTCATTGTCTAAAGCGTGCGCATGCGTGTGCGAGTTGTGAGTGCGCGCTTAGAGTTATAATTATTATAAGATAAGCGCATTATAAATACCGTAATTATTATTATTATTCCTGCAGCTGTTACATAGTCATTAGCTGATACTTACAAAATTCTGGAAATGAGTCCTTGGGGTTTAAAGGGTTAATGAAAAGTGCTGCTCTCGACAATCCAAGGTTTACATAAATAATAGATTATTTACGTTAATAGTAGATAATTTACGTATACACCACGAAAAAAGGACAAGGACACTAAATAATGTATTATTTAGGTAAATAAAGTAACACTTAGGTAAATAATCTATCTTAACCCCTTCAGCCCCGACGCCCTACAGCAGGAGATGGGTCGACCGTGATAATTCAAGGGTAGTGCCAGATTTGCTTGGCGCCTGTCGGCGCCAAGCAAATCTGGCACTACCCTTGAATTATCATGGTCGATCCATCTCCTGCAACTGGTGCATAGTCGTTAGATGACGCCTCCAAAATTTGGGAAATACGGGCGTGGGGCTGAACGAGTTAATAACGTATTATTTACAAATAATGGAGAACAAATGTATTGTTTAGATTGTAAAAAGCATTCAATGTAAATAATCACTTATTTAGGGAATAATTGCAATTATTTAGAAATTGTAGCTTGTTTTCCGCTGAATCATAGAAAATACACAACAAATCTGTAAAATGTGAGCCCAAATAGTATCCAGTACTTTTTCAGCACAGGGAGTGCCATACAGGGAGTGCCATACAGGGAGTACCATACAGGGAGTGCCATACTGTGCGAACCAAACTGGACGTAAAGTGAACGATTATATTCATGGACAAAATGAACAAACCGAGATCATTTTACATATCTTTTGTTTCCTGTATTCAACAGATCGAGTTCCTCGAAGCCTTCGACGGAAGCAAGAGCTACATTGCTCTGATCGGAGCACTCACACTCTGTGGCCAGACATTACTAGGTAAGCGTGCATCTACGTTTAAAGGCACACTACCGCCGTAACAGTGTTCAAAATACACTTCTGTAACACACGGTTACGAAACGCTACACACAGGTCTAGTTATTGTTCATTTAGACACAGGAGAATCCAGTTCAGCACACGTCGTCTTACTATGAAGTAACCTGACAATGACTCCACTCCTTTTCTATAAGTACAGTGCTATCAGTACGAGAAACAGCTAAAAAGAGTTTGAAACGCTAACGGCTGCATAGAATAAATAAGTGCGATTACGCATGTCACGTGCTGTTGCTGCGTGTCCAAACTGCTGTTAAAGTTTATTAGGTGTGTCGACATTCATAACAAACACAAATGGTGCAGAAACGTGTCTTCAGATTTATGCGTAATGGTACTTTAACCCCCTTATGTGTGCATCCACCGGCGCTGTAGACAGTGGCTGCATGCGCAAGAGGTTAACACAGTTATATAACTTTTTAAACGCTCTTACAGCAAGTGCATGCAGCCTTTTGTTGATCAACAATCCCATTGTTTAATCCTTTGGATGTCGGTAGCACGTTTTGTCGAGGTGATTTCTACAGGAATCACTTCGGCAAAACGCGCAACCGACAGCCAAAGAGTTAAAACGGTCAATTTAACCCTTTGGCTGTCTGACAGTGAAGCCTTTTGTTTAGCTAATTTCTGCCGGAGTCATCAGAACCCTTTGGCTGTCTGACAGTGAAGCCTTTTGTTTAGCTAATTTCTGCCGGAGTCATCAGAACCCTTTGGCTGTCTGACAGTGAAGCCTTTTGTTTAGCTAATTTCTGCCGGAGTCATCAGAACCCTTGGGCTGTCTGACAGTGAAGCCTTTTGTTTAGCTAATTTCTGCCGGAGTCATCAGAACCCTTTGGCTGTCTGACAGTGAAGCCTTTTGTTTAGCTAATTTCTGCCGGAGTCATCAGAACCCTTGGGCTGTCCGTACCTCTTTCTGACCCCAAATGAATAATATTTAAACGCGGATGTTTTTATTTGTTTCATTTTGAACAACCTTTTGAGCGACCAAGGAGAGGGAAGACTTTTTATTTTATTTATTTATTTATTTATTTTTTAGGGGTGGGGTGCCTGTGTGTGTGGGGGGGGGGGGGGAGGGGGTTGGGGGGGGTAGTGGGGTAGTGGGGGTCCATCTCCAAGGCGGATTATCCTCCCAAATGAAGAATTAACCTTTGCAACACTGGCTAGAGGAGGCTAGTGAAGCCGACGTACTCCTAATATGGTGTTGGATTTTATTTTCATCATATAGACATTCATATCGAGCAACCCGGGCAAATCTTTACCCGGGCCTTTAAGTATCAGGTACCCCATGTCTGGAGTGCTCTACCTTCCCATGTCCGCCAGGCTCTATCTCTGTCAGCTTGCAAGCAGCAGCTTATGACATTTTTGCTAGAACTTTCTTTTAAATCCAAAGCAGTTCTGTGTGTGCGTGTGTGTGTGCGCGCGTGCACACGAGTCAGTGCTAGAGAGAGAGAGAGAGAGAGAGAGAGAGAGAGAGAGAGAGAGAGAGAGAGAGAGAGAGAGAGAGAGAATCTTCTGTGCAACCATCAGCGCACTGAGCCTGACTGTAGGAATAATGCGCTTTGTAACTATGATTTATTATTATTATTATTATTATTATTATTATTATTATTATTATTATTATTATTATTATTATTATTATTATTATTATTATCTTCAATCTATCTTATCATTTTGAACCTTGCAGTTGAAATTTTCAAATTTTGGACTTCTGAGGACCACTCGAAAGTTCAGCAGTCGACCCTGATAGCTCGATCAATCAGCCAGTCTTTTTTATATTCAATGGCGATACCAGAATCGCTTGGCGCCTATAGGTGCCAAGCGATTCTGGCACCGCCCTTTAACTATCATAGACAACATATCTTATAGTGTGTCACGATCAGTGGGTCATTGTCGCCTATCTTTGTGTTTCAGGGTCAGTAGCGGGAATCATTTCTAGCGTGTTGAGTCCGCGAATAAGACAGCCAATCTCTCCTTTTTTTCCCCTTTTTTTTTTTCATATTTAAGGGCAGTGCCAGAATCCAAGCGATTCTGGCACCGCCCTTGAACTAGCATAGGCAACCTTTCTTGCAGTGTGTCACGATCAGTGGGTCAATGTCGCCAATCTTTGTGTTTCAGGGCCAGTAGCGGGAATCATTTCTAGCGTGTTGAGTCCGCGAATAACAATCATGATCGGCGCCGTTCTGGTGCTCCTGGGTCTGGTCACGGCCAGCTTCGCCACCGATCTTGTCACCCTGCTCGTTTTCTTTGGCATCGTCACGGGTGAGTGGACAGGTTCAGGATCGTACCCTGTGTGAGGGTGGCTCTTCTGTGAACGTACATTAAATCTGTTTTGAGCACCTAACTTTTTTTCTCGCCAAAAAGTGGACTTAACCCTTTTTGGCCCCGGATCCCTACAGCAAGAGATAATTTAAGGGTAGTGCCAGATTAGCTGCTTGACCATGATAATTCAAGGGTAGTGCCAGATTAGCTTGGCGCCTGAAGGCGCCAAGCTAATCTGGCACTGCCCTTGAATTGTCATGGTCAGTCCATCTCCTGCAACTGGTATAATAGTCGTTAGGCAACACCTCCACAATTTGAGAAATGGAACCTTGGGGCTAATAGGGTTAAAGGACAGGTGTGTCTCTCAAGAGAAGTCTTGAAGGGCAAAAAAGCGTCACCTGTCTTTGAAAGCCATTTATTTAGGTGGTTACCGCAACCTAAATGATGGTCTTTAATGACAGGTGATCTCTCATTTAGGGTGGTCGATCAAAACAGGTTCTGTTGTAGTTACACTCTGGTAACGACTATCCAAACAATAACGCCTATACGTTTGTTGCTCATGGCAGGTTCTGCTGTAGAAGGAGATGAGGGTGAGCAGGGGAAGGGAGGAGGAGGGGGTCGGGGTGGAGGTTGGAAAACGCGTGTGTGTGAAAAAGGGAGGGTCTATCGGCGGTAAAACAATGGCCAAAACTGCATTTCCTCCTACGCCCGACGAAAATCCCACTGAGGAATCCAAAACGAACATCAGCTTAACTCATTTTACCCCAACACCGAAATCCCAGAATTTTGTCGTTGTCCTCTGAAGACTGCATTGCACTGCAGGACACAGATTGACCATGATAGTTCAAGGGTGATGCCAGAATAGCTTGGCGCCCTAGGCGCCAAGCTATTCAGGCATCACCCTAGAACTATCATGGTCGATCCTTATCTTGCTGTGGTGTGTCTGGGGTAGAATGAGTTAACCCAGTTAGCCCCTAGTCCTTACAGCACTACCCTTGAACTATCATGGTCAGTCCATCTATGATCTCCTGCAACTGGTACATGGTCATGAGGTAACACCAGAATTTGAGAAATGGGACCTTGGGGCTAAAAGGGAGAATAAGATTTACTCATTCAGAAAAATATCTGTCACTCGTTCAACTTTTAAATTTCTTTATGTGTTTGGTGGTTGTTTCAGAACGTATGAAACAATCGCCAAACATATAAAAAATTCAAAAAATGAAATTAACAAAAACAGAAAGCAGCAGTAACTTGTCTTTGTTGAATTTGGCGAGGTTCCTTTTGGTGCATTTTTCAGTTGCCTGCTCGGCGTTAAACCCAAATAACTAACTAACTGGTGCATTTTTCTCATTGCATAAAAGCACCTTATCAATGCAGCCACCGGTACTGTGGCTGCGTGCACAATAAGGTGTATAGTTCTATTTAATAATAATAATAATAATAATAATAATAAAGAGCATTTATATTGCGCTGAATCCCCAGGAGCCCCGCAGTGAACTTTACTTATTCATTATTTATTTATTTATTTATTTCGTTTTTATTTCATTATTTATGTATTATTTATTTATTATTTCTTTAATTATTTCAGGGATCGGTAATGGACTGATGTACACGCCGTCTGCCACGATCGTCAACAACTACTTCGACAAGTACCGCGTGATTGCAAATGGCGTCACCCTCTCGGCTCCCGGAATAGGCGTCTTGACTGCCCCCTACCTTGTTCGTTGGCTGATCGAGACCCATGGCTGGCGCTTCACAATGGGAGCTGCTGGATGTATCATGGTGCAGGTCTGTGTGGGTGCTTTCCTTTCTTTGCTCTTTGTATTGCCAGCCGCAAGAGGCAAAGATCCTCATGAGCCCCCCGCAGCTGCGGGGGCTTATGAGGATCTGTGCCTCTTGCTGAAACTATTGCGTGTCCACGTTCCTTTGACGGTTGGGGATCTATGACGTTGAATTTACAATGATTTCCAAAACACACTCTTTTTCCATTGGCAGTGACACAGCTCTGGACTAATGTAGCAGAACCCGTTTTGGAGCGATCATTTTATGAGAGATCACCTGTCATGAACCCTTTTAGCCCCAAGGTCCCATTTCTCAGATTTTGGAGGTGTTGCCTAACGACTATGTACCATTGCAGGGGATGGATTGACCATGATAATTCAAGGGTAGTGCCAGATAAGCTTGGCGCCTGAAGGCGCCAAGCTAATCTGACACTACCCTTGAATGATCATGGTCAGTCAATCTGCTGTATGGACTCAGGGCTGAATGGGTTAAGGAACATCATTTAGGTAGCTGTAGCTATCGAAATGATGGTCTTTCATGAGTCTACTTACTTACAAAAAAAAAGTTAGTTGCTCAAAGCAGGTTCTGCTGTAGAAGGAGTTGAGGATGAGCAGGGGAAGGGGTCGTGGTGTGTGTGAAGTAGGGAGGGCATAATTTATATGGCAATATTATTATTATACGATATTAAAGTTTTTGGAATGTCTTAGTATATGTATTAGTTAAGTTTGTTTGATCTTTATAGCATTTAGAATGTTTTAGTATTGAATAATATTTATTAATGTTTTTGTGTTTAGAGTTTTAATATGTCTTAATCTTAGTATTAGAAGTCCTACAGACTTATATTATAATTATACAAATGTATTATTAGAGAGTCTTGATATTAATTAATATTTATTGTATGATTTTTATTTTTTACTGTTCCCCCGTCTACAAAACTGTAATTGCCCTTGACGTTTTTTTGAATTGATTTTAATCACCGCTTTACTACATGCACTCAGCCTTGTCCGTTATAAGAGTGGATGAAGGGCACGGGCAACAGCGACAAAACAGTGTAGAGTCCCCCCCTCCCAAGACTACCCCTACCCCTTCGTCCAACTCCCCTTCCCCAAGGACGAATGCAGCGAAGGCTGGAAGTCATGTCCGTTTCAAACATCCGATCCGTTGTGAGAGAACTTGATCACGGGAAGTGCAAGAGAGACGCAACTGTGATACAGGTTATATTAGGATTTGACATTGTGAGGGGTTCGTTTAGCTTGGCGCCTTACTAAACACGCTGAGCATTATCTTCGTTGTTAGGTGGTAATGACCTAACCCAGTAGCAAAACATCCTCGGGCCCACGACGGCCGCGGTGGGCCCGTGCACAGCCATTGCGTGAGCCCACTGCCGCCGTCGTGGACCCGAAGACCACTGGGTAGATCTTACTTATCTTCTCTGTTTGTTTCAGATCTGTGTGTTAGCTTCACTGTTCTTCCCGCATAAAGGCGCCCCCGCCGGCCCGTCCTGCTGTTGCAGCTGCACTTGTCGAAAGGTCAGGGACGCGCAGGAGGTCGAGGGCGCGTTGCCTAGCAACCTGCTGAAGGTCAAGGACCCCTACGAGAACGTCGCCAAAGTGATGGTGGGGTCAAGGACGGCCATGCACATGTCAGAGTTTGGAAGCGTGATGCTGACAAGCTCTGTCATGTGGACGGTGGAGGAGACGTTTACACTGAGGTGAGTCGGCTAATATTTAACCCTTGTCATTCGGAATACACCAGTGTGTGAAATAAGTTTGACTAAAATAGTTCAAGGGTAGTGCCAGAATAGCTTGACACCTCTAGGTGCCAAGCTATTCTGGCACCACCCTTGAACTAAAGCCATTGGTCTGTATCCTTTCTGTAAGTAATATAATGTAGTTTGCATATGGCAGTGTACAAATTTGAAGCTTTTAGCCTCAGTATGATGTGGGTTAATGAGATTATGAATTTAGCGGAAGTTGCTGTTGGATTGGGGTCTTTAATGACAGGTGATGTTTCATGAGGCGGTCGTTCAGATCAGGTGTTGCTGTACTCTTCTTCGTGGATCCGGCTGCCAAGGCTGTTGTTAGTACAGTGCTGTTTTCTTCCCTGCTACGTCCAGGCTGACTTTATTGACCACCACCTTAACACATTCGCCAACTACATGCCGCGTATCGGGCATTGGCGGGGGAGGGGACAATGAGTTAATTATTTTGTGTTAACCCCTTCACTGCCAGTGGATGCAGATTGTGTTTTTGAAATCATTGTAAATTTAACGTCAAAGATCCCTAGCCGTCAAAAGGAACATGAGATACAAAATGGTTTCAGCAAGAGGGATAGACCCTCACGAACCAATCACTGCAAATGGCCGCGGATGGTCTTTTAAATCATTATTAAGTTAACGTCAAAGCAACATGGAGACACAAAACGGTTTCAGCTAGAGGCATAGATCCTCATGAGCCCCCGCGACTGCGGGGGCTCATGAGGATCTATGCCTCTAGCTGAAACCTTTTGTGTATCCCTCTAGCACAACTGTTCGTTTTCCTCGTCAGTGATCGGGTTTATTTGTGTTTTCCAGGCAACGTTTAGTTCACCTCCTTCGCCGCAAGTTCATGTGGGTGATGTGCCTGAACCAGATTTTCCTGATGGCGGGCCTGTCCGTCAACACGCTTCTCTTCCCTTCCTACGCCCAGAGCGTCGGCATTCCGTTCAGCGACATACCCTCCCTCTACACAGTCTACGGCATCACGATGACGCTCAGCAGAGTAACCGGAGGGTTCGCCTTCAGCCGTGTACCCAACCATCTACTGCAAGTCTATTTTGGCTTCCAGGTCAGTTCATTTGTGTTGAAAATCGATTTTAAAAAAAAAAAGATCAATCTTCGCCTAGTATGGGCTAATCTCGATACTTTTACGCAAAGAAACGATTTTCTAACCTAGTCTAGGTTAATCTTGATTATTTTGCAAGGAAAAAAACGACTTTCTACCCTATTCTAGGCTAATCGTGATCATTTTAATAGGAACATTTATTCGGGCCTAGTCTAGGCAACTCATGATAATTAATATTACAAGGGGAAAAAAAACTGATTTTCTAGCCTAGTCTAGGCTAGTCTTCATCATTTTACAAGGACATATTTTGCTAGCCGAGTGTAGGCTAATCTTGATCATTTTACAAGGGAAATAGTCTAGACTGATCTTGATTATTTTACAAGGAAAACAAAAGCAACGATTTTTTTTAGCCGTTTGTGGTTGTGTTATTCTTTGAGAGCATGTGTGTGTTAATGATGGGAAAGATCCGATATTCATTTGAGTTATTTTGGATAAGAATTGCATACCATTTTAGTATGATTTATTTTCTTTTGCACGGAGACTTGCGATCGATTTTTGTTGTGACGCGTATTTTCGCCACATTAGACTGGAAGGTTTCGAGCAGGGTCGCGATCTTTCTAGTGACCTCAGGTATGACGTCAAAGTTGTCGGCAATATTTCGTAACATTGTATCAAAGGCGCTTAGAGGGTAGTGGAAAATTTGTAGTAGCTCCTAGAGGGTTCCTTTTTAATGAATATTAATGCGTTTTGGTTACGTTTTCTTTTCTGATTGGTTGTGTTGTGCGAATTTGCTGGATTATTCTGGAAATCTATAATAGTATAAAAGAGCGTGTTAGGAAATATGTGTGTACATTGTCATGAGAGACGCAGTGTGTCAAAAGTGTTGATGCATTGTAGAGGAGACAGTGTATCAGTGTTGGTGCATTTGTGGATGCATTGTGTGGAGGATCGCACCGCTGCAATAAAATATTGTTGGAACTGTTACTCCAGTGTGGTCTACAACCTTATGCCATTTGTTACGGGTTGCAGCTGAGTGATGTTTAGTTTACAAGAACCCTACTTGCATGTGTCTGGTGTGATTGTATCATTACTAGACTACGACTACCACGTAACAAAGGTCCACAATCATAGACCAGCACAAAGTAGAGTTGAAGTTTGCTTTTTTATTTGTGTGCTGTGACTTTCACAAGTCAGTGACGCAGCTACGCTGTCGTTTGTGCGTCTGGACCCAGTACATAAAGGCCATCGGGCCGAAGTCGGCTGCTGTGCAGTCTCCTAGCTTGCACATTTCAGGAGGGCGGAAAAGGCCGATGCCCCACCTCTTGTACCCCGTACCACGGAGTGAGGTTACGTTTGCAACCCGGTTAAAGCTGGACATACAGAGAAGAAAACAATGCACTGTTTGGCTTGCATGTTTCTTTTTAATCTCAAAGACAAGACTGAAGTGCATTGTATACTTGTCTGTATGTCCACATGGACCAAGGGTTGAACAGGACACATTACAGCACAATGCATTACATTTTCGTGTTAATACGTTCAGTGCCGAGAACACTTGAACACCACCCAATTGCAAGAGACACACGGATTCTTAGCAGATGCGGGGGCTCATGAGAATCTGTGCCTCTTGCTGACAGCACTTTGAATTCATCTTCCTGATAATTTTCTTTTTCTTCTTCTTTAATACCGAGATTCACAGCGTTACAGTGTCGGCCACACGTTACAGCTAGCGGCCGAGTTGCCCACGTTTTGTGAGGGGTTCGTTTAGTTTGGCGCCTCAATAAACACGCTGAGCATTATCTTCGAGTCTAGTTTCGGCTGAAAGCAGCATAATCTAGCGAGTGTTCTCGCGCTACTCGGGAACTGCCGGCAACCAGCCCACGAACGAAGATTGCAGAAACAGTCTGCGTCAGCTGGGACAGTACGGGTTAATTAAAAACGGAAAATGGTAACACGTTGTGCTTTATGTATCCGAGTTTTCTAAGCGCGCGTCTGTCTTTTGTTGGGATTGTCGTGGCATTGTACACGTTTTGTCGTCATCCTTCCAGTCTGGATTTTGTGTCGTAGGTGTCCGTTACTCTTGTGATTGGGCTGCTACCCCTGTGGGGGACATCCATGGACGCGCTGTACGGTTACAACTTCTTGTTGGGTGAGTAGAGCTGGTATCTCTTATATATATATATATATATATATATATATATATATATATATATATATATATATATATATATATATATATATATATATATATATATATATATATATATATATTCATGTACAGAATTTGTTTCAGCAGAGCAGACATTTCAACAAAAATAGTATTTTGTGTGTGTGTGTGTGCGTAAGAAGAACATGTGTGCTCTCAAGAGAAGTCTTAAAGGGCACAAAGTGTCACCTTTCCTTTAACCTGTGCCAGCTGACGCCGATCTGCAATCTTTGTTAACCCTTTTAGCCCCAAGGTCCCATTTCTCAAATTTTGGAGGTGTTGCCTAATGACTATGTACCAGTTGCAGGAGATGGCTTGACCATGATAATCCAAGGGCAGTGCCAGAATAGATTGGCGCCTTCAGGCGCCAAGCTAATCTGGCACTACCCCTGAATAATCATGGTCAAGCCATCTTCTGCTGTAGGGACACAGGGTTAAAAGGGTTAATTCAAGACCAAAAAGCCCTAGATGTCCCAGGAAAATAGATTGAAAATGGTGTCGGCAAGAGGCATAGATCCTCACGTGCCCCTGCACATTGCGGGGAGCTCATGAGGATCTATGCCTCTTGCAGTTGGGGGATGTTCATTTTTGTCGGCGCTGAACGGGTTAAAACCACCATTTAGTTGGCTACATCTCGCGCTGGGACCATATGGCGTTGAGGCGCGTCCCCTGGGTGGTGGATAGGGGGTCCCTCGCGAGAGGGATGCACCGAATGAAATAAGGTGCCGTGAACCAACATGGTCTAAGGGAAGGTGACCCCGACAGAAAACCCTGGTCCTCCTAGTAAGGGGGTTGGGCGTGGGGGTAGCTTCTCCACCTTGCAAAAAAGGAAATAGCTACAAAAGCACCGACGAAAAGACGAACAGTAATTCCTTTCCTGGAGGAGTAAGGTTCTTCTACCAGAAGATTTATGACGTCCTGTGGTGAAAGCCGGAAGTCTTCGGAAGCCACAGGACTGAGCCGCCTCTCTCTATCCAGGGACACAACCATGGGCACATGGAATGTCAAGACCATGTACCAGAGCGACAAGGCCGCCCAGATAGCAGCGGAAATGCAAAAGTACAACCTTTCCCTGCTAGGTATCAGTGAAGCCAGATGGACGCAGTCTGGCCAGAAAAGGCTGTTAAGTGGGGAGATGATTCTGTATTCAGGTCATGAAGAGGAGAATGCCTCCCATACAGAAGGAGTAGCATTCATGCTGTCACCAGGGGCACAGAGAGCGCTGATGGTCTGGGAACCTCTTGGGCCAAGAATTATCACAGCAGCCTTAAGAACCAAGAAAAAGGTCAAGTTGAACGTCATCCAGTGCTATGCGCCCACTAATGACAGTGATGAGGAAGAGAAACAAGAGTTCTACGACCGACTCCAGAGTGCTGTGGACAAATGTGCGGAGCGAGACATCACCATCGTCATGGGCGATTTTAATGCCAAAATAGGGGAGGACAACACCGGATACGAAGAGGTGATGGGGAGACAGGGACTAGGGTTGATGAGTGAGAACGGGGAGAGGTTTGTAGACGTTTGTGCTCTAAACAGACTTGTCATTGGAGGCAGCATCTTCCCACACAGAAGAATACACAAAGCAACTTGGGTCTCACCTGACCATACTACAGAGAACCAAATAGACCATATCTGCATTAGCAAGAAATTTAGAAGATCCCTTCAAGATGTTCGAGTGAGGAGGGGAGCAGATGTCGCCTCAGACCACCATCTGCTTACCTTAAGAATAAAGCTCAAGTTAAAGAAAAGCCGCACAGAGACAACAAGAAGACAGCGATATATTGTAGGCCTCCTGGGAGAGACTGGAGTGAGAGAAGAGTTCAAACTGGTGCTGTCCAACCTGTTTCAAGCGCTACAGGAGCTAGTAAATGAAGAGGAGGAGGTCACCACAGAGCAGCAGTGGAAGGCAGTTAGAGAGGCGCTGAACTCAACCTGCAGACACTGTAGGGTTCAGGAAACACCATCACAAGGACTGGCTGTCGGCACAGACCTTGAAGAAGATAGAAGTGAGGAAGCAGAAGAAAGCAGTTGTCAACAACAGTCGAACGAGAGCAGCCAAAGCAAGGGTACAGGAGGAATACTCGGAAGCCAACCGCGAGGTGAAGAGGAGTATCAGGGCAGACAAGAGGGCCTACACAGACAGCCTGGCAGCAGAGGCAGAAAAGGCAGCAGGCAGCGGCAACATGAAACAGATCTACGACATTACCAGAAGATTGTCGGGCAAGTATGGCCATACAGAAAGACCAGTAAAAGACAAAGAAGGCAAGCCTATTGCAGACAGAGCAGAACAACTCGGCAGATGGGCCGAGTATTTTGAAGAGTTACTGAACAGACCCAGCCCACCCGACCCCCCAGACATCCAGCCAGTAGAGACCGACATACCCATCAGCTGTGACAGACCCAGCCGGGAAGAGATCAGAAGAGCAGTGGCATATTTGAAGAACGGCAAAATAGCAGGGCCAGATGGCATCCCAGCGGAGTCTCTGAAAGCAGACCTAGAGACAACAGTAGCGATTGTGTACCCACTGTTTGGAAAGATCTGGGAAGAGGAGGTGATGCCAGCTGACTGGAAGGAGGGGTACCTAATCAAGCTTCCCTAGAAAGGCGACCTCAGCAAGTGTTCCAACTACAGAGGAATCACCTTGCTGTCAGTACCAGGATAGGTCTTCAACAGGATCATCCTGGAGAGAATGAAGAGCTCCGTTGACCCCCAGCTGAGAGACCAGCAAGCAGGATTCATGAAAAACCGATCATGTACAGACCAGATCGCCACTCTCCGCATCATCGTGGAACAGTCTCTGGAGTGGAGCTCCCCGCTTTACGTCAACTTTGTGGATTACGAGAAAGCATTTGACAGCGTGGACCGAGAGACTCTGTGGAAACTCCTACGACATTACGGTGTACCCACAAAGCTCGTCCGCCTGATCAAGAGCAGCTACGATGGCATGACATGTCGCGTGATCCACGAAGGGCAGTTCACCAGGGAGCTCCAGGTCAGAACTGGTGTCAGGCAGGGGTGTTTGCTGTCTCCGTTCCTCTTCCTACTGGCCATAGACTGGGTCATGAAGAGGACCACAGAGCACAGATGAAGTGGAATACAGTGGACACTGTGGACACAGCTTGACGACCTCGATTTTGCAGACGACTTGGCTTTACTGTCCCACACTCATCAACAAATGCAGGACAAGACCACGAGGCTTGCTGACATCTCGTCCCAAGTGGGCCTCACCATCCACAAACAGAAAACAAAGACAATGAGGCTGAACGCAACCAGGGAAGAACCAGTCTTGCTTGCTGGCACCCCGTTGGAGGAGGTGGAGTCTTTCATCTATCTCGGGAGCATCATAGACAAAAAAGGCGGCACTGATGCAGATGTCAGAGCACGAATCGGTAAAGCCAGAGCAGCCTTTCTGCAGTTGAAAAAAGTGTGGAGTTCCAGAGAGCTGTCACAACACACCAAAGTCCGGATTTTCAACTCCAACGTAAAAGCAGTTGTTTTTTCAAAATACATTACCGATGGCATTACTATATGGAATACACTCAATTGCCTGTAGATTTCAGCCCAAAGTTGTGTCCCCTACACAACTGGGGAGGAGACACCGGGGATCCAAATATAGGCGCCCGGGTGTCCTCCCCTACCAACCAATCCCGCCATGCGTGTGGAGAACTCACCTCAGTTTCACTCTTAGCTCGACCGTGTGCGGTCGAGTTTTTGCCTTGCTCCTTTCGGGAGTTTATCTTCAGTGAAATGTTTACTAGAACTTTGGCTTTGGGCCTTTGGTTTTTGTGAAGCCTTGGACTCTTCGTTTTTTTGGCTTCTCTTCTCTTCAAGTTAGGAGACTACTGTGTGTGAACTGAGCGCCGTTCCGGTTCGGACCGGTTCTACCTTTTAGTGAGCTTCGCCCTTGGCTGTGGCCCTGGGTTTTAGGCTTGTTCCTTACTCGCGTGACTTTGTGCCTCGTGGTGTGAGTGCGACTGGAGTGTTTTCTTAAGCCTTCGTTCGGTGTTCAGCGGACGCTATGTCTACTTCTGTGTTGAAGTCTTACTTCCTTTGGGGGACTTTTAGTGACCTTCCGACGCCCTCGTCGCTCGCTGGCCGGCTTCGGGCTCTCCTGCGGACAGGATGTGTGACGTGTGTTCCGAGTGGATGGAAACCGGCGGTCGCAGATGTGGGATTTCTTCGGACGTGTCCGGCCCTCTCGGCCGCTTCAGTCTCCCCGAACTCCGCCACAGGTCGGCGTCTCTCCTTTGGCTCCTCGGGCACCGCTTCGCTCCTTCGTCCGGGCATGCCGGCCCGCAGGTAAGTCCCTCCTCGCACCTTACTTCGCAGGTACTCCCTCACCGCTCCGAGTCTTCGGATCAGGTTAGACGAGTTACTGTGTCGCACCCCCCCACGCTCGGTTTTCAGGGTGTGGCTGGAGCCCCTGGAGTCTGCTCCCCCCCCCCTCCTCTCCGCTTCTGGCATGCGTTCTAGGCGGGCTGAGCGTTAGTTCTCCCGACCCATGCTCGGGTTCTCCCGAGCGGGTTCGGCGGGACGATCGCAAGCGTCCTAAGAAGAGGTAAAACGTACTAAGAGAGGTCCTCACTCACGCTACGAGGCGTCGGAGCGTGACTTGAGGCCCTTAGTAGTGCGGCCCCCTGTTCTGTGGTGATGGACACCCCCCGCTCCGTCTTGTCCTGGCGGGCCCGGTGTGACGTCGACACGCGACCACCCCGCTCAGAGGCGTCTGAGCGGATACAGCGTGCTGACACACTTGTCCCTTCCCCGCTTTGCGTCTCTTGAGCGGGCTTGGCGAGACTTTAACGACCCCCCTCCCCCCGCCCCGTATCGACCAGGCGGGCCCGGTGTGACTTGGACACGCGTCCCCTTCGCTCCGAAGCGTCTGAGCTGGGGCCGAGTGCTCACAGTCTGTCCCCTCCCCGCTTTGCTTCGCTGAGCGGGCTTGGCGTGACTATGGACTGTCCCCTCCCCGCTTCGCTTTCTGCTGAGCGGGCTTGGCGTGACTACAGACTGTCCCCTCCCCTCTTCGCTGAGCGGGCTTGGCGTGACTTTAAGACTGTCCCCTCCCTGCTTCGCTTTTGCTGAGCAGGCTTGGCGTGATTATAGACTGTCCCCTCCCCGCTTCGCTTTCTGCTGAGCGGGCTTGGCGTGACTACAGACTGTCCCCCCTCCCCGCCTCGCTCTTCGCTGAGCGGGCTTGGCGTGACTTTGACTGTCCCCTCCCCGCTTCGCTTTCGCTGAGCGGGCTTGGCGTGACTATAGACTGTACCCTCCCCGCTTCGCCTTTCGCTGAGCGGACTAGGCGTGACTATAGACTGTCCCCTCCCCGCTTCGCTTTCGCTGAGCGGGCTTGGCGTGACTTTAGTCTGTCCCCTCACCGCTTCGCTTTCGCTGAGCGGTCTTGGCGTGACTTTGGACTGTTCCCTGCCCGCCTTGCTTTGCTGAGCGGTCGTGGGTGACTACTGTGGGTCCCCCCCCCCCCCCCCCAGCGGGCCCGGCGGGACCCGGACTCTTGTCCCTAGACCGGTTCCGCTCGAGGAGCGGTCTCCGGCACCCGCGTTCGGATCTCAGTTCGCTGCTGACCGTCCGTCTTTCGCGGTCCCTCCGCCCGTATGACGCGCCGCCTGCGGGCTTTGCGGGCGGGTTGCGTCTTCCTCTCGCGCGGCGTTTCGGCGCTCGGGGAGCCGCTCGCCCCTCCTTGCGCCTCGAGGGAGGGACGGCCTCGCTTCTTCGAACCGGATATTCTCAGTCGTCTTCCTACGGATTCGGCTGTCGCCTACTTCTTTCGAGACTCGACGACTGGTTCTTCCCCCCGCCTGTTAGCGGTCACGTCGGTCTGCTCTTCGGACGACGTCGGCTCTTCGCTCAGCTCGCCGACTTTCTCGCTTTGGGTGTTGGCGAAGTTCCTCCCCCTCTTCTTCTGTCCTCCTTCACTCTTTGAAGAGACAGGCTTCCGCGGGGATCTACGCGCAGAGGCAGGCCTAGCGTCGCTAGTCCCTCCTTCAGCCAGCCGGCTTCCGGGACCTCACCAGTGCGTTCCTCGCCCTGGTACGACACGCCTTCTTCGGCTTGTGCCCTCTGGCTTCGCCTTGGCTAGTTTGTGGACTTGTGTAGGCCCTGGTTGCTACCTTTGCCTCGCGGTGCTGTTCCATCTTAGACGGGGAAGAGGCGCAGTGGTTAAGGCGTCTGCCTCCAATGCCAAAGGTGCGAGGTTCGATACCGGGTTCCGGCGTTGGATTTTTCTCCTCTGGTAAGTGTCACCGTCTGGGCAGTGGGCAGATGTTCACATCTGCACGGGACATAGACGACCCCGGCCCCCACGAGTCCCCTGCTGCCTTGCAGGCCTGGCCGCTTGGCTGCGGAAAGGCTAAGGGAGGAAACCCCTGACATTAAAGCCCCCGTGTCTCCGGGGAAGGCGTTTGAGCCAGAGACTAAGACAAGGACAGTCTGATATAAAACCTACGACCCGAGGACCTCGATGCCACCGTCCCAGCTTGCTAGGCCATGGCAAACGAACCAAGGGTTTAAAGGGTGGGGCCAGTACTGCGCACACTGCACTCCACCAAAAAGCTCCACCGCCCACGGACTATGACACTGAACTTTCCAAGTCCTGTAGCGATGGGCAAGGGGCAAAACGGCAGGTGAGAGATGTCACTGGAAGCCGCAGTCTCAAACCTGCATGCAGGCGGTTCAGGATATTGGTCGCCTGATGTTGACCTGGGGATGACAACGTCACTCGGCACACCCTGAACGACCAAGCAGCCTTCTCTAGGGACAGCACTGCTTGCTCCACACCGAGAGGGGCCTAGAAAATGTGGCCTAACCAAAGCTCATCCCCTCGTAACCCCAGTTGGCTAGCCGCGGTCAACGGGCATCTTCTCATGCGGTCAGAAAACAAGAAAAAACAATGGATCCACTCTCATGACGACCACGACCGGACTCAACGTAGCATGCTGGAACATCCGAACCATGCTCGACACAGCAGACAGCGGACGCCCTGAACGTCGCTCCGCCCTCATTGCCCATGAATTGCGGAGGTTAAACGTCGACATCGCCGCGCTCAGCGAAGTACGCCTCCCAGAGGAAGGCAGCCTCCAAGAACTTGGCGCTGGCTATACCCTCTACTGGTCAGGCAGGCCTGCATCAGAAAGACGGATCTCAGGCGTGGGCTTCATGGTGAAGACCCCCATTGCGACTAAGTTGGAAAACCTACCAACGGGTCACTCCGACCGCATCATGTCCATGCGCCTCCCACTGAGACACCAGCAATACGTCACCCTTCTCAGTGTGTACTCCCCAACCCTCCTGGCAGAGCCTGCAGAAAAAGACAAGTTCTACTCTGACCTGCGCAGCCTCCTGCAGAGCACCCCTGCAGACGACAAAGTCATCATTCTTGGCGACTTCAACGCCAGAGTGGGCCAAGACTCTGAAGCCTGGAAAGGAGTCCTCGGCAAGCATGGCGTTGGGAACTGCAATGACAATGGTCGCCTACTGTTGGAGCTCTGTGCAGAGCAGCAACTTGTCATCACCAACACTACTTTCCAGCAAAAAGACAGTCGAAAGACCACCTGGATGCATCCTCGTTCCAAGCACTGGCACCTTATCGACTATGTCCTAGTGCGTCAGAGGGACCGCAGTGACGTCCTCCTCACCAGAGTGATGCCCAGCGCAGAGTGCCACACTGACCACCGCCTTGTTCGCTGCAAACTCAGGCTCCGCCTCAAGCTGAAACCCAAGAAAGGGGGCCCCCCAAAGAAAAAGCTTGATGTTGCCAGCCTTCAGCGTGACGACAAGAAAGCTGCCCTTCAGGCCGATTTACAGCGCATGCTCAAAGACACAGTTGATCCAGCAGACTCCTCCCCTGAAACACTCTGGGAACAACTGAAAACTGCTATTGTAAAATCTTCTGTGGAAGTCTTGGGCTTTGCTAGAAAGAGGAACAAAGACTGGTTTGACGAAAACGACGTAGAGATCCAGGAACTTCTAGCAAAAAAAAAAGAGCCGCCCACCAGGCCCACCTAGCCCAGCCTTCCTGCTCTGTGAAGAAGTCTGCCTTCCGCCTCATCTGCAGCAGTCTCCAGCTCAAGCTTAGAGAGCTCCAGAACGAGTGGTGGTCCAGACTAGCACAGAGGACCCAGCTCTGCGCTGACAACGGTGACTACAGGGGCTTCTACGAAGCACTGAAAGCAGTGTATGGCCCTAGGCACCTGGTACAAAGTCCCCTGCGAAGCGCTGATGGACAGGCACTCCTCACAGATAATACCTCCATCTTGAACCGCTGGTCGGAATACTTTCAGGACCTCTTCGGCGCTGAGCGCACTGTTCAAGAAACGGTCATCCTCCAAATCCCACACCTTCCACTAAAGGTTGAATTGGACGAACCGCCCACCGCCGAAGAGACCCTCACAGCCATCCATCAGCTCAAGAGTGGCAAAGCAGCAGGCATTGACGGAATCCCGCCAAAGATCTGGAAACATGGAGGCCCAGCACTGCACAACAAGCTCCACGACCTCTTTCTCTGCTGCTGGGAAAAAGGAACACTACCAAAGGACCTCCGTGATGCAGTCATCATCACCCTGTACAAGAACAAAGGAGAGAAGTCTGCCTGCTCAAATTATCGTGGAATTACCCTGCTGTCCATTGCCGGGAAAATTCTCGCAAGTTTGCTCCTGAATCGGCTGGTACCTGCCATCGCTGAAGACCACCTCCCAGAGGGCCAGTGTGGCTTCAGAGCCAACAGGAGTACCACCGACATGGTCTTTGTGCTGAGACAGCTTCAGGAGAAGTGCCGCGAGCAGAACAAAGGGCTGTACGTAACATTTGTCGACCTAACAAAAGCGTTTGACACTGTGAGCAGGCAAGGTATGTGGCAGATCCTGGAGCGACTAGGCTGTCCCCCAAAGTTCCTCAACATGATCGTCCAGCTCCACGAGGACCAGCAAGGCCAGGCCAGTGACCTCTCAGAACCATTCCCCATTCGCAAAGGCGTGAAGCAAGGCTGCGTGCTGGCACCGACCCTCTTCACCATCTTCTTCAGCATGATGTTGAAGCAGGCCACAGTGGACCTCGACGATGACGACGCAGTGTACATCAGGTATCGTCTCGATGGCAGCCTGTTCAACCTCAGACGACTGCAGGCCCACACGAAAACCCTAGACCAACTGATTCGTGAGCTGCTCTTTGCTGATGACGCTGCCCTCGTTGCACACACAGAGAGAGCCTTGCAGCGCATTACGTCCTGCTTCGCAGATGCCGCCCAGCTCTTTGGACTTGAGGTCAGTCTGAAAAAGACAGAGGTCCTTCATCAGCCGGCACCCAAGGAAGAGCATCGCCCTCCCCACATCACCATCGGCGAGTCCGAACTGAAGTCTGTACACCAGTTTACCTACCTTGGCTGCATCATCACGTCAGACGCCAAGCTGGACAAGGAGCTGGACAACAGGCTAGCAAAAGCGAACAGTGCTTTCGGGCGACTATTCAAGCGGGTGTGGCACAATCAACAGCTGAAAAAAGGCACCAAGATCAGTGTGTACAGAGCTGTCGTCCTCACCACCCTGCTGTACGGTTCCGAGTCCTGGGCCCTCTACCGCAGCCAACTACGACTCCTCGAACGCTTTCACCAGCGCTGCCTGCGTACCATCCTCAGCATTCACTGGAGTGACTATTTCACCAACGTCGAGGTCCTTGAACAGGCGGAAACTGTTAGCATCGAGGCTTTGCTGCTGCGGACACAGCTTCGCAGGGCGGGGCACATCTCCAGGATGGAGGATCATCGCCTACCCAAGATCACTGTTCGGCGAGCTCGCCACTGGACACCGAGACAGAGGGGCACCAAAGAAGAGATACAAAGACGGTCTCAAGAAGTCACTTAGTGCCTGCAAAATCGACCACCGCCAGTGGTCTTCGCTTGCTGCGGACCGTGACACGTGGCGCTCCACCATTCACAAGGCAGCCGTCTCCTTTGAGGACTCTCGCAGAGCTAACCTTAAGGACAAGCGGCTCAGAAGAAAAAACAGTTGTCGTAAGTCAGAATCCTGACCAGACCTTCCCCTGCAGCCACTGCGGTCGAACCTGCCTGTCCCGGATTGGCCTCCGCAGCCACGAAAATGCCTGCAGACGACGTGGGCAAGCCCTATAAAATCTTCGTTCGCGAAGTCAAGCCAAGAGAGGGGGCTGTTCCATCTTCGCCGGCCAGTTGTGACTGGCGTCTCTGCTTCGTGCGCCGTTCGCAGCCCTTGGCCGGACGGGTATCGGTTTCGTCGCCATCTTGGTGGGACGGCGCCTGGCTACTCTTTTTGTTACGTTCTTTCTTGCCTCTTCCTTGCGTTCTGGCAAGGTAATCTCGGGCTCGGCTTCTGTCCGGCGCTCATGGGACGGGGTAGGGCGCCGTGGGTCAGCATACGCCGTGATCTTCTTCGTTCGGTTCCACTGTTCTTGTGTACCTGCGGGGGCGCTTGCGCTTGGTTCCTTGGTACGCTATGTTGCAGCTGGCAAGTCCAGCACGGATATAGGTCTGACTCCGGTAAGACCCTCAGACCCGACTAGTGGTTTTTCACCTGGTGAGACTACAGTCAACGCCGCAGCTTAGGCCGCGAGCTCGTCCTCCTGCGCCGGCAGCTAACACAAACCCGTCTAGTGCACGCTTTCCGGCCGCTGCTACTAGAGCCAAGCTTCAGAGACAGGCTCTCAAGAACAAGTGTAACACGCTGGTAATCCCAACAGTCCCGGTTTGGGGATCTACCAGGCGTTGGAACAGTCGACGCTGCGACTTCGGTCGCGCGTCCGTTCTTACTCCGGCAGCTAACACAGACCCGGCTAGCGCGCTGGCTGGCTTCCGTCGACTTGGCGACACAGGATAATCTACAGTTACGCTGACGGTTTGTGGTTCTTGCAGGCGACAGAAGTCAACGCCGCGACTTCGGTCACGGGCCCGTTCTCCTGCTCCGGCTGCTACCACAGTCCTCCTTTGGACGCTGTCCGGTTCCGCCGACGTCCGCGACTCGGATTCTTACAGGAAACAGTTGGCAGCTCCCACACGACTAGTGGACTCTGCCCGGTTCCGCCGACGGCTTCGGCTCGGGTTAGGACGCGGGAACAGGTTTCAGCACCTTAGCTGGTTAGCCCTACGTTGCTGCTTCCAAGAAGGTGGGGCCTTGTCCTCTTTGCCCTACGCAGGAGGTCAGCGCTCCAATTAGGACCTTCCCGAGTGGTTCCTGTCCTGTGGCAGTGGTTCGGCGAGAGTTAGCTACGAGAGCGAGCTTCTTCACCGGTAGCAGGTACAGACCCGAGAGGACGGCTTTGACCACGCTCCTAGGGCAAGAACACAGCACTTCAGTCAGGATTTTCCGGGACCGCGCTCAGTTGAGCGCGCTGGCCGGACGCTGTAGTCGACGCGCAGCTTGTCTTCGGGACTATGAGTCCCGTCTTCTTTCAGGGCGGATCTTCGCTACCGCCTCCAAACAAGTCCGCGGCAGCATGCTTGTGGGGACTTCCTTGACCAGGCTGGAGACAGTTACCCTCGTAAGGACGACACTTCGATGCCTGTCTGCTGCCTCTCACCTTTACGGGTAGTCAGGCGAACCCGACTTTGAGCGAGCTCGACCCGCCTTCTTCTGTGGACTCAGGCGCGGCTAGGGCTTCGCCACACTCTACCGGCCCTCCCAGGCGTACGGTTACAGCCTAGAGACCTGCCCGTTACCCTGGGCCGGTTGGTTTATGGGGCCTTTGGCCTCCGGCTAGGCACTGAGAGAACCACGGGCTCAGCCTCTCGTCCGGGCTGCAGACGCGCTGTTCTTCTTGGGATGGACTGTTCCCTGTGGCCTACCCCCTTTCGGTGTAGTGCCGAAGATTCTGCAGTATCTTCTTCCTGCTCCACGGTTCTCTTCCTGGTGCCCCCCCCCCCCCCCCCTGCTTTGGATTCTCGGAGGCGGCGGGACGGCTATGGCAGCAGCCCGCGGACTGTTACCAGTTTTGTGTGCGACGGCTAGGGGAGATTCTACCAGTCTGGGCGCGCCTCTCGGCGGTTCCGCCCCCACGATCTCACTATCCCTACGGGCGGAGTTCCCCTTAGGGCTCTTCGACGACCAAGGTTAAGCTCCTTTTTCCGTCAAGAGTTACCGCTCCGTAATCGTACTCGCTTCCCTCAGCCTGGGCCTTTAGGATCCGGCCCTGGCGAGTTTTCGGTCCTTTGGGACCTTGAATTCAGATGTCCTCTCTCCGGTTCTCTCTTACCTCGGTGGGACCTCGCCTGGACCCGGACGTGGCTAATTACAGACTGCTTCGAACCCCTGCCTTGGCACGGTTCTCTGTCCTGGCCCGAAAACGTGTTTCCTCCTGGCGCTCGCCACGGCTCCCGCGGGTGCGAGCCGCGCATGCTCTCTCGGTCCGCCCCGCTGGTTGGCAGTCCGAGCCTTCACTCCTCGCAACTTCTCATCGACCCGGCCTTCAGGTCAGGAGCCGGCCTCTCTCGGCTGCACTCCAGTGGCTGACCTTACTCCCGGTCAGGGGACGACCGATCCACGGGGCGCGTCGTCAGGATATAGTCCAGGCACTGCAGTTCCTGCACTGCTAACGGCCACACCGTCTTGCCTGCCCGCCTCTTCCTACCCTTCGTCAGGCAGGCCGAGTAGCTCGACCCAGACAGTTCGCCTTGGCTTCGTGGGTGACTATTTGGCCTACCCAACCTCTCCCTTTACGGGATAGAAGGTTACAGTTCCGGGTGCATGAAGTACGAGCAGTAGCCCCTGAGCGGCCTTTGACCGCTTTCTGCTCGGTTATGACTTTGGGACGGGCGGTAGGCAGGTGTGCTGTTCCACTTTCTCCCGCTTCTACCTCCGCGACCTATCTGGCCAGCGTGACTCCCTGGTCTTGATGGGCGACCTCTCCGCGGCCCAGCACTCCCTCCGCGCGCCACAGCCACTTCTTAGCTGAAATCTTCGGGAGTGCTCCTTGCGGGCTAGCGGAGGGCTCTACGTTTAGGGGTTGGGTGTCGGCACCCTCCTCCTCTTTGATATTCTTCCATATAGTAATGCCATCGGTAATGTATTTTGAAAAAACAAATGAATTTTTTTTTCTAAAATGTATTTTTTTGAAAAATACTTACCGATGGCATTACTATATGGAATACACTCAATTGCCTGTAGATTTCAGCCCAAAGTTGTGTCCCCTACACAACTGGGGAGGAGACACCGGGGATCCAAGTATAGGCGCCCGGGTGTCCTCCCCTACCAACCTATCCCGCCATGCGTGTGGAGAACTCACCTCAGTTTCACGCTTAGCCAAGGAGGCAAGCGGGGCAGGTGGGAGGGCCAACCGAGTAATGCCATCGGTAAGTATTTTTCAAAAAAATACATTTTAGAAAAAAAAATTCATTTCTCCTATATGGAGCAGAGACTTGGAGATTGACAAAACCACAGTCAACAGAGTACAGATCTTCATAAACAGTTGCCTTAGAAGAATTTTGAAAATCCACTGGCCAGAGAAGATCAGGACTGGGAACCACCACCTGTAGTAAAATCGAAGAAGCACAGGACAGGAGTCGCTGGAGGTCTCTCGCCGACGGCCTATACAAAGGGAGGGGTGACAGGCGTAAGTAAGCTAGATGATCTCTCACATGGGTGGTCACTCGAAACAGATTCTGCACAGGACGTGTGTGAGTGCGTGCGTGTGAGTGTGTGTGAGAGAGAGAGAGGCTGTCAGCGTGTAAGCATCGCGGGCAGTACACTGTCGGATCTTGTGCGTTTAACATGTAGGCCTATATATCGTTTTATGATTTTGTATTTATGAGATTTGTGTGGATACTTCTGTCTATATTGTGTATCAGACTGTATGAAAAAAAAGGTCCAAAATCACAGAAGAAAAAAAAAGTTAAAAACTTATACTCCACTATATCCCGGTTGTTGTTTTTTTTTCTCTTCTGTTTTTTTGAACTCATTACTCTTTTAGCCTATACATCACAGTTCTGGAGAGAGATCGACCATGATAGTTCAAGGGTGGTGTCGGAATAGTTCGGCGCCTACAGGCGCCAAGCTATTCCGACACCACCCGTGAACTATCATGGTCGATCCACAACCTGCTGTAATGTGTATCAGGGCTTTTGGGGCTAATTTTTGTAACCTCAATTTCTGTCCCAATAGGTGTGACGTACGGACCTACCTTTTTGCTTGTGACGCCAATTTTGATACGTCACGTTGGGCTGGAGGATCTGTCAGTAGCTTTTGGGGGTGTGATGCTGTGCTGTGGGATTGGCTACGTCATAGCCCCGCCCCTTGGGGGTGAGTTTTCTGGGGTTTTTTTTTCAGCGCACAGAATATCATATCATCACAAGCTCCTATATAGCGTCCCAGTAGCCCTTTTGTTGACAGACAACATTTTAATAGGGACGGCACGCGCCGCCTCCCATCTGGTTTCACTAAATGCCGGGCAGGGGTGGGGGTGGGAGGGGGGGCGGTGGGGGTGGGTGGGTCTACGACCTGTCCGGCCAACACTGACCTGTAAATTGATACACCCAGAGCAGTGTCAAATGTCCGTGACCCAGATGTTTAGCATGCCGAAACAAGGCCTCGCTAGAATCTGGTGCCAGACTGCCTCTTACCCCAACATAACGACAGAAACTGTCAACGCCTCGGCCGGCGCCCCCCCCCCCCCCCTGCCCGCCCCCCCCCTCCCCGGGCCCCCCTACCCCCCACCCCCACTTCTAATCGGCCGATGACCTGTGTTATCAGTAAAGTATATCGTATCGTATCGTACCAAGCGGCCACGGTTCGCACACCCTGTGCCGTACAGGTATATAATTCTCTCTTGGCTTGACTTCGCGAACGAAGATTTTATAGGAGTTGCCCACGACGTCTGCAGGCTTGTTCGTGGCTGCGGAGGCCAATCCGAGACAGGCAGGTTCGACCGCAGTGGCTGCAGGGGAAGGTCTGGCCAGGGTTCTGAGCTGCGGCATCTCTGTTTTTTCTCCTGAGCCGCTTGTCCTTAAGGCTAGCTCTGCGAGAGTCCTCAAAGGAGACAGCTGCCTTGTAAATGGTGGATAATAATTAAGGGACTGATTTCCAGTCGGCACAGGCCCTCCTGAAACTGGCGACAGTGTGTATGTTGGCCGCATATACTTTCATGACTCGAAGGCTTCGAAACATTTAGTGATTAATCTCTCCCTGCACGTCACATTTACCTCTGTTTTCTAGTCATAGCGTACCAGAAAGAGTTTGGCTGCTTTAGCGATCGAGCTAGCCGCTCCGGGAACGGTGCAAAATGTGTGTGGGTTTTCGATTGCTCACATGTGTAAGAAAATTCCAGCTGCCTGGCTACTTTAAAAAGTGTATGAGCCGTTACATTCATACTTCAGCTGTACAGTTTAAGGTCTAGTCTGGAATCTAACACACGAACTACGTGAGGCAGCCATACAACACTAAAAATACATATACACTCAAAGCAAAAGTATTGTATCAACCAGTATAGATCATTCTGAGCGTTAAATAAAATGTTTATACTGAAACTTAAAAAAATATTGCATTTAAACAAAATACAGCAGCAGACTATCACTGAATTGCCATAACTATCACATTTTTTTTTAAAAATCGTGAGAAGAGAGTAAAAACAAGATCGGAGCGTACTAATGGCGGGAAGCGCCGTGTGTCCGTCTTTATTTGTGTGCGCCGACGCGTGTGTTGATCAGAGGTTGGCTTAGAGAGGAGAGAAAAGGATCAGCATAATAAGCCTAAAAATATGAACCACTCTGAATGTTCCTAAAAGATAAACGCATCTGAGCTCCAAACAATACGGTAGACTCTTTGGGATGAAACTCTCATCTTGTTTTGTTTTGTTCTCTCTCTCTCTCTCTCTCTCTCTCTCTCTCTCTCTCTCTCTCTCTCTCTCTCTCTCTCTCTCTCTCTCTCTCTTAAAAAGCGTTTGACTCGTCATGCACAGTTCTGATATCGCTACGAGCAAGTTTGTAACTGCATTTCACTTTCGGACTTGGAGGAGTAAGTTTTCCGTCTAAGACTAAAACGTCCAAACCCTGAGCAATATGACGCGAACACCCACGTGCACTCAGTTTTGTCGTCACTTTACGAAAGATTGTCTGACTAATCGAGAAAGGAATATTCCATTTAGTGCAGCCCCCCCCCCCCCCACACACACACACAGACTGCAGTTGCTGGGGCTCATGAGAATCTCTGCCTCTTGTTGACAGAGCTGACCATATCCTACTAATCAGTGTGGTTCTGAATCGGATCATTTACTTCGCCAAAACGGTTCCTTTGCTGTCGTGTTGATCGGAGCCATCCCCGCTACTTACAGGTTGAGAAATTCTGACGCATGTTATGCAAATGTGAAGCATACATCCTCATGTGCCCTATGTAGATCTGTGTTTCTTGCAGATAATAAAACAATGCTTGTCGTAGAAGAGCGCACTGTTCCCCAGTAGCGAAACGTCTTTGGGGCCCACGGACAGCCGCGGTGAGCTCGCGCACAGGCGTGCGCGTGTCCACTGCGGCCGTCGTGGGCCCCGAGGACCTTTGCTTCCTGGGTTAGAGACCAAAGGCTTACCGGTCGGCCGCCAATGTTATCAGTGCTGCCAGTAATGATGATGATGATAATAATAATAATTATTATTATTATTACTATTATAATAAAATATATACAGTAAAGCAGATACCAAAGTCGGATATACACAAGTCTGATACAAAAACATTTTTTTGTTCAGAGGTTCCGATCACAGGTTCTGCCCACTACAGTTAGATTATTTGTTGAGAAAAAAACGAAGACACCGTCGCGCTTCCTACAATGTCTTTGGAACAACCTTCAGATACAAGAAACTAATTTTTTTTTTAACCTACGAACTTGAAGCAAGAAAGTCGGGTCTCCGGGAAATTTGTTCTCAGTACTACTACTACTACTAATGGTAATAATAATACACAAAATTCTGTCGCCCTGTTATTTTAGAAACGGCTTTGGCTTCAAGAGTTAAGGCCCCAAAACACAAACCAGACCAGACAGAGGCACTTTATTGTCAGACCCCCCGACTCCAAGCGCAATCCCAACACCGCCCAAGCCGACACCACTGATGCGCATTCGACAATCACTACTGTTAAATTGGTAACACCATCTTCCTCTTTCTCCTCCTCCTTGTCAGTATCATCATCATTATCATCATGTCATCGTGAAACACATCTCTACACACCCGGCACAGGGCCTCAACGAGAATGTCCGTATAGTTCAAGTTTCGCTGGTACTGATGAATATATATATATATATATATATATATATATATATATATATATATATATATATATATATATATATATATATATATATATAAGTTATTGGTCGGAGGGGTTCGCTCACGGACCTTTGTAGGCTTGAGGGAGGTCAAAGGAATCATTGTACCCCGAAGGCCGAAGGCCTGAGGGGTACAATGATTCCTTTGACCTCCCGAAGGCCTACAAGGGTCCGTGCAGCGAACCCCTCCGACCAATAACGTATTTGTTTTCATTTCTCCACTATTTTCGTAAAAGAAATCAAGAAGACATCTTGCGACCTGGATCACGCCAGACATGACTGACGTCAAAGGAATATACATTCATACATAATAGACTTATGACGTAATTTAAAATATGTCATGACGTTGCCATCTCCAGTACTGAGTGTGCTTGTTGTTTCGAACAACACTAAGTAACTTTGTACTTTAGAACGTTTGGCGATCTCTAATAGAACAAAACTGGCATGCAAGATGCGTCATCGAGAGGGTTACAAAACGTCCGCCATTTGTCGCTACAGGGGTTTTTATATCACGGTCACATGGTATGGTTTGCGCTAAAGTGCCCTGGTCGTGTGACGTGGGGAGGAAAACAATATATATATATATATATATATATATATATATATATATATATATATATATATATATATATATATATATATATATATATATATATATATATATATATATATATATATATATATATATATATATATATATATATATATAGGGACGTAGCGGGCCACTCCGGCGCTCCGGCGACCGCCGGAGTACTTTTTGGACAAACAAAAAAAAAACAAAAAAAAAAAAAAGCGCGCGAGAGAGAGACAGCAAACCTGTCGTAGTGTCAAAACTTTGCAAGTGTGTTCATGTTTACCAAAAACGGCATGTTTGCGCCAATAGCTCAGTGCACCACTTAGCAGTGGCTGGTAAACAGAAAAGTGTCAATTTAATCGCCGGTCCAAGAACAAAAGCTACTGGCCGAAGTGCATCAACACAACAGACTTCTGCACCACTAGCTCCACCAATTTAGCAGTGGTAAAAAACAGAAATAAGAAGGACATGAGGCACCACTAGCAAAAGCCGCACGCCGACTCCAAACGGCAAAAGCCTCAAGTCATGACACATTAAACGAAGCAGAACGACCTCCTAATAAGAACTTGAACCAACTGGCATTGGAAATATCTTATTCCTACGCGTAGACGCGCCACACCGCAACCAATACAAGGTTCCCCCTCCACAAGTCTAAAACTGACTCACTCCACTTGATTCGTGTTGCCAACAACTTTAATTGTGGCTTCTGCAGCACTCAGAGAAAAAGTTTTTAGGACATTTTCTGAGCTGGATGTGTCAAGAAACCAATCATAAAATCATAAATCAGTCCCTCGAGTGAGGCGTCTTTCTGTCAGAATTCAAATCAGCCGTTGTCAAACCCCTCCTGAAAAAGTCGAATCTTGACCCCAACCAGCTAAAGAACTATCGCCCCGTTTCAAACCTACCCTTTCTTTCTGTCCAAAGTTCTTGAGAGAGTCGTTCTGACATAGCTCACTAAATATCTACAGTCAAACAATCTCGTCCATCCGCTTCAGTCTGCTTAACGTGCTGGGCACAGTACTGAAACTGCTCTCCTCTGTGTCGTTAATGGCCTCCTAAGTGCCTATGATGAAAACCTGATCTCAGTTCTTGCCCTGTTAGACCTATCAGCTGCGTTTGACACCATTGACTACTCCATCTTGCTCCAGCGTCTAGAAAACTACTTTGGTATTTCTGGTAAGTTCTACTCTTATCTGTCTTCCCGTCAGATTAACGTCTCTGTCAAGAACGTTCTTTCTGAAGCTGCTGCGCTAGAGTTTGGGGTCCCCCAGGGCTCTGTCCTGGGCCCCATTCTATTTACGCTGTACACTCAGCCTCTCTCTCAGGTTATCGCATCGCATTCAACCGATCATCACATGTATGCAGATGATACACAACTTCCGAAATCTGCACCTCCAAACAGCTCCAGTCAGGCTATTTCAGATGTTCATAACTGTATCTCAGATATTATTAAGTCCTGGATGTGTGAAAATAAACTCCAGTTAAACGAGGGCAAGACAGAAGCTCTTCTTATCGGTGCCTCTCGACTGCTGCCCAATTCTCCTGACTCTATGCACATTTGTGACGCACCTATTCCATTTTCTGATTCAGTTCGCAATCTTGGCGTTTTTCTTGATAAAGATCTTCAAATGAAGGACCATGTAAATCATGTCTGCAAAATTGCTTTTCTGGAATTAAGACGTATCAGTTCTACCCGTCATTACCTCACCACTGAATCTGCCACCAAACTGGTCGTCCTTTTAGTCTTGTCCCGCATTGATTACTGCAATTGATTACTTAACTGGCCTCCCTCGGTCTCTCATTCAGAAATTGCAGTGAGTTCAGAATTGTGCTGCACGTCTTATCGTCCACACTTGACAGCATCAGCCCATCACTCCTATCCTGAGACAACTTCATTGGCTGCCAGTCAAACAACGAGTCTCGTACAAAATCGCCTGTCTGTGCTACAAAACTATTAACTACTCTACCCTTGCCTATCTCCCTGATCTTCTTCAACTATACACTCCCTCCCACTCCCTCCGTTCAAGTAGTGACACGGCGCGCCTTCATGTTTGTGTATGTATGTTTCTCCTGCCTACTTCCTAAGTTCCGGAGAAAGACATGGGTTATATAAGAGACCTGATCCATTCTTTTTGAGGATGGAAATGATTGTCTTATTCTATACCTGCGTATTTCTCTGTGGGCTGGCGATTGGGTGCCTGATAGGCGGGGGCAGGGGATCTAACTGTTGTCTGTCCAGCGCTGTGATTCCCCTTGGTTTGAGTACTGACAATTCTGCCAGCGCTAGCCTCACCTATCTGGTTTGTGAGTATCATGTATAACTCGAGGCAAAATTTGTATCGTTACATTGTTGTGTAATGTTCTGTGCATCTACTGTGGGAAATCAGGGTATTTACCCCACCACATATAGTAGTACACCTTCATGTTTGTGTATGTATGTTTCTCCTGCCTGCTTCCTAAGTTCCGGAGAAAGACATGGGTTATATAAGAGACCTGATCCATTCTTTTTGAGGATGGAAATGATTGTCTTATTCTATACCTGCGTATTTCTCTGTGGGCTGGCGATTGGGTGCCTGATAGGCGGGGACAGGGGATCTAACTGTTGTCTGTCCAGCGCTATGATTCCCCTTGGTTTGAGTACTGACAATTCTGCCAGCGCTAGCCTCACCTATCTGGTTTGTGAGTATCATGTTGACTCGAGGCAAAATTTGTATCGTTACATTGTTGTGTAATGTTCTGTGCATCTACTGTGGGAAATCAGGGTATTTACCCCACCACATATAGTAGTACACCTTCATGTTTGTGTATGTATGTTTCTCCTGCCTACTTCCTAAGTTCCGGAGAAAGACATGGGTTATATAAGAGACCTGATCCATTCTTTTTGAGGATGGAAATGATTGTCTTATTCTATACCTGCGTATTTCTCTGTGGGCTGGCGATTGGGTGCCTGATAGGCGGGGGCAGGGGATCTAACTGTTGTCTGTCCAGCGCTGTGATTCCCCTTGGTTTGAGTACTGACAATTCTGCCAGCGCTAGCCTCACCTATCTGGTTTGTGAGTATCATGTATAACTCGAGGCAAAATTTGTATCGTTACATTGTTGTGTAATGTTCTGTGCATCTACTGTGGGAAATCAGGGTATTTACCCCACCACATATAGTAGTACACCTTCATGTTTGTGTATGTATGTTTCTCCTGCCTACTTCCTAAGTTCCGGAGAAAGACATGGGTTATATAAGAGACCTGATCCATTCTTTTTGAGGATGGAAATGATTGTCTTATTCTATACCTGCGTATTTCTCTGTGGGCTGGCGATTGGGTGCCTGATAGGCGGGGGCAGGGGATCTAACTGTTGTCTGTCCAGCGCTGTGATTCCCCTTGGTTTGAGTACTGACAATTCTGCCAGCGCTAGCCTCACCTATCTGGTTTGTGAGTATCATGTATAACTCGAGGCAAAATTTGTATCGTTACATTGTTGTGTAATGTTCTGTGCATCTACTGTGGGAAATCAGGGTATTTACCCCACCACATATAGTAGTACACCTTCATGTTTGTGTATGTATGTTTCTCCTGCCTACTTCCTAAGTTCCGGAGAAAGACATGGGTTATATAAGAGACCTGATCCATTCTTTTTGAGGATGGAAATGATTGTCTTATTCTATACCTGCGTATTTCTCTGTGGGCTGGCGATTGGGTGCCTGATAGGCGGGGGCAGGGGATCTAACTGTTGTCTGTCCAGCGCTGTGATTCCCCTTGGTTTGAGTACTGACAATTCTGCCAGCGCTAGCCTCACCTATCTGGTTTGTGAGTATCATGTATAACTCGAGGCAAAATTTGTATCGTTACATTGTTGTGTAATGTTCTGTGCATCTACTGTGGGAAATCAGGGTATTTACCCCACCACATATAGTAGTACACCTTCATGTTTGTGTATGTATGTTTCTCCTGCCTACTTCCTAAGTTCCGGAGAAAGACATGGGTTATATAAGAGACCTGATCCATTCTTTTTGAGGATGGAAATGATTGTCTTATTCTATACCTGCGTATTTCTCTGTGGGCTGGCGATTGGGTGCCTGATAGGCGGGGGCAGGGGATCTAACTGTTGTCTGTCCAGCGCTGTGATTCCCCTTGGTTTGAGTACTGACAATTCTGCCAGCGCTAGCCTCACCTATCTGGTTTGTGAGTATCATGTATAACTCGAGGCAAAATTTGTATCGTTACATTGTTGTGTAATGTTCTGTGCATCTACTGTGGGAAATCAGGGTATTTACCCCACCACATATAGTAGTACACCTTCATGTTTGTGTATGTATGTTTCTCCTGCCTACTTCCTAAGTTCCGGAGAAAGACATGGGTTATATAAGAGACCTGATCCATTCTTTTTGAGGATGGAAATGATTGTCTTATTCTATACCTGCGTATTTCTCTGTGGGCTGGCGATTGGGTGCCTGATAGGCGGGGGCAGGGGATCTAACTGTTGTCTGTCCAGCGCTGTGATTCCCCTTGGTTTGAGTACTGCGCCTTCTCAGAGTCCTGCTCTGCAAACAGAGGTGACCGTTGTTTTGCGCACGTTGGACCTCAGTGTTGTCTGGAACTCTCTCCATAGATATTAGACATTCTCCCTCATTCACTGCCCTTAAGACCCACCTATTCGATACCCCAACGTAGCTCGCGCGCAGTTCTTCGTCAGTGGCCGTTATGTACCTGTGTGTTTGTTTGTGCGTGTGTATTGCAGAATCATTTGTTCCTCTGGCTTTATGACCCCCTCCACTCCCACTCTTTATTTGTAAGGTGCTAAGAGCATATTTTAGTATAAGCGCTATATAAGTAGCCATTATTATTATTATTAAGAACCAATGTGCTTCAAAAATTCCGTGCAACACAAACGTCTGCTGTCAAAGTTGATTCAGGAGACCCAAAGCTTTTGTGATGAACATTTCTTCATGTATTATATCTCCTTTTTAATTTTGTTTCGCAAGTCTCATCTACAACAAACGATCTTCAACTCTGACATGTTGTAATCTTCTAACTACAGAAAGGCGAGTTTGTTTACTAATTCATTGGTTTCCCCATGACCACATGAAGGATTTTTGTGACATTTCCCAATTCTTGATTCCAAGCCAGCATATCATAGGTAAGTCTGTCTTTGGATGTGAATGTTGTTTCTTAGTGAAATAGAGTTAACATTTTAGTATCAATAAATAAGCGTCTGGTCGCCATCGTCCCTCAAATAGTTTTCGACTTTCCAAAACCGCCGGACTACTCTTCTCATGCCCGCTACGTCCCTGATATATATATATATATATATATATATATATATATATATATATATATATATATATATATATATATATATATATATATATATATATATATATATATACAAAGTAAAGTAGATGATAATAGCACTATCAGGGGAGAGAAGTGTGCATGATCGACCAGTGATCATAGATCTACTGTGGCCAAAGCACAAAAAAAAGAGAGATAGGAAAGAGAGGGGGCGCTAAAAAATGTGGCTGAAAGCAATGCATATGGAAGCCCCCCCCCCCCCCCCCAAGGGGGGCGTATCACACTATGATATCCCACTGTTCCAGCCACTCAGTGCATGGAAATTTAAATCTAGGTCCCCCCAAGGGGGGTCCAGATACTTAGCCGGTGTGGACAGCTGTTTCGGTCTTGGCGACCTCTTCAGCACACCAACATATACACAGCTAAAATATTAGCACTGGCAGTCTCCCCTTTTCTTTTCATTTACTACTACAATATCGACTGCAACCCCTTCCCCCCTTTTGGTAGGTTCTCTTTTAGGGTGCATGAAAATTTGGCTCTAGGTGGTGGCATGGAATGTATGCCCCTGCAGACACCACAGTAAAATGTGGTTGTCATTGCAGGTAGGCAGAAATTCCTAGCCTCCTCCAGTATCGCCGATGGTGTGCTGACGAGGTCGCCAAGACCGAAACAGCTGTCCACACCGGCTAAATATCTGGACCCCCCTTGGGGGGACCTAGATTTAAATTTCCATGCAATGAGTGGCTGGAACAGTGGGATATGTGATACGCCCCCTTTGGGGGGGGGGGCGGGGCTTCCATATGCATTGGTTTCAGCCACTTTTTTAGCGCCCCCTCTCTTTCCTATACTCTCTTTTTTTTTTTTTTTGTGCTTTGGCCACAGTAGATCTATGATCACTGGTCGATCATGCACACTTCTCTCCCCTGACAGTGCTATTATATACTTTACTTTGTAACCTATATATGTGTGTGTGTGTGTGTGTGTGTGTGTGTGTGTGTGTGTGTGTGTGTGTGTGTGTGTCTATGTCTTTGACTGTGGAGGTGCCAAGAGCCAGTTGCATGAGTGAGGTTAGTCATGCCTGCTTACAGGCTAGCGTAGGACTAACCTCACCCCTAGTCTTTCTTTTATCTCTGCTGTTGTTTATAGAAGCAAATCTTGTCACAAGATAGATTCTATTCACTTTCTGCGTCTCAGAATCACAGATGTACGATAAATAAATATACAAGTGTGCCAAGCGTTGCTTGCAATTCTCATGAAGAAAGAACATTCCTTCTACGACTAAAAAGAAGATAAGTAGCGACTGTTTGTTTGTCTATTTTGACAAAGGGTATTTATCCAAAATATTAACAAATTGTGTTGTAACTGACTGTCTTTTCTAAGCGCGTTTCTTTCTCCGTTGAGTACTTCTTTGCATTTTACACGTTTGGCAGTCACCTTTTTGGTCTGGATTGCATTTTTTATAAATATAGATTCTCATAGATTCTCATGAGGATCAATGCCTCTTGGAAACGAAAACTGGATGGTTGAGGAATTTACAGAACATTACCTCGCGGCAGATGTTGTCGTCAACAAACTAAAGATTACCTTGTACGTGATGCAATGGGGCGGGTCATTCGCATACAGGTCATGTCAGTCATTCATCCTGGCCTGTCAAGAGTTGCCTAACCTATTGCGTCAGGAGTGCTCAGCCCTCGATTATGGCAGCGATTATGGGCTTGTCTGAAAAGGTCACACGGCGGACAACCGCTGAATGCGGAAGAAAAGCACCGAAGGAGAAAAGTTGAGAATACATACATGCGACAATCCGCTTATCTGGAAACGTCTTGAGTAAGTGATTTTCATGAGGCAAGAGTAGCTCAAAAACAGTCTCATAAGCCTTTACAGCAGCATAGGCTCCTGAGGAGTCAAGGATTCGCGTGAATACAATGATCGTTCTAATTTTCTCGCTCACAAATCTTCGCCTCAAGCCGAGCAGAACTTGAATTTGAATGCATGTTCAGTCATGGACCAAAGGAACAAGATGTGTGTTTGTGTGTGTGTGTGTGTGTGTGTGTGTGTGTGTGTGTGTGTGTGAATGTGACCGTGTGCGTATCATTCAGTGTATGAGTGTGCGTGTGTTTGTGTGTGTGCGTGTCAGTGTAGGTTTGTGTGTGTTTGGGGTGCGTGCGTGAGCCAGTGCGTGCGTCTCTCTCTCTCTCCCCTACGTAATTTGTGCTGAGGAGTATTATTTCCTTTTTTTGTATTTGTTTATTGTTACCTTAGTATCATTTTCTGTCCTGTACTGCGTGTGTCTGTACTTATTTAGTTATGATCTTTGTTTGCGTTAAATATTTTTTTGCTTGTCTTCAGTATATTTCATGTTGTAGTATGTTAGCAACGGCAAGTTTGAAAAATGACGTATTTGTATCTGTCAAAACTTCTACCGTTATGTAATAAAGTTTCATCATCATCATCATCATCTCTCTCTCTCTCTCTCCATCCCCCCTCCCCCCGCCCCCCCCCCCCTCTCTCTCCGGTCTGGCTCATTCTTTCACTAGGCTTGTCCCAACCAAAATCCCCAATAGCAAAACGTCTTCGGGCCCACGGCAGCCGCAGTGGGCACTCGCACGGCCGTGCGCGGGCCCACTGGGGCCGTCATGGGCTCGTAACCGCCCGATGATAGTAGCTTTGACTACTGCAAATCCGCTGCGCCACCGCGTGCGCGCCACCGCCTACAAAGCTCGTCAGATTTGAGCATAGAAGGCGGTGGCGCGCACGCGGTGGCGCAGCGGATTTGCTGGCATTACTAGTCGAAGCTACTATCATCGGGCCCCAATAGGACTCGGTTCCCCGCGTTGCCTAGCAGCGTCGGCGCGTCAGCCGCCATCTTATGAGGATACCATAGTCATGAGATAGTAGCAAAATAGTGTTTCAACACGTTTTTCTTCCTCTGCCGGTTGAAACAAATAAAAACAGATTCTGGTGACCGGTTTCCTACAGTGATGGCGGCAAGACTTGCTGTTATTGCTTATAGTACGTCAAGATTTTCCTGACATTACAAAAACAGCGATTTTCCTATGAGCGCTTAGTCCCGTATCCTCACAAGATGGCCGCCACGACTGGCGTGATGACGCCTCAGCTTCCCGATCCCTATGGTTTGGTTTACTGGGATACTGCCTAATAACAGGGATGGGGACCTTGCGGACTTCAAGAGTTTTACGATTATGGTTGTGTTGTTTTGTAAGAGCGTGCGTGCATAAATCGTAGATAACGATTCGACGTTTTATTTGAGCTATCACGTTTTCTAATTACGTACCTTTTTAGTGAATTTCAATTTCGTTTACGGATAGTGCGGTGTTGATTATCTGTTGCCGCACGGAGTTGAGTTCCGAATAATCTAAAGGCTACTTGCATATTCTTTTGTTTACCGCGTGCGTGTGTCAGCAGTTAGTATCCGTGCACTTATAGCATGTTTACCAGACTGTACGGTCAAGGTCGCGACCTGTTTAGTCAGTGTACGCATGCGTGAAGTTAGGACGAGTGGAGATTCACCTAATTTTAGAACGAATAAATAACAGCCAGATATTTACAGATTGTTCCAGTAAGAATGTACCTTTGAGTTTTAGTTACGCAGTTTGTTTCGATTGGTTGTGTTGTACGATTTTGCTCGATTGTGCTAGAAAACATACCACTATAAAAGATCGTGCTGGGAAGCTCATGTGTACATTGTTCAGTCGTAGCGATGTAACAGAGTCTGTACATTGTTCAGTTGTAGAATTGCGATGTAACAGCGTCGATACAGTGTTCAGTTGTATAATTGCAGTGTATCGAAGAGACATTGACATTGAGAGATTGAGAGAGCGCTACGCAAGATATCATGCTTCATTGCGTCAGTGACAGAGTTATGCAGTGAGTGGTGGTGTACATTGTATGAGAGACGCATTGTGTCAAAGTGTGAACTTTTGGAAGAGAAGATATTGTTGGTGAAATTGTGAACGCTTTTCGTGGAAATCGCCGCATCGCTGTAATAAAATATTGTTGGAACTGTAACTCCAGTATTGTCTACATCCTTAAGCCACGTGTGACGGCGCCTGCAGCTGAACGAAGGTTATTTGAAAAGAACTCTACGTGCGTGTGATCTTAAGTCTTGCTGCATCCATATCTATACGCGGTTTTCGCTCGTGCGACATTCCGATTACCAATGTAAGACTATCTGTGTACTTTGCATCTTAACCCTTTAGCTGTCGGTAGCGGTTTTTGTGGCGACGATTCCTGCAGGAATCATCGCCACAAAATCCGCTACCAACAGCCAAAGGGATAAAGCTTAAAGATTTTGTATGATGTCCCATGTCGGTCATTTCTAAATCCGTACTAAAAAGTTGACTGCCAAGCGTGTAAAATGAAACAAACAAACAAACAAAAAAAAAAATCGCTAACTCAGAAAAATAAAATAACCAACATAGAAAAAAAACACGCCATAAGAGGACGAGCACGCGACTGTTTTGTGCCCCATCCTTTCAAAGCGTCTTTCTTTCTTTGCTCGTTTTATTTATTTATTTATTTTAATCTGATTTCAGGTTTGATGTTCGACGTATTTGGAGACTACAGGATTTCCTTCCACTTTGCTGGTAAGCCCTAAACAAACTAGACTTTTGTTTGAGCAGGCGCCCTTTTTAACCCATTTAGCCCCGAGTCCCAGCAGCAGGAGATGGATTGACCGTGGTAATTCAAGGGCAGTGCCAGATTAGCTTGGCGAGTCAAATTCATTTCGGGAAATGGGTGTATCAGGATGATAAGGGTTAATGACAGGTGAATGATGGTCTTTCATGACAGGTGGTCTGTCCTGAGGTTAATCGTTCAAGACAGGTTCTGCTCTGTTACCTTCTTATTGTCAAACCTTGCTAGAGAACGTATTTTTGGCGCCAAAGCGCCGTATGTGTGTGTCAGTGTATACACTAATTGTCCGGTAACTAAAACGTCAGATATACACTACTGAATTTAGAGCAAATGATGTTTCAGGGGGTGCATGTCCTTACTGGACTGCAGAAAAAAAAAAAAAAACATTGCAAAAATGTCGACCGGAGAATGTGTGTACCTGTTTTTGAACAGTAGTGTATGTGTCTTCGCATACACAGTGCACGCTGCTATCTTCCGTGTGTGTCTGTTTCAGGGTCTCTGATCGGTCTCGCAACGCTATCACTTCTACTACTCCTTTGTATCAAGGACCAAGAACCCTCAGACACAAAGCAGGACCCTAAGAAGCAAGCGCTCATTCCCGACAGCTCAGAAGACACGGAAAACGAGTCGTCCCAATCTTCGGGAAGCACCAATCAAATACCGTATAAAAAAGAAGAAATGGGTTCCGTACACGTGATCTATGACGTAGAGGACTTGCGCAATTCGCCTTTGACCGCCACTCGTGAGAACGATAATGGCGTGCGCGTTTGTGTTTGTAGTACATGTACACCCCAGAATGACTTTAGTTTTGCGACTAGATGAACCGGGGGTCACTTTGGCGCAGCAGTTTTCCACGCCATCTTGACCCAGGTCAATTTGGCAAAGCAGTTTTTACTAGTACACCGTTGTGACTCGGGTCTTTTCGGCAAACAGTGACAGTTTTTACCCACGCCATCGTGACCCGGGTCTGTTTGGCAACAGAAGCAGTTTTACCCACGCCATCGTGATTGGGATGGATATTTTAAGGGTAGTGTCACGTCAGCTTGGCGCTCGCAAGGGCGCCAAGCTCATGCGGCACTACCCTTAAAATATCATGGCCAATCCATCCTCCACAACTAGTACAAAGTCTTTTAAAGCGCGGGGAACTTGCTGTGAATTGTACCCTGGAAAACTGAACTCTGAATGACTCTAACCCTCCCTTTTTCCGAGAGAACAAAATTCATCACTGCGAATATCAAAATTATTAAGTTTCCGCGTCGACTGATGTTTATGTGTGACTTGACAGGGATAGAGGGTTGGGTTTGTTGAAGGTTGAGTTTTCCCCAGTTAAAATTCACGATATGCTGGTCGCGCTTTAAGGACTCCACACAATGCGGAAATCATAGTTTAGCGTTGAAGGAGTTTGTGACAACTGTTACCTCTTAACCCTTAGACTGCTACCGATGCTACAGCTCGGCTGAAAGGACGCATGGTTACGTCTTTTTTTGCCGAGCGGTATCATTAGTAGCCAGAAGGTTGTTATTTCACGTGTACAGTTCTTCATCTGATAATGTATATGCATCGGACAGTTGTTTTTTGCTCATTATGTGCTGTGTACTGATGCATTTGATGTCTTTCAAATCTCTGCGTATTGATGCGTTTGAAATCTCTGTGTATTGATGCATTTGATGCGTTCGAAATGTGTGATGCATTTGATAAGTTTGAAATCTCTGTGTACGCGAGAATTTTCCATTTCGTTTCAGTCAGTTAAACGTTCTGGAGATACGTTTCATTTCAACTCCTTCACTGCCGGGGCGAGGCGACCGCTACCCATCTGCAAGAGGCACAAATCCTCATGAGCCCCCGCCGCATTCGCGGGGGCTCATGAGGATTTATGTCTCTTGCTAGTCCTGTGTTCGCTGTGCCCACGTCTGGTCCCATTTCATTTGTGTTCTCCACGGTAATGTCGGCCAATGTGCCGTGGTTTCAGACGCGAAATCCGCGTCCGCTGACAGTCAAGGGGTTAATCATTACTGAGCATCAGCATTTTTTGGCATGACACTCTGTCGTGTTTTTCAATGTATGAAGAATCTTCAGTTCTGACGAGTATTTTTGACATTGTTTACAGACTATAGACCTGCCTTGACAAGCATTACGTTTTTTTCGTCCACCGGCTTACAGTGTGTGAGAAATCAAACAAATAAAACTGACCCTTTTATATTTATTAGCAAACGACTTGTACAAATGGCAATTTCACGTACGTTAACACATTCAGAACGAGGTGCATCCGGACACGCGGCATGAAGCCGTGTATCCGAATGCAGCGCGTCTTGAACGAGTTGAACCTTTGGCTGTCGGAAGCGATTTATGTCGCGATGATTCGTGCAGCCGGCAAAAGGTTCGAGCATTGGAGTCGCCGTGTTTTGTTTTTACTGTGAAGTAGCTGCTTGTCTTTTATTTTACCCGTCTCTGTTATATGGAGGGTTACAATGTTATTATTCTCTCGGCATATTGCGGTTTTATGCGTGCTGGTCTGTGATTTTGGACCTTTTGCCCTAGAGTCCAAAATCAGAGACCAGCATATCTGTTCTTCAAACAGTATGTTTATTTCTTTGACATGTTGCCCTTTTAAATTTTTTCTTGTCTTGCCTATTTTGCGCCGACGCACTACAGCAGGGGGCAGATCGACCATGCTAATTCAAGGGTAGTGCCAGATTAGCTTGGCGCTACGTTTGCATTAGCATGGCCGATTCCATCTTCTGCAGCTGGTACCTAGTCGTTAGGCGACACCTGCCAAATGTGGCTTGGGGGGTTAAATTTGATATTTTATGTTCGTTTATTTGAAATATTGCAAACTTTAAAAAGAAACTTGATAACGACAGTGTTTATTATTTATAACAACTGTATTTGACACTTTCATCGAGGCATTTGTGCGGGTGGGTGGGGATTTAGGACTTTTGTTATATTTATTGATTGTATGTATTTTCTTCATGAATTGAATTTATACAAGATGATTTATTGCATGCTATTTTTTGTCTTGTACACAGCAATGTCTCATGAAGCAAAACACTGGTGGCTGATGCAGACGCCGAGTGTAAGTTACCTCCGTACAGCCGTTGACAGGCGAACTGCAGCTGACGATCAGCAGAAATGTGACGTTATTCGAAGCATAGGAAACCCATAAAGCGTTTCCGATGATTCGAATGACGTGATATTTGTGTTGCTCTTCAGGCTGACCTTTTCATTATTTAGTAGAGAGTGAGAGACTTGATTTCGTGTAGCAAGTGCACACTTGTGCAATCTCGCGCCGATTTCTTGTCAGAATGATTTAAAAGCATCAAGCAACGACAACTCTATAAACTTGCACCCTACTACATTCTAAAAGTTTGCTTTAACATGCAAATATCCGTTATGTCGCCGACTCCGTGTAGTGTGCAGTCAAATCAAAACGGTACAGTTAAGAGGCATAATACATTGCGAACCATTGAAAAAAGACGAAAATAATTTTTTATATCGCATCGTCTCGCTCAGATCCGTAAGACTGACGTATAATTTTTTACGCGTATAGCATCATGTAGAGATCTTCGTTTCTGTCATGGTTATTGTTTTTCTGTTGTCACCCGGACAACAAAAGAAGACGATGAGTAGCAATGCTCCCACTGCAACGGTGCCCCCTGAAATTAGTAAGTATAATATATATATATATATATATATATATATATATATATATATATATATATATTTTTATTTTTTTTTTTTTTTTTTGGGGGGGGGGGGGGGAGAAAATTGTATTAATAATTAATGTTTGGGTTAAATAAAAATTTTAAGAAAATCACTTTAATAAAATTGTACAGTGGTTTGCTACACGGACCTTTCTAGGCCGTTTTCAACTTCGGAGGCTAAATTGAACACTGTGCCCATCAAGCCTTCTGGATACAACAGGTTAAGCTGACCTCCAGACGGCGTACACGGGTCCGTGTAGCAAACACCTGCTAACGATAATTTATAATGTCAAACAATTTAAGTGAGCGCGTCACCACCTCCTTTTTTCCCCCCCGAAAAATGTGTTAACCCCTTTCAGTGCCAACGTACGTAATTTGTTTCTGAAATCTGTTCAACGCAAACTGTCCAAATAGTCCGATCTTTTATGATCGATTTAGACATGAATTGTGCATTTTGAAGTTGTCTTTCCGACATTTTGCACAGCTGTAGTCCTCCATCCGATGAGCGTTTTAGACACCTGGGGCATCGCGGATTCAGTTTGGTTTCCATGGCAACTGCACTTCAATATAGTCGCTTAAACCCTGCGAGATTGTTTTCTGACCGCGGGAACGCTGAAGAAGAAGTTTCTGACCATATCGCGCAATCAATTTATTTTATAATAAATTTATAGTTTGTCTAGGCAAGGTCGAAGTTCGTAATAGTGTTTAAATACCTGTAACGGCCAGCAATACAGTATTCACAACATCTGCTCACACAAGCAGCGTCTCAGGACATGTAAACTGTAGAAGCCAGAGATTTAAACTTGACATAAATTGTTTGAGGTAAGACTTGTTAATCATTTTGGCTGCCCTTTTTCAAATGTCAAGGACACAAAGACGAAAACAAAGGACATAATTCGCCAGTTTTCTAGTTTGTTCAGATGCTACATTGATACATTTAGAGGTCACATTGCAAGAATTTATTTCATACTTGAGATAGCAATACAGTATACTAATATTAATTGTTTTGTTCATGAGTGACGCCATTTCCGTATTTGTTTCACATTGTGTATTGTCCTCGGGACCATATATATATATATATATATGTATGTAACCGATAACTGGCTTTGACTGAAACATGACCTAGTCATAGTACTGGTTACTGAAATGATGGCCCTTGGTAACTTGTAGTGTTGTGATAAACAGTTAGGTTCCTGCATGCAAGGTCAAGTCAATAGCAGTCATATTTGTTTAAGATCCATCTAGACCATCCAAAAGCGTTTGACCTGTTTGCTTGATTCAGCATGGTAATAATTGTTAAAGTGTTTAGCGCAAGAAATGTATCGTAATGTAGGCTCACGGTCGTTGCAGCCATCTTGTTTTCATTCAATCTAATCATTACAGTACAGGGATAACTTGCGCGTGTGTTCATGTGTGTATGTGTGTGCGCGCGTGAGAGAGACACAGAGAGAGAGAGCGTCTGTTTTTTTTTGTTGTTTTTTTTTAATATAATATACAGTGGACCATAATATCTGAGTGTCAAGAGTACATTGAATACTGCATGTACTATACATATTTGCCTTTGCTGTATGAATTCTAATGTACTTAATGATTTTCTGTGTATTGCTTTACTTTGCATTTTTACTCATTTTATATTTTTGTGCGTACGCGTTATGCGCATACGTATGTCTGGAGTGCGTGTCCGAGAGCGTGTGTGTCTAAGTGCGTGCGTGTGCAAGTTTGTGTGTGTGTGTGCGTGTGCGTGCGTGCGTGCGTGAGCGAGTGCATACATGCGTCAGTGTGTGGTATGTGTATGTTTACATGTCTGTCATTTATGTAGTAGATGTAGCAACGGCAAGTTTGAAAACTGGTCCTGTTACCAATAACTTCTACCGTTGGAAAATAAAACAGAAATCGTTATTTAATATAATTTTTTATAACTGCTAGATTCTTTGTGTAGTCGGCTCTCACTTCATACAATGTTAGAGTGTCTGTACATTTTTCTTTTCTGCCTCATGGCCACAGCTCTTTTGGCTGTTTTCAGATGTGAGGGAGTGCGTGCGCATGAAACGCTGCATGTCACACACGTATTGTCATAAACTTATTATGTGTGGTTGTTATTTGTCAAAGAAATCATGTGTGATATGTAATGCATATCACCGTCCTCAATGAAATTTGGATTTAAAACCGACTTGAACCTTCGTTCGAAATGGTAATAAGTTAAAATGACAATAAAATTGTCCTTGCTGTGATCTTGACCTCGAAATAAAAGGCGTAACATTTGTTGAAACTAAACTTTGCAGTAATGAGTCAGTTCACGCACAATCTTAAAGCGGTCTAAATGTGACAAGTCCGTGTAGCAAACCCTTGCTACCAATAATTTATAATCTCAAACAATGCAAGTGAGGGCGTCACAACCTTTTTTTTTTTTTTTTTGTACCGAAAAATGTGTTAACCTTCTTAGCAACGCACGTAAATTTTGTTTTTGAAATCTGTTTAACACAAATACCTCAACTGTCCGAAGATCGTGGACACGAAGTGGTCTCGGCAAGAGGCATAGATCCTCATGAGCCCCCGCGACTGCGGAGGCTCATGAGGATCTATGCCTCTTGTAGTTACATCGCGTTCGCTTTTTCTCGCCAGTAAAGGTCGCCAGTAAAGGGGTTATGTGTAGGAAGTTACCTGAGAAGTAGAAGGAATATGTGTATGTTCCCAGTAAGTCGTACAGGAGACCTGCAGGTGATGAAGAAAAGAAGACAGTCAATTAGTTACTTGTTCATAGCCGAACAATTAAAAGCAACAAGCGTCAATAGACATTCGGAAAAATCAGAAGTAGGTCAAAATTTTGTCAAAAGCGTAATTGGAAGCCTAGACAAACATGCGACATCGCACGTTTACCGGAGATTGTAATCCACTGTTTGGATCAAATGACGCACAGTCGTTTAAAAAAAAAAATAATAATAAAATAAAAACTACTTCTGATTTTCTTTTATTGTCACAACAGAAAAAGAAAATACACCAGTCAGTCCTTCTGTCGAAACAACGACCAAAACAATTAGCAAGTATCTGGCCACCATTTACACCTCAGGACTGCTCACCCTGTGACTTTGAGTACACATGTACCCCAACAGCATGGCTCTATCAGTGTTGAGGCAAGTGACAGTTTATTTTCCAGTGAACTGATTGCTGACAGTCGGGCACAGTATAGTGTGAGTACGTCTGCACTGCAAAATGACTTGTTTACATATGTGTGTGGTACTTCTGTACCTACTACTAGTCCAATCTACAGCAGAGACCATATTGCGCCCCTCCCTCATCACTCACATCAGGGCTTTGGGGGTTGGCCGCAACCTACCATGCAAGCGGTCACGGAGAGGGGGTACAAAGATCCAACGGAGGATCGTCACGGTGGCATGGGCTACAGCAGATTCCATGTCGGCGGTACAATGGGGAGTACCTGTTCCTTTCGGAGGCTCGTCACAGATTCATGTCCTTCAGCAGTGTCCTGTCTTTTTCTGGGCTGCCACTGTAGCACCATGCCAGCTGACTGGGAGGCTTGCTGTTTCACCTGTGACTCTCCTTCTGGCGCACACCAACCAGCTCGTACACCTGTCCTGATTCCAGTCACAATTTCTCAAACCCAAAGCCCGTCGCCTCAGCTGCAGATAGGACTTTTCAACTGTTGGTCCATAGGCACCAAAGAGAAACGTGCGGCTGTTGGTCACTTGTCTCAGCTATGAACCTGGACATTGTTTCTCACTGAAACGTGGTTAAAATCCCATGGAGATGAAGCCAAGTTAGCCGACATGACACCCTCTGGCTACGCAGTGAAGTCGTTTCCGCGTGCCTCTTGTGGTGGTGGACTTGCTTTTGTATACCGCTCATGCCTGCAGCCTGTTGTCACTACAAGTGATACGTTTCCATTCCAGCACAGGTCTTTTGAACTATCAGAACTAATACTGTCTCTTCAGCACTTGGACATTCATTTTTATCTGCTGTACAGGCCACCCCCCAACAAAAGGAACCATCTCTCAGTCGTCAGACTCTCTTTTCTTGGAAGAAATCCAAGACTTGTTTGAAATTTGCAACTGTCGGAGAGAAAACATATCATCTTGGGAGATTTCAATTTCCATTTTGATTCACCTCACAGTGCCAACATAGTCGAGGACCTGATCGACCAGTATGACTTCCATCAGCGTGTCACAGTTCCTACTCATAAATCTGGTCACATCTTGGACTGGTTTCTCCATCGTGAGACTGACGGACTACTACACTCCACGTCTGTGTCTTTGGACCTCACATCTGATCATTTTACTGTTGTGTGTGAGCTGAACATTGCAAAGCCTGTGTGCCCTCCAGCCACGATTGTCCGCCGTAATATTCGCGGCATTGATCGTAATGCATTACAGACTGACGTTACACAGATGCCGTCCGACCATCTAGACATTAACGCCATCACCTACAACAGTGAACTTCGCCGCCTCCTGGACACCTATGCCCCTGCCACCATGCGTCAAATCCACACCGACAAGTCCGACCCGTGGTTTATTCCGAAAGTGACTATAACCAAGAGAGAACGTCGGCGTGCTGAGCGTGCCTGGACACCGACCCTCCCCATATTGATCACCCCTTTGTCGAGTTCACTCCCGTCTCTGAATAGGCTGTTTATGACATTCTTAAGAAATGCCCGCCTAAAACGTGTGAGCTTGACCCCATGCCAACTTCACTGGTTTTTGAAAACATCGGAATTCTTCTGCCCACCATCACCAAAATCATAAATCGGTCCCCCGTTTTTCCGTCAGAATTCAAATCAGCCGTTGTCAAACCTCTCCTGAAAAAGTCGAATCTTGACCCCGAACCAGCTAAAGAACTGTCGCCCGTTTCAAACCTACCCTTTCTGTCCAAAGTTCTTGAAAGAAAGTTCTCACACAGCTCACTAAATATCTACAGTCAAACAATCTCGTCCATCCGCTTCAGTCTGCTTACAGTGCTAGGCATAGTCAGTTAGTCTCCAAACTCGAGTTTGCACTGCCGTGAACCTAAAGGGAGCATGAGCATCGCGCTATTTTACGGCTATTCTACGCCGCAGTGCCGGGACGGTCGTCGAATCGCACGTGTTGACAGCCATGGGTGTTTTGTTTTGGGCTCGGTGGTCGCGATTTCATCCCGGCTGCGTAAACATAGCAGCATAGAGGCAACACTAGCCACCAACATACATACAGTACATTTAGCTTCTCACAAGCCCCCGCACTCTGCGCGGAACTCATGAAGATCTATGCCTCTTGGGGAGTTTTGTCTTTGGTTATGGGCGAACATTACTAGGCAGTGAATGCCATCCGTCTGATGTAAAAACAAGAATATATTTATCCTCGTGAAAGTATGCGGTAACGGTGGAATGAATGTTTCTTGATAGGTTCATTTGTCTCTGTGCACATCAGACGGAACAGAGAACCTTCTGCCATACCATCTGACGGCAGTTCCGATGAAAGCGACCTTCAAGACTGGCTAAAGCCTTGTACTGTCCCCAGCCCTCAACCAAATAATAGCCCTATCCAAGCCCATTTTAGTTATATATTTTTAATTTGTAACCTGGCTTTTAAATTTCTGCCCGTATATGTGTCTCAGCAGATCCCAAGTATATTCCGTAGTGAACCCGAATCTGTCTTTAACAGAACGATAGAGGGCGGGAAAGTGTGTTTATTCATATGCTCATTGATGTACGGTTACTGAAAAACAAAAACGGCTGAAACTCACTGCAAACCACAAAGCGCATCTCCCTCCCCGTCCCCCCACTCAGCCTGGAAATTAAAATTGTGTGAACTGAAAAAGCAAAACTTAGGCACAGATTCTCATGGGTCACGATCCTGTAACTTGCATGACGGACTCCTGTAGAAAGGGCCACTATCACACTGAATTAGATACACTCACTGATACCGCACCTTCTGTCAATCTGGAATAAACATAGATCCTCATGGCGCCCGCAGATGCGAAAGCTCATGAGAATCGTGCCTCTTGCCTGGCTCTATCATTATGCTGGTCCTTACATACAAGAAGCTACGCGAGCTGGTTCACTGACTGCCTTCCATAGTGTAATAGACGCGTTGACAGCAATTATAAACAAACTGCTCTGCTGAAAAAAGATGACAAAAACGGAATAGCTCTAGCTCACATTCCATCGAATGAAAATGATTAGGCTTTTTGGAGTCTGAGTTAGAACTGTGTCAGTATATATTTTAAAATTGTAACCTGGCTTTTAAATTTCTGAGTTTTCAGAATTATAATTATGTGCCTCAGCAGATTCAAGTATATTCCGTAGTGAACCCGACTGTCTAATTTACCAGAACAAAAGAGGTGGGAAAAGTGTGTTCATTTATAATATGGTCATTGATGTACGGTTACTGAAACTCGCTGCAAACCACAATAGCCCATCATCTCGCTCCCTTTCCCCCACTCAGCCTGGAAATTAAAATTGTGTGAACAGGAATAAGGAGAACTTAGGCACAGATTCCCATGGGTCACGGTCCTGTAACTTGCGTGGCGGACGCTTGAGGATCTATGCCTTTTCTCATCTGTAGAAAGGACCACTATCGCACTGTCCGAGATACACTCAATGATAAACACCTCCTGTCGGAATAAACATAGATCCTCATGGCGCCCGCAGATGCGAAAGCAAATGAGAATCCTGCCTCTTGCCTGCCTCTATCATTATGCTGGTCCTTACATACAAGAAGCTGCGCGAGCTGATTCAGTGACTGCCTTCCATAGTGTATTAGACGCGATGACAGCAATTATAAACAAACCGCTCTGCTGGAAAAAGGGGACCGAAACCGAGGAAAGCGCGCGCTCACATTCCATCGAATCAAAATGATTAGGCTTTTCGGAGTCTGAGTTAGAACTGTAGTAGTGAAACTGCTCTCCTCTGTGTCGTTAATGGCCTCCTAAGTGCCTATGATAAAAACCAGAGATCAGTTCTTGCCCTGTTAGACCTTTCAACTGCGTTCGACACCATTGACCACTCCATCTTGCTCCAGCGTCTAGAAAACTACTTTGTATTTCTGGTAAAGCTCTCACCTGGTTTCACTCTTATCTGTCTTCCCGTCAGATCAACGTCTCTGTCAAGAACGCTCTTTCTGAAGCTGCTGCGCTAGAGTTTGGGGTCCCCCAGGGCTCTGTCCTGGGTATTTACGCTGTACACTCCGCCTCTGTCTCAGGTTATCGCATCGCATTCAACCAATCATCACATGTATGCGGATGATACACAACTTCGGAAATCTGCACCTCCAAACAGCTCCAGTCAGGCTATTTCAGATGTTCAGAACTGTATCTTAGATGTTAAGTCCTGGATGTGTGAAAATAAACTCCAGTTAAACGAGCGCAAGACAGAAGCTCTTCTTGTCGGTGCTTTTCGACTGCTGCCCAGTTCTCCTGACTATGCGCATTTGTGACGAACCTATTCCATTTTCTGATCAGTTCGCAATCTTGGCGTTTTTCTTGATAAAGATCTTCCAATTAAGGACCATGTAAATCATGTCTGCAAAATTGCTTTTCTGGAATTAAGACGTATCAGTTCTGTCCGTCATTACCTCACCACTGAAGCTACCATCAAACTGTCGTCTCTTTAGTCTTGTCCCGCATTGATTACTGCAATGCCCTCTTAGCTGGCCTCCCTCAGTCTCTCATTCAGAAATTGCAGCGAGTTCAAAATTGTGCTGCACGTCTTATCGTCCGCGTCTCACAGCATCAGCCCATCACTCCTATCCTGAGACATCATTGGCTGCCAGTCAAACAACGAGTCTCGTACAAAATCGCCTGTCTGTGCTACAAAGCTATTAACTACTCTACCCCTGCCTATCTCGCTGATCTTCTTCAACTATACACTCCCTCCCGCTCCCTCCGTTCAACTAGTGACAGGCGCCTTCTCAGAGTCCCGCTCTGCAAATACAAAACCAGAGGTGACCGTTGTTTTGCGCACGTTGGACCTGTTGTCTGGAACTCTCTACCCACAGACATTCGACATACTCCCTCATTCACTGCCTTTAAATCTGCCCTTGAGACCCACCTGTTCGATACGCCAATGTAGCTCAGTTCTTCGTGATTATGTACCTGTGTGTTTGTCTGTGTGTGTGCGTGTGTATTGCACAAGGCCTTTGTTTCTTTGGCTTTATGACCCCCTCCACTCCCACTCATTTGTAAAGCGCTTAGAGGTTATTTTAGGATAAGCGCTATGTAAGTAGCCATTATTACTATTACATTATTAAGCTGAACTCGCTCGTTTTTTCGGAAATTTTGTATCGACGTTCGTTTTGGATTCCTCAGTGGGAATTCATCGTGTGTATGACGAAATGCACAGTTTTAGCGGCCATTATTTTACACCGACGGTGATTTTTGATTGGATTCCCTATCGGTAATATGTAATGACTAATGATGACACTTTTCCGCAAACACCTCTGTTTAAAAATATAGGATTGACATTAATTTTTTATCATTAAACAAGCAAAAGTGAATATAAAAGCTATATAAAATTAAAAAAAAAAAAACATAAAAGAAAACAGTAATAAAAAGTGAAAAAGATAAAATAAACACTAATAGAGTTGAAAAAGAAATTGAACAAAAACAACCATAAAATAAAAAATCTTGCAAAACAGACTAGGTTAAAAGACAAATTATTACTAATTATGTAATATATTTTAGTCCTAACAGGCAAGGTCTTGCTGAACTTGCACAAATAATTCATATCTTTAGCAAAACTCCCCCAAAAAACGGGCGCCTCAGTTTCCACATGAAAAAAAAATTTTTTTTTTTTTTCTTAAAACTTCGTGGGGATTCGGTCCCAGCCCGCCCCGAAACTTTCTAGCCCATTACATTTGGTCTGCGTATCGGTAAACCTACCCATCACGCCACCGAAGCACCCGCACAAAACTCAACTTTATAAGCGGGGTCTTTCTTTGCTTCATAAACGTTGCACGAGGCCACGTGCACTATGGAAGATCCGTTCAGCACGTGGAGGTTCTGCGTTAGTTGGCGTCAGTTTCCAGTACTTTCCACGCTGCATGACAGTAGTGTTAGAGCGTTGAAACAACTCACCGTCTGATTTGCTAGAGCATGGAAGCAGACTCAAACTGAAGCAGTTTAGAAGTCGGAATTGAAAGAATTTTAACCCTCTGAATGTCGTGTGGCTTTTTGTCAGGAATCATCGCGTCAAAAAGCCTTACCGACCGCTAAAAGTTAATTTTGTTAAAAATTTCCATGCGTGCATTTTATGAGTTAACAACAACAGGACGACATGTAAGATGGGCAATATTAACTCACTGTGCCCGCGACACGCCACAGCAATATATGGCTCGACCGTGATAGTTCAAGGGTGGTGGCAGGCAGGCGCCAAGCTATTCTGCCACCACCCTTGAACTATCACGATCGATCTGTCTCCTGAATTGTAATGCAGTCCTCAGAGGATAACTCCAAAATTTACCTCGGGCACAATGAGTTAATTCATTTCTCTCTTTCTCGCACACACATAGGCTACACACGAGTATGACGGCTGAAGGGTGATGCATGGATATCCCCGGCGCAACACCAATCAGTTGCCAACCTTGACCTTTGGTGGTTAATCTATGCACTGCGATACAGTACTGAGCCAAACAAAATCACACTTTAGTGAGCTCTGGCCGTCGATCATTCACCTTTTCCATTCTACTTTCTGTTTTGGGTTCATTGCTAATACTGAATAGCCCAGCGTACCGGTACACTGCCATACCGCGGGTTTCTTTCGGTATACCGGTAAAGCCGTGCAACTCTATTCAAGGGGCCGCCGGTGACCGTTGAATCGGTTAAGAAAAACCCTTCGGCATATACGGGACCCCCAAGGCCCTATGTCCCATATTTTGGAGTTGTCACCTTACTTTCCAGTGAACTGCCTGCTGACGGTCGGGCACAGTGTAGTGTGAGTACGTCTGCACGGCAAAATGAACTTGTTTACATATACTAATGGTCAAAACTTAACGGCCACCCTACTTTTTGTGTCAATGTTTATCGTCGCAAGTACGCTAATAAAATACAATGTTCTTTCGATCCAAATGGGTTAAACGTTGACCGTAGACAGTCCACTCTACAGGCAACAATAAACAACAATTTACCAATTTCCACGAACGTGTCAAATGCACGTGAAACATCGTCAGCTTTTTGTGAAAAGCTGTGTGATATTGGCAAGCGTACCAAAGGCAGGCAGGTGGGAAAACTTGGTAAAGTCGTGATGCACGTGCTAAAGGGGTCAGCCGTGAACACTGAACACTTCTGTTTCGCTACAAATACCGGTACAGTAGGGGCATAATTGTCACTTTCCTAACCATGTCACCTCGCGCTGGGACCATATGGCGTTGAGGCGCGTCCCCTGGGTGGTGGATAGGGGGTCCCTCGTGAGAGGGGTGCACCGAATGAAATAAGGTGCCGTGAACCAACATGGTCTAAGGGAAGGTGACCCCGACAGAAAACCCCTGGTCCTCCTAGTAAGGGGGTTGGGCGTGGGGGTAGCTTCCCCACCCTGCAAAAAAGGAAATAGCTACAAAACCGCCGACGAAAAGACTAACAGTAATTCCATTCCTGGAGGAGGAAGGTTCTTCTACCAGAAGACTTAACCACCTGGAGTAGAATCGAAGGAGAAGCACAGGACAGGAGTTGCTGGAGGTCTCTCGTCGACGGCCTATACCCGGGTAGGGGTGACAGGCGTAAGTAAGTAAGTAACCATGTCACCACGACGAAGCCTAACGCCAGTAGATCAAGGCCGGGCGCTAGCATGGCTGCAGGATGGAATTTCCGGACGAAAAGTTGGGAGACGTCTTGGGGTGTCCCATTCAGTGATCCAGAGGCTGCTGGCACGATTCCAAGAAACTGGAAGGGCAGAACGACGACCCTGCTCAGGACGCCCGCGCTGCACCAGCAGAAGGGAGGACAGATACCTCTGTGTGACGGCTCTGCGCGACCGAACTGTCACGTCAACACTCTGCGACGTCAATTGATGCATGCAAGCTGCAAACGTTAACGGCAGCAGAAGCACAGTCCGCCGACGTATGCACGAAATTGGCCTGGCTTCATGCAGAGCAACAGTGAGAAAACCCCTCACTCCAGCTCATCTAAGAGCCCGGGTTATCTAAGAGCCCGGGTTGCCTAGTGGGGTTGCCTAGTGTCAACATGTGAGGTGGAACAGACTCCAGTGGACTCAGGTTTTGTTTACTGATGAGTTCACTGTGTCCTTCAACGACGGCAGGGTGAGGGTCTGGAGACACCAGGGCGAGCGATTCAGGGATGGATGCGTCCAAGAGGTGGATCGCAAAGGAGGAGGCTCAGTAATCGTCTGGGCAGGCTTTAGCAGGGAAGGCAGGACCCCCCTCCACGTCATCCGAGGCACCCTGTTTGAACTGCGCTATCGGGACGAGATTGTGCAGCCCCTCATCCAGCCAGCTCTCCAAGCCATAGGCGACATTGCTGTTCTGCAGGACGACAACGCTCGACATCATCGCGCCCGCGAGGTGGGTGAGTACCTTGAGCAACGGGGCATCATGAGGATGAAGTGGCCAGCTAGTTCACCTGATCTGGCTCCCATCGAGCACCTCTGGGACGTGCTGGGGCAACGTGCAGTCAGCAACCACCCCCACTTCAAGGCGTCCCCAGCTGAAACAGTTCCTGCATCAAGAGTGGGAGCGATCCCACATGTTCTCCGAACCCTGGTAAACTCCATGCGTCAAGGCTGCATTAAATGCTTGGCTGCAAACGGTGGGTACACTCGCTACTGACTGGACTAGTCTTGTGTGACTTTTCAAATGAGGGGTCGGTGAACATTCTAACGTACTGCTGTTGTTATAATTGCTTGATTTACTCAAAACTTAAATGAAATTGTTAGTGAATAAATTAGCAAAGTACTGACTACAAGTATTGTTACATTATTTGTGAGGTGCTGTCGGTGCGTCTGCGATAAAAAGTGGCCCTTAAGTTTTGACCATTAGTATATGTGTGTGGTACTTCTGTACCTACTACTAGTCCAGTCTACAGCAGAGACCAGCTGTTGTCCATCAAGCCTACAACGGTATTGCGCAGACAGACAGACCTACAGCAGTGTCCTGTCCTTTTCTGGGCTGCCACTGTAGCACCATGCCAGCTGACTGGGAGGCTTGCTGTTTCACATGTGACTCTCCTTCTGGCGCACACCAACCAGCTCGTACACCTGTCCTGATTCCAGTCACAATTTCTCAAACCCAAAGCCCGTCACCTCAGCTGCAGATAGGACTTTTCAACTGTTGGTCCATAGGCACCAAAGAGAAACGTGCGGCTGTTGGTCACTTGTCTCAGCTATGAACCTGGACATTGTTTCTCACTGAAACGTGGTTAAAATCCCATGGAGATAAAGCCAAGTTAGCCGACATGACACCCTCTGGCTATGCAGTGAAGTCGTTTCCGCGTGCCTCTTGTGGTGGACTTGCTTTTGTATACCGCTCATGCCTGCAGCCTGTTGTCACTACAAGTGATACGTTTCCATTCCAGCACAGGTCTTTTGAACTATCAGAACTAACACTGTCTCTTCAGCACATGGACATTCATTTTTACCTGCTGTACAGGCCACCCCCCCCCCCCCCCCCCCCAACAAACGGAACCATCTCTTTTTTTGGAAGAAATCCAAGACCTGAAATTTGCAACTGTCAGAGAGGAAAACATATCATCTTGGGAGATTTCAATTTCCATTTTGATTCACCTCACAGTGCCAACATATACTAATGGTCAAAACTTAAGGGACACCCCAATGTATCGCCAAAGATTCCCAGCTGTCAGAAACATGGATACACCACAATTCAGCAAGAGGTATAGATCCTCATGCGCCTCCGCAACTGCGGTGGCGCATGAGGATCTATACCTCTTGCATATGGGTGCTGTTCAGATTTACTCGGGCAGTGAAGGGGTTACTGGAGAAGAACAATTACCTGCGACAGGCGGTCCAACGAAGAATCCTGTACCAATCGTCAGCTGGTGGACGCCAAATATCACGGATAAGTCTTTCAGCCCGAAGTACTGAATCAGCACCGGCGTTAGCAGCATGTAGGATGGAGAGTACGTGAGCCCTGGAGGAAAAAAAAGAAAAAGGAATGAGAAGCGAGTCAAGCTTTAACCATTCAACTGCAGGGGCAAGGTGAACGCTACCCATCTGCAAGAGACATAAATCCTCATGAGCCTCCGCGGTTGGCCTTGTGTTAGTTGGGCCCATTGTTTGGTTCCATTTCGTGTGTGTTCTTCACGCGAATCATGGCGGTCTGTGCCGTGGTTTTGGACGCGAAATCCGTGATCATTGGCCGCCTCCGCGTGCGTAGCACCAATCATCAAGTACGCATGTTGTTACGTTTGTGGTTGTGTTATTCTTTTAGAGCATGTGTGTGTTACTCATAGGAAAGATCCGATGTTCAGTCGAGTTATTTTATATCAGAAAAGCATAATTTTTTTAGTATGATTCGTTTTCTTTTGCATGGAGAATTGCGAAGATTTGTGTTGTGTAGCTAAAATGTTGCATATTTTCGCTAATTTGTTGCCCAAGTCCGTCCTAGTTTAGGCGGGAACGTTAATAATAATAATAATAATAATTACGGTATTTATAATGCGCTTATCTTATAATAATTATAACTCTAAGCGCGCACTCACAACTCGCGCACGCATGCGCACGCTTTAGACAATGACTCACGTACCACAAACAGTGAAATACATTACGACGGTCAGCTTGGGGTGGGGAGTGTGGTGATATAGTGCTAAAACTGTTGAAAGAGGTGGGTTTTGAGGGCGGACTGGAAGGAGGAGAGAGAGTGTTTCTGACGGAGAGAGAGAGTGGGAGAGTGTTCCAGGTGGATGGACCGTAGACGGAGAAGGAGCGGGGGCCGAAAGTGTTAAGTTTGGTGCGAGGGATGTGGAGGCGGAGAGGGTCGGAGGCAGAGCGGAGGGAGCGGGAAGGTGTGTGTAAGTTGGAGAGATAGGCAGGAGCGCAGTTGTTCAGGTATTTGTAGCAGAGAGACAGAACTTTGTATTGGATGCGTTGGGGGATGGGGAGCCAGTGAAGGAGTTTGAGCAGGGGTGTGATGTGGTCGGATTTTTTCTTTCTGAGGACGAGGCGGGCAGCATTGTTCTGGACGCGTTGGAGAGTGAAAATGGTGGAGTGAGGGAGACCGGAAAGGAGAGAGTTGCAATAGTCGATGCGAGATAAGATGAGAGAGACAGCAAGTTTGGTGGCGGCTTCGGTAGTCAGGTATTTTCTGATCTGACTGATGCGTCGGAGGTGGAAATAGCATGCCTGGGTCGTGGCGGAGACGAAGCTGATCATGGACAGAGAGGAATCGAGGATGACGCCGAGGTTCTTGGCCGAGTCAGAGAGGGAGATGGGGGTGCTATCGAGTTGAAGGTGGAGAGAGGGAGGGAGCTGGGAGAGTTTCTGGCGAGTGCCTACCAGCATGGCTTCCGTTTTGTCGTCGTTCAGTTTCAGCTTGTTTGCTGTCATCCAGTTTTTCACGTCTTCGTAGCAGTCAGCCGTGCGAGTCAGTAGTGACTGAGTGTTGTCGAGTTTGTCTTTGTCTTGCAGTTGTGAGTCGTCAGCGTAGAGGTGGTGGTGTATGCGGTGAGACTGGATGATGTTGAACAGAGGAGAGGTGTAGAGTGTGAAAAGGACTGGGCCCTGGACGGATCCCTGTGGAACTCCGCAGGAGAGCGTTACCGGGTTAGAAGAGACGCCGTTGATGGTGACAGACTGCTGTCTGTCGGAGAGGTAGGAGAGAAACCAGGAGTGAGCAGAGTCAGTGATGCCGTAGGAGTGGTGGAGTCGGTGGAGGAGGATAGAGTGGTCTATAGTGTCAAAGGCGGCAGAGAGATCGAGTAGTGTAAGAAGGGAGATGTTGCCCGAGTCGGTGGAGAGAAGCAGCTCGTTTAAGATATGTAGAAGGGCTGTTTCAGTGCTGTGATGTTTGCGATAGGCAGACTGGAATGGACTGAGGAGGTTGTTGTCAGTGAGGTGGAGGTTGAGCTGGTTGAGAACAACCTTCTCAAGAAGCTTGGACAGGAAAGAGAGATTGGAGACTGGGCGATAGTTCTTGAGTTCGTTTGGGTCGAGATTGTGTTTTTTGAGGAGAGGACGGACGATGGCGGACTTGAAGATATCGGGGACGGAGCCGTTTTCTAGAGATGCGTTGATGATGTCGGTAATGAAGGGTAGAAGTTTTGGAAGGCCGTCACGGTAGAGAGAAGCTGGGAGGGGGTCAAGTTCGCAGGTTTTGAAGGGCATGGACTTTATGGTCTTGAGGACTTCATCCTGAGAGACGGTGCGGAAGGACGAGAGGGGAGTGCCGGAAAAGGTGGCGTCAGGAGGGCAAGACGGAGGAGGCAGGGTGTCGAGTGTGTCGCGCAGATTTTGGATTTTGTCCGAAAAATAGGTAGAGAAAGCAGACGGGAGTTCTTCTTTGCTGTGTGTGTTGGGGAGAGGAGAGTCTTTAGAAGTGCCTAGGAGTGTGTTCATGGTGGCGTAGAGGGTTTTGGAAGAAGTGGATTCCAGGATTTGGTTTTGAAGGTGTTTGCGTTTAGATTCGGAGATCATTTTGCAGACTTTGGATCTAGTTGTTTGGAAGATCTGTCTGTGAACGGTGAGGTCAGATGAGCGCCAGAGGCGTTCCGCTTGTCGGCGCTCACGCTTGGCCTCAGCTATGTCATCAGTGAGCCAGGGGGAGGGAGTCGGTTGGGTATGGAGCAGGTGGTGACAGGGGCATGGGTGTCTAGAAGTTTTCGAAGGGAGGAATCGAAATGGGATGCAAAATCGGGAGAGGGGGTGGGGTCCAAGAGCAGGTCGACAGCTTCGTCGAAGAAGCTCTCGCGGTTGACAGATTTTAGTTTGCGGCGAGAGACAATGAGCTTGGTTTTTTTCGGGGGAGGTAGATTGAGGGAGACGAGAATAGCGAGGTGGTCAGAGGGAAGCACAGAGGAGGTGTCAGAGTCGAGAAAGAGTTGATCCGAGGTGCGGGTGATGATCCAGTCGAGGGTGTGGCCAAGTCGGTGGGTGGGAACGGTCGTGAAGGGTCGCGATCGTTCTAGTGACCTCAAATGTGACATCAAAGATTTGTAGTACACAAGTTCGCTACATTTTGCAACATTTACGGAATGCACATAGATGTCAGTGGAAGATTGTAGACAGATCTAGTGGGTTCTTTTTAATGTATATTAATGAGTTTTGGATAGGTTTTCTTTTCTGATTGGTTGTGTAATTTGCTGGATTGTTCTGGAAATCTGTAATACACTAATGGTCAAAACTTAAGGGCCACCCCACTTTATTGTGTCATTGTTTATCGTCGCAAGTACGCTAATAAAATACAATGTTCTTTCGATCCAAATGGGTTAAAAGTTGACCTTAGAAGTCTACTGTACAGAAAACAATAGACAACAATTCATCAATTTCCACAAACGTGTCAAATGCACGTGAAACATCAGAAGGGAGGACAGATACCTCTGTGTGGCGGCTCTGCGCGACCGAACTGTCACGTCAACCACTCTGCGACGTCAACTGATGCAAGCTGCAAACGTTAACGTCAGTAGAAGCACAGTCTGCCGACGTATGCGCGAAATTGGCCTGGCTTCATGCAGAGCAGCAGTGAGAATACCCCTCACTCCAGCTCATCGCAGAGCCCGGGCTGCCTGGTGTCGTCAACATGTGAGGTGGAACAGACTCATAGTGGACTCAGGTTCTGTTTACTGAAGAGTCACGGTTCACTGTGTCCTTTAACGACGGCAAGGTGAGGTCTGGAGACGCCAGGGCGAGCGATTCACGGATGGATGCGTCTAAGAGGTGGATCGCTACGGAGGCTTCCGCAGGGAAGGCAGGACCCCCCCCCCCCCCCTATTCCCTCCACGTCATCCGAGGCACCCTGACTGGACTGCGCTATCAGGACGAGATTGTGCAGCCCCTCATCCAACCAACTCTCCAAGCCGTAGGCGACAATGCTGTTCTGCAGGACGACAACGCTCGACCTCATCGCGCCCGTGTGGTGGATGAGTACCTTGAGCAACGGGGCATCATGAGGATGGAGTGGCTAGCTCGTTCACCTGATCTGGCTCCCATCGAGCATCTCTGGGACGTGCTGGGGCAACGTGTAGTCAGCAACCACGCCCCCCCCCCCCCCCCCACCTCAAGGCATCCCCCAGCTGACTCGGTTCTTGCATCAAGAGTGGGAAGCGATCCCACATGTTCTCCGAACCCTGGTGAACTCCATGCGTCAACGCTGCATTGAATGCTTGGCTGCAAACGGTGGGTGCACTCGCTACTGACTAGACCAGTCTTGTGTGACTTTTCAAATGAGGGGTGGGTGAACATTTTAACGTACTGCTGTTGTTACAATTACTTGATTTACTCAAAACTTAAATGAAATTGTTACTGAATAAATTAGCAAAGTACTGACTCCAAGTATTGTTACATTATTTGTGTGGTGTTGTCGGTGCGTCTGCGATAAAAAGTGGCCCTTACCCTTAAGTTTTGACCATTAGTATAGCATAAAGGAGCGTGTTAGGAAATATGTGTGTGCACTGTATGGGAGACGCAGTGTATCAGAATTGTGGATGCATTGTATGAGACAGTGTACCAACGTGTGGATGCATTGTGCTGAGATTGCATCGTGTGAATAAAGTAGAGTTGGAACTGTTACTGCTGTGTGGTCTACAACCTTGTGCCAGTTGTGACGAGTTGCAGCCGAGTGAAGTTTCTTTACGTGAGTACGTCTGGTGTGAGTGCATAATACGACTACGACGTAACACACGTCGCTGCCAGTGATCACGGATTTCACGTCTGAAACCACTGCACACTGACCGACATTCGCGTAAACAACACAATATAATGGGACCAAAAATAGGCACATAGAACACAGGACCAACAAGAGACATAAATCCTCATGAGCCCCCGCAGTCGCGGGGGCTCATGAGGATTTATGTCTCTTGCAGATGGGTAGCGTTCGCCGCGCCTTGCCCTGTTATTTCAGGGCTTAAAAATCCCATCACTGTTCGAAAATGAGAAGGGCCCGGCTCGTGCCAGTGTGTTGGGAAAACAAACAACGTGCGGCAACTAGAACCAGACTATCAAAGCCGTCCCACGAACGTGGACTAATACAAAGTAGTGTCAGCAAGAGGCATAGATCTTCATGACCTCCCGCGACTGCGTGGGCTCAAGAGGATTTATGCCTCTTGCAGCTGATCGTGCTCAGTTTATCTCGACGGTGAAGTGGTACAGTCACACCTGCGCAACACTCGAGGAACTCGCAAAAACGTGGTCTGCTTACACGTGGTTCATCAGTTTAAAAAAAAAAAAAAAAAAAGTAACAAAAGACCATGGAAAAAGAATGGGCGGTCTGCTTGGACAGGTGGTTGCTTTGCACAGGTGGTCGCCTGGACAGGTTTGACTGTACATGCGCGAGTCGTCCTTACCTACGACAAAATTGAAGACGAAGAGAGCAGGCAGGGTGGTGCCGTACAAGGGCAGGAACCCTAAAATGAGAGCGAAGGCCACCTCGAAACCGAACATCCAAGCCACGAGGTGCCCGCTGAATCGGCTGAAGAAAAACCCGCCGCTTATACGGGATCCCATGAACGTTATTGCGTACACCTGCACAGGCAAAACGAATGCAGCTGAGAGTTGGAGGATGGGGTGAGGGGTAGAGGTGGTGGTGGGTTGGGGGAGGAGGGGTGTTCGGGACAGCAGTAGTTTCATGAAATATGTGAATACGTGGGCCCAAAGAACACTGGGCCTAATGAAGAGACATAAATCCTCATGAGCCCTCGCAATGAAGCGGCAAGGCGAACGCTGTCGCGGGGACTCATGAGGATTTATGTTTCTTGCAGAAGGGAAACTTTCTTGACTCTACTGCGACAGACCAAAGGCACACAGTTGCAGCAGTATATGGTTTGCGTGACATTTTATTTGGCAAGGAAACAGTGGTCTTGATAGACGGGTGCACTCTCAACCTAAGTCTTGAAGGGCAAAAGGTGTCACCTGTCATTAAAGACATAAATTTAAGTGGCCACAGCCACCTCGATGATGGTCTTCAATGACAGGAGTTCTCTCATACGGGTGGTCGTTGATATTTCTTTTTTTAAATCGAGCCATCTCCCTCCCCCACCCCCCCCCCCCCCCTAAAAAAAAAAAAAAATAGAAAAGAAACGCAAAACCTTTAAATAAGTAAAAATAAAAACACCCTACGACCCAGTAAGCAAACTTCTTCGGGACGAGATATATATATATATATATATATATATATATATATATATATATATATATATTATATATATATATATATATATATATATATATATATATATATATATATATATATATATATGAGAAGAGTCTGGTGTAACATGAGAGAACGAGCTGCCACGCGAAATCGACGTATCTGTCTGTCTGCCCCTCTCTCGCCATATACTGGTAACGACACATAATTATGACGAAAGGTGTACACGCCTATTATCATAATCGTAATATAATAATGGTTCATCTCATTTCTCCCTTCTCACTCCGTACCATGAAGATGTCTGGGTAGTGCTTGAAGCTGATGCCCTGGCTGACGACGTAGGAAGGGAGATGTAGCATGGTGACACTCACCCCCACAGACAGCAACATCTGATTCAGCGACATCACCCACATCAATTTGCTTCGAAGCACTCGTGACAGCTGTTCCCTGAATTAAGGTGAAAGCACTGAGACGCAATGTAATTTCAAATATATGAAAATGCTTTAGGAATGACTTTTTAAAGTTCTCTTTGGTTCCAACCTTCTAACAGATACGATGCCCACCTCGCCCAAGCTCTCACGACACTCGCTGTTACCCGGCGCTTAAAGAACTAAGTATACATTCATATTTTTGTGTTTTGACAAAATGGTCTCTCTTTTCGGCATCCTTAAAACCAAGTGCGTGTTTAAAGGGTTGCAAACAGCCACAGATTTGGAGTGAGCCAACGACCTACTAACACAAGTCAGTAGGAAAGCCTAGAGCTATCAATCCTAATCCCCAGCCAATACGGGGGATAGGATTTAACGGAGATCGAGATACGTGCAGCAGAACGCTACGCTAAATTTTCATCTCCACGGTTTGGTCCGCTGACGATGAGGAGTATCGGCAATTCAAAGCAAAACTTCCTCGAAACACACATGAACTGGACAAAAAAATTCAGTCTGACTTGTGTCACTGAAGTGTGCCGTACGGCCGGCCGATAAAAAACAGGCCATTGCTTCGGATAGTGTGCGATGTGATACACTTTTTTTTTTTTTTTTTTTTTTTTTTTACAAACTTCCATTTTCGCGCCGAACAGTCAAACTGATATTGACCTGCGCTTGCCGGTTTTGATTATACACCGTCACACAAAATGCAACCTCATGTCGTAACACTTGTTCTTAAAAATCTGTCACGGTCATTAGTTCTCACTTCTGAGAACAAAAGCCCATGCAAGGGGTCAAAGGACATGTTCTTTAGTACTGTCTTTTTTCGTGGATTTGAAATCACAGTGTGTCTTAGTGCGTTCGCCTTAAAACAGACATTAGTGGACGATGAGCCAAGTTTTGTTTTCTCATCTTTAGTCTCTTTCCCAATGCGCACAAGGCCATTGGGCCGACGTCGGCCGACGTAGGCCCGCGCACGGTCGTGCGCGGGCCAACGGCGGCCGACGTCGGCCCAATGGCCTTTTGCGCTTTGGGTTGTTCGTCTGTCCCTCGTGGGAAAAAAAAAAAATCCACGAAGGTCGACTTCACGTTATAGCACATATGAAGGCAAGCTGATCAAGGACAGTTGGTATTTTCAATTGCTTCTTGCCTCACTCACTAACTAAAAAACAAACGGACAGTTGGTATTTTCAATTGCTTCTTGCCTCACTCACTAACTAAAAAACAAACGGACAGTTGGTATTTTCAATTGCTTCTTGCCTCACTCACTAACTAAAAAACAAACACACACACACACACACACATACACACACACACACACACACACACACACACACACACACACACACACACACACACACACACACACACACACACACACGCGAAAAACCCAATGTACTGCGTGTTCATTTGTGCCCCACCGGGTCTGCCCTAGGGGACCTTGGTGGGGTTGTCTACTTTTTAGTTCCTAGGGTCACCTTGTCTAACCCCTGCAAGGTGGGTTCTACTCTTTTGGGGGTTTGTATTTCTGTCTTTCTGGTCCATTCATCTGTATTTTTCTTTTAAAATTCTCCCTCCTGTCTGCGCTTCTTGCAGTTCTTTTCTTCATTTAGCGCAGGCACGTCCTGAGAAGGCCTTTGTCGCTTGCGGGACGTAAAGCAATCTATACTCTCTCTCCCGTGTTCATTTGTGTTGGAAAATGTACAACACAGTCTATTTAATTTAATTTAAATTAACCCATTCAATGCCAGATTCTCAGACTGCGTTTCTGCAGCCTTCGTTAATTCAGCACAAAACCCCTAGCTGCTTCAAAGTGGTGTCAGCAATAGGCATAGAGCCTCATGGGCCCCCGCAAATGCGGGGGCTCATGAGGACCTATACCTCTTGCAGTTGGATGGCCTTCAGAATTTCATGGCACTGAACGGGTTAAATAAACTGCGCTGTAACCGACCATTCTTCCCGTTTTTAAGTCCCTTTTATTTATAAATAATCAATCCAGACCAAAAAGGTGACTGCCAAGCGTGTAATATGCAAAGAAGTACCCAACGGAGAAAGAAACACGCTTAGAAAAGACGGGTACAACACAATTTATTAATATTTCGGGTAAATACCCTTTGTCAAAATAGACAAACAAACAAACATAGAGATTAGCCGCTACTTATCTTCAATGGCAGAAGGAATGTGGCAACTGAATGTGGCCACATTCCTTCTGCCATTGAAGATAAGTAGCGGCTAATCTCTATGTTTGTTTGTTTGTCTATTTTGACAAAGGGTATTTACCCGAAATATTAATAAATTGTGTTGTACCCGTCTTTTCTAAGCGTGTTTCTTTCTCCGTTGGGTACTTCCTTTTATTTATAGAAGGGGCTTTTTAGGACGGGTCGCGGTGGGGCGAATTTAATAGCATGTCCATGATGTCAAAGGCGGGCAGGCCTAAACCTCTCACAATTGAAGTAACAAGATAAAACTTACGTCATGTCTAGTTACGCTAACCTCGCTGTTGAACATTCATTTGTGCGTATGTATGTATGTATGTATGTATGTATGTAAGTGCGTATGTATGTAAACAAGAGAATCTCCGATATTTCTGCACACACAAGCTTGAAACTTGGCGAAATACTTTCTTAAATGGGTGGCTAAGAGAGCCACCGAGCATATTGTAATTGAATGTCTCATTGAAGACATAAACAGCCGTTTATAGGAAGTCGGTTGACCCAGATTAGCGTCCGTCATTTTTGTCATATTTACTTCAACTTTTGCATGTAGCTAGTTTGGAGAAAGACATTGGATGAGTTCGTTAGCCAGCTTTGTATCCTTTTCAACTTCTTTAGTAAAAATTAATTCTTTTCAGAAAAGAATTAAAATAGTCACAAAAAAAACCACCTTGACTTCTCACGGTCAGACAGTGCCGGTGACGTAAAAGAAGCAACTCCGTCACCACGCAGACATATGACGTAATTTTCTCTCTCTCTCTCTCTCTCTCTCTCTCTCGCTCCCTCTTTCTCACACATATGCGCGCATCTCCAAGAGGCATTGATCCTCATGTGCCCGGAGAGCGCATGAACATCTATGCCTCTTGAGGATGTTTGAAGCGCGCGCATGCGCACACGCACACATATACACACACATCGACGCGCTTTCAGAAGAGCATGCAGGTGTATTTAGTATAGCATGTAGCTAGGTAAAGTCAACCTGATTTTAGACAAATTATAGCAAGACTGAAATTGTACCGTGAAATTCTAGTTTTGTCACCATTTTCGCAAGTCTTGAATCGAAAGCGAAACTCATAAGACGTTAAATATAAAATTACGTAAAAACAAAAAAATACGTCATGACAAATGACGTTTGACAAACCAATGACACATATGCGCACATCTCCAAGAGGCATAGATCCTCAAGTCCCCGGAGGGTGCATAAACATCTATGCCTCTTGAGGATGTTTGCAGCGCACGCATGCACACGCATACACACACATCGACGCGCTTTCAGAAGAAAATGCAGGTGTACTTAGTAAAGTCAACCTGATTTCACACAAATTATAGCAAAGACTGAAACTGTACCGTGAAATTCTAGTTTTGTCACCATTTTCCCCAAGTCTTGAAGCGAAAGCAAATCTCATATCACCTTAAATATAAAATTACGTAAAAACAAAAAATACGTCAATACAAATGACGTTTGACAAACCAATGACGCGTATTGATTGATTAGTTCCGTGTTTAACGTCCACGGCACCGAATTGATAATGGACGGCCCTGACGGGCGGGTTATGGGGGGACAGGGAAATCTATTGCCTATGGAGTACGACCTGAACACTGATCAACTCAGGCGCACTCCAAATGTGCCACTTTGATTTACCAGGACCTTTCAACAGGCATGCTATTGAACAAATCCGTTTTTTCCCCTGGATTGTGAGTCCAGCTACCCGGGCCGGGACGGGATTCGAACCCACGACCCGGCGATTCCCTTCGCTCTCCTGCTCCGACGTTTAACCGCCTGGAGCTATTTCGGACTCTATTGACGCGTATGCACTGCGCGCGCCCCTTATAGAGTTCACTATGACGCATTGGCACATCTGCAATGCTTTTTCAAAAGGAGATATTTCAACATCAGAATCAAGTCAAAGACAAAAGGTAGAGACCCTTGACAGCAAAGACAGCTCTCATATAGAGGGACTTTCCCACCTTGTCTTTCTTTCATTCGAGAATTTCTCTGCATTTTACACGTTTGCCATTCGCCGTTTTGTCTGGAGAGAACAGAGCGAAAGAGAAAATAAACCCCTCACCTCAGACTGTTCTGTGAATCATCTATTTCGTTTCTCGGTCTGGTATCAGGCGTTGCATCCTCCAGCAAAGCTTTTTCAACATTTGACGGTGATAGTCCATTACAGCTTTTAACTTTTACAAGCACCATTTTGTTACCGATGGTACTATGCGTCCTTGTACACATACAGTATTGTAGGCAAGATACCGTGCCCTGGGTACTGGTACCAGGTGCAGGGAAAATCAAGGCTGCCAGAACACAGATTTGGGCGGCCAGGTATCCCGAAAAGGCCATGCTGCAAGAAAGAAAAATGATTGATTAACTGATGGTCTGGTTGGGTTTTTGTACAGTTGGGTAGCTGGTGGACTGACTGACTGACCGACTAACTGACCGACTGATAAATGGATGGAACACGTTAAACGCGTAAGGGCTTAACGTCTTTTGTCCACCACGAAGGTGATTTCAAAGACGGGGCACCAAAAAGATTCCTGTACAAATTTTGACCCCTGCTCGTGATATGGATGGATGAGTGAAGTAGCCTGGGTTGAGTCAGTTGTCAGTAGCTACCTACTGCGCAAAGGCCATCGGGCCGACGTTGGCCCGCGCACAACCGTGCGCGGGCCAACGGCGGCCGACGTCGGCTCGATGGCCTTTTGCGCATTGGGTAATTGAGTTTTGATCGACACACGAACCTAAATCGCCAGCCGTGGTTCTCCAGCAGCCATCTGGCCATGTAGGGCCCAGTCAGAAGCCCAACACCAGGAGCGGCCATGACAAACCCAGTAGCTATTTGTCGGTACTTCTGGAAATACGCTGTGTATGCGGTGGCGGCGGGCGTGTACACAAGCCCACCTCCTACACCTGAAATAAAATTAATAAATTAATAATTAATAAATTAAGTATGCAGCTTTACGAAGAATCTATATATAACGCACCGCAAGGAAGCAGTTTTCGGTTAGTTACTTGGGTTTAACGCCGAGCAGGCAATTAAGGCCATCTCACGGCGGGATGTGTAAAAATCTGGCCAGCCAGACTAAAAGAAAGGTCTTAAGACAAGATGTAAATATATCTTAAAAATAGTTCATGCTAAAATGTCGCACAGGTCTTTAAAGAAAACGTCTACAGACTCTCAAAAGGGTCAAAATAATAGAATTAACATAGTCTATGAATGCTCAAATCTTATTAAAAATATTGCACTCTCAGAAAACTGAAGATCTTGTCCAGGGATACATCCCGGAACAAAACCTTCAAGGAGTCTGCTGTGAAGGGTTTATATCTTGTGTCAATTAGATCGGCACAAGACAGCAAAAAGTGATTAACAGAATACTGCTCGTCGCAGGCATAACACCATAGACGCTCCTCCTGTTTTAGTAAATAAGAGTGCGTAACATACGTGTGCCCGATACGGAGCCGAGCAAGGACAGTATCCTCAAAGCGGCTGCCGCAGCGATAAGGTAGCCTGTCCGACACCTTAGGAAGAGCTTCATGCAGCTCGTTAGCTTCCTCTTTGTCCCACTCGGATTGCCACTCACGGGCTATGTACGCACTAATCAGAGGTTTAAAATCACTATGAGCAGTCTGTGCGTCAAGGACATGGTCGTTGCGGGCATGGTTGGCAGCAGAATCTGCGATCATGTTGCCTTCGATGCGCTGGGACCCAAATAAAAATGATGTCATAATATTCCTTCATCAAGTCTGCGTAGAGCTCTCTAATCTGCACCAGCGTGGGTGGTTTGTTCCTGCGCCCTGAAGCAGGGCCTGCAGGACAGAAAGAGAGTCAGACAGAATCAAGAAGTTCCTTTCCCAAGACCGATAAGCATGTTTGAGTGCCAGCAGAACCGCCTGCAGTTCTGCACTAAATACAGATGAATGGTCTGAGAGGCGTCGCTTAAATGGGCGTCTAGGATGGCGACTTTGACCCATCCGTATAAATGCGACAATAGCCAGGAAACTTGAAAGGAGTTCATTGAGGCTCTGCTTGTATATGGCTGGTGGAGTAAAGTCCTTCTTGTGGGAGGTCAAGTCCAACAAGATGTCAGGAACTGGTAATAGCCAGGGTGGAATTATGTGTTGCAGAGATTCCGAAACTTTGTCCAAGTCCACTCCGGCCGCCTGCAGATGAGGTCGGACACGGAAGGAAAGTAGACGGACAGCTCCCGGATGGGTATCGTAAATCTCTGCAAAAGGCGGTTTAAAAACACAATGATAGGCTGGATTGTCTGGATGGGCCTTCAGTTTCAGAACGTAGCTGAGCATGAGGCGGATGCGGCGGAGCTTGAGAGAAGGCTCCCCTGCCTCGGCATACAGACTAGGAACTGGAGACGGTCCTGAAGGCCCCCAGACATATCCGCACACCTTGATGGTGAATCGTGTTCAGACGCCGTAGAACAGACTTGGAAGCAGAGCCATATAACACAGAGCCGTAATCCAGTTTGGACTGAACAAGGGCCCGGTACAGTCGAAGTAAGACAGTGCGGTCTGAACCCCAGTCAGTACGACAAACGACAAGAAGAACATCGAGGGCCTTCTGACAAGAGGTTCTAAGGTAATTAATATGGTTGGGGAAGATCAGTCTTTTGTCCCCCACCCGAGTTTGCCCTGGGGGACTTGGGTGGGGTTAACTACTTTTTAGTTCCCAGGGTCACCCTGGTCAGCCCCACAGGGTGGGTTTTCCCCTCTATTCTGGGGCATGTATTTCTGTCTACCCTTGGTTTATTCACCTGTATTTTCCTTTTTTTTTAAATTCTCCCTAATGTCTGCGCTGCCTGTAGCTCTTGATATTGGATGTGTGTTGCTAAATGGTCTTAGGTTTATTTAGCGTATTAGACCGGCTGGCGACATACATTCAATAATCTGTTTAGGTTTTTTTTTTTTGTTGTTTTGTTTTGTTTTTCACAAGCAGTGCAGGCACGTCCTGAGAAAGTCTTGTTGCTGTCGGGACGTTAAACAATGTACAACAACATGTACAACAATCAGTCTTTTGTCAAAGATGACCCCAAGAAACTTTGCCTCCTCGGCCACCTTAATTGGCACTCCAGCAATGCTCAGGCTAGGTTCTTAGGTTCTGGTTAGTAAAATGCACACAGAATGTTTTGGAGGGCGAGAACTTGAATCCGTTGAGAGACACCCACCCCTGGATGCGATCAATGCACAGTTGCAAGCGCCTCTCAAGGGACGCAAGTCCTCGACCTCGTGCGCACAAAGCAAAGTCGTCAACACTAACAAAGAGCATTCAGAATCATCCTTGACGGCCTTTACAATGTTATTGATTTTAATACTAAATAAAACAGGAGACAGAATGCTGCCCTGCGGGACACCCATCTCCTGTTCAAAGGAGTCGGAGAGGGTGGAACCCACACGGACATGGAACGACCGGTTGCACAAAAATGTTTGAATAAAGACGGGCAGGTGCCCTTTAAAACCCATGTCCAACAAGTCAGACATCATACAATATTTCCAAGTAGAGTCATATGCCTTCTCAAGATCGAAGAAAATTGCATAGACATGTTGCTTATTGATAAAAGCATCTCGAATGAACGACTCAAAGCGGACTAGATGGTCAGTTGTACAACGGAACTGCCGGAAACCGCACTGGAGGTCTGTGATGAGACCCTGTGACTCAAGATGCCACACCAGGCGGGCGTTGACAAGGCGCTCCATAGTTTTACATAAACATGATGTTAGAGCGATTGGCCAGTATTTGCCCGGGGTCGGAAAGGTCCTTGCCCGGCTTGGGGATGGGCACAATCATAGCCTGGGGTAAGATGGCGGGAAATGGCCAGTTACCCAAATATGGTTAAAGGCCTTCAGACGTACGAGGAGTGACTTCTCAGGCAGATGTGTTAAGAGCTGATAATGAATAGTATCTAGTCCAGCAGCAGAGTCATTACATTTTTGCAGGGCTTGCTGCAATTCTGATAAAAATATAAAACGGGTGTTATAGTCTTCAGAGTTACCCGATTTAAAATCACGAATACGAGACTCTCCCTTCTCTTTCTCTCTCTGGAAGAAGGATGAATAATGCTCTGTTGAAGAATTATGAGCAATGGTGGAAGCAAGCAAATTGGCTACAACTGTTTTATCTGTGACAAAAGCTGGCACCATCTCTAAGATGGCCGACAGAAGCAGAGCCACCCTTGCCCCTAATTTTTCGAACAGCCTTTCAGGCTTTCTGGGACGGAGTCTTAGAAGATAAAGATGAGACGAAACGTTTCCAGGAAGCACGGTGTTCACGTTTAAAAATGTAACGGGCTTTTGCCCTCTATCTTTTAAAAGTTAAAATATTCGCTTGCGACGGATTACGAAAAACATGTTGCTGAGCAGATTTGCGCGTTTTTTTGGGGGCCTTGCGGCACCCTTTGTTAAACCATGGTACACTCGGCCTCAGAAGGACTGATGTGGAAGTTTTAGGGATGGTTTCACCTGCTACGTCCAACAAAATAGAAGTAAAACAAGCAACAGGTTCTTCAGCTGACATGACCACCTCATCTGTAATACGAGACTGACAGAGGGAGGCGAACAGATGCCAGTTAGCTTTCTTGAGATTCCAGCTCCACACCGGCTGGTGACCGATGACAGGACTACTGGGAAGTGGTCACTACCACACAGGTCGACGTGAACCTTCCAGTCAAAGTCCAGCATGAGAGAAGGATCACACACAGTGAGGTCTAGAATAGAACTAGATCCTGAACCTGGGTTAGAGTAGGTAGGTGAGCCATCGTTAAAGACACATAAGTTAAGTTGAAAACAAGTCTTCTAACATCTGACCTCTGCCATCATAGTGGTCACTACCCCAAAGGTGAGCGTGACCGTTAAAATCTCCCATGAGAATAAAGGGAGGGGGCAGCTGATCTACTAAGTTAAAAATATCATTACTACAGACCCGCAAGGATGGTGGCAGGTAAACACTGCATATGGTTATGATCTTCTCTAAGGTAACCCGAGCTGCGACAGCCTGAAGACAGGTGTCGATGCTAACGGGGCTACATAAAATGTGGCTACTAAAGATAAGATCCACTCCACCCGAGCGCCTCTCCGAATCAGAGCCTTTATAGATAGCGTTAAAACCATTAAAATACATAGGGTCATAAGTCTTCAGGCAAGTCTGCTGAAGAGATATTACTGAGGGGTTATAGGTCTTGGCTAAAAGACGTAATTCCTCAAAGTTAAGAAAAGGGGAGACTGCCAGTGCTAATATTTTAGGAAGGTTACAAAGTAAAGTAGATTATAGCACTGTCAGGGGAGAGAAATGTGCAGTGCTATAATCTACTTTACTTTGTAACCTTCCTAAAATATTAGCACTGGCAGTCTCCCCTTTTCTTTTCATTTACTACTACAATATCGACTGCAACCCCTTCCCCCCTTTTGGTAGGTTCTCTTTTAGGGTGCATGGAAATTTGGCTCTAGGTGGTGGCATGGAATGTATGCCCTTGCGGACACCACAGTAAAATGTGGTTGTCTTTGCAGGTAGGCAGAAATTCCTGCCTCCTCCAGTATCGCCGATGGTGTGCTGAGGAGGTCGCCAAGACCGAAACAGCTGTCCACACCGGCTAAATATCTGGACCCCCCTCGGGGGGACCTAGATTTAAATTTCCATGCACTGAGTGGCTGGAACAGTGGGATATGTGATACGCCCCCCTTCGGGGGGGCTTCCATATGCATTGCTTTCAGTCACGTTTTTAGCGCCCCCTCTCTTTCCTATCTCTTTTTTTTTTTGTGCTTTGGCCACAGTAGATCTATGATCACTGGTCGATCATGCACATTTCTCTCCCCTGACAGTGCTATAATCTACTTTACTTTGTAACCTTCCTCAAAGTTAGCGTGAAAACCATGACAATTCCACTGAAGCAGAGAGTACATGATTAGGTCTTATGTGGGGGAGAAGAATGACTTCCCCCCCCCCCCCCTTTTCCTTTGCTTTGGAAGGAGTCGAAGAAACAGAGCCAAGGGACCGGCTTCCGAGCCGGGGTGGGGGGGGGGGGTGGGGGTGGCTCCCGAGCCTTCTCTGGTTCTTCGGAGATGAGGGGAGTGGAGCTGCCGCAGCACCAGCTATAACAACTTCCACTCCATCTGCTCCTCCAATGCAGCATATTTATTTTGAAAGGGGACATCAGTGTCTCCCTTCTGGGCCCGTACGCACAGCGGTCCCGTAACTTTCTTAGACCTTCTGGGCAGTGTTCCTGCCGCTAGAGTTAGCGGCCTAAAAGGCTGACCAGAGCCAGAAGCCTTTGTAGTAGACAGACTGACAGGCTTGAGTGGGGGCTGAGGCTCAGGGGCAGCAGAAGGCGGCGCTACCGGACCGGTAGTGTCCGCCTTCTGCGTTCCCTGGTTCCATGTCACCACTGGAGGAGGGTTACTCTCCACGGGCGAGAGGAGCCGAGGCTCCGCCCCCAACCATGAAGTTGGGGTTTGACAGGAGAAGTCTTTGGTGGGGCGCTTGCCTGCCACCGTAACACTGAAAGTAAAGACAGAAGTGCTACTACTGTTTGAGGCAGCCTCAGCTGCATCTGGGCTTTCAACCAGGATTTTTTGCGTCTGCAAGGACAGCCCCTTCTCCACACGCACCTTGTGAATCTTGCACTCGGATATCCAACGAGGGCATTTCTTATCCGAAGCCATATGCGCCCCCTGACAATTCACAAACAGGGGGGGGGGGGGGGGGGGGGGGTTGTGCAGGACTCAGCAGGTGTCCGGGCTTAGTGCAACGGGCGCATGAGGCCTCTGCCTGGCGGCATGTCTTCTGCACATGGCCATACTTTTGGCACTAAAAGCACCGGAGTGGGCGAGGGACGTACTTCTTCACTTTCAAGGAGTAATAACCTCCCCAGATGGTAGTAGGAGGGCTGGGGGTGCCAAACGTCAGGATGATGGTAGGGAGACGGATCTCCCCACCACCTCGCTTGGAAGCGAAGCGCCTGACTAAGTCCCCCCCTGCGACTTAAGGTTCCGTACAAGTTCATCTTCCGACAGTTCTGCCAATGCTTGCTCTTTTATCACACCTCTAGAAGAGTTCATCGTTTTGTGGAGTGTGACCTCCACTGGAGTGTCTCCGATGGAAGAGAGCCTCAGTAGCCCGTTGGAGTGTGCCCGGGTACGGCACTCTACCAGCAAGTCACCAGACCTGAGGCATAAGGCCTTCCAACACGGTTCCATGAGGGTCTAAACTCACCAGGAAAGGATGCAGCTTGGAAACATGCTTCTCTTTCACTTTGCTTTGGACAATGAGGAAGTGAGGCCAGACGGCCGACGCCTGAGGCGTCGCTTCCTCACAGTCAGAGTCACTATCAAGTACGATGTAGTGGCTATGTGCCGCTTTTGTGCCTTTTTTTTGTTTTGTGGTTTCCATATTATAGTAGTAGAAATATTCACCCCCACCCCCCCCCCCCCCCGGGGGTCCCCGCCCACCACCGAGCCCAACAAGGGAAAGTGCATTTGTCGGCGGGTCTCCAGCCGACGCACGATGGAGACTGCCCAAAAGATATACTCGGGGGGTTAAGCCCGATTGTACCGTCTGAGCCACCACCTTCTATCACATTGTTGAATGCAGGGGAAGACTGGCGTAAAGCACCTAATCAGCAGCAGAGGTTATAGCGTGGTGCTCCGTATATCCAACTGCATGTCAACAGCGGGATAGGGCTCAACGTGACAAGAGCCGATTGACTAGGCCGGTACTCCTAGCCTCCCGTTTAAGTATAAGTCAAGGCCAAAGTGGAGTGTTTCAGCCACCGGGATCCTCTTCTTCCCCGACAAGGGTCTCCAAGCACGGCAAACACTCGGGATCCAAAGGACCAAACACTAATGAGTATTTATAAGGACCAACCCAACATGATGGTAAGACCTGGGTTAGCAGAGCTCCTTAAAAACAGGACCAGTGAAAAAAGACTGAACAACATATCTGCTGACAAGTCCTAACCCTGGACAAAGATGGCACCCTTTGCTAGCCCAATCGGTCAGTGACTAAGGAGACTACCCACCCACCCACGCCACGTGGAGGCCGGTGCCGTAGTGGGCGGAAGCAGTTTTCGGATGAATGAAAGAATGAATTAATTAATCAATAAATTGAGGGAGGGTGAGATAGGGAGAATGAACGACAGAACGAACGAATAAATATGTGCTATAGCATGCAAACAAACAGACAAACAATTGATTGTACATTGCTTAACGTCCCGACAGCAACATGGCTTTCTCAGGACGTGCCTGCACTGCTTGTGAAAAAAAAAAAAAAAAAAAAACAGAACATTGAATGTATGTCGCCAGCCGGTCAAATACATTAAATAAACCTAACACATGGGCCTAAATAAAGCTAAGACCATTTAGCAACACACATCCAATATCAAGAGCTACAGGCAGTGCAGACAGTAGGGAGAGTTTTAAAAAGGCAAATACAGGTGAAGGGACAAAGGGTAGACAGAAACACATGCCCCAGAATAGAGAGATAAACCCACCCTGTGGGGCTGACCAGGGTGACCCTGGGAACTAAAAAATACCTAACCCCACCCAAATCCCCCAGGGCAGACCCGGGTGGGGCTAAACAGACAAACAAGTAAACAAACAAGTAAACAAACAAACAAACAAACAATCGCTTTCGGATCTACTTTTGTTTGTTTGTTTTTGTTATATATTATATGGAAGTAAATGTTTATTTCGATAGCTATATAATCGATATGGGTTTTTGGGTTGGGGAGAAAACTATAGGTATTCGTTCAAAGAGGAATTCAGTGTGTTGTGTGCAGAATATCTAGATTCATTAAAACAATACTTGCCATTAATTATACCGTAGGTGAGAAAGAGGGCAAAGCGCGACTCGGCGAAGCTGGCGGACACCATGCCAAGGGACATAAGCGCGCCTCCCAACATCATTGTCACCCTTGGGGTCAGCCGGCTGGCCAAAGCGCCAGACACGGGACCTAACACCACAAAATACAACTGCTGGAATCACCTCGACATAACGCGCTACCGACAGCCAAAGGGTTCACTCATTCGCGGCCAGCCGCATCCAGATGCGGCTGGCCGCGAATGATTTAATAATTATGTTCTGGTCTGTGAGTTTGGACCTTCTGCCTTCGAGGAGAAAGATCCACAGATCACAGACCGGCATACATTTTACCGTAAATCATGGTTTCAGTTACTACCTTTTTCTGCAAGCAAAAGTAGTACTAAAAGATAAGTGATCTCTCTTAACGGGTCGGGGCCCGAAGGTAGTATACCTTCGGTTTGGCCGCAGAGCAGACAGCGCCGTGTGCTTTCACGCTGCTGGTTAGGACTTAACCCTTTTCATTCCGATACACCCATTGCTTGAAATAAATTGGACTGTGATAGTTTAAGGGTGGTGCCAGAATAGCTTGGCGCCCGAGGCGCCAAGCTATTCTGGCACCACGCTTCAACTAACACAGATGATCTATCTCCTAAGCTGCAATGAAGCCTTTATAGGACAATAAGCAACAAATTTTTTTTAAATAAATCAGTCTCAGGATGTAATGTGTTAAATGACTCATCATGGTTGGTTGGTTAATTCGGGTTTAACGTCCACAGCACCGAGGTGATCATGGACGGCCCTGACGGGCGGGTTATGTGGGACAGGGAAATCTATTGCCTATGGAACACGGATCAACTCAGGCGCATCCCAACTGTGCCACTTTGATTTACCAGGACCTTTCAACGGACATGCTATTGAACAAATCCGTTTTTTTCCCCTGGATTGTGAGTCCAGCTACCGGGGCCGGGACGGGATTCGAACCCACGACCCGGCGATTCCGTTTGCTCTCCTGCTCCGACGTTTAACCGCCTGAGCTATTTTGGACTCTATGACTCATCAGGACTGCGGGCGCTTTATACAGGCCGGCCGACAGTTTAACCCTTTTAGCCCCAAGGTCCCATTTCTCAAATTTTGAAGGTGTTGCCTAACGACTATGTACCAGTTGTAGGAGATGGATTGATCATGATAATTCAAGGGTAGTGCCAGATGAGCTTGGCGCCTTCAGGCGCCAAGCTCATCTGGCACTACCCATGAATTATCATGATCTACCATCTGGCACTACCCATGAATTATCATGATCAATCCATCTCCTGCTGCAGGGTCCCGGGGCTAAAAGGGTTAAAAGAGGCACTGAAGGGCAAAGAATTTAACCTGTCATCACAAGACTATACTATCATTTAGGCGTGTCTTACTGTCCTTGACCCGGTTCTGATTCATGATAAACCTCTATCAACTTATCGCTATGAGTCAACAAAAGAAGGGTCTAATCAAGGCGAGATCACCCCGCCACATTTCTCTGTCCCCCATAACCCGCCCGTCAGGGCCGTCCGTTATCACTTCGGTGCCGTGGACGTTAAACCCCGAACTAACCAACCAACCGTTGGGGGCCGTCACGCTTCATTTTACTGCCAGGGGCCCAGGTGAACGGATCGTTGTTTTTCTCAAAATAGTAGACTTCAGCGTACGCATCGCTGTGTAATGCAGCGTGTGCTGAACTCTACTATTGTGAGAAAAACAAAGCGTGCTTGCATGATAGCGATCCGTTCATCTGGCCAGCTGCCAGCGAATTGAGTCGTGAGCACTGAAGTATGGGGACTGCCAAAAATGTGTAACTTGCAGAGTTGCCTGTGCAATAAATCGTCCATTTTGAAAAAAAAAAAAAATCCTCTCAGCGCTTGAGGTCATTACAATAATTACAATAGCAGAGCTTACGTTGACTGTGTTTCTACAGTTTTCGTTAACTCAAGAAACAAAAGGACCCAAAAACAAACAAAAACAAAACCTAGATGTCAACGGAACGTTGATTCAAGGTGATGTATCAGCAAGAGGCATAGATCCTCATGAGCCCCCGCAGTTGCGTGGGCTCATGAGGATCTATACCTCTTGCAGTTGATTTTATCGGCACTGAGCGGGTTAAGCTTGTTACTTTTTACCAAGAATGCCGGCAATGCAGATGAAGACAGATCCTATCATGGCGAGGTAACCGCGGCTGCCTCCAAAAGTCTTCAGGAACTCTAGCTGCCCAAAGAGACAGAACAAATGTCAGACATGCAGACTGCCAGTGGACACAGATATTTTGGCTGTTGTATTGTTTGGGGCATGCCAAAGTTAAGGGTGTACCAGCTGTGAAGTCAACGTCAACAATGCCAGACCGCCAAAGGAACGTGGATCATTACAGAATAATTTTTATTTTTAGCATGAGGGAATAGATCCTCAGACAAAAGAAAATAGGTCATTACAGAATGGTTTTAGGATGAGGCATAGACCCTCACGGGTCCCCGGCAGCTGCGACGGCTTATGAGGATCTATAACTCTTTTATATATATGATGGGACGCGAATTAGACTTGCCTCACTACAGAGTGGGTCACCATCATCACCATGACTACAACAGGTCATTTTCAAAATAGATTGGTCAGTTTAACTCCCTCGGTGACAAAAAAAAAAAGTGAAAACAATCGAAATGCCAGAGTCGCGGGGGCTCATGAGGATCTATGCCTCTTGCTTAGACCGCTTTATGTCCATATTACTTGGAGGCTCGGAGACCTTGGCGCTGAATTGACAAAGGATGTCAGAAACACGATGTGCGACTAGTGGCAGCAACCGGGTTAATCGCCTCTTACAACAACAACAAAAATGTCTAATTAAAAAAAAACAATTTACTGAGATGTAATAATTAACTGGCCAAATGAATGTGAACATCTGTCTATGTAATTCTGTGCACAAAGGCCATTCCAGCTTTCAACTCGCATATACTGACGAGCAAAAGAAATGCGACATTTCAGGTATCATCGAAACACTTCATTGTTTCCGATGATTTAAAAAATGTCGCATTTCATTTGCTCGTCAGTACAGATTTTTTAATTAAAAAAAAAAACCCGTTAAAACCTTATTCTACAATCAAAAGCGAATAAGAGAGATGATGATGATGGATCTTTTTTAGCAGGATTCTATTAGGCAACTCATGCCTGCCTGACAAGCTGTCCTGTGTACAAAAGTAAACAAAACACAACAGGAAAACAAACAAGCATAAACAAACGCATCACACAAAGAAAACAATGCAGAGAGAGAGAGAGAGAGAGAGAGAGAGGGAGAGAGAGAGAGAGAGAGAGAGAGAGAGAGAGAGAGAGAGAGAGAGAGAGAGAGAGAGAGAGAGAGAGAGAGAGAGAAATGAAATGAAATAAAACTTTATTTTCCAAGGATAAAAGAATAGGTGCGCAGACCTGTTTTCATTCTTGTCCTTGCTACACACTACAAAACAAAATAACGTACATAGAATCACTCTCTTACACTTTTTTACACACACACACACACACACACACACACACACACACACACACACACACACACACACACACACACACACACACACACACACACACACACACACACACGCCGGTGTGCTATTGCCGCGTGCACAGGTTTGTTGCAGATTAGCTCATGTAGCCTACAGGCGCCAAGCCAAGCCTGCACAAATAATAATAATAATAATAATAATACCGTTATTATATAGGCGCTTTTTCTCAATTTTGGGGAAATCGACTCAAAGCGCCGCGCCTGAAACCCGACACACACACTCACGAAACAGACACGGATTTACGCCATTTAAGACAAACACAGTACAAGACAAACGAAGGGCCAGTCAGCTACTGAAGTTACAGAGAATTTTTGATCGCTTGTATTTGAAATTTGTAAAGTGGCCGCCTGAGACCGGTACCAAAGTGTGTGTGTGTGTGTGTGTGTGGGGGGGGGGGGGGGGGGTAGAAGAACCGGAGTACCCGGAGAAAGAACCCCCGACGGTCCGCCCGAATTAACGGTGACACTTACCAGAGGAGAAAAGTCCAACGCCGGAACCCGGTATCGAACCGCGCACCTTTGGCCATTGGTGGCAGGCGCCTTAACCACTGCGCCACGGACCGCCCCAAACACACACACACACACACACACACACACACACACACACACACACACACACACACATATATATATATATATATATATATATATATATATATATATATATATATATAATATATATATATATATATATATATATATATATATATATATATATATATATATATATATATATATATATAATGTACACATACATTGCTATCGCTTAAAACTATACGTCAGCAGCAAAAGTACGTACAAGACCATAACGAAATTCAGTTGAACATGAAACCGCTACACATACAACACGCATACACACACACATACACGCGCGCGCGCGCGTGCGCAAGCACTTACAGATGCGCGAGTAGCTGCTACGTCTGCAGTAACAGTAATCTTATAGTGACTGACCCCGCAATCATCGCGCGCGCGGGTCGATGCGAAGAAACTATAGCACTGCCACGCGGCGCGTGGTGTATCGACGGCATCCCGTCTGGTCAGCAGAGTCCATCAGTGGGGTCATGGATGTTACATAAGGCGGTTTGCTGGAATGCCAGCGGTATATTACACGCGTTCATAAATGTTACAAGAGAATGAAGACTATCCTTGAAATGCCGCACAAGGCATGGAATGCTACATGTAAGAATGAAAATAAAAAATAAAAATAAAATTAAGTTTTGCATAGATGTTTCAGCAGCTTGGTCCTGCATAGATGTTTCAGCAGCTTGGTCCTGTAAGTCAGTTTAAGCGATGGGGCGGCTCTAACATCCGCAGGAATGAAGTTCCGACCATAACTTTGCACCAGAACAGGACAATGACGACCTATAAATGTCCAGCCGAGGCATCGGTACTACAAGAATGTTCCCTGGAGTTCGACTGGACCTCGTATGAGCAAAATGGAACAAACTATTGAGATAGGCTGGTGTTTCTGAGAGGATCAGTGATTTTGCGCATGAGCACCAACTTATTATACAGTCATAAACTGTTTTTTCAAGTGGCAAAATGTCTAATAGCTTGAACTTGTCAGTACTAATGACTTCCGAGGGTCTGTCAACAATTAGTTTAATGACTCTTCAGTCTATGGGGGGGGAGCGAGTTCAGACTTTTTTAATTAGCATCGCTACTGACTACCGTCCCAAATAGATGAGGCATAATCCAAATGTGACTGAATATGGGCATAGTAAAAGAGTTTCCTTGTTGGCTCATCAGCGAAATGTCTCAATTTCGACAGGAGGATTACACTTTTAGATACTATTTTACACAGTTTAGTAATGTGGCCTTGCCAGCACAAGTGCTTGTCATCCAAGTTGATTCCAAGCACGCGTTGTTTCCTGACTTGCTCCACAGGCTGACCGTTAAGTGTTAGTTGAAGGGGAGGGGGGTTCAACTGATGCTTTTGCCGTGTGGTAATCAGCATGCATTTGGTTTTAGTGGGATTAGGTATCATGGCGTTATTTCTGCACCATTTAGATACCTCATTTAAAATGTCCTGGAGAATCTTCGCCATAAATGTTACATCTGATGACGAAACGTACAGTGTTCCATCGTCTGCAAAAAGACTGCAAGCTATACTGGAGTCAGATATGTTTGATTGATTGTACATTGCTTAACGTCCCGGCAGCAACAAGACTTTCTCAGGACGTGCCTGCACTGCTTGTGAAAAAAAACTAAACAGAATATTGAATATATGTCGCCAGCCGGTCCAATACGTTAAATAAACCTAAGACATGGGGGCCTAAATAAAGCTAAGACCATTTAGCAACAAACATCCAATATCAAGAGCTACAGGCAGCGCAGACAGTAGGGAGGGTTTTAAAAAGGCATATACAGGTGAATGGACCAAGGGTAGACAGAAACACATGCCCCAGAATAGAGAGGAAAACCCACCCTGTGGGGCTGACCAGGGTGATCCTGGGAACTAAAAAGTAGTTAACCCCACCCAAGTCCCCCAGGGCAGACCCGGGTGGGTGAGAGGGGGGGGGGGGGGAGTCAGATATGTGTAATGGAAGGTCGTTTATGAAGACGGAGAACAATAATGGACCAAGAATTGATCCCTGTGGTACTCTGTGCTCTATCACCCCCTCAGGTGAGTTTTTACCATTCACTAGACATACTGCGTACGCCCATGCAGATATGACGTAAGGAAGGCAAGTGTGTCTGTGCTTAGTTGATAGACAGTAAGTTTTTTAACTAAAGTTTTATGATTGACGAGGTCAAATGCTTTTGAAAGGTCCAAAAATACTGCTCCAGTCATTTGACTGCTATTCATGGCAGTAAGCCATCTGTCAACTAGGTGTACCAATGCTGTGTGACAGCATATATATGTCAAGGTATCTACAATATACGGTAGGGCCATTTTCAGAACTGAGCTATTAATACCATCATGGCTAGACGTACGCTTGTTCTTTAAGTACGAGATGGATTTTCCTACGTCGTATATCGTTAACAGGGGAATGCTGAATGATGTATCAGGGTCCAGCCGTTCTGCACAAAACGTCTTTAGCTTTTCTGACACAGTTGAAGACTGACCAGAATATGTATTTTGTTGCAACGTACTGGCAGCCGAGAGGAAATGCTGATTCAAGGTTTCAGCTGATAGCTGTGTACATTGTGCGGTATTTTTTAACTTCGTAAAAGCATTGATCGCTTGCCACACAGATATGACATCTTTCTTGCCGTTCATAAGACGGTGAAAAAGTGACCTTTGAGCTTTCCTCACCAAATGTTTAATATGGTTTCTTTGCCTTCGATAAGTTAACAAATCCTCCTTTTTTAAATAGTCATTTCGGAGCTGCATGGCATCCTTGATTTCTTTACTTAACCAGGCGGGAAGCTGGGGGTTCTTCACCCGTTTCTCTCTGAATGGAGCGTGTTTATCGAGAACACCAATAAACAATCCGTACCACTCAGACAAAGCATCGTTGGGGTCATTATGGTTGTACACTGTATCAAAGGTCACGCTACTTAAATCACAAAGAATTGTTTCCTTGTTGAAGTGTTTAAGTGATCTGTAGCTAATAGTCGTGTGCTGATGTTTTCGGAATGAATTATCCATTTTCAATGCCCAGGAACAGCACACCGGGTAGTGATCGCTAATCCCTACCTGAGGCACTTCTACTCCCATCACCCTTGATTGAGTAGTTGTATATAATTATGTGGTCTAAAAGGGTGGAGGAAGTTGGGCTAACACAAGTTGCTGTTTTAACTAGCTGCTTGAAACCAAATATGGACATGGTGCACTCGCAAGCAGGGTTATTCAAAAACATGTTAATATTGAAATCGCCTAGGATCAAAATTTCAGAGCTGGACTGTATGACCTTATCCATCATGACGATAAAGTCGAATCTCCTGTAAAAGTACCAGACCAGCACGGGGCTGGATTTGTTTGCCCTTAACTGAACCCAAATGCATTGTACGGTTTTTGTATGCACATTGCATCATTAAAAGTACTTGCCCATTAGGACTAAAGGGTCATTTGTAAATGGACCATTTGTACGGACCCTAATTGGAATGCACGTTGTCCAAAAAACGTGCCATTAGTTAAGGGCTACTTTATATTTAGACTGGAGGGAATCCCTTCCGCTTTGACTAGTTCGCGCATGCGCAGTTGAAGGCCTACCATTTAGTTTTGAGGCGCGCGTGCGTGCGGCGCCGAGATAAGGAGCCGCGCAGCGCGTCGTCTCTGTTAATATCGCCGGCTGGCAGCACAGAGCTGAGCGCAATCTGTTACGGCTGTGCAACTATAGTCTCGCTATTCTCATCACTGCTTTACTCGAGCACGCTATGTGTGTACTTCAGCGTTGACCGTGTACCACACGATACATTTTACTGAATGGCGCCGGTCATTTACGGCATGTTGTTTAAGCTGTACGTATGTTGTATTTAAGACATACACTTAAAAGGTAAGAAAATAAACTTTCTGTAGACACTAGACATGCTTAGGAAAATAAAGATGAGCAATGCATGCAACGGACTAGAAGACAGGCAACCGGCTAAAATGTATCAGTATCAAGACAGTTTAGTAAGGTCACCTCGCCCTAAGCTAGCGCGGCACTCCTTAACTAAATGTGTGGGTTTGTGGGCAGCCGTGACGAATATTATGGACTAACTGTCTTTTCTCTTCCTCGGGCAGTCATCCAACGAGAACTGAATAGCCACTCAAGCACGAAATTCCCGTGCAGCTTACCGGCTTTTCACCACCACCGCACACTAAGCGCCCATTAGGATTGTTAATGTTGGGGTACAGCGGCATTAAATTTAATGAATCATTAGGCTGCTAAAATGGGTCATGCATTCCGTTAAATGGAAGATTTGTGACCATTAACCAAAATGGCTCATTACCATGGATAATGGCGTGACATGCATGCGGGCCCCCTGCAGGTCCTCAGAGAGAGCGAGAGAGAGAGAGAGAGAGAGAGAGAGAAATGAAATGAAATGAAACTTTATTTTCCAAGGATAAAAGAATAGGTGCGCAGACCTGTTTTCATTCTTGTCCTTGAGCGAGAGAGAGAGAGAGAGAGAGAGAGAGAGAGAGAGAGAGAGAGAGAGAGAGAGAGAGAGAGAGAGAGAGAGAGTCATCGACACTTAAATAGGCCACTGATTTGACCAGTGTCGCGAGTCTGAAGGGGTTCATTTCAAATTTATATACAAGTGTCAGTGACCTACCACTAACCCCAAAACCTTGACACTGATGGGAAGGCAATCATAATTTTATCTCCGTGTATCTGCAGATGACAACTCCGATAATTATTGGGGTTTTGACCCTTTGGCAGTCGGCAGTGCATTTTGTCACGGTGATTCCTGCAGGACTAAATTAGCCTGACAAAATGCACTGCCGACAGCCAAAGGGCCAATAACCTCAGATACCGACAGCCAAGGGGTTCAGAGTTGTGGGTATTTTGTGATGTGTTTGTGCCTAACCTGAAAGATCCCAGCCTGGACGAGGTACAGATCCATCATCGCCATTATCAGTGATGACACAGCAAACACCACAAACGCCCAACCGCCGTCAACGTCACGAGTGCTTATTGCATCACGTCGCTCTCTGACGTCACCGTCCAAAAAGTCATCATCGTCGTTGGCATCATCGCCCTTACGATGGCCGGTTTTGACCGCACACTGAGAGTCCGCGTCATGTGTGCTGTTCACGTTATTTGTACTGCTTACGCCATTTACAACGTCCATGTCATTGGCGCCTTTGGCGATGACTATTGTGTCGTCACCCATGACGCAGTGGAATTAATCTCAAAAACACGTCATCTGTTAAGGCAGAGCGACTTGGTGAATTCAATGGCTGCAGCGTATGAGACGTCATCCGTTCAAGACATCTGGAACAAAATACAGGGCTTTATATTACATTTGATCAAATACAGAGGAACCTGTCTGAAGCAACGACCTTTCTTGCAACAAAAGGGTCCGAAAAGACAGGAGCTCTTTCGAGTGACGTCGTCCCTACGAAAACATCGGTCCCTTAACGCCGTCACTGCCAGTCCACGCAAATTTTGTTTTTAAAATTATTGTAAACTCAACGTCGAAGATCAAAAGCCGTTTAAAGGAACGTGCGCGTAATGTGATATCAGCACGAGGTATAGATCCTCATGAGCCCCCGCGACTGCGGGGGCTCATGAAGATCTATGCCTCTTGGGAGTTGGGTGGTGTTCAGAATTTCTCGGCAGTGAACGGGTTAACACCTTTGTTTGTGTTGCAAAAAAAGGTGGTTGCGCCACCTACTGTAACTGTAAGTGTAAAAAGTGTCACATTTCATTAACGATATTTACTTATTTTTTGGACATGCCAATAAAACATGCTGAAGTGCGTATTCACGCGTACATCAATCAAGGGACCGACATCAAGGTTGAGTCAAAATGATCTAACCCCTTTACTGCCGAGAAAAAGTGCACAAGACCCAACTTCAAGAGACATAGATCCTCATGAGAACTGCAAGAGACATAGGTCCTCATGAGCCCCGCGATTGCGGGGGCTCATGAGGATCTATGCCTCTTGCTGAGACCAATCTGTACCCATGTTCCTTGGACGATTTTGGCTTTTGGTCGTTGAATGCACACAGATTTCAGAAACAAACATGCACGTACAGTGGCAGGGAAGGGGTTAATGGCAGTGGAGACACGAATGCATGGTTAATGCAGGTAAGGCCACGACAACCTTGACCTTCACATTGGTGACATTATTCTTGCACGAAACACATATGACATAAAACATCTCAGCATGTGGCATTTGAAACAAGTAAATCAATTAGTCTTAGCGATTGGGCATGAACGCGACACTCCCGAAATAAACACGGTCGCTAAGACATTGCTCTGAACCCATTCAATACATAGGGGTCCGTGGATAATAGCTTTGACCAATGCAAATCCACTGCGCCACCGCGTGCTCGCAAGCGCCTATACTAAGAACTAGTGAAAGGCAGCGTTGTAGAGGTGGGTTTTGAAAAGTGATTTAAACGAGGAGAGCGTTTGACAGTTACGGACCGGGGCGGGGAGGCTGTTCCAAGTGGCGGGGCCAAGACGGAAGAAGGCACGACCGCCACGTGTTTTACATTTGAAATTGGGAAGGCGAAATTTACGTGTGTCAGAGGAAGAGCGGAGGATGCGAGGTGGAGTAAGTCAGAGATATAAGCAGGAGGTCAGGTTGATAGAGTTGAAGCACATGCAGGACAGTTTATACAGAATACAGAATTATATTACTTACAGGTAAGGATATAGACCAATGGCTTTAGTTCAAGGGCAGTGCCAAAATAGCTTGGCGCCTAGAAGCGCCAAGCTATTCTGGCACTACCCTTGAAATATTTTAGTCAAACTTATTTCACACACTGGTGTATTCCGAATGATAAGGGTTAACAACGTCACAAAAGCCCCAGAACGTTGTAGCAATGGTAGGCGCAAACGCAGGCCGCACAGCTTGTGTCCCATGAAAGAGGTGAAACTGTCACCATTGTAGGTTTCATCAATGCATTTGGAAATGCATTACCTCCCTGATTGATTTTTTCCACGTCAGATTCAAGGAATACATGCTGGGCAGTGCTCCACCAGGGACCAGTGGATTTGCTCATCGAAGTGGGTGTCTGAAGCATTTTGCTATGATCCCTCCGTGTAGCAAAGAACAAAAGGTGCTCTTGCTGTTGGACAACCACGAGTCTCAAGTCTCCATAGATACGGTTGACTTCTGCTGTGAAAATGGCATCGTGCTCTTCAGTTTTCATCCAGACACAAATCACAAGCTCCAGCCGCTGGACAGAACTGTATTTGGCCCTTTAACCCATTCAGCCCTGACCACTACGTCAGGAGATGGGTCGACCATGATAATTCAAGGGTAGTGCCTGTCGGCGCCAAGCAAATCTGGCACTGCCCTTGAATTATCATGGTCGATCCATCTCCTGCAACTGGTGCATAGTCATTAGATGACGCCTCCAAAATTTGGGAAATACGGCCCTCGGGCTGAATGAGTTACGCGGTGCTATTATGCTGCCGGCAACCCCGGACTGGATGCATCGCAACCCTGGAAAACGAATGAGCATTCATGACGTTGCTGCACTGGTTGGTATTGCTTACCCAAAGGCATTCACTGCCGACATCATCAGTGGATTTAGGTGTACAGGAATCTGTCCACTGAATTGCCAGATCTTTACGGAGGCCGACTACGTCCAGGGCTATGTTTTGGACATGCTTGCTCTCCAGAAAGGATCCATTGATAATGCCCCTTCAGCTTCTTCTTCCACCCGTGTTGACAGCGTTGCTGCAGATGCTCCGCGTATCCAGCCAGATCCAAACGTAACTGCTCAGACGAATGAAATCGCTGATACAATAGATCAGCGTGATCTGAACTATACCGCCAGGCCAGAGCCTGCAGCAGTTGAAGAGATCTTTTCAGTAGGAACTGTCACGTGCACGAACTCTATCTATCCATTCATCCATCTATCCCGTAGTCGTGCCGACCGTTGGGGCACCACTGATGAATTGGCAACCAGCTCACTCCATTCCACTCTGTTCTCTGCCATTCTTAGTGTGTCGCTCAGCTTCAGTCCTGTCCAGTCTGATATATTGTCCTCCCATCTTTTTCTCTGTCTTCCTCTCTTTCGCCCTCCTTGCACGGCACAGTGCCTTGCAGGATTGTCTTGGCAAGCCCTGCTGATCGCGTGACATGCCCATACCACTTCAGTTTGCGTTTTTTCACAATGGCTAAGTAAGGTCTTCATAGGGCCCGATGGCTTGCCCGATTCTGCTTCCCACTTCCTCGTCCGTGATGTGATCTCTGTACGAAATGTGAAGCAGCCTTCGAAAACATCTCATTTCAGTGGCTTGTATCATCCTTTCGAGGTCTGCTGTGAGGGTCCATGACTCGCAGGCAAATAAGAACACCGAGATGACTAAGGAGCGCATCAGTCTGATCTTGGAGCAGAGTGTGATGTTTCTGGTCTTCCATTATGGTCTTCGGTCAAGTCAGCGCTGTTGTAGTCTGCGCGAACTCATACTGTTCTAAATGTTCGCCAGAAATTGTGAGACCTCACCCAAAGGCAACCCGAACAAATGGACAGAAAAGAAGGCGGCAACCTGTAAGATGCAGAATTCTGACAGACAGCCCAGAGAAGGTAGAGCTGGAAGCACCAAAAGCTCAAAAGCGAAAGTCATGAAATCAGGCAAAACAAATAACATCAAAAAGCGGCGGCGCCTGTTAAATGAAAACCCAGTGATAACTTCTATCTCATCTGCTCGAGCAAGAACGTGTGTGACGATATTTTTTTCAGCAGGCACACGGGGCAGACAGTGCACGGCTATGGAAACGTCAGCTGCTGCTATTATTGACCCATTCAGCCCTGACGGCGCCAAGCTAATCTGGCACTACCCTTAAATTATCATTGTCGATCCTTCTCCTGCAACAGGTGCATAGTCGTTAGATGACGCCTCAAAATTTGGGCAATACGGCCGTCGGGCTGAATGAGTTAAGAGCATTGCCAGTTGGAAACGCTGTGATTTTGACTTGATCCTCATGTCTGGAGAGCTCTTCTACAAAGCAGTGATCAGTCAACTTCCACAAAATGAGCATGGCTATCTGTTCATATCGGACATTGCAGATCCGGTTACTTTGTTCCAACAAACATTCCATTTAAAGAGAACACTTCCTGCCTGTGGACTGGTTTCAAGGCCACAGTTCTTGCAGAAAGCATTGCCTTTGGATAACTCTATCAACAGCATTTTCAGAGAACATCCCTCTGCCATCCTGATTTTGAAAGATTCGTCTATCTTGATCCACCAGTCTCAAGACGACAGCTGCAACGTGTTTGACTCCCACTCCAAAGACAAAAATGGAATGCCCTCACCATCTGGGAAGAGCGTCCTGCTGAAGCTGAAAGACATCAACGACCTGCTCCAGTACATTGATGAGCGTGCTTGCACAACTCGCTGATGATGGTACAGTGACCTACGAAGTCGTTGGAATTGAACCAACTGCACAGCAGAGCAATGAGGTAAATTTCTGGTATCATTTGTTGTTCAAGGTTCAGACAAGAGTGGATTGGTCTTGCAAGCATGCGGAATTCTCTCTCTCTCTCTCTATGTGCGTACGAGTGTGCGTGCGTGCGTGCATACTGCATGCGAGCCTGCCGTATGCGCGCCTGTGTAATGTAAACAGCAATTTAGCTGATATTTCTGACATCAAAGGTTAGATCCAAACACCATACAAGGTTCAGAAATATTAGTCGTCACTCGTCCTTCTTTGCACACTGCATGATGTAACACTTTCGTGAATTTAATTCCGAGTTCTGTTTGGCAGGACCTTAACCAGCCACCAACATGGAACAGTCGGCAAGCAGCTGATCCAGTACGACCCTCTCAATCAACTGCACACGCAACTCTGTCCTCTCAGCCAGCATCAGGTCCGCATGCATACACTCCGGCAGCAGCACATCCGTCTTCGTCCACACACCCAGCGGCAGGGGCCAGTCGATTGATTGACCATGATAATGCAAGGGTAGTGCCAGATTAGCCTGGCGCCTAAAGGCGCCAAGCTACTCTGGCACTACCCTTGAATTATCATGGTCAATCAATCGCCTGCAACTGGTACACAGTCATTAGGCAACACCTCCAAAATTTGAGAAATTCAAATGGGACCTTGGGGCTAAAGGGTTAAAGAATTTTAACACTCTGTGGGTGGCATTTTTTCCCGCTGTGATTTATACAGGAATCATCGCGGCAAAAAACAAACGCTACCGACAGCCAGATGGTTACAGCAGGAAACAAGATGGGATGAACCATAACCCACAAAGTCCCTTCTACATGAGAGCTGTCCTCGCTGTCAAGGTCACTACCTTTTGTCTTTGACCTGATTCTGATGTTGAAATATCTCCTATTGAACAAGATGACCGTATTGTTTGGAGCTCACATACTTCTTTTTTTTTTAGGAACATTCAGAGTTGTTCATCTTTTACGCTTATCCTTCTGATCCATTTCCTTCCTCTCTATGCCAGTCTGAAATCAACACACATGCCAGCGCACACAAATAAAGACGGACACACGGCGCTTCCCGCCATTAGTACGCTCTGTGGGTTCGTGTAGCGACAGGATTTTTGAACAATAATAGCACGAGCAGCAAAATGACGTCACTAAAAGCTTGACGTCGTGGCATCGCTAGTCTCACGACGCTGTGTACACAGTGGCGCATTTGATGTTTCACATCACTCATCCGAAAGGCACGCAGCCTCTTCCAGGGCTGATTATTTTGTTCCACACAGATTCTTCCAGGGCTGACTGTTTGATGGGAGTATATAGTAGATCCAAAACTTGCACACACATTTTTAATTGTTATTAAAAATATTCAAAACGTTGAAGAGGTACAAACCTGGCTAACGAACTCATCCAATGTCTTTCTGCAGACTAGCTGTATCCAAAATTTCAAGTAAATATGACACAAATTACGGACTCTAATCTGGGTCAACCGACTTTCTATTAACGGTCTTTTTTGTCTTCAATGAGAAATCCAGTTACAACATGCTCAGAGGCTCTCTTCGCCACCCCTTACATAAAGTAGTCCGCCAAGTTTCAAGCTTGTACGTCCAGCAATATCTGAGATTCTCATGTCTACATACATGCAAAGAAGGGACTTTAAAAAAAAAAAAAAAAAAAAGGGGGGGGGGGGGGGGGGGGGCTGAAAACACAGGCGTCACCCTGGTCTCGAACCGCCCAGCACAAAACAGTTGCAGCAGGTGTGTTGATTATAATTCAAGTAAAGCCAGATTAGCTTGGAGTCAAGCTAATTTGGAACTATCCTTGAATTATCATGGCCCTGCTGTAGTGTGTCCTGGCTAAATGGGTTAACTCATTCGCGGCCAGCTGCGAATGAGTCAACGCACTGACAACTAACATACTGTTCAACGTGTGACAGTAATCATGCGTAATCATGTGTACTATATTCCTATCTCTTTTTGATATGAATGATATCATCATAGAACCCCCCCCCCCCCCCCCCCATCTATGTTCATTATTCAAGTTAGTTATTTGGGTTTAACGCCGAGCAGGCGACTAAGGCCATTTCACGGCGTTGTTCATTATCCCAAGCCGATATCCAACAATACATTGTGTCGCGTGCGAAGAACAAAAACCTCTTGGCAAAGAATTTACACACACACACACATTGGACCCAGCAGATCACACCATATTTTAGCTGGTTTATATAGGTCATATTTAAAATTTCCCGAGGGCAACGGCTAAATCATCGTCGTTATGAATAAAGGAAATTAAAATAAATTAGGATCAAGGTTGCTGATCACCTTTTCTTCTTAGAGTTGTCGAGACATCATCTGCGTTCAAAAGTTATTTGCAAAAAACACGAGGCAAGCTTTGCTCAAAACGGACTATACAAATACACTTTATTGTCCCAATATATGTAAAAGGGAAATTGTCTTTCATGACATCTTGCCATTGTTTACGAATAATGATAAAAGTAAATGTACATTTAACATCTCATCACGTATTAACTCATTCAGCCCGGAGCACGTATTTCCCAAATTTTGGAGGCGTCATTTAATGACTATGCACCAGTTGCAGGAGATGGATCGACCATGATAATTTAAGGGCAGTGCCAGATTAGCTTGGCGCCGACAGGCACTACCTTGAATTATCATGGTCGACCCATCGCCTACTGTAGTGCGTCAGGGCTGAATGGGTTCAGACTAGGGAGATTTAAAAACACACACACACACACACACACACACACACACACACACACACACACACACACACACACACACACACACACACACACAGCCCTATGTCTAAAAATAAAGATAAACGTAAATGTAAATCACAACTCGTACTAATACTAGGTAGATTTCATAACACACACACACACACACACACACACACACACACACACACACACGCACACGCGTATGCACGTACGCACCCAAAACACACGCACGCAAGCACGCACGCATACAGAGACACACACAGGCACACAAACACACGCACGCACACATACCCGCCGTCAGATGACCTTAGTCACTGTTCCGCGTTATACCCAAATGACTAACACACACGCACGCGCGCACGCAATCACACATAAATACACACACACGCGCGCGCGCGCGCAGGCTTCCCCGACGCTAGGGTTCCAAACATCCCAAAAAGAAACTTGTTATAGCATTTTGGGTCTGGAGGGAGCTTCCGGAACCCCTAATGACTCCCCCTCCCCCGATGTGTGTGTGTGTGTGCGCGCGCGCGCGCGTGCGTGCGTGCGTGCGTGTGTGCGGTGTGTGTGTGTGTGTGTGTGTGTGAGTGAGAGAGAGAGAGAGAAAGAGAGAGAGAGAGAGAGAGAGAGAGAGAGGCCACGTGTTTGCATGTGACTCAAGTCCAGCGGACCGTCTGAAGTTCATCGACCCATATCTTGACGTATTGTGTCACGTTGTGACTGAAATAATTAGGCCACAGTTCTGCAGTTGATCGACGACAGACGTATCTGGATCACACAGTGTAACAGTTTAGCGCGCCTTGTATGAGTTAAACCTTGGTTTAAGAAATGATTAATAAATATACTAATGTGAACGATGTTCTATCAACCTCGGCCTAGTTGCCCGACACGCTCGTAACTGAGGTGAAACAGTTTTAACGTTTGGAAAGTGCCATTAAGGCCCCGCCACACGAGCCGGTTGTGCCCCGATTTTGAAGCCGATTCCGATCCGATTGCGATCGGATGACGTCAATTATCCGATCCGGTCCCGATCGGCTGGGAGTTGAATCGGGTGTCGAGAACCTGCTCTATTTTTCCGTTCCGATTCGGCCCCGGTTGTAAGCTTCAACCAATCAGAGCGCGTCTCGCAAAGCACGTCGTTTCATTTGCAAATGGCCGAACGACACGCCTGTTGTGATCAGTACAACCGCCGTTGCCGCTGACGTTTCGCCCGCCTCTTCCCGAATATGATGCAAAACTGCTGATAATGCAAGCACATCATCATAACTGTCAAAACTAGCAGTCATTTTGCAGAACAGGTACGACTTTGATCTTCGGTTCCGTCAAACCGGTCGGCTAAACTATGACAAGTCGGGAAATGTCAGTGTGGTAGTGCATACGGGCGTTTTTTTAGTCCGGCCCGATCACCTACCGATTCGAAAACTGATCGGGAATCGGCCTCAAAACCGGGCTCGTGTAGCGGGGCCTTTATGCATAAATCTGAAGACGCATTTCAGCACCATTTGCGTTGGTTCACCATCGCTTGTCGACACACCTAATGCCCGGAACTTTCACTGCAGTTTGGACACTGACTCAGCAAAAGCACACGCGTAATCGCACTTATTTATTCTGCGGCTCCGTTAGCGTGTCAATCTATGTTTTGCTGTTTCTCGTACTGAAAGCGTTGTATTTCTAGAACGGTGTGGAGTCATTGTCAGACTACTTGATATAAAGACGAGGTGTGCTGAACTGAATTGTCCTGTGTCTAAATGAACCATAACTAGACCTGTGTGTAGCGTTTCGTAGCCATCTGTTACTGAGAAGTGCTATGAACAGCCTTACGGCGGTGGGACTTCAAAAGAGGTTTAATCTGGCACTACCCTTGAATTATCATGGTCAAGCCATCTCCTGCTGCAGGGATCCAGGACTAAACTGAAGGGATAACGTACTTCAGTCAAATTCATAGTTCTAAGCAAACTGTACTTCATCCAAAATCCCAAGCGTGTCGTTTTGTGTGTGAAAATCGTGCCATTTTAGGTCTACTGACTGTGGTCTTTCTTGCTCGCTCCGGTCAGTGCTGCCCGTGATGACGTTGTATACCCACAGTGTGAACCGGTTAAACCGTTTTGAGAGTTATAAGCGTGTAGTCGTACACCGGAGCCCAGAAAATGAAAAACGAACAAACGAACGAATGACCGAATGTAAGCACTAAGGACGGAAGGAATGGACGAGCGTGCGATCGAAGGAAAGAAACCTGACTGAGAAGCCGGGAACGACTGATGGAAAGAACTAACAAATGGAATAGACGAACGACTGAACGAACGAATGAAACAGCTAGCGTAAGAGCGAAAGAACGGCGAATAAACTACTCAACTTGTAACACAAACGTACACACTGATTAAAGAAAAAAATCGGTCACAAATTTACCGCTAGAGTGTAGTAGTTCGAAGTACAAGTATCGTTTCCCATGTGTGAGCTCCCGGGCAGTTTTCATAACTGATGCACCAGCCAACATTGAACATCATCACGCGACTGAATAACCTCTGCCCACAGTGCGGCTGTGCACACACACACACACACACACACACACACACACACACACACACACACACACACACACACACACACACACACACTGACGTAGTGCGACACGGGCCATATCTAACATACTGAACATAACATAAACATCTAACCTACATGTCAGTCTCAGTTCGGCGCAAAACAGCGTTTTCACATCTACACAGAAAGAACACGTTCGACCGGATGGTTTCTTTCAGTATCTACTGAGGCCGAGCAAAAGAAATGCGACATTTTTGGAATCATCGGAAACACTGACTCGTGTCAGTTTCCGATGATTCCAAAAATGTCAAATCAGTTTCCGCTTTTGCTCCCCAGCATCAGTAATATTCCGACAAATCCCGCATCAATTTTGCATGGGAGTGTTTAAGTTGAACGTTTCGGGCCACTGACCTATATGTAATGTAGTATCCATGTTTCGGACTGAACGTCTCGTGTTGACAACTGACTTCGAAAGCGACCTAAACCATAAATCCCTGACATGCGGCTACGAAGTAGTGGGCATCGATCAATGATCATGATAGTCACCGACAGAGGGTGGTCAGTGTCAGAATAGCTTGGCGCCTGTAGGCCGGCGCCACTCATATGAACCGCTGAGCCGCCGCTACTGACACCACCATGCGGCCGACTGAACTATCATGGTCGATCTAATTCCAGAACTGTGACATAGATCTAAAATTTAAAAAAAAAATAAAACTGAAAAAAAGCGTGAATTGCATCTCAGTATAAGATGCGATGGGCCAGAGAGAGAGAGCCGAGACTGAGTGCCGGACTGACCTTCGCAGTCGTAGTTCCTCTCTTCCAGTTCGCTGGCTCTGTTCGCATGTTTGATTCTTCTCCTTTGTGTCTCTGCCCCATTATCTGCTTACGGCAAAACCCTTGAGCAGACGTGACGCCAACCCACGTGCGAAATCATGATACAACTACTCACTCAGTGGCACTAACCGGCCTTCGGCCTTGACGTGACTACACTGAACAGCGCCATTTTGAATCTCCTGCGCAGATCCACAATCGGGTCTGCGAAACCCAAAAATCACTTGACCATTTGCAGCATATCTCCAACCGACCAGGACTGGCCAGAATGCGATGGGCGATTCCCCCAGCTGTTTAAACTATGCACGAAATCAGTGTACGTCACAGATCAAGCGCAGGGGTTCCGTCAGCCGTATTAGGTAGTGCGGGGGGGGGAAAAAAATGCCACACACAGAGACTGAATGTCAGTTTGCTGCTTTCTCAGCGGAAAAAAATATTTTGACAAGCCAAACCTAGGCTAAGTCTAGAGTAAACACATATAGCGTGAATAACTCTATACCTACTCATGAGTAATGCCGTGAGAAAAAGCTTCACTTCGACTCCGGCCGTTCCGGGTTACCATGCATAGGTCAATTCCAGTTAGTTCTGGACGAATCAGTCACTGCGTTTGCTAACCCTACATATTTTGCGTGCAGGTACTAGATGATACGCCGTTTAAAAGCATTTATTTCTGACACACACCACAGTGGACCGACTGGACCTTGATAGTTCAAGGGTAGTGCCTTTCCCTAGTCGCCAAGCTGAACTGGCACTAACCTCAGTTGAACCGAGGCGTGAAATTAGTTTGGCCATGCAGTTCACTGATGGGCAATCGGCCAGACAACTGCGGCGGAGTTTATAACACCGTGATCAGTGCGTGCCGCACTGCTTACGCAACTCGGCACACGACTGCGAGTTCAAGTGCCGTGCACGTCGATCTCACACTATGCGTCATGGCGGCATTTTCGATACACAATCGACGTCTCTATCTGAGGATGAAGACTGATTAGCACTTATCATTCGGAATACACCAGTGCGTGAAAAAAAGTTTGACTAAAATAGTTCAAGGGTAGTGCCAGAATAGCTTGGATCCTCTAGGCGCCAAGATATTCTGGCACCACCCTTGAACTAAAGCAATTGGTCTATATCTTATCTGTAAGTACTATTATATAACTCTCATATGGCAGTGTACAAGTGTTAGTGAGGGGCCCAAGGAACATGATTGTTCGCTGGAGAGTAGAGACTTGCCACTTTGTCCACTAATAAAGATAATTTAGATGATCACCCTGCGCGTCAGAAACACGTTGTTAGATGTTTATGAGAAGGTCAGTGGTCGATTAAAATTGCCAATAACTGTAAGAGTGGCAGCACTGGGTTTCCATACCTACGCGCTAATAGCGCCAGCCCACGCGCCGATGTTTCCTGTTTTGTTTCTGTCGTCACCTCTTAACCCGCCGGCGGTGTAATGGTATGCTGCATCCCTGCCATGTAAAAATCCGTGTTGTGATGGCTCTCGGTCTTGCAAGAAACGTTGAATCCAATGTTTTTTTTAACATACAGCAAATGGGACACCCATAATGTAAATGTCAATGCACACGTATTGGTTTTTAGTTGTGTTTGCTGCAGATCTTACAAACATCAGATGATTATTTTAGTCCAGGCCATCATATCTAAAACAGCACCGGATGATAGCACACGCTATTCTATACTGTGTCGAGCCAGCGGAATAATCCTCATACACAGCGCCTGTATTATAAGTAAATTTTCTTTGCATTTCTTTTTTCCCCCTGCAAAAGCGATATCTTGCGTCATGGTGTTATATAGTAATTACGGCACATGTTAACTGTCTAAAATGCTGATCACAAAGAAACTTGTCCGCTAGAATACTTCAAACCGTGTCAAAAATGCTTTCTTTTTGTACGTCTGATTCAGTTTGAACTTGAATGACAATAACAAGAATTTTCAAACGATGTTATGCTTAGTTTTCGCTCACTTTTTCGCAATTAAGATTGGTCGAATTAGACAGGTTTCTGTATGGAGTACACGCACGCCTGAATAAGTGAAAAAGTATGGAAACCCACACTGATCATAATCGCATCTGAATAGACTAGATGGTTTTTATTGCAGCGTTTGGTCGACACTCAATTAAAGATGAAACCAAGAAAATATCGACGTGTCTAAGCTCCTAATTTAAGCAGTCAACCAGCTCCATCTGTGGAAGTCATTGACTTGTCATTGTGTGCCATGTGCCAAGAGATGATGAAACGTTTTTATTCAGGATAAAAAGTTTTAGGCATAGCAATGCCTATCTTCCAAACTGTCCTGCTACTCTACACATATGAAAATACGTCAGACGATACAGCAAAAGATAAAACTTATATAAGTAAAAGTATAAGAGATAACTAACGAGGCACTTCAGTGTCTGTCCAGCAAGAAAAGACGGTGCTGGCTACAAATATGTTGCTGAGAATATTGAAGGATTTGAAGAACTTGAGTGCTGTCCTGTCAGTCAGCCTGAACCTTCTTAATGAAGACGATGGGTTTGAAGAAACATTCCAAAAACATTCAGCATCTTGGCACAAATCATGCCGAACAAAGGCCAGCAACACAATTTTGCCGCGGAAAAGAAAGACAACAGAACCTTCTGCAAGTCCAGTGAAAACTAGGAAAGCAGTCAGCACGTCCTCAGCACTATCAACACATGGCAATGCAGAAAGAGAAGAAACACTCGGGAAGGGTAACGCAATACAGGCTATGTGCTTGTTTTGTGATGGTCCCCCAGGCTCAGCCGTATTACATGAAGCATGTACATTAACATTGGATTTCAAGGTCAGCAGTCATGCCCATCTACTCAATGACCGGCATCTGCTTTGAAAACTTGCTGACAAAGAGATGGTGTCCTCTGAATCCAAATATCACTTGAAGTGTCTCACAGACTTCTACAGACGTTCTCCTACAACTTCACAGGCTGAACCTGAAGAGGACGATGCCTCAATTTTTCATGCGATTGCGTTTGCAGAACTTGTGGCATATGTGGAGAGCTTCAGAGAGGGTCCCGATACTGCACCAGTCTTCACAATAGTCTGTAGTCTGTATGCTTCTCGTTTGAATTACCGTGCCTGAAAGTTGCTCACAGGGCACATTCTGGACGATTAAGAGAAAAGCTTCTGGTAGCTGTACCAGATCTTTCATCTTACCAAGGCAGAGAGGTCATTTTTGTGTTTAACAGAGACGTGGGTGATGCCGTAAAGAAGGCTTGTACACGTGACTCTGAAGCCCTTGAGTTAGCCAGAGCAGCTGAAGTGGTGAGAAAGAAAATATTCAGATATAAAACTACATTCAATGGAAGATTTGAGAAACAGTGCCAAGAGAGATCTTTGCCAACAGCTTTGGTCAGTTTTATTCTGGAGCGACCAGCGGCAATTGAGCAGTCTGAACCTGTTGATTATTCTCAGAGACAAGCTGTTCTCACGATATCACAGCATATTGCCTTCAACTGCCGGAGATTCTCGAGGAAAAATCCTTCCTTCCAACGTCACAACAAGGAGAGAGAAACACCACTGCCTCTGTATTTAAGTCTCAAAGTCCATGCATAGACAAGAAAGAAAGAGCTTGTCGTCACACTGTCTTCTCTAGGGCTAGGAATTTCATACAAATGTGTGATGTCTATCTCATCACAGATTGCAAACTCGGTCATCAAAAGATTCGAAGAGGACGGTGTTGTTGTCCCTATAAATATGATGAAGGGCTTCTTCACAGCAGGTGTTGTGGACAACATTGACCATAATCCTAGCTCAACAACAGCATCCAACTCTTTTCACGGCACTGGTATATCCTTGATTCAACACAGTAACTGAGGGCCAAGAACAGTCTGTGCCACTCTTTGACGGAGAACAGGACAACCAGGGCACCCCACAGCTCCCAGAAAAGTACAGCAAAATCCTACCGGTAATTATTCCAGCTACAGAGCAGTTTGTACCCCAGTCACCTGGTCCTCTTAAGCGAAATGTTCTCCCTGAAGTCGCAAGCCATAAAGAAGACTGCGTGGTTGGAAAATGTCCAAACTTGCTTTGAAAATGCGTCGGTCCACGACCAGGAAGTACTATCTTGGGCATTATTCTACCATGCCTCGCAACGACCGTCTGCTGGAGATCCACCTGCCATCAGACTTTTGTCGCTGCTTCTAGAGAATGCCCATTTGACACCACTGATCAAGCAACATTCGAATCCTTGACAAACATCTTTTCTCGCAATGGACCAGCCTCCGTATGCCCTCGCAAAGGAAATACAGTGATTTTGGCCAGATACCTATGGTGAAAAAAAGTTTGTGATCATGATGGGAGACTGTTCACAGAATGTATAAAATAAACAGTGGTGACCTCATGGTTATTACAGGTATCTGTCGGGTGATCATAATAGATACTCGAAACGCTTCTAAAATGCAAGTGCAAAAATGAAAACATCTTGTGCATCTGAACTCAAACAAAAACACACTGACTTATGTTTCAATGTTTGTCTCTGACTGGCACACTGCGGTTGTACATGTGTACATGGAAGAGACGCTGAAGGGACACAGTTGCAGTTGGGACTTAAGGCGTAATCAATACATTGTTGGTTGTACATTGCTTAACGTCCCGACAGCAACAAGACTTTCTCAGGACGTGCCTGCACTGCTTGTGAAAAAAACAAAACCCCCAAAAAACGAGAATATTGAATTATGTCGCCAGCCTGTCCAATATGCTAAATAAACCTAAGACCATTTAGCAACAAACATCCAACATCAAGAGCTACAGGCAGCGCAGACAGTAGGGACAGTTTAAAAAAGGCAAATACAGGTGAATGGACCAAGGGTAGACAGAAACACACGCCCCAGAATAGAGAGGAAAACCCACCCTGTGGGGCTGACCAGGGTGACCCGGGGAACTAAAAAATAGTTAACCCCACCCAAGTCCCCCAGGGCAGACCTGGGTGGGGGCGTAATCAATACAAAATGTGAGAAAGTGTTATTAAAAATCATTGAGACACAGTGAGTCTAGTGCCAGTTTTAAACACAGTCTTAAAACCCATCTTTTCCCATCTTGATTATTAGTGTTCATGTATTTAGTCATTTTCTGCGCTTTTGTGTAATTGTACATGTGGCTTTGGTTTTGTCACCTTTTGTGTAATATTTTTCTTGTTCGTATGTACGGCGCCTAGTGCATCTTACCATGAATAGGCGCCTATAAATCTTCATTATTATTATTATTATTATTTTTATTAGGAAATTAATGTCAAGTTTTGATTTCCTCAGAGGTTTCCAAATCCAGTTTACGTTTGTACATGTGTGAAAAAAACTTACCAGACCACACTGTAAGGCAGAGACAACAAGCAAGCAATAAACCTAAAAGGGGTCATGTTGACCTAATTAATTACTGCTAAAGAAAATATTGTGAAATGCTGTTGATACTGATATGAAAGGAAACGTATTTCAACGGTCCAAAGCACCACATTCACGTTGTGCTTGATCAGTTTTCTTTTTCTTAGTTACTGCTAAAATGATCAATCTGTAGTCGTGATAAAATGGGCAGATGGTCATGACCTAATTAACTGTGACCCATCAGATATCACATCCGGCAAAATTCTGTCTGCATGATATATCATGTGAAGGTTCCTTTTCGTGCATATTGAACTTCCATGTTGCTTTTAGTTCAAAACAGTTGCATGTTCAATAGTTATGGTTAAGAACAAGAACAAAAGAGTTTATGGGTCAGGTTGACCTAATTAATCGATGGCCGTTCCCATCTGAGAGCGCTGTCAATGTGTTTCTGAGGCTAATATTGTTCGGAGAGGTACTGTTTACTTATATACCAAGTGGCATGTCTCTACTATGAAGTGAACATTCGAGCTGTTTTATGAGCCTTGGGCCCCTCACTATGTAACAGAGTGAACCCGATGTTCCTCTGTGTACCTAGGCCGATAGCACTTATGACCATTGCTTCTCGGATTTCACTCGTGTCGACTGCTAGCTATGACGTGCGCCGCTCGTGGTGCCCTGCCAAACGCAGCGTTAAGTGTTGTGTACGCGATAGCTCAGTGTACGTGTTGTATTGTATATCAGTTTTGACCGTGTATTGTAACCAAACTACAACACCATTGCTTAGTATTTAGCATGGTTAGATTTGGCCCAGGTAATATTTTTTTGTAATGCATATGTTTTTAGGTTAATTATAACCGATCAGAGTGATAATGGCGATTTAGTAGCCTTTTTGATTTTCTGTGGCACTTCTGAGACCGCTTTAAGAATAAATATAAACTTTCCACTAATAGCCCATAATCTCAAATTAAATCCAGAGTACAGCTGGTAAAAGTTCTTAAATTTATATTTAACGATTATATTTTTTACACTATGTAGTTCAGAAGATATTCTAGCTCCTAGGGCTGGCAGTACTATAATACGGATTTGCCATTTATATCAGTGCCAGACCCCCGTACCGACGCTGAACTTTGCACCGACGCGTGGACTTTGTACCAACGCGGAGACAGCAGCGTGCCTCTATAAGTACAGCTGCTCGCGTGGCAGACTTTCTTTTTTACCAAACGTGCAAGACTCACAGTACCAGCAATTAACTTCTGGCACCGGTGCCTTGGAGGAAAACAGTTTTTTTTAAACCTAAACTGCGCGGGTTTTGGAGACCCTGTAAGTACTCAGTTTTTTTTATATTGTATTTGGTGCATTACTATTTTGTACTATTTGATGATATTGTGATGCTGGATGTTTTGATGATTTTCTTGAGCATGAAATTGACATGATTGCCAGACCGGTCGGCACTAGCCATTCTGTGAGGCTAGTTTGATTCCATTTGTTTTCTGCTAGACGATTATTTACATGCTAGTACATTTCCATGTAATGCTGCAGTGAGGAAATTTGTACACAAACTTTTGTAACAATGTTGATGTGAAAGATATCATGTATGAATTTTGCCTTAGAAAACTTAACGTGTCAGAATGATGTGGCGCTTAGCGTGCATGACCGACCGCACGTAGTCAGTTGTGACTAGGTGATAGTTTTCCCTCGGCGCATAACCGTGGGAGTAAATGGGAGTGCACTTATGCCTCTAATTAAAATGATTCGCTAAGTTTGGTCTTGCTGGCAATCATGACAATTGACTACATTGCTTGCATGGTGGATGCACCATAATGCGCGCATTTTCTGTTGTTCATTTAATGCTATTTCTTAGTGGTTGATTGTTTAGTTGTTGTTGCTGTGGTAGAGATTTAAGGTATTTCATGGTTAGGGATGATCTTTATTTTATTTAGTTCTATGTTTTCTTGAGTCTTCCCTTGTCTATCACCGAGCTAGGGAGCAGGGCAGCAGCTTTGCGTGATGTTCCCGCGTTGGTGACGTCACTCACAGCTGACTCAGTCTCTTAGGCGCCATGTTTGTTTTGATTCTGAAACTTCCGCTTAATTTGTTTATACGTTGCTATGCCGGACCGTATGCCATGCCTAGCCATAGGTCGAGTGACTGGCTGATGGATTGATTGATTGGTTCATTCAGTCACTCATTCCATTCATTAGTCATTTGTTTATAGGTCTTTTATTATTTATTTTGACTTTAGCCATTATTTGCTTCCTATTTTATGACTAAGTACTTCACTTGACATAGTGCATAGGTTTGGTTCACATCACTGAGAGGCATTATTAGCCTGTGTGACAGGAAGCGATATAGGTCATCTTTGTTATGCGACCTCAAGGGTCATTGTTCACTACAATGTGTAATAAGTAAGTGAAGCCTTTGAGTGACTGTAAGAAATACAGGACATTTCTGTTATGCGACCTCAAGGGTCATTGTTCACTACTATGTGTATGAAACTTAAAGGTGCTTTGTAGCCATATTAAGTGCACCATGCCTCTATTTAGTGCATGGTGACATTCATTAGATTGCATTTTGGTAGATATACTTTATTCTAGGCTATCTTATGTTACATGCACATAATTTCCCTTCAAGTACACATTTTCTGTCTGTCTTTCCTCTTCGTCATGAATGACTGCAGGGTGTGTAGATGTTTGCGTTCTTCGTTGATGTTCAATGTTTGCGCTTGTGTCTGCGGTGCGAATGTAATAAAGACCGAGTGAATGATAAGGTTGTGTGTACGTCCTTATTCATTTGATGGTAAGTCGGTTGTATTGTGAGTTCCTTTTTGTGTCATGTTACTTTCACATTACTTTCCCCTTGATACTAGTTATTTCTATATACTATTCCTTAGTGCCTAGTCACATAGCTATTGTACCGCTGGCATAGCATCTGATTTAATTTGGTATTTTACTTTTGCTATGTTATTTTTAGTACTTTGCATTTAACTTGATGTGGGCTGACCTGTTAGGGAGGCCCCGGTCAGAGTGACTACCCATTTGTTAGTCATTTGCGTGCTCGCCTTACCAGGTCTGACTGCATAGCGCACTTACGTATTGGTGCTCTGCTTTATTCTTTGACTTGTGCTTTGCATGACTTTGTAGTTAGTATTGTGACTTATATTTTTCATTTTATTTGCTATCATGTCTATTACTACACATTCTATATGTTACACGACCATCACTTTGATTTTGTCAGTCTTTAAAATCAAAGTGTTGTACGTTCACTGCATGTGGATATATTCTTGGCACCATTACTGATTACCTGTTTGTTTATTCTACAGGTACTGCTTTCAGTTTCTGCTTTCTGGTTTCTACTTTCTAGTTTTGTTAGAAATAAAAGTTTAGCTCAACATGAACGAGTCTCAGTCTCACTAAGTCCAACCACCACCATCTAATCTTAATTTTCCGACTCCTACTACCTCACCCCATCACACAAGTTTGAAGCTTTTAGCCTCAGGGTACGATATGGGTTAATGCGGAAAGCCTTCTCAGGCTCTTTCCCGGCAGGAGGCACAGATTGTTTTGAGAGACTGATTGCATTCTGCAGGGGCTCACGAGTCAGTATCAATGCCTCTTGCCACAAAATTGGGCTCGTGTGTGTGTGCCGTGTGTGTCACTGTGTGTGTGTGTGTGTGTGTGTGTGTGTGTGTGTGTGTGTGTGTGTGTGTGTGTGTGTGTGTGTGCGTGTGTGTGGTTACTGTGGATTGAAACTGCCGAACAGTTCCCCACTGATAAGCATACATGCTTCACTGACCAGCTGACCAGCCCGTGTAAACGTCCATCACTGCTGTTGCCCCCTTGACAGGTACGTGGTCCTACTTGTAGGGATACTATTAACAGCAGAGCGCATACCGTTTTACGCACTTTTGCAAAGAACCATTCTTCAGGGGCGGATCCGGGGGGTTGGGGTGGGGGGTTGGTTGGTTGTACATTGCTTAACGTTCCGACAGCAACAAGACTTTCTCAGGACGTGCCTACACTGCTTGTGAAAAAAACCTAAACAGAATATTGAATGTAAAAAGTAGTTATCCCCACCCAAGTACCCCAGGGCAGACCCGGGTGGGGGTCGGGAAGGGGGTGGGGGGGTCGGAGGAGAGGAACCCCTCCCCCCTAAATCAGTTGTTCAAAAATGCTATAATAAAGGTCCCTTTCGGGTGTTTGGACCCCCCCCCCTCCCCACACCCTAATTTTGTTTCAGTGTGATGATTTTTGAGTCCTTCCCCCCACCCCACCCCACTCCCCCGATTTGATATTTTGGCGAGTGGTGAGATTCTTCACACACACGCGCCTTCTCCCCCTTCCCCCCCCCCCCCCCCTACCCCAGCCCGCAGTTTGATTTTTATTTCGGCCACTGGAAGTCGGTCTGGCGTCGGGGAGGCCGTTTGTGTTAGGTTGAAGGTCCCAAAACAAAAGGTGGGACCCCCCCCCCCCCCCTTCTGAGGTGACTGATCCGCGCTTGATTCTATTCTTCCATACCAATCTTAAAACAAATATCACTACTTTAGTGACAGTTCAGTGACGGTTAAAATTCAGAATTATTTCATGAAATGAACATCCTTAGTACATCCCTAAATGTGCCCCTTATATATTAGCCAAGTATAAGGAAAGATCCATTTTCACGTGAATGAGTAGGTTGACCAAGTTTTCAAACCTGAAACAACACAGGCATACATGAAGTCTGCATGCTTGACCTCGATATCATTGAAAAGCTGTCCCGCGTTTCCCGCTGGGGCTCCATTGGCAGTGAAGGCTTCCTCACACGGAGAAACGAAACATTTTGTCCAAATGTCCGCATTTCAGACTGATTTCTCCAACATTTCACCGTTTCACGAAATGCGAAACGGTACATTTCGAGCAATAGAACCTGTCTCTATTCGCGAAACATTTCTACTCGTTGCCCAATCAGTATCATCCGCTCGGTCACATGCTAAATGTCATTCAAGCCAAAACACTCAAGATGGCGGGTAAAGCGATACCGTGGATTCATTATGGCTAAAAACGCGTGATGTGACGTGCGATTCTGTAAGATTTAAGCGGGGGCAATCATTTTCGAAATGGAATCTATACAGTATCATCACTAAAGTACCACCAAAATATGATTTTAGGTCGGTTTTCTGAACCCCACTTTCATCGGCTGCTCCGCTGCGAAGCCTACAAGATGGCGGCTATCGCTTCGTCGGCACTGCTGAGTGACGGCGGCAGTCCTCGATTCACTTGAACAATCCCTGTTAAAGCATTCAAAAGCGCTTAAGTTTATTCGATATGGTCGGGAATTCACTTTAATTGTGTACGCGTAGGCACACGTGTCTTATATGTTTAGTTTTTAAGCGTCAGAAGTCAGAAATATGACCCGATATCCACCGATATAAACCAGAGCATGTGTCAGTGAAGAGTTACCTTCCCTGTACCAATCGAAATGAATTTTCTCGGCGTTTCTGCGTGTGTGGAGGAGGCACTTCGATGCAATGAAAATTTTTCGTTTGTGTATTTCGTTTCTCAGTGTAGGCTATTGGAATTGAAAATGGGTTGTTCCAGGTCCCCCCCCCCCCCCCCCCCCCCCCGCACATATTAGCTCATTTGAATACTCACAAACCAGATAGGTGAGGCTAGCGTTGGTAGAATTGTACACATACAAAGGGAAATTACTTTAAATATTATGCTTGTTCTGTACATGCGTATTTTTCTGTGGGCAGGCGATTGGGTGCCTGATAGGCGGGGGCAGGGGATCTCACTGTTTGTCTGTCCAGCGCTGAGTAATTCCCCTTGGCATGTGAACATATTAGGTCAGTTGGCAGTACTAAATGATATTTGTTCTTAACCCCTTCAATGCCGAGAAAATGTTCTTGTAACGGTGTGTGTGTATATGCGAGTGTGAGCTTTTGATACGTTTCACGTTATTTTTTGGGGCACGTTATTTTTGTACCATTTGTTGTAGCGTTTTCATTTTTGTACTTTTTGTTCTGTGATTTTTGATCTTGTAAATCGCTTATTATTCATTTGAAGGTTAAGCGCTATATAAATGTACATTATTATTATTAACACGATCCATCTGCAAGAGACATAGATCCTCATGAGCCCCCGCGACTGCGGGGGCTCATGAAGATCTATGCCTCTTACTGAGACCAATTTGTGTCCCATTTTTCTTGGACAGCGTTTGGTAGTCGTTACTGATGAACGTAACAAAGATTTCAGACACAAAAATGTACGTACAGTGGCTGGGAAGGGGTTAAGTGGTACAGAAACGTCTTTCTTTACGGAGATATTTAGATTGATTGATTGTACATTGCTTAACGTCCCGACAGCAACAAGGCTTTCTCAGGACGTGCCTGCACTGCTTGTGAAAAAAAAACCAAAACAGAACATTGAATGTATGTCGCCAGCCGGTCAAATACATTAAATAAACCTAACACATGGGGCTAAATAAAGCTAAGACCATTTAGCAACACACATCCAATATCAAGAGCTACAGGCAGTGCAGTCAGTAGGGAGAGTTTTAAAAGGGCAAATACAGGTGAATGGACAAAGGGTAGACAGAAACACATGCCCCAGAATAGAGAGAAAAAACCCACCCTGTGGGGCTGACCACTGAGGGTGACCCTGGGAACTAAAAAATACCTAACCCCACCCAAGTCCCCCAGGGCAGACCCGGGTGGGATCGGAGATATTTAGAGCCGGGGAAAGAAAAAAGAAGGGAAAAAAACAACGTTGCGCGCTTAGATGTCAAACGACTTGACAGTGGGTTGTCTCTCTCGATTAGCTACCGCGCAGCGCCGGTAGCGAATCGAGGGAGACAACCACTGTGGCAGTGAGGGCCGTAATCTCGCGAGCCAGGCGTCTAATTTGGAATTAATCCGACAGCAGAGCTCTCGAGCTCAGTCGAATCTCTGCGGCGGAGAATGGTAGTGGTGCATGACCATAATACAGCTTCACAGCTGTTAAAACCATAGGCAACCGATGATCGTTGCGTTAACAGTGAGGTTTCGTTTGAGACAAACGAGCGCAAAGTCACGACGGACAACCATCTCAGTTGTAACTAGATAACAGACAGCACTCCAAACATCTCCAAGAGGCGTAGATCCTCATGAGCCCTCCCGGCTGTCTGGAGTCAGTGTTGTCTATGTTTATGGTACAATGAGCTGGTTATTAACCGCAATTTCGCTGTCGTTCGTTGTCAGTAAGTCGTTCGTTACAAACGAAACCTCACTCTTGCTCACCCCCTAACACGAGGGTGGGGGGTGGTGTGTGTGTGGAAGGGGTGGGGGTGGGGTGTTTGGGGGTGGGGGTGGGGGGTGTTTGTGGGGGGGGGGAGGGGCGACTCATGAAGATGTGTGCCTCTTACTGACTCTACCTTTGTACACGTTCAGTCAGTTTATTTTTCTGCCCCAGTTAGTGACCATTACAGTTTAGTAAGTTAAAAAAAAAAAGTTATCTGGCTATTTGGCCCTACCAGGAAAGTAATATTATTACCATGGTCTGCGAATGTGATTGGGTGGCTGCAAGTTTCATCATATGTGAATTTCCTGTACTAAAATTTCCTGTACTATGGCTGGTCACATCAAGCCATCGTTAAAAAACAACAACAAACAAACAAACAAACAAACAAAACAAAGACAAATATCTCAGTGCAGTAGCAGAGCCGAGTTCAGAACTTGTACAAGGGCTGTACAACTAAGCGGGCAGTCGAAAACGCGCTTTCTATATTTCTCTGTTGTAGGGGGATAGTCAGTCAGTGCGCGCGCACTTGGAGCCAACCGGATCCAACCACTCAGAATCCAGATCTGGAGCTGATACCCCTACGAAAACGCTTAAGAAGAAACCGGGCCCATATGCACTACGTGGCAACAGGTCACCATTTGGACAGAGACACTGAAACACACATCGGAAGTATCACACCCAGGTTCATAAATAGACATAGTTATTAATGCCTGTGGTCACACCTAAGGCAAGTATCCGCCTGTTTTCTCCAACATCGGAGGCGTGCGAGAGGGAATTTGCGCGATGAAACATGTTCAGCAGTGTCAGATTTGCTGGGTTCTGTATGTTTCAAGCGTACATTTGGTGTTGGACGGTAAAATTCCCTTCAGCCTATGTGCATGTAAACTTTACGTCATGTAACATGCAACATTTCAAAAAAGTCTGACGTGAACTCCAGACTATGCGGGCCCTAGATTGTGACGTTAAACAGTTTTGTGGTGGCGTAATTTTTCTAGTACGTATAGTACACACAGTGCCTATCAGTGGCGCTGAAGGGGTAAAATTCGCTATGTTTTAGTGCAAATAATAATTTTAAAACAACAACAACAAAACACGAGAAAATATCCAGCGAAAGTCTACACAGCCTGAATGAACCTGTGCGTAAATCTACCCAGTGTAAATGTGTGCTGTCGCTAGTCCATTCAGATATATTTTATTGAGTAAATTCAAGCCTTTGTCTATTTATGCTGGGCAGAATCGTGCTGTGAAGATTCACGCTGAGTTTATTTAGTTCTAAAAATAAATGAAAAATCAGAGGAGCGCATTTGCACTGGGTAGATGTACGCCTGGGTGGTTTGCGCTGAATACATTTCGATTAGTAGTGTCAAGCCGGGAAGTTTTATGTCCAAATATAGCGAAATTGACCACTGCAGCACCAATGGCAGTAATCGGAAGGATTCTGGTAAAGTTTTGTTTTGGACTGGGTACATACATTATACTGAGCAACATTTTGCTTGATATAGTGCCGATAAACAGACAGATGTGAATACTTGACCCGATCAAAATGTCCTCGTCTTACGACTCGGACATTTTGATTCGGGTCTCGTAATCACATCTGCCTGTTATCGGCATTATATCAAGCAAAATGTTGCTCAATATAACATACTAAGGGTAGCGCCAGATTAGCTTGGCGCCTTCAAAAGGTGCCAAGCTAATCTGGTACCATCTTTGAACTATCCTGGTTGATCTGCCTTCTGCTCTGGCATGTCGGGGTCATGTGAAATATGTCCAGGCGGAGGCATGGCTTGACACATGAGATTTTAAAGCGACGACGATGATGATGATTAAAGACGATGACGATGATCAACGACGATGATGATGATCATCACCATTAACAACAGCAGCAGCGACCAGACGACAATGATAACGATACAATAGTGATAACGACAAAGATAACGAAAATGATAACATTAGTAACAACGATATCATCAACGATAACGACAACACTAACAACGATAACAACAAAGCATCAACAGCAACAACAATAACATCAACAGCAACAGCGGCAACAACAGCGTGCAATCAGTTCTGAAACCCAAGTCACGTTACACTTGGACAAAACAAGGCTGCAGTAGCATTAATGTATTATACTTTACTGTTCCTGAATCTGTCGGTGTGCTCATGTTTCGTTGCTTTTTGTGTGCGAACACACAGAAACAGAGTCAACAATAACGGGCCAATGCCCGCAAGTACCCTGCCCAAAAAAAATTAATATAGAATATTAACCCAGCCACCGTTAGTTGACAAAGATTGTGTTTCTGCAATCTTTCTCAATTCAACGCCACATTAACGCCAGCCTTCTAAGGAACATGGGTGCTTTTAACTCATTAAGTCCCAGGTACCAAATCCCCACATTTTGGAGTTGTCCTCTGAGGACTTGCATTACAATTCACGAGACAGATCGACCATGACATTTCAAGGGTGGTGCCGAAATAGCTTGGCGCCTATAGGCGCCAAGCTATTTTGGCACCACCCTTGAATTATCATGATCGAGCCATATCTGGGTGTGGTGTGTCGGGACTGAATGAGTTAATTCGTGCAGTGGTCAGCTGACGCAGACGGTGTTTCTGCAATCGTTGTTAATTCAAGACAAAAAACACTAGATGTCCCAGGAACACGGATTCAGAGTGGTGTCAGCAAGAGGTATAGATCCTCATGAGCCCCTGCAACTGCGGGGGGCTCATGAGGATCTATACCTCATGGGTGGCGTTCAAATTTTCTCAGCGCTGAACGGGTTAATCCTCTGTTTTCGTTCAAACACAAGCAGTTTGGACCTACTTCTGATTCCAGGTGTCTCAACATCGGCATCGACGTGTTTTGGGCCTATGTGACCATTTGTGACAACAATGAAAAAATGGTCACTACGCACGTGGAGACTAGGAAGTGTCATGTTTTCTCAAAACCCTTATTACACACCACAGATGCGAATCTCGGTTGGGGGGGGGGGGGGGAGGGGGTTCTTACCCCCCACCCCAGCCGCCTCTTTTCGATATTTTTGACGACGGGAGCCTGAAGGTTCCAAACAAGGTCGCCCCCCCCCACCCCTCTCCCTTCTCCCCCACCGGGAGCTAACTATAATCCGCCCCTGCTCACTGCTACTTTCCATGGTGACACTGAACAGCATTAGCATTAATAACAACAGTAAAAACAATCACGACATATTTTAATGTACTCACACAAAAAACAACAAAGAAACAAACAAACAGCAAAAAAATCCAACAACAACATAAACATAGATGCAATTTACCTGCAAAATGGAAAGAAAACTTGTATGTTCCGAAAACATCGTACAGGGCACCTGCAAACAAATTCAAAGTCTAAAGTGTGAAAGTCAGTCCGAAACATGTCACAGTTGTGTTTTTTTTTTTTCTTTCTCTGTTTTCCAGCTGTGTCGTGTCTCTTCCTCTTCAGGCGTCAAGCTAATCTGGCACTACCCATATTTAAACCTACCGTGGTCGACCACTGCTGTACTACAATAGGAAAATCCAATGGGAGTCCATTTTTGGGGAAGTGCGAGACTTTCAATGAAAAGTTCGCCTTTCACAAAAATGGACATAATTTTTTTTTAATTAATTCAAGTAATGAACTCCTTCACTGACGACGAAAAGTGAGCACAACTGCAAGAGACATAGATCCTCATGAGCCCCCGCAGTTGCGGGGGCTCATGAGAATCTATGCCTCTTGCTGAACCAATTGCATGCAGGTTTCTTTGACGGTTGTGGATGTTTGACGTTGAATATACAATGATTTCTGCCTACACTGGCTGCGAAGAGGATGGTCTACTTACCAGCAAGGGGAGGTCCTATAGAATAGCCGACTCCCACAAACAGTTCGTTGAGTCCGAAGGCCAGCGTTAGATCACGCAATCCCACGTACTGAATGAGGACTGGCGTCACCAGCATGTATGACGGCGAATACGTGATTCCATGAAAAATATAGTACAAACGTACCATATCATGTACTGACTGAACCAGCAAGACGGGGGAAATATGCGAGGAAGGAAGGATATCACTATATAACAGATTACGTAATCTCACGTACTGAATAAATGAAGGCAGGGGATACGTGATTCCCAGAATGAATATCAATACACAACGCATCACGTAATCTCACGTACCGACGCACGAAGACATGCGTCACCAGTACTGGGGCGGGGAATACGTGATACTAGGATTCGCAGGGGGAAATATAAGCACATAACACATCACGTAATCTCACGTCAGTACTGAACAAGCTAAGTGGGGAGGAAAATTAAATTTGTTTGAGCTTTATATATAGGAATATCAATACATAAAAGATCATGTAATCTCACGTACTGATGAGGACAAGCGTCATCAGCATATGGGGAAATATGCATAGGTAATTCATCACGTAGTCTTGTAGTGAATGTCAACACACACACACACACACACACACACACACACACACACCAGACAACACACACACACACACACCAAATCAAAACCAAAAATTGTATGTATTAGTACATATATTACCTTTGTTTGTCATTATGTAGGGGGTTCTTTCTCCGGGTACTCCGGCTCTTCCTCCCCCTCCACTTTGGTATCAGTTTCAGCCAACTTAATAAAATTTCAAATACAAAACGATTTCCAAATACCGTCAGTAGCTCGCTTGAGCTTGCCCTTAGCACCACGTGAATGTTCTGTGTTTACGTACAGTGTGTGAGTGAATGCGTGTGATTCACGTGAGCGTGCTTGTTGGGTTCAGTTCGCGGCTACATTCTGCGCATTGAGTTATATTATAAATATGAGAAATGCGCCATATAAATGCTATGCATTATTATGTCTTACTTGTGTATTTTATGTATGTGTGAGCCAAAGGACATTTTCCATTTTATGCTTGTCGTTTAATGGACAATAAAGTTTAATAAATTCAATTCAATACTGACACATTAACCTCCTCCCGCATATTTTATTTTTGAAAACTGTGCTCATTGACGACCAAAGCCACAAGCGTCGGCCAAGGAACTTGGATACAAATTGGTCTCAGCAAGAGACAGGCGGCGGCTCATGAGGATCTATCCCTTTTGCAGTTGGATCGTGTTCACCTTTTCTCGGCAGTGAAGAGGTCAATGACCAAAAAGTTAAAAAGTTAATACTGCAAACGCAAAAGCGGTGCTGAAAAAATGCACTTAGTTCTGTACGGATGTGGCCAACTGAACGGCTGTAGGGAAAATGGCCACCGTCAGTACTCCTACAAATGAATGACTCGATAAATCAATAAAACTTAATTTATAGCAATCTCCCCCAAGGCGAGCTTGGGCTGTGAAGAATTGCCGACACAACGGGCTGTCAACGCTGTATGTACGCATTCGGCGCAGGTTGGTTGGTTATTTCGGGTTTAACGTCCACAGCACCGAGGTGATCATGGACGGCCCTGACGGGCGGGTTATGGGGGACAGGGAAATCTATTGCCTATGAAGTACGACCTGAACACTGATCAACTCAGGCGCACTCCAACTGTGCCGGCCACTTTGATTTACCAGGACCTTTCAACGGACATGCTATTGAACAAATCCGTTTTTTTCCCCCTGGATTGTGAGTCCAGCTACCGGGGCCGGGATGGGATTCGAACCCACGACCCGGCGATTCCCTTCGCTCTCCTGCTCCGACGTTTAACCGCCTGAGCTATGTCGGACTCTCACCCGCCATTCCGGCGCAGCAAACCGCAAGGCGGAGAGTTAAGCATTCACTGGTCTCTAACCTGTAGCGCCACCCTTGAGTCTCTATTAGCCAGCGTGCAAGGTATGGGGACGCCAGGGTGCTCAATCCGGGTGACGCAAACACGAAGCCTGTGGCCACTTGGCGGTATTTGTCGAAGTACGCTGTGTAGGCTGTCAATGTCGGGGTGTACAGCAGTTATACTCACGTGCTTAAAAATGCGACATTTTTGGAATCACCGGAAACACTAAACCGCTTCCAACGATTCCGAAAATGTCGCAAAAGAAATGCTACATTTTGGAATTTTTCCGCAACGGAAACAATTTTAGTGTTTCCCGACGACGATTCCAAAAATGTCGCATTTCTTTTGCTCGACAGTATAGGTGGCCGCTGTGTTCGCGGCATGCAGACTCGTCAGTAAGTAGCTCTGCCTTTATTAAAGGTCCGGGTTCAGCAATTAGTCAGTAGAGGATATCGAAAAAAAAAAATGTCAAAGTCCCTACCTGACACAGAAAGTGCAACCCTGACAGGGCCCCATCTAATGGGATCCCCGAACACGCACGTTACTATAAAAGTGTCCGAGACGTCCTTGACGGCTGTCACAGTTCACGCAAACAGGTATACACCATCCAGCTGCCTAAGGTCACTTCCAGTTGCATCTGTCCGTGCACAGTAACATCCAATTCCCGTGCAACTACGAAGAATATCCAACTTTCACTTTTGCCGCACTGGTGAAGCACCGAGCCGCGACGTCCAGAGCGTCCAAAAAAGGTTCAGCGAATGGTGGCGGTAAGTCCAACATGATATGGTGTGGTCTTTTCACTTTTTGTGGTACAAATATTACTTTTGTTGGTAAGTATATTTCCAACAACAACAAACACCTATGCGCGTGTAGTTGACGTCGTGTTTACAAAGGGAAGCTACTCGTAAATATGTATTATCAGGGGACACCACTCTAATGCCCACTTCCTTGTCAACAACAAGAAGCCCTAGCGATCGTAATGTTATGTGTGTTCTGGTGTACAGGACAATAATTTCGGGGGAAATGATGACTGAGGAAATAACTGCAGACGACAGTGGTGAGAAGTAGGCAGAATACATGGATGAACAAGACGAAGAATAGATGGAAATCTTAGCCTCACTATTGTTCGTCTCTTCTGTAGTCAACTCGGTCACTATAGTAACAGCCTGAAACTTTGTTTTTAAATTTTCTCTCTTTTATAAATAAGTGTAATAGTTTATAGGCACTTTGCTTTTACACATATTTGTATTATAAACATAAATGAAATATGCGATATATTCTGAGCTCTGGTTTGATGTACATTTTGAAGTTTCCACTTTTAGTTGTGAATTGTTTTGGGGGTTGGTTGTGGTTGTTTTTGTGTAAATATCTTCAGAACGCCACGGCGTTTTCTAGTACAAGACCCGTGTGTGTATTACATAACTATACAAATACCAGTCATTTGATTCTTTTTCAGTGCCACACCAAATGAGCTCACAGAGCAGCAAGCAGCTAATGTGTTATTTCTGTGGATACATTTGTGAAGCTAGTACAAAGTGAAAGTGAAGGTGCATCAGTAATGGAACACCGCCCAATCTCACCACAATACATAACAGTAATCGCAGTGGCAAGGTAAGTTGTGAACCTAAAATGTGTGTGTGTGTGTGTGTGTGTGTGTGTGTGTGTGTGTGTGTGTGTGTGTGTGCGTGCGTGCTTGGGACAAAATGTACAGCTGGCTTATATTTAGTACAAAATATACAGCTGTCTGAATAGAATTAAATATACAGCTGTCTGAATAAAAAACAAAATATACCTACAGTTGTCTGAACACAGACAAAATGTTCAGCTGTCTGAATGAAAACAAATGTACAGCTGCTTGCTGTATGAAAACAACATCAGCAATTGTCTGGATGAAAATATAATCAACAGGTCTAGGTAAGGATAAAATATACCACTATTATCAACCTAAAATATATTTGTTCACAAAATAACAGCACATTTCAGTGTGATGAAATAGAGCAATACATGTATGTGCATAATTCATTATGAAACTTACAATCAGGTATGTATTTCTCATATTTTCCTGAAACCACAGGCTTATGAACAGGAGAAATAACATATGATATTTTATTGCGAGTTTTTCTGTGAATCATGTAAATACATGTATGTATTGTTATATTGCTCCATATCATAACACTCAAATGTGCTGCTATTTTGTGACTAAGCCATTTTTAGAAAGCCACACGCACATTGCCACATGCGTATGTGCATACATGCCTATTTTTGTTTGCGGGGGAAAAAAAACTGAAATAATTTATTTTTTTTTGCATTTTGCTCGGCAGAATGCGTGATCAAAGGTTTTCCTCACAAGGCGGTAACGAGCATTTGTTGCTACAGTTATGAGATTTTCATAAGACTGAAAAATCAAGGGAGTTTGCATGCGAACACAGCTGAAGTACGTAAGGAGAATTTTAAAAAGTCAATCAATGAAGCGAGCAATCAATTGATCGACCCGGCAACCATCTACGGACCCATCCATCCATCTGCCATCCATCCACCCACCCATCCATCCACACACCCCTCCATCTGTCCATCCATCCATCAGGACTTCCGCCCGTCTATCTGTCCATCCATCCACGAAGATGCGGGGTCTCATGTTTTTTATTTGCCTCCACTTGGCATACATTTTTATGGAAAGAAAACAGCATTGGTGTGTATTCACATACTGATTTTACGATGTGAATTAACGAATTATAATGAAATGTGTCATCCAGTACAGTTTCAAGACACATAATAGTCAGTATTGTGAGCCTGCCCAAAAAATAAGGCATGCCTACTACTGTCATTTAGACCAAGAAATGCTTTCCACACCAACCAAGCTCTGTGTTTTCAGATAGCCTCAGGCTATCTGAAAACACAGAGCTTGGTTGGTGCGGAAAGCATTTCCAGAACGATGACAATACTAAAGAAAATGTCCTTCGAGTCCCTGCATGGGCTTTTGTTCTCAGTGCTAGTGACAGTAAAAGAATTTGAAGAAGAAATGTTATGGCATGTGGCTGCATTTTGTGCGACAGTGTATATAATCAAAACCCGCGATTGCAGGTCAGTCTCAGTTTGACTGTTCGGTGCAAAAATGGCTGGCCTTTCCAAATCCGTGGCTGTTTGTAACCCTTCAAACACGCACTTGGTTTTAATTTAAGGATACAGACAGGAGAGACCGTTTAGTCAAGACCTATTTGTAAAAAAAAAAAAAAAAAAGAATCTATACTTACGTTCTTTAAACGGTAATATCGAGTGTTAGGAGAGCTTGGACAGGGTAGGCATTGTGTCTAGTGAAGGGCTTGGACCCTTGAGAACTTAAAGAAGTGTGTGTGTGTGTGTGTGTGTGTGTGTGTGTGTGTGTGTGTGTGTGTGTGTGTGTGTGTGTGTGTGTGTGTATGTGTGTGTGTGCGTGTGTGTGTGCACTGAAAGGGTTATTATCAGTTATTTATCATTGTGATGCTAGAATAATTAAGTTTGTATGCATTTTCACTTGTATCCACATTTTTATGTCTTAGTTATATTTAAGTCTTTTAGAAACAAAAGAGCGCATGGAACCTAAAGACAATTTTCTGTTTTATTTTTTTTAAAACAGGCCGCAATAAAGTTTTCTTGAATCTTGAAGTCATTCCTAAAATATTTTCGTGGATTTCAAATTAGAATGCTATCACCTTAACAAAGACTGCAGGAACACAATCTGCGGCCATCGGCAGTGAAAGGGTTAAGAAGTGTACCAACGACCCACCTCCGCCAATCCCGTAAGTGAAGAGCAGTGAGTGACCAGCCCGTGAGAGCGAAGCTGGCGGTCAGTAGGCCGAGTGACAGCAGCGCCCCTCCCAGAATGACGGTTGTCTGGGGGGGACAATGCGCTGGCCAGAGCACCCACCAAGGGACCTGTACAAACAGAAGTTGATTTGTCATCTTCAACTCCTTCGAGACGTGCCGCCTCCGGATACGCGGCTTATGCCGCGTATCCGGAGGCGGCACGTCTCGAATGAGTTAACCCGTTTAGTGCCAAACAACCCTAGCCGTCCCAGGAACATGGATTCAAAGTGCCACTTTTGCAGCAAGAGGCATAGATCCTCATGAGCCCCCGCAACTGCGGGGGCTCATGAGGATCTATACCTCTTGCAGTTGGGTGGTGTTTAATTTTTATCGGCATTGAACGGGTTAACGCTAGAGCACCAGCCACGGGACCTGTAATTTTGGATGAAAAGAAAATAATACTTAAAGTACCATTACGCATAAATCTGGAGACACGTGTCTGCACCATTTGTGTTTGTAATGTCTTGTCGACACACCTAATGAACTTTAACAGCAGTTTGGACAGGCAGCAACATCACATGCGTTCTCGTAGCCGAAACGGAGTGGAGTTATTGTCAGGTTACTGAGCTGGATTCTCCTGTGTCTACTAAATGAACCATACTGAACTAGACCTGTGTATAGCATTTCGTGACCGTTGGTTACAGAAGTGTATCTTTGAACAGTTACGGCGGTAGTGGGCCTTTAAAGTGACCTGCTTCACGGCAAGAATATGTTAGTAGTTTGCAATAATAATAATAATAATAATAATAATAATAATAATAATAAATACTTATATAGCGCCTAAACTCAGAAAGCAGAGCTCTAGGCGCTAAATAAGCCCTAAGCTAATTGTACAAGCTAATTATAAACATTAGCCCTAAGCCAACTGTACAAGCTAATTGTAAACATTAGCCCTAGGCTAAATGTAAAAAAAAAATAAAATAAAAAAAACCTACTGAAATTACATCATACTCCATAAATTGTCGATACACAATCAACCTATTTAATTGTTCCTTGATTATCTGGACAAAAAGGCTAACTTAAACTCATTGTACCCCAAGACCGACATCCCCAAATTTTGCGGTTGTCCTCTGAAGACAGCATGGGGCAGTGCAGGACACAGATCGACCATGGTAGTTCAAGGGTGATGCCAGACTATAGCTTGGCGCCCATAGGCGCCAAGCTATTCTGGTATCACCCTTGAACTATCATGGTCGATCCTTATCTTGCTGTGGTGTGTCTGGGGTAGAATGAGTTGAACTTATAAAGTTTGAATGTTGTAAAATGGAGGACTTTTCTGCTCTTCTTCTCTAGAGATCCACCGACTCGCACCAGGGGCAAAACACACCTTCGCTACATGCGCTTCCTCACATGGACTGTGAAAAGAAGTGTAGAAAAGTCTTAGTGGAGGCAAGACAACATTGATAACTAACTGTATCGGGGGATTTTAGCAATTAAAGCCCGCCATGAAGCAGATTGCTTGAACCTTTTGGGTCAGTGTCGGTAGCGGTTTTTGTCGCGATGATTCCTGTCGGAATCATCGCGACAAAAACCGCTACCGACAGCCAATGGGTTAAAGCATCATCTGCGTCGTCGTCGCCACTACCACTATCATCGTCGTCGATATGGTGATGGTTGTCATCGTTACCGACATCGTTGCCGTACCTAATATACCAGGCGTGCTGACGAAGAGTGCACCGATCAGCGCCAGAAATCCTCGGCTGTCGTCTGCAAACGCCTCCTGAAACTCCACCTGCGAATAAAAGCAAAATATTTGTATACCCTTCTTTTAACAATCCATTTGAGTAAGGCACACGTATTCGACATTTTCCTTTGTCTTTTGAGTGTAATTCAATTCAATACGAAAGGAACTCTCCTGCGTACAGAAAAGAACTTGAGAAAAGAAGAAGTTATTTTACATTTAACTTCATAGTTTTACGTTAGCTCTTTTGTCGAGCAATTATTGCAAGACATACTAAGAACAATTATAAATGAGATATTGCGAACTATGAAAGATGGAATTCATTTAAACAGTGTACTTGTGGTACTCCCCGGAGTGGGTCTATGGGTCTATCTGAGGAGCACTCCACGTGTCTCATTTCAGAAATTTACTGGTGGCGTCGAAACTTACTTACTTACTTACGCCTGTCACCCCTACCCGGGTATAGGCCGTCGACGAGAGACCTCCAGCGACTCCTGTCCTGTGCTTCTCCTTCGATTCTACTCCAGGTGGTTCCCAGTGTCTTGATGTCTGCTTGGAGGTCTCGACGCCAGGAGTTTCTCGGCCTACCTCTTTTCCTCTTTCCCTGGCGGTTCTGTGCATGATCGGTTCTTCCTGAATCCTGCTTGCTGGTCTCTCAGCTGGGGCTCAACGGAGCTCTTCATTCTCTCCAGGATGATCCTGTTGAAGACCTTTCCTGGTACTGACAGCAAGGTGATTCCTCTGTAGTTGGAACACTTGCTGAGGTCGCCTTTCTTGGGAAGCTTGATTAGGTACCCCTCCTTCCAGTCAGCCGGCATCACCTCCTCTTCCCAGATCTTTCCAAACAGTGGGTACAGCATCTCCACTGTTGTCTCTAGGTCTGCTTTCAGAGACTCCGCTGGGATGCCATCTGGGCCTGCTGCTTTGCCGTTCTTCAAAAATGCCACTGCTCTTCTGATCTCTTCCCGGCTGGGTCTGTCACAGCTGATGGGTAGGTCGGTCTCTGCCGGCTGGATGTCTGGGGGGTCGGGTGGGCTAGGTCTGTTCAGTAACTCTTCAAAATACTCGGCCCATCTGTCGAGTTGGTCTGCTCTGTCTGCAATAGGCTTGCCTTCTTTGTCTTTTACTGGTCTTGTCTGCCCTGATACTCCTCTTCACCTCGCGGTTGGCTTCCCAGTATTCCCCCTGTGCCCTTACTTTGGCTGCTCTCGTGCGACTGTTGTTGACAACTGCTTTCTTCTGCTTCCTCACTCATATCTTCTTCAAGGTCTGTGCCGACAGCCAGTCCTTGTGATGGTGTTATCGTCAGAAATACTTTTCATATATTTAACTCATTGTGCCCGAGGTACGAAATACCCACATTTTGGAGTTATCCTCCGAGGACTGCATTACAGTTCAGGAGACATGTCGACCATGACAGTTCAAGGGTGGTGGCAGAATAGCTTGGCGCCTATAGGCGCCAAGCTATTCTGCCACCACCCCTTGAACTGTCATTGTCGAGCCATCTCTTTCTGTGGTGTGTTGCGGGCAGAATGAGAAATGTATGTTACCACAATTTGATACCTGTAATGTTTCAACGCAATTACGTCATAATCTGTGCACACTAAAGTAATAAGACCAACACTTCACTTTTCAGCCTTGGGGTGGCACACACATGTATTGTGAACTCCGGTTTCAGATTAACATACTGACGCAGCCCACATTTGACCTTTCTCTCGCATTTGCAAACTAAGTTTAACCCTTTTAGCCCCACGGGTGCTTTTCCCAAATTTTGGAAGAGTTACTGAACGACCATGTACCAGTTGCAGGAGGTGGATTGGCCATGATAATCAGCTTGGCGCCAAGCTGATCTGGCACTACCCTTGAATTATCATGGTCAATCCACCTCATGGTCAATCAGTCTTCTGCTGTAGGGTGTTGGGGCTAAATGGGTTAATGAGACAGTGACATGTAAAAGTGAGGATGCTTTTACGGGAATGATGTTTTAGGCACTTGTTGACCATGTAAAAATGAAGAAATGTACCTGTTAACCCTTTCAGTGTGAGAAATAGCAATGCAAGAGACATACATAGATCCCAATAAGCCCCCCGCAGTTGCGGGTTACTCATGAGGATCGATGTGTTTTGCTGAGTCTAGTTTCATCCATGTTTTAAGTCAGTGTACATACTTTCTCACACTGTTCTTCGGTCACGGTAGGGCCCATAGCATCCTACAACTCACACTTTGGCATGATTGCAAAATGGAGATCTACTGCAGTGTGGGCCAAACGTTTAACCCATTTAGCCCCGAGTCCCTACAGCAGGAGATGGATTGACCATAATACTTCAAGGGTAGTGCCAGATTAGCTAGGCGCCTTCAGCGCCAAGCTAATCTGGCACTACCCTTGAATTATCATGGTCAATTCATCTCCTGCAACTGGTACAGTCATTAGGCAACACCTCCAAAATTTGAGAAATGGGACCTTGGGGCTAAAAGGGTTAATGCGCTCAACTAAATCAAATAACCCACCCATCGTTTGGTGCCACACACGCGCTACAATGACCGATAAATCTTGGGTGGGGAGTGGTGTCAAAACTCCCTAAAAAGGAAAATGACATATGTCAATTCGTTTGTCTACTAAGTAACTTTACTGTATTATGTACTCTGCCACTAATAAGATGTGCATGCCAAGTAATGTCTTTTAACAAAACATTCAATGCCAAAAATAGCTGATCACATGCACTGCAAGCAAACCTAGGTGGGGGTGAGGAGGCGGGTAGTCCCTGACACCCCAATCCACTCCTGCACACACACACATTTTCTAAGTGTATAACTACTGAGAATTCTGTTCAAAATAATTTATTTTCACAGTAAGCAGAATTATGTGTACAAAAGCACTTTCTTGCACACTGTACATCATTACATTTTCATTAACCCCCTTGCGCATGCAGCAACCAGTACTGTTTAAAGTGTTGCGGCCAACTGCACCAGTGAGCTTAGTCCTGCACCAGCCACTAAGCAAGGTGCTCCTCTATAGCTAAGCTCACGCATGCAACAGGTCCCTGGTAGCTGCATGCACAAGGGGGGTAATCAAAGCACAATCTGTCTCCCTCTCTCTCTCTCACACACACACACACACACACACTACACTATCATTTGCCTAGCACATTCTTGATGTCTTCTCTGGAGATGTACTGCACACCGTTGCGATATTTCCCGATCTGTCCGTCAATAAAACCTTGGTCTTCTTTCTTCTCAGATCTGAAAAAAAGAAGATAAAATTCAGTCAATCAGTTGAACTGATCCGTCTGTCCATCCATATGTCCATCTATCCACCCACCCACCCATCCATGCCTGCAACAAATGTCAGTCAATCAAGCAATCAAACTGAACCATCCATCCATCCATAAAGGAATCAATAATCCATTTAATCAATTAATCACTATGTGAAACACACACAAAATTTACAATAAAAAATTGAGGCTCTTGATCTTGTCAATAGAGTTTACAGGAGTGGAGGGTGGGGATGGAGAAGGCATGTGTGTGTTTCAAGACTCTCACCAAGACAAAATATCAAACAGGGGGTGTGGGGTGTTGCATGTGTCTGTCGAAACTCTCCCAAAAATCAAGAGGGGGGGGGGGGGGGGGTGTCCAAACACCCCAGCCAGAGAGGGCCTTTGGATTGGGGAGGGGCATTCTTGGGAAAGAAAGGGGATCAAATTACTGCTGAAACAGTGAGAGAACAATGATTGATTGATTGATTGTACATTGCTTAACGTCCCGACAGCAACAAGGCTTTCTCAGGACGTGCCTGCACTGCTTGTGAAAAAAAATTAAACAGAATATTGAATGTATGTCGCCAGCCGGTCCAATACCTTAAATAAACCTAAGACATGGGGCCTAAATAAAGCTAAGACCATTTAGCAACACACATCCAATATCAAGAGCTACCGGCAGCGCAGACAGTAGGGAGAGTTTTAAAAAGGCAAATACAGGTGAATGGACCAAAGGTAGACAATCCAGACCAAAAAGGTGACTGCCAAGCGTGTGAAATGCAAAGAAGTACCCAACGGAGAAAGAAATACATTAATAAATAAATAAATACATTAATAAATAAATAAATAAATTAATACATTGTGTTGTACCGTTTTTTCTAAGCGTGTTTCTTTCTCCGTTGGGTACTTCTTTGCAAAGGTAGACAGAAACACATGCCCCAGAATAGAGGAGAAAACCCACCCTGTGGGGCTGACCAGGGTGACCCTGGGAACTAAAAAGTAGTTAACCCCACCCAAGTCCCCCAGGGCAGACCTGGGTGGGGGGAGTGAGAGAACAAGGGTGGGGAGGGGGGGGGGGATATGATCAGACACAAAGGTAGAAGTTTCGACAGATACAAATACATCATTTGTCAAACTTGCCAATGCTAACAATCAGGAAACATGATAATGACAAAGAAAACACATAAACACATAAAAAGAATCAGAAAAAAAATAAATACAGACACATTCAATCAACTAAGAAATTGTTAGGAGCTACAGCAAAGAGAATACCACCTATATTACTTTAGCAAAATAATCACACATTGCAACCAAAACACTAGGAGTAGAAGTTAACAATCACTCAAACACATACACACATAGGTTCAAGTGCACACATTTGCACAAAAATGAACATAACTTGTCATCAGAAGAATATGACCACAGAAACAGTTACAGATATCGACTAAATACTTACTTCTTATCCTTGCTGCGGTTCTTATTTGGGTCAGCTTTTGTTTTTGTCTTCATTCCTGCTTTCAGGTCCTTTAAAGTAAACACAATTATACAATTACAAACCATACAATTATAAACCATTCCCGCCATGAGTCACGTAGACTTACAAAGGCAATTATGTACACCGTACATTACCTCATTTAGCCCTGATGCACTGGCAAATGGTTCAACCATGATAATTCAAGCCGATTGTGCCTGATTAGCTTGGTGCCATAAGGTGCCAAGATAATCTGGCACTACCATTGAATTAATCCATTTAGCCCCGGGGCCCTGCATCAGTAGACAGATTGGTCATGATAATTCAAGGGTATTGCCAGATGAGCTTGGCGCCTTCAGGTGCCAAGCTCATGTGGCACTACCCTTGAATTATGATCAATCCGTCTCCTACAACTGGTACATAGTTGTTAGACAATGCCTCCACAAGTTTGGAAATGCAGCCATGGGGTTAAGAGGGTTAACATGGTCGATTTATCTCCTGCAACTGGAACATCATCGTTAAGTGAAACCTCCAAACTTTTGGAAATGCGACACTGAGGTTAATCTCTGAATGGGTTAACATCTCTGCGCATGCAGCCACCACTAATGTACACAGTACCGTTGGATGAAATTGCATGCACAATGTGGTTAAACAAAAGAATTTGGAAGCAGATGTTGCAAACCTCAGCCAGTACACATGTGCAGGCACACATCTGTTCTCAACAGATACAGGTTACTCATCAGTTAAATCATAGGAGATATGTCACATCTGGTTATGCAGCATAAAGCCATGTATCCAGATGCGGCACGTCCTCAATGTGTTAAACTTCGTTCAAGACCATCATTCACCACTACAGCTGAATTTTATATATCTTTGACATTTGTAGCTAAGGTTTAAAATTGTCAATCACTGGTATGACATCATGAAAGTAAACCTGTCACTGGGGTTGTACAGCATGTCACATACTTTTTGCCACAGCCAAGATAAGAACATCCACATACCATTTGCAAAACTGCCAGTGTACACCAACCTGATCAGAGTACAAGCACTAGCATATAGACAAAGATGTATCACGACTGATAGAAGGAAGTGGGGTGGGGTTTGCGTCATCACAGGAATTTGGGCAAACTATTGCAACAGCTTAAACATTCATGTGTGCATCTGACATTGCAGGCCCAAGACCGGCCTCTGTGTTCATACATGACAGCTTTCCACATTTTTAATCCCAGTCATTGTCAAAATCAACTATTTTTGTGTCATTTGATGCAAAAGTGCATTATAAGACTAAACAAACTTGTGACTTTGCATGTTTGTCCAGGCCTTTAACCCATTTCATTCTGATACACTACTGCTTGAAATTAATTTCAAAATGATACAGTACTTACTTCAAGGGTGCCTGAGGCACCAAGCTATTCTGGCACCACCCCAGAACTAAATGGTTAATCTCCTTCATAGGACAATACAATTTATACAGTTTAAAAAAAAAAAAAAAAAAAAAAAAAAAAAAAAAAAAAAAAAAAAAAGCAATCCAGACCAAAAAGTTTTAGTTAAAAAAAGCCTCAGGATGTAATGGGTTAATTCACTGTTTGTGACAAAATACGCACTGTTTTGGATCTACTTCTGATTTCCAGAAATCACCTATTTATCCATCAAATACACCTACTTTTCCATTAATGGAAAACCCGTTGGACTGTGTACATGTATTTACCAACTTGAATGTATGAAATTTAAGCATAAGCTGTATGAAATTTTATCACCCATGATAGTTTATAAGTAGTTTATGATTATCTGGACCCCTCTCCCCGGAATAAGGTAATGAATCACATTCATATACAACCCTTTTGCCTCCTAGGCCCTACAGTTAGTCATAAGTGAAAACAAACTATCAATACAACATGTTCTTTACCTGTCTTTGCCTCTGGTATTCAATATTTTTCCTCTTTCTTTCCATTTTCCTTTCCCAGTTCTTAGGAATCTGAAAGAGAAAATAATGTGTCTGATGATCAATGCATCTATTTCAATGTACAAAGAGGTATCACACCATTGTTACAAGTTACATACGTTGGCAGAGACTGGAATATATTATTGTTTGCATTAGAGGTTAAATTCTGCCTGACCTTCTGTTAATCCATAAACCCCTGACATGCTATGAGAGATGTGGATTGACCATGATCATTCAAGGGTGGTGTCAGAATAGCTTGGCGCCTGTAGGTGCCAAGCCATTCCGACACCACCCTTGAACTATCATGGTTGATCCTTCTCTAGAACAGTGACATAGACCTCAAAGAATATCTAAAACAAGAGTGGCAAAGCCATCAAGGCTCACGTGCACCATCCACCCCCATCCCTCCCCCCACCACACACACACACAATACTAGATCATGTCGCCGGACAAATTACATGTATGTGGATTTTAAGGTTTCCAACTATCTGTCATAGATCTTGACAACATGACAAATCTTGACAACATGACCATAATAACATACAACAAGACAGAAGAAGTGAAAAGTTGTCTGACCTGTGAGAGAAGTCACTCAGACTGTTATGTTTAGAAAGATCTCACTACAAACTATCCTTCTGCACCAGCAAAATTTAAGCATTTTTCACACATCTGTCAACCCGCCATAACCCTTGACCTTTGCGATAAGTTTAGTTGACTAAATTAGTATACATAGGAAGGTCTTATCATCAGCTACCTTTATTCCAAATTTAATTGAAAAGTTTGAATAAATGTTCATAATACATACAATTTTATCAAAAATTGACATTTTACACACATCTGCTGATCTCTTGTGACCCTTGACCTTTCCAAGGGGTCAGCCAAATTAGAAGCCATAGATAGGTCTTACCATCAGGTATCTCTGTACCAAGTTTGGGTTTGAAGTTGTGAATAGTATTTGAGAAAAAAAAACATCTTTTGTCCAAATATGACTATTTTGGACCTATTTCCTGATCTCTTGTGACCCTTGACCTTTCCAAGGGGTCAGCCAAATTAGAATCCATAGATAGGTCTTACCATCGGGTATCTCTGTACCAAGTTTGGGTTTGAAGTTGTGAATAGTATTTGAGAAAAAAACATCTTTTGTCCAAATATGACTATTTTGGACCTATTTCCTGATCTTTTGTGACCCTTTACCTTTCTAAATGGTCAACCAAATTAATATTCATAGAAAGGTCTTACCACTAGCTATCTTTGTACCAAGTTTGGGTTTGAAATGGTGAATAGTATTTGAGAAAAAAATAAATTTTGTAAAAAAATTGCTATTTTGGAACTATTTCCTGATCACCTGTGACCTTGACCGTTATGATAGGTCACTCAAATTGGTATGTTTAGAAAGGTTTTGCCACAAAGTATCCTTAGGCTAAGTTTGAAGACTGTGCCTTAAATAGTCTCTAAGAAAATGCCAATGTTAAAGTTTACCAAGGACGACGGTGGACGGACGGACGACCACTGGCTCAGAACATAAGACTTATTTTTGCTTCGCAAGTGAGCCAAAAATGGATAATTTCATCCTCACGATGTAATGGGTTAATCAATGCACACACACACACAAATTCAGAGCGCTCAATTCGACCAACAACCTGTGAGCTTTAGCAAGTATTTCATCAGTTAAACTAAGCGCAAGTGATTTATTTCTTGATAACGGGAGGTTAGGAATAATTTAATTTATTTATATGCCAACTTTCTGAAAGAGATTTAACCTTAGAATCGACATATTCTTTTCTCTTCAAAGAGAGGCAGAACCACAACTGGGTCGCTCTTGCCCTTCCCTGCCTCAGTGGCACATTGTTAGGAGACATAGCAACAAAACAGTCAAAAGTGCATTGGAGAGAGTAGAGTATAGATTGCTTTACGTCCCGCAAGCGACAAAGGCCTTCTCTGGACGTGCCTGCGCTAAATAAAGAAAAGAACTGCAAGAAGTGCAGACAGGAGGGAGAATTTCAAAAGAAAAATACAGATGAATGGACCAGAAAGACAGAAATACAAACCCCCAAAAGAGTAGAACCCACCTTGCAGGGGTTAGACAAGGTGACCCTAGGAACTAAAAAGTAGACAACCCCACCAAGGTCCCCTAGGGCAGACCCGGTGGGGGCAAAAGTGCATTGGAGAACACGAACCGTTATCACATGTGAAATGAGACAACATTTAATTTATAACACATGGTTAGGAAAAGCGTGCGATTACTATAAAATAATAACAATAATAATTACGATATTTATAATGCGCTTATCTTATAATAATTATAACTCTAAGCGCGCACTCACAACTTGCGCACGCATGCGCACACTTTAGACAACGACTCACGAACCACAAATAGTGAAATACATTACCACAGTCTGCTTATGGTGGGGAGTGTGGTGGTATAGTGCTAGAACTGTTGAAAGAGGTGAGTTTTGAGGGCAGACTGGAAGGAGGAGCGCGAGTGTTTCTGACGGAGAGAGGGGGAGAGTGTTCCAGATGGATGGACCGTATACTGTGAAGGAGCGGGGGCCGAAAGTGCTGAGTTTGGTGCGGGGGATGTGGAGGCGAGAGGGTCGGAGGCGGAGCGGAGGGAGCGGGGAGGAGTGTAGGGGTGAAGTAAGTTTGAGAGACAGGCGGGAGCGCAGTTGTTCAGGGATTTGTAGCAGAGAGACAGAATCTTGTATTGAATGCGTTTGGGGATGGGAAGCCAGTGAAGGAGTTTGAGCAGGGGAGTGATGTGGTCGGATTTTTTCTTTCTGAGGACGAGGCGGGCAGCATTGTTCTGGATGCACTGGATTGATTGTACATTGCTTAACGTCCCGACAGCAACAAGGCTTTCTCAGGACGTGCCTGCACTGCTTGTGAAAAAAAAAAAAAAATAAACAGAACATTGAATGTATGTCGCCAGCCGGTCAAATACGTTAAATAAACCTAACAAATGGGGCTAAATAAAGCTAAGACCATTTAGCAACACACATCCAATATCAAGAGCTACAGGCAGTGCAGACAGTAGGGAGAGTTTTAAAAAGGCAAATACAGGTGAATGGACCTCGGGTAGAGAGAAACACATGCCCCAGAATAGAGAAAAAAACTCACCCTGTGGGGCTGACCAGGGTGACCCTGGGAACTAAAAAGTACCTAACCCCACCCAAGTCCCCCAGGGCAGACCCGGGTGGGGGTGGACGCACTGGAGAGTGAAAGTGGTGGAGTGAGGGAGGCCGGAAAGGAGAGAGTTGCAATAGTCGATGCGAGATAGGATGAGAGAGACAGCAAGTTTGGTGGCAGCTTCGGTAGTGAGGTATTTTCTGATCTGACTGATGCGGCGGAGGTGGAAGTAGCATGCCTGGGCCGTGGCGGAAACAAAGCTGGTCATGGAAAGAGAGGAATCGAGGATAACGCCGAGGTTTTTGGGCGAGTCAGAGAGGGAGATGGGGTGCTGTCGAGTTGAAGGTGGAGGGAGGGAGGGAGCTGGGAAAGTTTCTGGCGAGTGCCTACCAGCATGGCTTCCGTTTTGTTGTCATTCAGTTTAAGCTTGTTTGCTGTCATCCAGTTTTTCAAGTCTTCGTAGCAGTCAGCCGTGCGAGTCAGTAGTGACTGAGTGTTGTCGAGTTTGTCTTTGTCTAGTAGTTTTGAGTCGTCAGCGTAGAGGTGGTGGTGTATGTAGTGAGACTGGATGATGTTGGACAGGGGAGACGTGTAGAGTGTGAAAAGGACCGGGCCCAGGACGGACCCCTGTGGAACTCCGCAGGAGAGCGTGACTGGGTTGGAGGAGACGCCATCGATGGTGACGGACCGCTGTCTGTTGGAGAGATAGGAGAGAAACCAGGAGTGAGCAGAGTCAGTGATGCCAAAGGAATGGTGAAGGCGGTGGAGGAGGATAGAGTGGTCTATAGTGTCGAAGGCGGCAGAGAGGTCGAGTAGTGTAAGAAGGGAGATGTTGCCCGAGTCGATGGAGAGAAGCAGGTCGTTTAAGATATGTAGAAGGGTTGTTTCAGTGCTGTGATGTTTGCGATAGGCAGACTGGAAGGGACTGAGGAGGTTGTTGTCGGCGAGGTGGAGGTTGAGCTGGTTGAGAACGACCTTCTCAAGAAGCTTTGACAGGAAAGATAGATTGGAGACTGGGCGATAGTTTTTGAGTTTGTTTGGGTCGAGGTTGTGTTTTTTTACGAGGTTGTGTTTTTTGAGGAGAGGACGGACGATGACGGACTTGAAGATATCAGCGACGGAGCCGTTCTCTAGAAATGTGTTGATGATGTCGGTAATGAATGGCAGAAGTTTTGGAAGGCTGTCCCGGTAGAGAGAAGCTGGGAGAGGGTCTAGTTCGCAGGTTTTGAGAGGCATGGACTTTATGGTCTTGAGGACTTCATCCTGAGAGACGGGCTGGAAGGACGAGAGGGGGGGTGCCGGAAAAGGGGGTGTTGGGAGGGCAAGGTGGAGAAGGCAGAGCGTCGAGTTAACCCATATCCCTTAACCCATATCATACTGAGGCTAAAAGCTTCAAATTTGTACACTGCCATATGCAAGGTACATTATAGTACTTACAGATGAGGAAATAAACCAATGGCTTTAGTTCAAGGGTGGTGCCAAAATAGCTTGGTGCCTAGAGGCGCCAAGCTATTCTGGCATTACCCTTGAATTATTTTAGTCAAACTTATTTCACACAAACTGAAAAAGGGACTTGGCTTTTTGATATCTGGGCAGGTAGTGAGGAGGTGGAAGAGGTTGTCACTGACTGCTGTCCCATTAGCCATTTCAATTCCAAATAATAAGGGTTAATTACTAACTGAAACCGGCCTCCGTAGCGCAGTGGTTAGCGCGTCGGACTGGCGGCCGGGAGATCCGGGTTCGAATCCCAGCCGAGTCAAGCGGGATTTTTCCTACCTGGGTCGGCTCTTACCCAGAGCGGGTGTGCTATGGACCCAATGGGAAGGCTGATGCCACTCAGCCGAGACTCACCCACTTCACAGGTGCGACTTTGGGGGTGTTACCCGGGTTATGACGCATCGCAAGGTGTGGATGATTACACGGCTGGCACCGCAGGTGTCCGCAAGTCCCGGGCCTGGTTAATACCAGGATATTTATGACAGGAAGCGTGGAATGCGGCCCTGTCACGCAGTCCCTAAAACCACATGGACCACCATGGCCTCATCATATCATCCTCATCATCATGCAAAAAGTAAAAACGCTATTCCAGGTGCCTCTGACCCCTCGAGTCTCCGTCTCATGGTGACCTCAGCCCGGTCCGGCCTCTAGGAGCCCTAGGTGCGCGGTTGTCTTCGGCCAGACCCTGCTGCTGTGCGTGGAAGGACGTAGTGGTTGACTCGCCACCTCTGGGGGGAGCTCTCACTCGTCGACTCCGTGACTAGCAAGAAAAATGTTAAGTAGGAAGACCACCGAAGTGACTCGGCAGTAGTGCGGAGTTTCCTCCGGAGGGAGTCCCTTAACCTGACATATATACAGCAGCGGGGCCGGGAGTCTGGCTGTGGCAACTGGTAGGCCTGGGTGAGCACACTGGGGTTGATTGGGGTGAGCGGCGTGGGATGAGGTCGACAGAGGAAAACTTGGAAGTAGCAAAAAAAAAAAAAAAAAAAAAAAAAAAAAAAAAAAAAAAAAAAAAAATTACTAACTGAAAGGTATCTTCCCATTCATTACACTGGGAGAGACCGGAATGACATTCATGTAGTATACAAATGAATCACCCAAAAGAGAATTAATTATTACTAATATTAGATAACTAAATGAGCACATAACCTGTACCATTTGCTGGAGTACTACCCAAACATACCCACTTTGGGAGTACACCACAAGTACACTTCAATTCAAGTGAGATGCTTTGCATCTTACTTTAAAAAAAATGTACTTGTGGCATATTCCTGTGCGCGTATGTCTGGAGAGTATTCCCACACACAGTATAGAAAGCACTGAACTTACCTGTGCCCCAAGTTCTTTGAGTCGAGAGAGCTCTGCCTCAATTTTGTTCCTGCCCGTCAGCCCGGTGATTCCAAGTCTACGGACCTCCAAGCGCGCAGTCTCAAGATTGAACACAGGATGTGCTGACTTCTTAGCATGACTGTCTTTTGAAGAAGTGGCCTGAATTTAATTCAAACAACAATAGCCATTATCTTTTTACTGGTTAATTTAGTGCCTAGAAAAGGAAAATACAGCCCAACTGCGGGAGACACCTAGATCCTCGTAAGGCCCTGCAAATGTGGGGGCTGATGATGATCTATGCCTCTTGATGACACTTTTTGGTATCCATGGTCCTTGGCCTGCTACGGTTCTTTGGCATTGAATTAACAAAGATTTCACTTTCAGAAACACAATTGCATACAATGGCAGGTTACAGGTTGACATTAAACACTGCTGAAATTATTTTACTGACCCACAACAAATAAAGGAACACAGAGAAATTTGCTGTAACAACAAAGCAGTGTTCATTCTGATGCAGTTAACTATCAACCCAAAGCCAGCCTACAAATTATGAAAGACACACTAATTTATTGTTAACAAATGTACAAACATTTTGTTTGTTTATTCTGTCATGTGGTTTGTTTAAACAAAATTCACTGTATCAATCAGGATGCATGAGTGAAACATTTAATATACAAAACTAGATGACTAGTGCACGGACATAATATGCACTGCATGCCGATTAACACATTTAATGTGCGCCACAACCCGTGCTCCTCCCCCCCCCCACCCCCCTCTACCCAGAAAGAGTCCAACTGCAGGAATCGGCGTTACTGTGTATCCTGTCCAGCGCTCACTCAGTAGGTGCGTATTTTACTATAAATATAATCATGGGTAAATTTATCATCGAAAAGCAACACATAACTTGAACAAGCTGTCTTCTTCTTCCTGTTGAGAGTAGGTTCCTCGTGAAAGTTACCGACTCTGCGCTAAAGTGCACCAGTTAGAGCCAATAACTATGGTTAAAAGATAAAATTACTTACGTAGGGCATTACGGCACACATGTATTATGTTCCTCCACCATCTAGTTTTGTATGAAATGTTTCACTCGTGCATCCTCATTGATACAGTGAATTTTGTTTAAACAAACCACATGACAAAACAAACACACACACACAAAATGTTTGTGCGTTTGTTGACAATTAATTAGTGTGTCTTTCATAATTTGTGGACTGCCCTTGAATGATAGTTAACTGCTTCAGAATGAACACTGCTTTGTTGTTACAGCAATTCTCAAATTTCTATGTGTTCCTTTGTTTGTTTTGGGTCAGTAAAATAATTGCAGCAGTGTTTAATGTCAACCTGTACCTTGCCATTGTATGCAATTGTGTTTCTGAAAGTGAAATCTTTGTTAATTCAATGCCAGAGTGGGGACTGACTGCAGATGCTGGAGACTGCAGTTGAGTTAACTGTCCATATGTAAGAATTATGCCAATAAATCTTAATGAAATTGCTACCTCGCTTTTCTGCTCTTTACTCCGTTTGGCGGGATTGTGAAAAGTGACCACCTCCACCTCGTTTGATGACACTGAAGCGTTTTGTTTTGTTTGCGTCGCGTGCCTTTTTATGCGCGCCGCCATCTTGTCTTGATTATTAAAGGGGAAGCACTTAGCGTCCTAAATTAAGTTTAACTGAGTGGTTATTTCCCTTTGTATAGCCACCCCCCCCCCTCTCTCTCTCTCCCGTTCTCTCTCTCTCTCTCTCCCGTTCTCTCTCTCTCTCTCTCTCTCTCTCTCTCTCTAGGGGCGGATTGTGGAGTGGGTTGGAGGGTTCCTGAGGTTTCAGAAGCCCCCGTGCCCTCCAAGGCCAAAATTCAGTAAAAAACAAAAACAAAACTACAACAAAGTCTCCGGGATGGGGGCCGTGGGTGGGTGGAACCCCCAGTCACCCCCCCCCCCCCCCGAGCTCCCCCCAATCCCCAGGGTAAAATTTGTTCAAAATGCTGAACGAAGTCCCTTTTTTCAGTTTTTCAAAATGCTGTAACGAAGTCCTTTTTTTTAGTTTGGACTTTGCCCACCCCCACTCCCCGGGTGTGTGTGTGTGGGGAGGGTGTGTGTGTGTGTGTGTGTGTGTGTGTGGGGGGGGGGGGGGGGGTCCAAACTGAAAAAGGGACTTGGCGGCTTTTCGATATCTGAGCGGGTAGTGAGAACTTAGGGGTGGAAGAGGTTGTCACTGACTGCTGTCCCCTTAACCATGCAGAATGATGATCCACGTCGCTATTACAGTGAGGCCCCATACCAGAAGTGCAGGCGCCTCATCCGGCAATGCAAGGGAAACAATTACCTTCCCTTGAGCGACAAATCTACACATACAATGCTCTGGTTGTTGAGCTTTAACCATAAACAAACGGCGATCAGGGTTTTTTTTTTTTTTGGTGTTGTTGCTCAAAACGACACTGAAGTGTCGGTATAGGTTTGAACTGTCGGCCTACCAAATCGATATTGCAAATAATCAACAACGAAACTCACATGTCGGATTAACGAGGACAAAACTGATTAGTTTATTTTGTTCTTGTTATTTCAAATGAAGAAGATCGTGTTGTGTTATTGGAGTTGTTATGTCTTTCCCTTAATAATAATAATAATTACGGTATTTATAATGCGCTTATCTTATAATAATTATAACTCTAAGCGCGCACTCACAACTGCTCGCACACGCATGCGCACGCTTTAGACAATGACTCACGTGACACAAATAGTGAAAATACATTACGACGGTCAGCTTGGGGTGGGGAGTGTGGTGATATAGTGCTAGAACTGTTGAAAGAGGTGAGTTTTGAGGGCGGACTGAAGGAGAAGAGCGAGTGTTTCTGACGGAGATAGAGTGGGAGAGTCTTCCAGGTAGATGGACCGTATACTGAGAAGGAGCGGGGGCCGAAAGTGCTGAGTTTGGTGCGGGGGATGAGGACTGAGGCGGAGAGGGTCGGAGAGGAGCGGAGGGAGCGGGGAGGAGTGTAGGGGTGAAGTAAGTTGGAGAGATAGGCAGGAGCGCAGTTGTTCATGGATTTGTAGCAGAGAGACAGAATCTTGTATTGGATGCGTTGGGGGATGGGGAGCCAGTGAAGGAGCTTGAGCAGGGGAGTGATGTGGTCGGATTTTTTCTTTCTGAGGACGAGGCGGGCAGCATTGTTCTGGACGCGCTGGAGAGTGAGAGTGGTGGAGTGAGGAAGGCCGGAAAGGAGAGAGTTGCAATAGTCGATGCGAGATAAAATGAGAGAGACAGCGAGTTTGGTGGCAGCTTCGGTAGTGAGGTATTTTCTGATCTGACTGATGCGGCGGAGGTTGAAATAACATGCCTGGGCCGTGGCGGAGACGAAGCTGGTCATGGAAAGAGAGGAATCGAGGATAACGCCAAGGTTCTTGACCGAGTCAGAGAGGGAGATGGGGGTGCTGTCGAGTTGAAGTATGGAGAGAGGGAAGGAGCTGGGAAAGTTTCTGGCGAGTGCCTACCAGCATGGCTTCTGTTTTGTCGTCGTTCAGTTTGAGCTTGTTTGCTGTCATCCAGTTGTTCACGTCTTCATAGCAGTCAGCCGTGCGAGTCAGTAGTGTCTGAGTGTTGTCGAGTTTGTCTTTGTCTAGTAGTTGTGAGTCGTCAGCGTAGAGGTGGTGGTGTATGTGGTGAGATTGGATGATGTTGGACAGGGGGGAGGTGTAGAGTGTGAAAAGGACCGGGCCCAGGACGGACCCCTGTGGAACGCCGCAGGAGAGCCTGACTGGGTTGGAAGAGACGCCGTCGATGGTGACGGACTGCTGTCTGTCGGAGAGGTAGGAGAGAAACCAGGAGTGAGCAGAGTCAGTGATGCCAAAGGAGTGGTGAAGGCGGTGGAGGAGGATAGAGTGGTCTATGGTGTCGAAGGCGGCAGAGAGATCGAGTAGCGTAAGAAGGGAGATGTTGCCCGAGTCAGTGGAGAGAAGCAGGTCGTTAAGAATATGTAGAAGGGCTGTTTCAGTGCTGTGATGTTTGCGATAGGCAGACTGGAAGGGACTGAAGAGGTTGTTGTCGGCGAGGTGGAGGTTGAGTTGGTTGAGGACAACCTTCTCAAGAAGCTTGGACAGGAAAGAGAGATTGGAGACTGGGCGGTAGTTCTTGAGTTCGTTTGGGTCGAGGTTGTGTTTTTTGAGGAGAGGACGGACGATGGCGGACTTGAAGATATCGGGGACGGAGCCATTCTCTAGAGATGTGTTGATGATGTCGGTAATGAAGGGCAAGTTTTGGGAGGCCATCCCGGTAGAGGGAAGCTGGGAGGGGGTCTAGTTCGCAGGTTTTGAAAGGCATGGACTTTATGGTCTTGAGGACTTCATCCTGAGAGACGGGGCGGAAGGACGAGAGGGGAGTGCCGGAAAAGGGGGGGTCAGGAGGGCAAGGCGGAGAAGGCAGAGTGTCGAGTGTGTTGCGCAGAGTTTGGATTTTGTCGGAGAAATAGGAGGAAAAAGCGGACGGAAGTTCTTCTTTGCTGTGTGTGTTGGGAAGAGGAGAGTCTTTAGAAGTGCCTAGGAGTGTGTTCATGGTAGCGTAGAGGGTTTTGGAAGAAGTGGATTCCAGGATTTTGTTTTGAAGGTGTTTGCGTTTGGAGTCGGAGATCATTCTGCAGACTTTGGATCTGGTGGTTTGGAAGATTTCTCTGTGAACGGTGAGGTCAGATGAGCGCCAGCGGCGTTCCGCTTGTCGACGCTCGCGCTCGGCCTCAGCTATGTCGTCAGTGAGCCAGGGGGAGGGGAGTCGGTTGGGTATGGAACAGGAACATTACTGAATAAAATAAAATAATAATACGGAATAATACTAATAATGATACACCTACGAATACTACTACTTATAAAATACTGCTACCAATAATAGTAATATAGTCTACTTCGCTTGTAAACACATTTTGCCCCAGGACCGAAATCCCCAAATTTTGAAGTTGTCCTCTGAAGGACTGTATTACAATTCTAGAGACAGATCGAGCAAATAGTTCAAGGGTGGTGTCAGAATAGCTTGGCGTCTAAGGGCGCCAAGCTATTCTGGCACCACCCTTGAACTATCATGCTTGATGATCCATGTCTTGCTGTCACAGTGGTGTTTCGGGTCTGAATGAGTTAACAAGGTCAGATATAGCAAAAGTTGTATACACGGCAACAAAAATGTTTCACTGTGTGGTGACGACAGCACTTTGTATATAAATTATTGTCTTACAAAAAAACTGCGGATATGACACTGAGAAAACGGGGTCCGGCTCTGACGATTTGTTACATCCAGAGATAACTATAATCATATAGCAATAATAATAATAATAATAATAATAAGTTGATCATCATCATCATCATCATCATCATCATCATCATCATCGTAATCATCATAAATATAATCATAAGAATGAGAACTTATATAGCATCTCTCCTGACTCAGTGTCAAGTCGGCAAAGTACATCTGACCGGTGTCGGCCGCAGCAGGTCCGCGCACGACTGTGCGCGGGCCTACTGCGAGGCCGACTTCGGCTATATGATCTTGTCCCTTTTGGCGGCGAGGTTCCTCTTGTGCAATCACGATCTGGACTGAAGTTCATAGATCATCATAGTGAGCTCCCGCCCGACGGCACTGACGTCTTCATTTTGTCCAGTCTGGCCGCGCACACATGGACTCAGCACCATGCACCGCCGAGACTAAAAGCTAAACGCGATCCAAATGCAAGAGACAGATCCCCATGAGCCCCCGCAATCACGGGGGTTCATGATAATCTATGCCTCTTGCTAAAACCATTTTGTAGACGGAAAATGGACATAGGTTTAACCTATCTTTCATCTCAGTCTCTGCACACTCTCTGTGTGTGCCGTGTGTGTGTGTGTGTGTGTGTGTGTGTGTGTGTGTGTGTGTGTGTGTGTGTGTGTGTGTGTGTGTGAGACTGAGTGTCATCTGTGTGTGTGTGTGTGTGTGTGTGTGTGTGCGCGCGCGTATGTATGTGTGTGTTTGTGTGTGTACGTGCCCTGTGTGTATCTCTGCTTGTGCATGTAAGCGAGCCGGCATACGTTGGCATGGTGCGTTTGAGCGAGCTAGCGAGGGAGAGAAAGAGTTTTGCCGTGAACCAGATCCTCCGCACATCCTTCTGTTGCTAGGCCTTGGCCAAGTCCATCCTTCTTTGATCCCTGACATCAAACACCATGTACCCGCAAGCTCCATAGATCCTCATGGGCCCCCGCAAGTATGCGGGGGCTCATGAAGGATCTATGCCTCTTGCGCACTCATTTACATCCATTGAACCGTAATCGACGATGATCATTGATTGCTCGAACGATGATCTGGGATGATTCAAGCAAATCCATACCCCCATCGACAAACATCGTTAACATAAGTCATGAAAGAGGCATGGATCCTCATGAGACCCCGCAAGCTTGTCTGGGCTCATGAGGATCTATGCCTTTTGCTTGTCCATTTTCATCTTTTGGGCCTTAATCGACGGATGGTCCCTGGTTCCTCAGAAGATGTGGGATGATTCAAGAACGATGTCAATATGACGATGACTTCCCAACTTATTGCACCTGTCGCTCGTGGAACATGCAGATGTGTGATAGGTAAGCAGGGGGCCGACATAGATCATGCGCCTTTCTCAAAGAGCAGTCAAGCGTTTTTATTTATTTATTTCTTTATTTTTTGTATAGCAAATTTGTTTTTACAAGTCGAAGACCAGGGCACTGCGTTATCTCTTTATAATTGTTATTATTATTACTATTATTATTATTACTTGTAGCAGTGCTGAGTAATATAATTTATAGTAGTAGTAGTAGCAATAAACGGCAATGTATCGTTTCGAAATATTTTAACCTTGTCATTGCCGACAAAAAAGTGAACATGATCCATATGCAAGAGACATAGATCCCCATGAGCCCCCGCGACTGGGGTGGGGGGGGGGGGGGCTCATGACGATCTATACCTCTTGCTGAGTACCAGTTTGTATCCATGTTTCTTGGACGGTTGTGGCTTTTGGTCGTTGAATGACTGAAGCAAGATTTCAGAAACAAAACTGATGTATGTACAGTGGCAGGGAAGGGGTTAAGCCTTCATTTGTGATTTGCTTCGTGACGTCGTGACAGTTACATCTCCCACCCGGCCCACCCCGACTCTGCAGCATGTGGGGCTGGGCGGATTTCAGTTTTGGCGTTCAAGCGGCTCTGAGAAAGTTGGCGTTGGCTGCACTGCGGCCAGGGTGGGAGGGGGGGGGGAGGGGTCTTTGAGCCGCTGTAATTGCAGTTTGCCCGAATTATCACCTGAAAGACCCGCGCTCTGTTTGAAATGTAACCCTCCGCTTGACAGTGCAAACACCCATAGCGCTTTTCGCGTGTTGTTGTCAGGATGGCGGACGACTGACTGCTGGCCTAACTCGCGGCCTCAGTCGCTACCTCCAGTAAGCTCCCGACAAAGGGAGATAAGAGCGAAATGTAGGAGGAGATAACTCGTATGTGAAACGTAGGAAGAGGAGATAAGTCGCACCTGGACTGACCACTGAGCTTGGAGCTGCGGTTGTACGGAAATATGGAGTCGGGCAAGTATTGAATTTTGTGACCTGTGTCGGCTGAGTTTGAAAGTACTGCACAGCCTTACTTTTAAAACCTCAATGACTTCCTGTGTCTGAGGGTGTAAACGGTGAACTGAATACAACGGCAGTACTGCCAGCTCAGTAGAGGCCTTGATTCTCATGAGTCCCTGCACTCCGCAGGCGCTCATGAGAATCTTTGCCTCTTGAAGTGCAAATGGAAGACCATGTTTTAGAATCAGTCTTGCCTATTCACTGAGTATTTAATACTCAAATGGACACATTCGTTTGCAGATCCAAATTTTGACCTGCTCGCCAGCACTGAAGAGGCGGCCGAGCATACACTATGATTATCATGAGCCCTTTGCAGATGCGGGGCCCGTGAAACTCTATGCCTCTTGCAGATGCAAAGAAATGACCAAGAACTGTATAAACCAAACTGAGAAAGTAGCGGTTGGCGGCACAGCGCGTATACTACTATAGAGCCCAAAGGAAAGGTGGACAGATCGCAAACTGGCCAACGGCACGCCATGGGGTTTCACAGCCGGTAATGATCTGTCCGTGTGCAGTTCTTATACCAACGATATACAGAAAGACTGGATCTGGTCAAAGAGCGTACCTAGTGCGCGGCAAAGGCCGTCGGGCCGACAGCGGCCGACGTCGGCCCGTGACGGCCTCAATTTGCACATTGGGCAGAGGTTTTGCTAGCGTAGCGTCTATACTCTTTGGTCTCGTCTCACGCTTGGCCCGGCCATGACGTCGTTGGCTTTCACAAGCTAGTTTGGTCCTAAGACTAACGCCACAGAGACTAAAGCACTGAATCAATCTTCATCCATGGGCGTACTCAGTGCGCTGTACCGCCGGAAAATGTCGAAACGATAAAGGATCCCTATGGACTTTAGGTCGTTTGTCATCATGAGTTAATTAACCCGTTCAGTGCCAGTTGATGCAGATCGTGTTTCTGCATTCTTTGTTAATTCAACACCAAAATGTTCTAGCTTTCACAAAGATAAACCCAAACGGAAAAAAAAAAAAAAAAAAAAAAAAAAAAAAAAAAAAAAAAAACAACAACAACAAAACAACAAAACAAACAAACAAACAACCCCCCCCCCCCCCAACAAACCCGCGCTTTGAAAAGACAGTTACAACACAATTTATTTTTGTCTTTCCTTAACTTGTTTCTTTCTCCGTTGGATTCAAGTTCTTCTCTGCATTTACACGCCCGGCAGTACTTTTTGGCCAGGATTCTAGCTTCCAGGGGAACATGGATCCAAAGTGGTGTCAGCAAGAGGCATAGATCCTCATGAGCCCCCGCAACTGAGGGGGCTCATGAGGATCTATACCTCTTGCACATGTTCAGATTTTCTCGGCAGTGAACGTGTGGAGGTAATTTAAAAGTGGGGGCACCGAAACGGGTCTGCACAAATGTTCACCCAATTGAACCCACCACCTTTCGGACGAAAATTGATCCACCCAGGTCTCCTGACAAAGTTTACGGGCCATTCGACCCCCAAACGAGACACAAAAAAATGGCACACAATCGCCAGCCCACGAACACAGGCCTACCCTAGCAGAAGTACAAAGTGGTGATACACATCCCAAAAAAGGATGATTCGTCTTGTACTTTTAATGATCGCAAGTTAGTTTTTTTCGTGGGCTGGTGATTGGATGCAGTAAGGAAACGGTCAAGGGCAGGGGCGGATCAGTTACCTCCGGGAGGTGTGTGTGTGTGTGTGTGTGTGTGTGTGGGGGGGGGTGGGGGGGTGGGGTTTCCAACTTTTTGTTTGGGGCCTTCAACCTGACACGAACGGCCTCCCCGACGCTAAACCGTCTTCCCGCAGTCGCCGAAAAATGAAACAAGTGGGGTGTGTGTGTGTGTGTAGGGGGGGGGGGGGATTCGGAACCACTGGAACCTCACCCCCCCCCCCCCCGCCCCCCCCCCCGAAGGGATCTAACTGTTTGTTTGTCCAACGCTGAGTAATTTATTTCATTTATTGCCCTTGGTGTGTGTACTGCATCTACGAGCGCTTTTCTGAACTATTTGGTTTGTGTGTAACCAGCACTGTAGTGTGACCTACTTTACTGACGAAAGCATAACACGTGCACTGTACGTTAAAAGCAAAAAATAAAAAAAATCATACGAAGATAATAATTTAAAAAAAATATGACACGTAACCGCTTAGCCTAAGTAGATTAAAGCGGCTTATCGTCTAATCTGGACTTAAAATCGCATGGCGCCGCACAGACGACAAAAAATAATCTACAGAGAATCAATCATAATGCGCGAGGGATCAGCTAGTTCCACTAATTCATGTCAAGAGGGATTCGCGTAGCTCTGGTCACTGAATGGAAACCGGCACTACACTTCCGATACGCATTAGAAACCGAGCTATGCGTTCCACCCGTCTTGGCCTTTGCAGTTATGACACGCAGCCGGTGGTGATAGGTTGACCGGGATAGTTCAAGGGTAGTGCCATATTTGCTTGGCGCCTAGGCGGCAAGCAAATCTGGCACTACCCTTGAACTATAACCGTCAAGGACGAACCAGACTGTTTCGTGCAACGCAGATGATCTTGCCATTCATAACTTTATAAATCTTATAGAGAAAACGTTCGCAATTGTTTTGTAGCACTGAAATTCAGTATATTGTATAATTCTTAATGACATTACGCAAAAGAGCCAGGTTTTTGGCACTTGTGCATTGACGATGTACATTTTAGATACCTAAGACTTCTCAGCGTAGGACTCTCGATCGGAAGGCCGTAAGTTCGAACCCAAAAGCGGGAACTTAGAAAGACCAGTATACAACCAGCTCCGTTTCGTTTTACTCGTACGAAAGGAAACTGATGACTGCCGAATCTACTCGGTGCCCTGTCGTTAACCCTTTGCGTCAGTCGGTAGCGGTTTTAGTCGCGATGATTCCTACAGGAATCATCGCGACTAAAACCGCTACCGACACGCAAAGGGTTAACTTCACCTTTGTGGTTGTAAGATCGATACATTCCCCGCGAAATTAGAGCCGATTTATTAAAAAAAAAAAAAGAAAGAAAAGACGTCGTCACGTAATTCTGCAGCTATTCCAAAAAGACCCTAGCATCTACAGTATCGACTGGTGCTTAGCCGCTGCGGAAGGCTTCAAATATCAATCTAACAAGGTGTGAAAATGTAGGGGTAAGACTGTTGTGTTGTTGCCTTGATCTCATTTATTCAGTCGCTCATCCGCAGTAGGCCTAATGTAGTTGTCCCCCGTCTCCCTCGCTTTTGTCTTGGTCGTCTGCTCGTAGCGGATTATCAAGGGAAGCAACTGTCACTTTCTGTGACAACTGGATGATTGATGCGAAAAAGTTCGAAAGAACTTAGTCACGAGCTTTACTACTCTTTCCACAGGGTAATGTCCGCTGTCACGTGTAATATCCCCTGACAGCGGTTTCAAGTCTAGTTTTGAGGTTTGAAGCCGCTGTAAGGGGATATTACTCATGAACGTTTCCTCGTCCTGTGTACTCTTCCGTTAGTGTCACCGCACGTGCGTTTTGTGTCGCGGCTTTGGATTGGTTGACGACGGGAGCACGCGCGGAACGAGACAAGATAATTGGGTCGGCAGGAGGTGACACTCTGATCCCTAGATCGGCAAGAATAATCTCCCTTTTAGCCAACGTGACATCAGGTGGCCACTGCGCATATTGTTCATACACACACGCACGAACGCACTCACACGTACACGTGCATATACACACTTCCATTTCCATCTTGTTGCTCTTTTTTCTTCCGAGGAAATATTCTCCTTTTCTGTCTTCCTTCCTTTTATCACCCCTTTCTTTCTATTGTGGTCATGTACGTTTATTTGTGAACAGCGGAAATGTGTGTTTTCCAGCCAACATATCATCAGAAAACTTGACTGCCAATCTTCGAAATAAATCGGACCAACTTTTGCCCCCCCCCCCCCCCTCCCCATCCCCCTCCCCCTTCCATCCCTCTCCTCGCTTATTTCTTCTTTATATTCATTTCTTTATGACCTTGTTTATGCTGAATTCACGCATGAGTGATTCTGTTCAACGAACGAACCCCAACAACGAACGACAGGGAATCAAGGTGGATAAGCAGATTGTACTGTGAGCATAGCCATCACTTCTAACATCTCTAAGAGGCATAGATCCTCATGCGCTTCTCGGGGGTGTTTGACGTGTTGTCTGTGCTCATGGTACACGATGTTTATCCGCCGTGACTTCGCTCTTGCTTGTTGTTGGTTGTCGTTCGGTGTAGCCGTAACCTCACTATTGTACAAAAACAGGGTACGTATCTTGTCCACTTTCAAATTAACACATCTTCTACTTGCTTTATAACGATGATTCTACGATATTTCGGCACCACCCTTGAACTATCATGGTCGATCTACATATGTACTATAAATTTATCAAGGCGGAATACAAGCAATGCTTGTATTTCAGTCAGTAGCACGACGTGTGTACTTGCCCCAACAGTCCCGTTCAACATGTTCTTCACGTGCGTCCTGAACCATGCAATGCACGACCTCGAGAGAGGAGTGTACATGAGGTACGGACTGAATGGCTCTGTCTTCGACCTCCGCAGACTAAACGCCAAGACCAAGACGCCAGACAAACTGATCCTCGAAGCACTGCTTGCTGATGACTGTGTCCTGATGTCGCACTCGGAGTCTGACCTCCAGGTCGTCGTGGACAAGTTTGCCACAGCGTCTCAGCTCTTCGGCCTCACCATCAGTCTCAATAAGATCGAAGTCCTGCATAAGGCTACTACTCCAGGCTCTACAGCGTCTCCTAACATCAGCATGGACGGCACTGACCTGAAGACTGTCGAACACTTTATATACTTGAGGAGTATCATCTCTTCAGATGGTTCTCTTGACATAGAGATTGCAGCTCGAATCAGCAAGGCCAGCCAGTGACTGGGTTGCCTGTGTGATGAGCCACATAAGCTTTAGGCTGTCAATCAGGATCAAAGTGCACAAAGTAGTTGTACTCATAACCCAACGTCTTCGGGCCTACGACGGCCGCAGTGGGCCCGAGGACCTTTGCTTAATGGGAAGCCTTTTGCATGATTACGCTGTACAGGAAGCACATCAAACAGCTTGAACGTTTCCACGCGAAATCTCTGCGGTCACTCATGGGCATCAAATAGCAGGATAGGGTGACAAACCTAGAAGTTTTGGACAGGGCTGGGCTTGTCAGCATAAAGGCCATGATAGTAAAGGTGCAGCTTCGCCAGACGGGCCACTCGATACGCATGGACAGCTCCCGTATCCCACGCCAGCTTTTCTATGGAGCCCTTGTACAGGGCCACAGAAATCAGGGACGCCCAAAGAAGCGATGCAAGGGCTGTATCAAGGACAGCCTCAAGCACTGCGGCATCCCTGCATGAGAACTTGAGGCCCGTGCACAGGACAGAACAGACTGGCGTGCTGCGATAAAGGAGGCCTGTTCTATCTTTGAAATCAGCCGGCGGGATCGAGTCACCAGTGTCAGAGAAGACAGGAAGGCCTCAACATACACCCCTGCCACGACGTCGTTCCAGTGCCACCTCTGCACCCGAGTGTGCACCTCCAAGACTGGACTTGCCAGCCACAAACCGGGCCCACTTTCGAAGAATGCACAACAACTGACATCATCGACCCCGATGATCAACCTACGACGCCGACGACGAGCACAACAGAACTTGTTTTGAAATGAGCGACCACTCTTATGAGAGATCACCTGTCATTAACCCTTGCCCTGCCATTGATGGAAGTTGGTGTTCACTCGCTGTGGCAGCTTGAGTGCGCCCTCTCCCATTTTTTGTCTCTATATTTGGATTATTGAATGCTACGTTAGATTTTCTACCACCAACGTGTTGCTGATGTCCTGGGCTACATTTTGGTGTATGTTTTGTGCAGTTTTACCACCGGACATGAGAGTTCTGTGGATACTTGTATTCCTGGAACTGTTTGCCATAGCAGTGCACAGCCAGTTCACCCGTGTTACCACAGGCCCTGCTCTTATCTGCAATGCGGCTACAGCGGCTGCGCCTGTCTTCAACAGTGCTCATGCACCCTTTGGTCCAACTGCACTTGACTTCAACTGGCCTACTTCAGTGTGTACTCTTCAGTCGCAGTGTGTGTCGCACGTGTGTACACATACAACTGTGCCTCACGCTGACTGTTGCAGTACTTCGTGTATTGACTCTGCTTCCCACTTGTCAGTTGCTGACAATTTGTCTCCATCTTCTGTGCGGATACCCTACAGCAGAGAGGCACTTCTGGCGTTCGATCATCATTTGCATGCTGTTTCACAATCCCTGTGCTGGAAGCTACATGATCTCTGCATACATTCAAGATCCTCTGCGCTGCCATGCCTTCGGCGACGTAAGAAAAAGCGTCCTTATAGGGCTGGTCGCCGTTGTCAAGGTAGGAGAATTGCAGTTGTTAACTTGACAACGAAATCAGAGAGACACAAAGCATGGATTCACGAGGGGTGTCAAGATAACTTGATTCATATCTCCTTATCAACATCCAATCGTCCACACAAAACTAATGGACTGAAAGTGGCTCTATTCAATGCACGTTCAGTTGCGTCTCCAGAGAAACGAACTGAAATAAGCAACTTTATATATGACAATGACATTGATGTCTTGTTTTTGACTGAAACTTGGCTAAAACCGGGTGGTGACGAGGCGAAATGTGCCGAACTCAGTTGCCCCTGCTGGCTTCACCGTCAAGTCATTCCCACGTCCGTCTCGGGGTGGCGGTCTTGCCATCATTTTTCGAGATGACCTTGTGCCCTACTTCTCCTGTAACACTGCATTTGCATTCGAACATTGTTCCTTTGAACTAGCACACGTAACCCTTACGCTACCAAGCAAGCCAGTACAGTTCTTCATTCTCTACCGGCCCCCTCCTAACCGCAAAAATAAGCTGACTGATGCCATGTTCCTTGATCAGTTTTCTGATTTATTTGAATACAGCAACTCACTCCCAGGTAACCTTGCTATTTTGGGAGACTTCAACTTCTACTATGACTGAACGCAGAACTCTAGTACTATGAAACTAATGGATCTTTTGAGTGTTTTTCACCTTGAACTGTCTGTTCGTCAGCCAACTCATAAGCATGGACATACTCTTGATTGGCTACTACACCGACCAAGTGATAATTTCGTTCGGTCTACTTATGTGTCACATGCACTTGAGTCTGATCATCTATGCGTGATTGCTGATCTAGTTGTTTCAGTGCCACCCTTTCAGCCTTTATTTGTGCAAAAACGAAACGTTCGTGCTATTGATCGCCTGGCTTTCAAAGCTGATTTGCATGAATATCTTAGCAAACACCCTGATCCCTCTGCGGGACAGTTTAACTCGGGTCTGAGATCACTACTTGACAAGCATGCTCCATCTGCTCGCCGTAAAGTGTCATGTCGGACATCCTCACCGTGGTTCAGCGCCGTGGGAGGCAAGCTTCTCGCTGCAAAGAGAGAGCGACGACAAGCTGAGAGACTATGGCTGTCCACTGGACTTACCGTACACAAGCAGATTTTCAGCGCTGCTAAGAAATATGTAACTCGTCTGGTACTCGTGGCGAAGGCAGCTTTCTTCAATGCCAAGATTGCAGCGTGCACCACCAGCAAGCAGCTTTATAATGTAACCAACAAACTGACTGCTAGAAGGGATCCATCTCCACTCCCGACCATTTTCTCGCCATTAGATCTGCCTGATCGGTTCTCAAATTTCTTTAATGAAAAAGTTCAGAACATTCGTGATAGACTTGATGGACTTATTTCACAGTCTCCATCACAGTATGACGTTCCCTTTTCTGGTCAGTGCCTCTCGTCCTTCAGGACCTGTCAGTGAACAGGAACTTCATACTGTGCTGAAGAGAACTGCAGAAAAGACTTGTAGTTTAGACCCACTTCCTACTACATTGCTGTACGAGTGTATTGGTGTTGTGCTTCCAGTCATGACCAACATTGTCAACGAGTCCCAGAGGTCTGGTGTTTTTCCGTCGGATTTCAAGTCCGCCATTGTTAAACCTTTGCTAAAAAGCCCTCTCTAGACCCTAACAATCTAACAGAATTACCGCCCTGTCTCAAACCTCCCTTTTCTCTCTAAGATCGTTGAGAAGGTTGTGTTGTCGCAACTTCTCGACCATCTGAACCTGAATAATCTTCTTAGTCCCAATCAGTCTGCTTACCGTGCAGGTCATTCCACTGAAACTGCGCTTGCAAAAATTCTGAATGAACTCCTCGAGGCTCTTGATGATGGCAAAGTATCTGTTCTCGCACTGTTAGACCTATCTGCTGCCTTTGATACGATTGACCATGACATTTTGCTACAACGTCTCTATTCTGTGTATGGCATTCATGAAACTGCTTTATCGTGGTTTAGATCATATCTGACAGACAGAACTCAGTGCATAGTTGTTAATGATAATCTATCCAGCCCATCCACCGTGCGCTTTCGCGTCCCACAAGGTTCAGTTCTTGGACCAGTCCTCTTTATCCTGTATGTTCAGCCACTGGCCAGTGTCTTTAACCGTTTCTCTATATCACATCATGCATTTGCAGATGATACTCAACTCCATGACTCATGTTCACCTGATCAGATTATGGACACAATCGAGAGCCTTCAGGAGTGTGTCTTGGATACTAAGATGTGGATGACTTCAAACAAATTACAGTTGAATGACGGAAAAACTGAGGCCATGATCATTGCTTCCCCGAGGTTGACGAAGACGCTGACACTCCCCCAGTCATTACAAATCTGTGGTGCCACTGTCCCCTTCTCCCCCCATGTAAAAAATCTGGGTGTCACACTTGATAGTAGCCTGTCCATGCGCCTTCATGTGAACAACGTTTGCAGATCCGCCTATACTGAACTGCGACGTATTGCTTCAGTCCGCCACTATCTGACACCTGAAGCAACTAAAGTACTTGTCTGCGCTTTTGTTTTGTCTAAATTAGACTATTGCAATGCTCTTTTGGCTGGCTGTTCCCAGTGTCTGATTGGTAAACTCCAGAAAATTCAAAACTCAGCTGCTAGGTTGATTCTTAGAGTCCCTAGATCAGATCATATCACACCCCATCTGTCTACCCTTCACTGGTTACCTGTAACAGCTAGGATTCAGTACAAAATTTCATGCCGGCATGACTCACAGTTGTATTACCTGTTCCTGCCCACACTACCTTGCCTCTCTTCTCCAGCTGTATACGCCCTCAAGACAGAATTTGCGCTCAGCTGCCGATTCTCGAGTTTTACGTATCCCTCTTGTCAAAACAAAGTCGTTTGGTGAGAGGTCATTCAGATACCAGAGCCCAGTTGTTTGGAATGACCTCCCACGCGAACTGAGATACGTGGATTCGAGAGAGGCATTCAAGCGAGCCCTAAAGACCCATATTTTTTCTGTCAGCTACAAATGACTTTGTCACACACCTGTCATGTTAAATCATCTCTATCTATGTTAGAAGTAGTGTGTATGTGGGTGTGTTTGTGAATGCCGGTATGAGTCCATAAGCGTAGCACTTTTGAATGGTGACTTTATAGCTTGTTTACAGAGTGCGTTGTATTTTGTTTTTGTACTTTTTGTAAATTGCATTTTTGTAATTAGTTATTTTTGTACATTAGTTTTTGTTAAGCGCCTAGAGCTCTAATCTGAGGTTAGGCGCTATACAAGTACTCATTATTATAATTATTATTATGTTCGTTTCTGAAATCTTGGTGTACTCAACGACCAAGACACCAACACCGTCCAGAAAACGTTGATTTAAATTGGTCTAAGCAAGAGGCATAGATCCTCATGAGCCCCCGCGATCGCGGGGGCTCATGAGGATCTATGTCTCTTGCATTTGGATAATGTTAACTTTCCTCGACAGTGAGGGGGTTAACGACCACCATTAAAGGCCATCAGCAGACGGGGGCTGAAAACAGTTTTCGAAAAACAAAAAAGACAGCTGTTTTGAAAACGCGCCGTGTGACACGGCACACAAAACTGTTTTTGAAAACAGTTTCCTACTGCTTCCAGAATTTAGAACCGATCTTAAAATCTCGCAACTGTTTCGGAAAACTCTGCTGCTTGAACCAATCAACGTGAAACAAAAGATCACGTGACGACCAATACGTAAAAATGGCGGCAACCAAAGCTCCATGCACGCGCCTTTTATATACCCAAGGTCGCACCCACCATCTCCTTTTTCTTCTCTTTCGCGTTTCGAGGATTATTTGTGCTGCTTGAATCAAAATGATGTCGTTGTCAGAACTTGGTTCTGCGATTTTGATACACAACAAGTACCTTTCACAACTCCCTTCACCAAACTGAAGATCGCCAAAGGGAAACAAGTATGGAAAATGTATACACGCAACACAACAAAGCTGTTTCTCGTGTGACACGCTCGAAGCAAAACAGTGTTCAAAAACTCTTTGTTTTAGAAAACTGTTTTCAGAAACTGTACTGTCTGACAAAGACACCTAGATTTTTGTATTCTTGTTAATTTTATGTATGCGCCAAAATTTCCCCAGGGGGACAATAACTGAAGTTGTATTGTATTGATGATGGTCTTTAATGACAGATGGAAACTCTTTGCCCTTCAAGACTTCTGTTGAGATAGCACCTGTCATTAAAGACCATCATTTAGGTGGCTGTAGCCACCTAAATGATGGTCTTTCATGACAGGTGACGTTTTGCCCTTCAAGACTTCTCTTGGAGAGAGCACCAGTCTTTTGAAGAAGAAGAAGGTGGTCGATCCAACAGGTTCTGCTGTATTCGAAACAAAGCATGACTATACCAATCTCCTCCACTTGCTAAAAGTCATCTGTTGTTGGCTGCTTGTTCTATGACGAATTCGTTTACGCGCTGCATAAAAATTCATATCGTTCCGTAAATAAAATCGTATTTTTTCGCGTTTCGTTAATGATGTCGTTTATTTTGACAACACTGTCGTTCTTTGTTTATTTACATTGTCCCCCGATCTAAAATTTCGACAAGAGGCATAGATTCTCATGAGCTCCTGCAGTCCCAGGGTCTTATGAGAATCTATGTCTCTTGCTGGCGTGAGTTGGTCCTATTTATATCTGTTCCTTTGACGGAGGAATGGATAGGGGTTTTGGCTGTGACTTCAGTCTCGTAGCAGGCTGGAAACAAAACGCGACGCAAAAAGCTGTATCTACCGTGATTTTGCAGTGCCAATCAACAACCGCTCGTACACTATAGTTGTTCTCGCTCGCTAACACACACACACACACACACACACACACACACACACACACACACACACACACACACACACACACACATACACACACACGCCAGTTTTCAACCCCTTCCCTGCCACTGGACGCATATCATATTTGTTTATGAAATCTTTCAGGGAAAATGCCACAACTGTCAAAACGAACATGGATACGAATTGGTCTCAGCAAGAGAAGCAGATCCTCATCAGCCCCGCGACTGCGGGGGCTCATGAAGATCTATGTCTCTTGCAGTTGGATCGTGGTTCGAACCTAGCTGGGGGTTAAAATTCACTCGGACTTCTTTGAAGGTCCTGTCTTTGAAATCACTTTCGTGTGGACAAAACGCGTTAAGCCATAAACATTTATTATAACATTTAAGCCTTTAACGTTTTAACCAATTTCCATCCCACACACTTCTTGTTGCTTAATGAATCTTAACCCTTTCATTGCCGAGAAAACGTGAACTACACCATACAACTGCAAGAGGCATATATTCTCATGATCTCCCGCGAATGCGGGGGCTCATGAAGATCTATGCCTCTTGATGAGACCAATTTGTATCCATGTCAGTTCCTTGGACGTTTGTGACTTTTGCTTGTTGGGTGAACAAAGATTTCAGAAACGAATATGGGCCCAGTGACGGGGAAGGCGTAAATACCTTGTGTGCTGGTCTGTAAGTTTTGACATTATGGCTCAAAACATTCGAGAACCAAGACACACTGATAGTACGTATTAACACCTTCACTACCAGTGGACGAAAAATCAATTTTT
>BTPG01000004.1:193968843-194018843 GCA_036245525.1 Semisulcospira habei | reverse complement strand
TTGTTTAAGTTGGCTCCTCACGTCGTAAAAAAATAAGGCAGAGGATGTGTATTACGTCAAATAGGACTACTTTAGTGCGTTTTTTTCTGCTATTTTGTCGAACCGAGTTGCTATCAAGACTCGAAAACGAGGTCCTAACGCGTCATCGAGAGGGCTATAAAACGTCCGCCATTTTTCGCTACATGGGTTTATATCACGGTCACATGGTACAGTTTGCGCTAAAGTGACTGGTCGTTTGACGTAGGGAGGAAAACAAATATATATATTCTTTACTTTAACAAAGGCGTCGCCCAAAGCCAAAAAATGCACTCAATCAGAATAGCTCCTCCCTACGTCACACGACCAGTCACTTTGCGTTGTATTTTGTCTTTTGTACTTTTTGTAAATTGCATTTTTGTAATTAGTTATTTTTGTACATTAGTTTTTGTTAAGCGCCTAGAGCTCTAATCTGAGGTTAGGCGCTATACAAGTACTCATTATTATTATTAGTATTACTTTAGCGCAAACCGTACCATGTGACCGTGATATAAAAACCCCTGTAGCGAAAAATGGCGGACGTTTATAGCCCTCTGGATGACGCACCTTGGATGCCAGTTTTTTGTTCTATAAAAGATCGCCAAACGTTCTAAAGTATAAAGTTACTTAGTGTTGTTCGAAACAACAAGCACACTCAGTACTAGAGACGCCAACGTCATGATATATTTTAAATTACGTCATAAGTCTATTATGTATAAAGGCCGTATATTCCTTTGATGTCAGTCATGTCTGGCGTGATCCAGGTCGAAAGATGTCTTCTTGATTCTTTTACGAAAATAGTGTAGGAATGAAAACAAATTGACGTTATTGGTCGGAGGGGTTCGCTGCAAGGACCCTTGTAGGCCTTCGGGAAGTCAAAGGAACCATTGTACCCCTCAGGCCTTCGGGGCACAAGGTTTCCTTTGACCTCCCTCAGGCCTACAAGGGTCCGTGTAGCATACCCCTCCGACCAATAACTTATAATATTTCATTATGTATTATACATGTACTAGTTCTGACAGAGCCATATCCAACCGACCCTACCTGGATAACACGAACGCATACTCAATAAAAATGATAGACAATTGGAGTTACTCCTTAATCAGAATCAGGTCAAAGACTGTAGATTGAGCAGCATGATAGTAAGGAAAGAAAGTAGGCTGCGCTCTTTAAAGCGAGTTACTCAGACAGTACAGGATTAACAGTTCGGAAACTCTCATTTATAAAATAATGTTCTTAACACGTCTTACAATAATGCGAGACAAAAGCGGGCTATTGGGAAGTCTGAATGTCGTAAATGAAAGGCTTTTTATGCTCTTCAGTCTTCTCCTTTGTATGCAGGAGAGTTCCTTTCCTTACGGTTAAAGGGCAGAAGAACCCAACGGAGACAGAAACACGCTTAGAAAAGACAGTTACAACACAATTTCTAAATATTTCGGGTAAACACCTTTCTTCAAAATAGACAAACAAATAGAGAGATCAGTCGCGACTTATCTTATCGCAGAAGGAATGTTGCTATTAATGTTAACAAATCGTAACTGCCTTTTCTAAGCGTGTTTCTTTCCTCGTTGGGTTCTTCTCTGCAATTTACACGCTTGGCAGTCGCCTTTTTGGTCTGAATCGTTTAACTCATTCAGCCCGACGGCCGTATTTCCCTAATTTTGGAGGTGTCATCTAATGACTATGCACCAGTTGCAGGAGATGGATCGACCATGATAATTCAAGGGCAGTGCCAGATTAGCTTGGCGCCGACAGGCGCCAAGCTAATCTGGCACTGCCCTTGAATTATCATGGTCGACCCAGCTCCTGCTGTAGTGCGTCAGGGCTGAATGGATTCAAAGAAAGTCGAAAACCTATGTCGCCAATGAAGCAGATCGTTATAAGCCTTTTGGTGTCGGTAGTGGTTTTAGTCGCGACGATTCCCGCTGGAATCATCGCGACTAAAACCGCTACCGACAGCCAAAGAAAAAGAAAGGACTACAGGGGCCGCTACGCTGGATTCATCCAGCCCGCTCCATCTTGTCTGCACGGAGTTATCTCATCTAACCCCTTCACTGCCGGGGGAAAAATGAACACGATCTAACTGCGAGGCCCCGCGACTGTGGGGGCTCGTGAGAATCTAAGTCTCTTGCTGGGAACAATTTGTATCCGTGTTTCCTGGACGGTGTTGGCTTTTGGTCGTTGAAGGAGCACAGCTATAAGAAACGAAAATGTACGTACAGTGGCAGGGAAGGGGTTAAATCCTCAGTTTGATGTACGTATCCGGCTCAACCTACTGTACTGCCTTACTATAAAGGTGCTCAACCTACTGCCTTTTAACCTTGTCTTTGATTCTGTTCAATTAGGACAAACTCCTATTATACGGAGCTACTAAGTTTCAAAAACGTCTGTAATAGAACGAGATAGCGGTAGTAAATCGAGGGAGACAACCAGCGTTGAAACCTCCATCGGTGTGTAAAGTACGTGTCAGCCAGTTTGTTTATCCGCCTACGTGACGTGTTTATTAAAATTCATACGACATATGACACAGTATTTAGGTAGCTGCTGTTGTCTTTCTCCCTGTGTGTTTGACTTTGGTGTAATGTCTGTTTTTGTACCAAGACACTTGTATGGAGAGAGGTGTTCATGACTGTTTTATGTATGCTAGGTGGCAGAGAGAGAGAGAGAGAGAGAGAGAGAGAGAGAGAGAGAGAGAGAGAGAGAGAGAGAGAGAGAGAGAGAGAGAGAGAGAGAGAGAGAGAGAGAGTCTTAATTTTAAAATATTATTATTGTTTTTATTATCATTATTATTATTATTATTTCTTAAACTGTTCTGCACTCGCAAACCTCTGCTCTTTTTTTTTTTTTTTTTTCTGCTCGGTCTCAGTACTTTGTGCTGTGTTGCGTTGCGTTGCGTTGCGTTGCGTAGCAATGCGTTGCGTTGCTTTGCTTTGCTTTGCTGTGCTCTGGTCTGCTCTGTTCTGTTCTATTCTGCTCTGCTCAAATCTGCCCTACACTGTTCTGTTCTGTGTCTTCTTTTTCGTCGTTTCCTTTTCTCCTATGTTAACTGATGCTTCCCCATTTTTCTTCTTTTTTTTTTTTTCTTTTTCAGTCTTAATTGGCAAAGGTGACGTCACCGGATCATTTGCCATTTGATCAACCAAGAGCCTGAATGAATTCGACAGTTCACGTCAACGCTCCAAACGTCGCCCTGAAAACTTCAGCAAACACCGGCACCACCCCAGGGGCAAACTCAATCCCCTCCCCGATCCTCTCCAGCCAATCGGACAACGCCCCACCAGTTACTCCGTATTTGCTCTGCCACGCGCATGTCCGCTAGCCACAGCAGCGCCACCGGATATTGCTGTCGTGTAGAGAACACTCCTCGGGAAAGATCGGCAAAGTTCGAGAACACTTCGAGTACTCTTCTCGTCAAACATCGGCAGAGTCCGAGCATCTTCGGTTCCACGGTCTCGCCAGTGGAAAAAAAAAAAAAAAAGAAGACGGAAACTTTCCTTGATGATCTTTGAAACAGTCACTATAAGCCAGCCGTTTCAGTCTGCTAGTGGCACATATGTTCATCAACCCATGCAGCCGCAAATGCTAAGGAGAATTATGCCTATTGTCGGTAAAGATAGATCTTGTTTACATTTGTGTAACCCTTTGGTTGTCCGTAGCGGTTTTTGTCGCGATGATTCCTGCAACACAAAAAAATCGCCAAGGACAGCCAAAGGGTTAATGACTAGGAAGAAAAGTGTCTAACCGGAAAAGCTTTTGGCAACAAGGTTGGGTTGTTAGGTTTTTGGAGAGACTGTTGAACTGGTGCCACTGATGCAACGAAACAACTTTCATCTGCTAGAGGCATAGAAACTCATGAGCCTCGGGAACCTGCCGGGGTTCATGAAGATCTATGCCTCTAGAAGTCTGACCTGTCGGACATCTTTTTATCTGTGTTGTTGAGATGATCGCGCGCACGTTCGTTCGGCGGCATGCACGTTCAATCGAAACTGGGTGTTGATCTTTTCAGGAAATAGACTTTGAGGGATAGGGACCCGAAGGATGGCCGAGGGCTCTAATAAAGGCGGCTAATTTCTCCTCTCAAGTGCTTGTGTTTTGACCCTAGTGCTCCTTTAACACTTTCTTTTACGCTTTCAGCGCCAAGATGCTCCCATTTTGACTTTTGGCATATAGGACCTCACGGCCATTGGTGTGTGTTCCATTATCATTTTCCCATTTTCACGCTTTGTGAACTGGTCTGTTATTTGGAACCTTACGACTCTAAGCCTTTAAGTTCCAAATTCACATACCAGCACACTTCTAAAAATAGGATAGTGAGCTATGCTCTGGGTGAACGTTGCTTGACTTAATGGACCATGACTGGTAAAGTTTTGTACCTTTTCCTTATTAACCAGGGACGGATCAGTTACCCGGGGAGGAGGGGGAGGGGGGTGGGGGGGGAGGGGAGTTCCAACTTTTTGTTTGGGACCTTCAACCAGAAACAAAAGGCCTCCCCGACGCTAGACCTAGCTTCCAGTGGCCGAAAAATCGAAAAGTGGGAGTGGGGGTGGGGGGGGGGGAGAGAGAGAGAGAGAGAGAGAGAGAGAGAGAGAGAGAGAGAGAGAGAGAGAGAGAGAGAGAGAGAGAGAGAGAGAGAGAGAGAGAGAGAAAATGAAATGAAACTTTATTTTTTTAAGGATAAATGATTAGGTACCTTCAATGACCTTTTTTCAATCATGTCCTTTAAAGAGAAGAGAGAGAGAGAGAGAGAGAGAGAGAGAGAGAGAGAGAGAGAGAGAGAGAGAGAGAGAGAGAGAGAGAGAGAGAGAGAGAGAGAGAGAAGGCGCGGGTGTGTTATGACTCTCACCCCCACCCAACCAAATCCGCCCCTGTTAACTAAACAAACAATTTCAGAAACTCTGATTAAAAAAAGAAAAAAAACCTTTCCTGTTTATTTATTTATTTATTTTTCCTAGAAAGATTAACACTTAACAAGAGCAAACAGACACTGATCTTCAGCTACCGTGGTCTATCCATCTCCCACCTCATGTTAGCAAAGGCAAGTTTGTAAAATGACGAATTATTTCTGTCAAAACGTTTTAACCGTTGAAAAATAAGTTTCATCATCATCATCATCATCATCATCATCATCATCATCTCACAGCTGGCTCTGGCGGCGAAAGCCAGGTCATGACTCGCAAGAGACACCAGCCAGTTCTGGAGCTAATTTCTCTCTTCGAGAGTTCGTATTTTGACCTCAGCGGTACTTTAGACCTTTGCCAAAGGACATTACTCCTGCCTTGGGGGCGCCACTCGTGCCTGCCAAGGGACACAACGTGTGTCCAGGGGGCGCCACTCTTGCCAAGGTTTGCCACTCTTCCCCTGGAGCTAATTTCAGCACTCGAGTGTCGTGTTGTGACCTCACTGATACCTTAAGCGTTTGAAATTTTCTGGAAATTTCGCGTTCCTTCATATATAGACTCTCATAAGCCCCTGCAAATGCCTCTTGCTAGTAGAGATATGTTCTTCTTGCCTTATTCACTAACATCTCTGATACTTAAGGTTGGGATTTTTAAAACTTAAACCGTAACGGTCGACAAAAGGACGCAACTTTCCGTACCAGAGGAGGTCACTCTGGAACAAGCACGTGCACCACAGGTGCTTTGTGCGTGTCACAGATGAAGAGTTGTCCGCGTGCGGGGTCATAGGTCGGATGTCATAATTCTTCTCGTTAGCGTCACATCAAGATGTTGTAGTGTTTAATTTATCTTCTTTGACTTTTCGTGATGAGTATTGTTTTGGAGGAACTGAAATAAAATAAAATAAAATAAAATAAAATAAAATAATGAAAGGAAAAAAAGAAAAGAAAAGAAAATTTTTAAAAATGAAATGAAATAAAATAAAATAAAATAAAATAAAAACAACATACCACAATAATAAACTAAATTAAATGAAAGAAAAGGAATACAATTAAACAGTGAAATATTAGTGCAATTCTTAACTATGACAGATTTTAAAAATCGCAATAAAATTAATTATAGTTAAATTGGTAGATGTAAGATTAGACACATGCTTAACTCATTCAGCCCCGCGCACCTATTTCCCAAATTTTGGAGGCGTCATCTAAAGACTATGCACCTGTTGCAGGAGATGAAAGGACAATGATAAATCAAGGGTAGTGCCAGATTAGCTTGGCGCCAACAGACTTATCTTGGTCGACCCATCTCCTGCTGAAAGGGGGGGGGGGGAGGGGGAATTCAATAGCATGTCCATGATGTCAAAGGTGGGCAGGCTAAACCTCTAACAATTGAAGTAACAAGATAAAAATTACGTCATGTCTATTTACGCTAACCTCGCTGCTGAACGTACATTTGGCGCGAAGCGCCGTATGTGCGTATGTATGTATGTATGTGCGTATGTATGTATGTGTGTGCGTATGTATGTAAACAAGAGAATCTCCGATATTTCTGTACACACAAGCTTGAAACTTGGCGAAATACTTTCTTAAGTGGGTGGCTAAGAGAGCCACCGAGCATATTGTAATTGAATGTCTCATTTTTGAAGACATAAACCACCGTTTAGTCGGTTGACCCAGATTACAGTCCGTAATTTTTGTCATATTTACTTGAACTTTTCCATATAGCTAGTTTGGAGAAAGACATTGGATGAGTTCGTTAGCCAGCTTTGTATACTTTCATCTTCTTTAGTAACAATTAATTCTGTCCAGAAAAGAATTAAAACAATATAAAACCTTTACTTCTAGAGAAAGTCAGACAGTGGCGGTGACGTAAAAGAGGCAACTCCGACACAACGCAGACACTGACATAATACTCTAAATATGACGTCATTCTCTCTCTCTCTCTCTCTCTCTCTCTCTCTCTCTCTCTCTCTCTCTCTCTCTCTCTCTCTCTCTCCCCTCTCTCTCTCTCTCTCTCTCTCTCTCTCTCTCTCTCTCTCTCAAACACACACACAAACATGCGCGCATCTCCAGGAGGAATAGATCCTCATGCGCGCTCCAGGCTCATGCGGATCTATGTCTCTTGGAGATATTTGGAGCGCGCGCGCACGCACGCACTAAAACGCACACACACATCGACGCGCTTTCAGAAGAGCATGCAAGTGACCCCTGTACTTAGTATATCATGTAGCTAGGTAAAGTCAACCTGCTTTCACACAAATTAGAGCCAGACTGAAATTGTACTGTGAAGTTCTAGTTTTGTCACCATTTTCTCAAGCCTATGAAGCGAAAGTGAAACTCATATTACGTAAAATATAAAATTACGTAAAAACTAAAACTTACGTCATGACAAATGACGTTTGACAAATCAATGACGCGTATGTCCTGCGCCCCTTATAGAACTCACTGACGCATTGGCAGATCTGCGAGACTTTTTCAATGGGAGATAATTCAACATCAGAAATAGATCAAAGACAAAAGGTAGAGACCATTGACAGCGAGGACAGCTCACATATACAAGGGACTTTGTGGGTTATGATTCATTCCATCTTGTTTTTCTGCAGTCTTCGTTAATTGAAGACCAAAAATCCCTAGCTGTCCCAGGTACATGGATTCAAAGTGGTTTCAGCAAGAGATATAGATTGGCAACTGCGGGGGCTCATGAGGATCTATATCTCTCGCAGTTGGGCGGTTTTTCAGATTTTCTCGGCACTCAACGGGTTAATAAATTCCACATTCACATATTTAAAAATTAAATCGCGAATCCCGTATACACTTGTTCAAGTTAACAGTTCTCCCTGTCACGCCGAGGCTAATCATAATTTCTCCGATCTCTCGTCATAGTAAATTTCACGAGCGCAAAAACATGTACTGTGTACAGTACCGGAAGTTGCGTGTACCAGAGGGTTAATGTTTAAAAACGTTCCCATTAAATAGACGATTACCGGAAATCAGATTTAGGTAAAAAAAAACTGATTTCGCATGTTTGTCCGGGTTTTTAATCCACCGTTTGCGTAGAAAGACTGCAATTTTTGGCCTAATTCTGATTTGCGGAAATCGTCCATTGGCCAATAATCTTAAATTACATCCTTAATATAAATCCCCGCCGTGAGATGGCCTTAGTCGCCTGCTCGGCGTTGAAAGCCCACTACCGCCGTAACTGTTCAAAGACCCACTTCTGTAAGAGATGGGTACGAAACGCCACACACAGGTCTAGTTATGGTTCGTTTAGACACAGGACAATCCGCTTCAGCATACGTCGTCTTTATATCAAATAACCTGACAATGACTCCACACCGTTCTATAAATACAACTCTATCAGAACGAGAAACAGCTAAAAATAGATTGACACGCTAACGGCAACGCAGACTAAATAAGAGCGATTACGCGTGTGCTTTTCCTGCGTGTCCAAACTGCTGTTATAGTTCATTAGCTGCGTCGACAAGGCATGACAAACACAAATGGTGCTGAAATGTGTCTTCACATTTACGCGTAATGGTACCTTAACCCACATCATACTGAGGCTAAAAGCTTCAAATTTGTCCACTGCCATATGCACGCTACATTATAGTACTTACAGATAGGGATATAGACCAATGGATTTAGTTCAAGATATCATACTGAGGCTAAAAGCTTCAAATTTGTACACTGCCATATGCACGCTACATTATAGTACTTAAAGATAAGGATATAGACCAATGGATTTAGTTCAAGGGTGGTGCCAGAATAGCTTGGCGCCTAGAGGCGCCAAGCTATTCTGGCACTACCCTTGAACTATTTTAGTCACACTTATTTCACACACTGGTGTATTCCGAATGATAAGGGTTAAAACCCTACTACACAACTAACTCGAATGTAAACCAGCGGGGATTTAAGCTTGCGACTAAACTGCAGAAATCGCACACTCTTAACCCTACGTTCACTCGAGTTCATTTTTGTCACCAGCTGTTGAAAAAAAAAAAATTAATTAACTGCATTTGATACGTCTCACACACCCACAATTAACGATCATTATCCCCTTAACCCGTCCCTGCCACTGTACGCACGTTGTGTTTCGGAAATATGTGTTCATTGAAAGTCCAAAGGCCACGACCGTGAAGGGACATGGATGGTAATTGGCCTCAGCAAGAGGTATAGATTCCTATGAGTCCCCACAACTGTGGGGGCTCATGAGGATCTATGCCTCTTGCAGTTGGGCGGCGGTCAGATTTTATCGGCAGGAAATGGGTTAAATGCAAATAGAGTGTGTTTCTGAATTCTTTGTTCACCCGTTAAATCCTGAGGCTGACATTTTTTTTTTTCAAATTGAGTATTGCTCCATGAAGGCAGCATTACAAATAAGACGATAGATCAAGCTTTTTAGTTCTTAGTTGGTGTTAGAATAGCTTGGCGCCTCTCGGCGCCAAACTATTCTGACACCACCCTTGAATTGTCAGTCAGTTTTACTTCATGCAATAGTGTACAAGTAAGGAAAGGGATAATTTAACGCCAGAGCACAAGCCAACCAAGAAAAGTATGACATGATGGGTACAAAGTCCTGTCAGCAAGAGCCATAGATGCTCATGATCCCCCGCTTCTGTTGGGGCACATGACGATCTGTGCCTCTTGCAGTAGGATGGCGTTCACCTTTCTCGGCAGTGAAGCTCCCAGCTTCTGCCAGAGGTATAGATCCTCATGAATCCTCGCAGGATACAGGCACCTATGAGGATATGTGCCTTTGCTGTGGCCATTTGCACCATTCTTCAGGCAAACTGAGAAATGAGAAGGGTGAATAGTACATGGTACCACAAAAGAAAAGACGGGACCAAGATAATGAAAGATCAGATCCAAATACGTTGTAAATTCGCATCTTTTTCAACACTAGTTGTTACGCCCCAAGATGTGGAACGCCCCAGCCCGTGCACAGAAGGTCTTTCCGGTTTCGAATTCATCACTTGACCAGTGGAAAAACGTGAAAAATATTTTTTAAAACATGTGGTGCAGATTTGACCGTTTTAAAGATCAGTTTGTTTGAAAGAAGCAGAAAAGTGCCCACGTAATGTTTTGTCGTTATGAAGTAATTTCGGACTTTCAGCATGTGCGTCTTTTGCGGATTTTTCACTCCTTACCGCTAAATTGAGACAGCTTTCTCTAACTAAGATCCATTAAAACGTCATTTAATTTTCCAGATCTAGATCAAGATCTGCCAGTACATGTCAGTTTGTAAATGGCGCCGTCCAAAATGATCAACCTGTCACCAAGGGGCATGCCTCCATTACGAGACTACTCGATACCGGAAAGGTTCTTGTGCCGTATTGGTTGGGGCGTGCCAGGGGTGTAACACTAGTAACTCCAAATCGCTGAAAGCGCGTCGAAAGTACTATGACATTTAATCAGGGAGAAATCAACTATGACGAAGCCAACCCTCTTTTTGTCCATAGGGGACTAAACTTGTTTCTGCAAATCAGTGTTCAAAGTTGCCGCAACCGAACGGTTGCGGCAACTTTGAAAATTTACAGGAACGAGTTTTGTTCAGTTAAGCAGGGTGGAAAAGTGAGGGCTAGTTTCGGTGCTAGTGTAAGCTTAGTTTTCCAAGATAGAATTTATAGACTGTTCGGCGTGCTTTGACTTCTAATCAAAATTACTATCAAAATCGCTTGTGAACATTTTTAATGTTTGAATAACCTTAACCCCTTGACTGACGAGGACAACTGAGAACCAACAAAGTGCAAGAGGTATAGCTCCTCATGAGCCCCCCTTCACCCCCGCAGCTGCGGGGGCTCATGAGGATCTATGCCTCTTGCTGAGACCGTTTTGTGTCCATGTTTGTGGACATTGTGGCTTTTGGTCGTTCAGTGGCCGCAAATTTCAGAAACGAAACGCGGCACATCCGCTGGCAGAGAAGGGGTTTTGAGCATTGTTGTAGATAAACGACCAGGGCTCCAGCTTCGCGTGAGGAACTCAGACATAGATGGGACCAGACAGACGCGTACATGTGTCATGAGATCCTGCAGACGCGAGAACGTGAGGACCTATGCCTATTATAGTGTTCACTGGAGCTCGTGCGGCTGGCCTGTCAAGATCAGTGTGTGCTGGTCTGTGAATTTGAACCTTACGGCTTCCAGCCGTAAGGTCCAAAATCACAGACCGCCACACATTGAAAACAAGCGGAAGGTAATAGATCAGAGTACATGCGGCAGATGAAAATAAATATAAAAAACCTGCAAACACCGAACGTTTTACCAAAAAAGTTTCAGCAAAGGCACGGCTTTCGAAAAGAATTAAAAGGTTTAACACATTCTGCTCCAGGACCGAAATCCGCAAATTTTGAAGTTGCCCCCTGAAGACTGTATTACATTTCTGGAACCAGATCGAGCAAGCTATTCTAGCACAACCCTTGAACTATCACGCTCGATCCATGTCTGGCCGTGGCGTGTCGGAGTTGAATTAGTTAACGTGCATTAAAAACGCGTTTGAATGTTGTTGCTGTAACGTCTAGGACTCGGAAATTTAATTCTCCTCGTAGGCTGGTTTTACAATAATGATCAAAATAGCCTTGTTGCACAAAGACCGTTGTTAAAGAGGTTTCCGGGGAAGGGCTACAAGGGTGGGGTGGTTGGCGCCGGTGGCGGTGGGGGTGGAAGGGGTGGAGGGTGGGGAGAGGGGGATCAGTGACATTTAGTTGTTTTGTGTTTTTGTGATTTAGTGAGATTTGTGTTTGTTTTGTATGTTTATTATTTGTGTTGTTGCTGTTGTCGAAGTTGTTGTTGCTGTTTGTTTGTTACATCGTTGTGATCAATCAAAATGGGCGTTACAAAATGTGTGTTGATCTATGATCTGCGCCACAAACCACAAGGGGAGGAAATCGAAGTTCTGATAAGAGTTTCGTCCACCTTTGATAATATTAATATCCTATTGACGCTCCGAGTCAGGGGCACGAAACTATTGCTAGAGCTTCGATTTCCTCCCCATGTGCACAAACTACTCAGCACAATGGCTCAGTCTCAATCAGTTTGATTTTTTGAAAAACAAATCGTCCTGACTCTGTCATATTAACCCGTTGGCTGTCGGTAGCGATTTTTGTAGTGATGATTCCTGTAGGAATCATCACAACAAAAACCGCTACCGACAGCCAAAGGGTTCATACTCTAGACCACTGCAGGCTGGGCCAAAGGAATGCAATTTCACGATATATATTGATGCGCGTATTAATTGTTTTCTAGTCACTGTAAAAGAAGAAAAAATTCGACACTAATTAGAAGAAATAAATACATTGTGAAAACACTTTCTTTGCCGCAGCCTCCCCCCCCCCCCTCTCACACACACACACACCTCACCCCCCCCCCCCCCCCCCCCGTCCCTTCCTCCACTCAACCCCTTCCCTTTCTCTCCCCCTTTTCCTCCTCTCCCCCTCTCCCTCCCCCCCCTCCCCCCTCCACCCCGGCTTTCCCCACGTCAAAAAATAAAAAAAAAAAAAAATCTCGACCCTTTGAATGACAGGAAACAAAGTCTACATAACTATCAACATTGAACTCATTTATTATGGAATTTGAGTCACAGCAGCACAGCTCAAATGTGTGCTACTCGCTTTGTGATCACATTCAAATTTGTACAAGTCTTTTTTTGTGATCAAAGTTCAAATTTGTACAGCACTTCTCTTTTTTTTTTTTTTTTTTTGTAGTTATTAATTACCATGATATCTTCGCGGTGGCACAGGAAGATTTCATTCCAAACATTAATTCGCTGTAAGCAAACGACCCTTTGGCCGATGTCGGCCGCAGTGAGCCCGCGCACGAATGTGCGCGGGTTCACTGCGGCCGACGCGTCAGCCAAAGAGTCGTTTGCTTTTCGGGTTTGGATTTCTACGGATAGTGACAGATTGAAGTCAATATGCGTCCCTTTTTTCGCCAAGAACAAAGCGTTTTAAGCCATGTAATATCTGGCAGGTATGTGTAAACATTAATCTCGTGAAATGTTCATTAAATGAATGTAATGTTTTTATATTTAACCCTTACTGTTTCCTCAATCTAGGATGTAAATGGCATCGACATTTGAAAACAAGAGGCACATATTATCATCAGCCCCTGCAGCTGCATGCAAGTGTTGTTGGTGTCAGATTAGACCACGATAATTTCTAATCTTAACACATGTTACCCCAACTCTTCCAATATCCCTCTATCAAAATTACTGTCAGTGCTTAAAGGAGACTAGAATCATCACTTTGTTGTTTTTTTTTTAAAAAAGAGATTTTTTATTGTCTGAATATTTTTCTAACTAGGTATTCGTTTTTAAAAGTGCAAAATGTGTAGGTTTCGGGCTTGTTAACAACTTTTCACTCTGACATCTTTGTTTTGTGATAGTTTATTAAATATGCCATAATTAAATTCTAAGCCGGTGAGCTCCTTTAAGCGTGGTATATACGTTCGTATTTACCGGCACGCGCTTTTAATTAACTTGCTCGCCACGCGATTGACTCCGACTGATGTGAAGGGGAGATATCGGAAGAACGACAGAATGTCTTTCTAATTGGCCATTAATTGAGTTAAAACTAGGAAGAGAAGAACCGCCTGTCCTACGCATAATTAAGCACGCAGTTTTACCAGTTGTCACCAACGCCTGAGGGGGATTTATTTTCAGAAATTTAATTTTAACCAGCCTTGTGCATGCAGCCACCGCTACTGTAAACAGTACCGGTGGCAGCACGGAACAAGGGGAATAAAAAAGAAAACAGGTCGATGACGCTGAAAAAATGCTATTGCTCTGTACCATGTGTTGCCAGTGGCACATATTTCTTGCGTGTTGTGTACTTATGTGAGTGTTATATGGTCACTCCATCTCTCGTCCGCGCTCAGACCCCACCTCTAACACACACACACACACACACACACACACACACACACACACACACACACACACACACACACACACACACACACACACACACACACACACACACACACACACACACACACGCAGGGACGCACGCATACACAATAATGAATACATAAATAAATGACACCCTCATATCCCCTCGTCACTTCCCACACCCTCATATCCCCTCGTCACTCCCCACACCGTAAAAAAAAAATGAGAAAAAAAAATTAAGAGACAAAAAATAAAAACTAAAACGTTTATTTTCCCTTCACTTTTCATTTTATATAATCCATTCATCGCGGATAAAGTTAACTCATTCGAAACGTGCCGCCTCCGGATACGCGGCTTAAGCCGCGTATCCGAAGGCGGCACGTCTCGAATGAGTTAACCCCTTCGCTGCCAGTGATCACGAATAGCGCACAAAGACTGAACACAGGACTCACAGTGACAAGAGATATAAACCCTCATGAACCTCCGAGACTGCGGGGCTGAAGTGGGTTTATGTCTCTTGCAGCTGGGTAGCGGTCGCCATTTCCCGGCAGTTAAAGGGTTAAGGAGGAAATGAATCTACCCCATGACAGCTCAAGGGTGGTGCCAGAAGGGCTTGGCGCCTATCTTCTTCTACACTGCAGTGTATCAGTAGAATGTATGTAGTATGTAGTGTACTCACAAGTTTAATAATGTAAGCCGTTTAATATAGGGCTCGTTGTAAGAATAATTTATCTGCCGCCCCCCCCCCTCTCCCCACCCCCCACGCCCCCTCTCCCGTCCACATGTTTTGCCCATCCCCACCTACCCACGTGACACTCCCCCCCCCCTTTTCCCATTCATCCCCTCCCCCCCCCCCCCACCACACACTCACATTTTCTTGTCTATGTTTTGGGGTGTTTCTGTTGTTTATTAATTCATTGCGTCACCCTATCCCTCTTCTGTACAACCCACCGGCCATAAAACGCTCCGCCGCCACCCCACCCCACCCCTCCGCCACCCCTTGTTTATGCATCTGCCCGGTTCCTCCGTCCCTCACCCCCCCCCCCCTTCCACACACACACATTACATTCTTTATATGTTTGTTGTTGTTTTGTTCTTTTTTTAATTCGGGGGGGGGGGGGTGGGGGAGGGGGGTGGGTGGACGAAGGGCTTCATGTCGTTTTCATTTTTATTGGCACTCATTTTTCAGCATATATCACGGCGCAAGCAAGGAGAGAGACAATGGAATGAACAAAATATCTCCCTACGCCACTGCTCCACCGGTGCAAAAACGACGAGAGAAGAGAATAGAGTTTAATTAAAAGTTCATCAGCGTGCGCAGAAAACCGTAAAATTATGTGCCAATGTCAACAGCCCATAAAGGGGGAGGCATGTGCATTTGACATCTTCAACAAGAATAAATTTATCTTCAACATTTATGTATGTGCTGGTCTGTGATTTTGAACCAATGGCCGAAGGCCGTAAGGTCCGAAATCACAGACCAGCACACGCGGGGTGTTAAATAAAACATGTAATGCTCCACGGCATAAAAGAAAATCAAAGGTGTCATTTGATTCATATTTCAGCGGTGTGGATTGCTTTGATAACGAACAATGTGCAGATTTAAGGTTCTGCAGTTCTGCTTTGAACGCGTTGTGTTCATTCCCTCTGCATAGCTACAGTTTACAACAAAGACAAAGTCCACGTCATGCTCATGTTGAATGACTGATGACAGTTTTCACTAGAACGCACATGGCGTCATAGAATTGGACAGGTAGTTGACAAGCAAAACTTTTGCAGTTTGTTAGCTTTGTCAGGGCAGAGTTTTAAAGATTTTTTTATTGTTAAAAAAGCGTTGAACATTATTAGTTGTATTATGAGTTAGCTTTGCCAGTGGATCTTGTCGCCTCTCGGGTCCGGTCGGGTGGGGCGGGGAGGGGGAGGGGGCGGGGTTCAGTGTCGGAGGTAAGAGTCGAAGGCTTTAGCGAGTAACCTTTCATCGTAACATGTAATAAAGGAGTCTACTTATCACATGTTACCTTGGTAACATGTGACAAGAGGACTCCCGTTGCCTTGAGAGCGGACGAACAGGGGGGAAAAGTCAAATAGAGCTAGGACAATGAGAAAAAGCGTAAGAAGACTGAAAGAAGGCAATTGTTGTTGTTGTTTGTAACTTGTTTTTTCCTTTATTTGTTTGTTTGTTTCTTTGTTTGTTTGTTGTTTCGTTTGTTATTAATTTTTTGTTTGTTTGTTTATTTGTTTGCTTGCTTCGTGGGTTGGATGACTGGTTGGTGTGTGTTTTTTTGTGTGATTATGGTTGATTGGTTGACTGGCTGGTTGTTGGGTCCAGTGCAGGTGGTTGTTTGGATTTAGCTTCTTTTTTGCATTAAAATAGTTAACAACAAAGAACTGAAACTTTAGCCAGACGCGCCGTGGACACATTCTTTGCCATACAGGTCACGAGGTGTCAAACAACAAATCGACAGCAGGTCACGTTACATATTCAAATTGGGCAGTTCAGGCAGTAAGAGGACCGGTGTTTTTAAAATAACGTTTTGCCTTGTTTGAAAATTTGTAGTAGGGCTGAATGTTGGAATTTGCTGGAAATTTCTGGTTAGATAAGAGGAAACATGTTTGGTGCTTTGATTCATAACATCCTGAGCTTATCCAATGGACAATTGTGGGCCTATGTTGAGTTGCCGTTGCCATGGTGATTTGAGGGGTACGCTGATTTCAGCTGTGCTTGGGTGTGGGGTTGGTAAGGAATCAGGTTCATAGCCAAGAAATGAGACTGTCAATGTAGGCCTACTGTTGTTGTTGGTTGTTTTTTTTTTGTGTGTGTGTGTGTGTGTGGTGTATTTCGTGCATGGCAAATGTGCAGCTGGTAGGCGGTAGTGGGTTTTTTTTTTTAGGGGATTGAAAGATTAGGGGATGACTGGGACTGACTAAGGCTAAGAGACTGGACAGTACGGAAACAGCACTGTGTTCCTTGGCGAGCAAATACACGAGCTTGCTTTTTTGAATCTCCGCCACAAACTGAGAATACGGAGTGCGAAACAACTATAATACAGTCATTTATCACAGTCTAATCTCCAGCGTACTTTGAAAACACGATCATTTTCACCTCCTGCGCCTTGGAAGCGTTGATTAAAATGGGATCTAAGCAAAAGGCATAGATCTTTATGAGCCCCCATGCCTTATGGAGGATAGGAAAAATTCGCTGCGGGAGCGAGTGAGATGGTGAGAAGTCGACGCGTGGCCAGCAACAATGCCCTCTCGTCAAATCGCCTTACGGTCGTCTGAACATCGTGTGGTCCTTTTCAGGAACGTGATTTACAACTGAGATCCAAAAATCTGGTCAAAAAAAAAAAAAAAAAAAAAAAGGGGGGGGGGGGGCAGGGTAGCGTGAAAAGTCGTTAACCCCTTCACTGAGGAAAGGTGAACACTGACGATCCGACGGCAAGAGACATAGATGATCACGAGTCCACGCAGTCGCGGGGACTCGTGATGATTTGTGTCGCTTGCTGAAGCGACATTGCATCCATTTCCTTGGAAGGCTTTGGAGGTGAAACGAAAATTTCAGAAACACAACCTCAGTGCGTCGACTGGTAGTAAAAAGGTTGACTTTAACCCCGATGACCCTCCGCTACTGACTTGAAGACGATCTCCACCGGCAACAGAGACAGATTCTGACTGGCCTCTGCGACTGCAGCAGCTCATGAAAGTCTGTGTTCGGCTAATAGAGGTCTTAGGGCTTTCCCTAAGCCGGAGGAGATTGACTTCTTGTGGAAAATGGCATCTTGAAATCGTAGACTTGAGATTTGAAGGATTTAGAGGCAAAACACTGACTAAGGGGTAAATAAATGGTGGAGAGAGAGAGAGAGAGAGAGAGAGAGAGATGAGAATGAGAGACTATCAGGAGATAGGACAGACCTCATCAGTCTGACGCACCACACATCAGCGCGGATAAACATAAAGAAGAGGCAAGAGTGAGAGAGAGAGAGAGAGAGAGAGAGAGAGAGAGAGAGAGAGAGAGAGAGAGAGAGAGAGAGAGAGAGAGAGAGAGAGAGAGAGAGAGAGAGAGAGAGAGAGAGAGAGAGAGAGGGTACATTGTTCAAAGAGAACATCAGTCCAAAACCGTATGAATCATGTTTCTTTCGCTTCGCCAGTGACATGTTCCCGTCTGTCAATACAACACAGGGACGCTCACAAATCTAAACCCGATCATTTTCTCCAAATGAGGACCAAAGACGCAAGAAAAAGAGCTAAACCCCGACTAGCAAGAGACATAGATCCTCATGAGTCCCTGCAATTGCAGGGACTCATGAGAATCTATGTCTCTTGCAGATGATCCAAGTAGATGGCTTTGAGATGAGGGAAAGGGATGGAGGGTAAAAGCATAATATAACAATTCTATCAAATACGCTCGGCCACGCGCAAAATCTTAAAACAATGACAAGAAGAAGATTCCACACGAGGGCACCAGAATAAAACCTAAAACAAGGCGCGGGCCATACAGCTGTAGACAGAACGGCCGATGACCTCTCCAAGGTGAGAAACAAAGATGTAAAATAATACACTGTAGGTCCACAATTAGCACACAATCTCCGCAGCTCGTTGTAGCTCGTGAGGAACTATACCTCTTGCAAAACGGAAGTGTGTGTACTAAAATCGAGTTACTTCCCCTTACTTCTGGATAAGCCCGATTACTTCCCCTTTCGTTGAAACACTGGGATGACAATGATTCGCTTTTTTCTCTCTTTGCAACAAAAGCTTTTGGAGCCCATGTGAATATACTTGTCTGCCTCATGCAAATGTACGGCTTTCGTTGATGTGTTAAAAACGTGTTTTGTCATGCGGTTGACTGTCATGTCTTCTTGCAACTTTCAATCAAGTTTTCTTTCTTGTTGTTGTTGTTGTTGCTTTTTTCCCTTTATTTTCGGGGTGGGGGATGGGTGGGGGTGGGGGAGGGGGGGTGGGGGGGGGGGGGGAGGAGGTAGCGCCGTCTATCTGCAAGAGACACAGATTCTCATGGCTCCCTGAACTGCAGGGCTCATTAGAATGTGTCTCTTGCTGGCACAGAACGGCTTCAGCTGTTCAATAAATTGTGGGCGGGCTGAGCGTACGACTGTAGAATCCTGGGGCCAGTTTTCCGGAGCGAGCTTAGTCCTGCGCAAGCTATTGAACGAGGTGCTCTGCTATAGTCCTGCGCAATCCACTAAGCAAGGTGCTCCGCTATAGCGGAACACCTTGCTTAGTGGCTTGCACAGGTCTCAGCTCACTCGTGCAGCTGACCCCGTAGGCTTGGATGATTCTGCTAATAGATCTGACAGTGTTCTCCCACGCGCCTGAGGAGCACAACGCATACCGCTTCGCCATTTCACCTGCCAAGCTTGGCAGGCCCGGATCCAGGAGAGGGGGGGGGGGCATGCCCCCCCCCCCCACCGACCCCAAATTTGTTAAAAAGCTAGCGTCGTTGAGGCCTTTTGCATGAGGTTCAAGGTCCCAAACAAGAAGTTGCCCCCCACCCTTCTGGAGCTAAGTGATCCGGCCCTGCTTGGGTCTACGTCACTGTCACATGACTTGTTAGCAGAAGTGTGAGCAGCAAGTCTAACCCTCGGCTCTGTTCCCGCCACCATAACCCACAAAGTCCCTTCTATATGAGAGCTGGTCTCGCTGTCAATGGTCTCTACCTTTTGTCTTTGGCCTGATTCTGATGTTGAATTATTTCCTATTGAAAAGTCAGTCTCGCGGCAGATCTGCCAATTGAGGTGTCAGTGAGTTCTATAAGGGGCGCAGGACATACGTGTCATTGATTTGTCAAACGTCATTTGCCATGACGTAAGTTTTAGTTTTTACGTCTCTGTTCCCGCCCCACCCAGCACTCACCCCTTCACTGTCAGAACATGTCGAACACCAACAGCAGCAAGAGGCTTAGATTTCCACGAGTCTCTGCAGTTGCCGTTTTGGTTTCATTCACATCTGCAGTTTTCACGCAAAATATGCTTTTAACCCTTTGGCTGTCCATGGCGGTTTTTGTCGCGATGATTCCTCGCAGGAATCATCGCGACAAAAACCGCCATGACAGCCAAAGGGTTACAGATGTCATCCATGATCACTGGCAGTAAAGGGGTTCACACTGAATACGTGAAACTGAGAATCTCACAACTGGCTGGCTCTTCTCTGATACGAGTCTCAGACCTCACCAAGTGATCGTGTCGTTTGCTGCCCGTGCTTTATTCGGACAATTCGCCAGGGCACGGAGATCGTTCCAAACAGGAAAAATAAATGAAAAAATATTACCTGCTGTAACTGTTGCCTAAGAAAAAGCTCAAGCTGAACGTCATCCAGTGTTATGCGCCCACTAATGACAGTGACGAGGAAGAGAAACAAGAGTTCTACGACCGACTCCAGAGTGCCTTGGACAAATGTGCGGAGCGAGACATCACCATCGTCATGGGCGATTTTAATGCCAAAATAGGGGAAGACAACACCGGATACGAAGAGGTGATGGGGAGACAGGGACTAGGCTCGGAGATGAGTGAGAACGGGGAGAGGTTTGTAGACTTTTGTGCTCTAAACCGACTTGTCATTGGAGGCAGCATCTTCCCACACAGAAGAATACACAAAGCAACTTGGGTCTCACCTGACCATACAACAGAGAACCAAATAGACCATATCTGCATTAGCAAGAAATTTAGAAGATCCCTTCAAGATGTTCGAGTGAGGAGGGGAGCAGATGTCGCCTCAGACCACCATCTGCTTACCTTAAGAATGAAGCTCAAGCTAAAGAAAAGCCGCACAGAGACAACAAGAAGACAGCGCTATAATGTAGGCCTCCTGAGAGAAACTGGAGTAAGAGAAGAGTTCAAACTGGTGCTGTCCAACCGGTTTCAAGCGCTACAAGAGCTAGTATATGAAGAGGAGGCGGTCGCCACAGAGCAGCAGTGGAAGGCAGTTAGAGAGGCGCTGAACTCAACCTGCAAAGACACTGTAGGGTTCAGGAAACACCATCACAAGGACTGGCTGTCGGCACAGACCTTGAAGAAGATAGAAGTGAGGAAGCAGAAGAAAGCAGCTGTCAACAACAGTCGCACGAGAGCAGCCAAAGTAAGGGAACAGGGGGAATACTCGGAAGCCAACCGCAAGGTGAAGAGTAGTATCAGGGCAGACAAGAGGGCCTACACAGACAGCCTGGCAGCAGAGGCAGAAAAGGCAGCAGGCAGCGGCAACATGAAACAGCTCTACGACATTACCAGAAGATTGTCAGGCAAGTATGGCCATACAGAAAGACCAGTAAAAGACAAAGAAGGCAAGCCTATTGCAGACAGAGCAGACCAACTCGACAGATGGGCCGAGTATTTTGAAGAGTTACTGAACAGACCTAGCCCACCCGACCCCCCAGACATCCAGCCGGCAGAGACCGACCTACCCATCAGCTGTGACAGACCCAGCCGGGAAGAGATCAGAAGAGCAGTGGCATTCTTGAAGAACGGCAAAGCAGCAGGCCCAGATGGCATCCCAGCGGAGTCTCTGAAAGCAGACCTAGAGACAACAGTGGAGATGCTGTACCCACTGTTTGGAAAGATCTGGGAAGAGGAGGTGATGCCGGCTGACTGGAAGGAGGGGTACCTAATCAAGCTTCCCAAGAAAGGCGACCTCAGCAAGTGTTCCAACTACAGAGGAATCACCTTGCTCTCAGTACCAGGAAAGGTCTTCAACAGGATCATCCTGGAGAGAATGAAGAGCTCCGTTGACCCCCAGCTGAGAGACCAGCAAGCAGGATTCAGGAAGAACCGATCATGTACAGACCAGATCGCCACTCTCCGCATCATCGTGGAACAGTCTCTGGAGTGGAGCTCCCCGCTGTACATCAACTTTGTGGATTATGAGAAAGCATTTGACAGTGTGGACCGAGAGACTCTGTGGAAACTCCTACGACACTATGGTGTACCCACAAAGCTCGTCCGCCTGATCAAGAGCAGCTACGATGGCATGACATGTCGCGTGATCCACGAAGGGCAGTTCACCAGGGAGCTCCAGGTCAGAACCGGTGTCAGGCAGGGGTGTCTGCTGTCTCCGTTCCTCTTCCTACTGGCCATAGACTGGGTCATGAAGATGACCACACAGCACAGACGAAGTGGAATACAGTGGACACTGTGGACACAGCTTGACGACCTCGATTTTGCAGACGACTTGGCATTACTGTCCCACACTCATCAACAAATGCAGGACAAGACCACGAGGCTTGCTGACATCTCGTCCCAAGTGGGCCTCACCATTCACAAACAGAAAACAAAGACAATGAGGCTGAACGCAACCAGGGAAGAACCAGTCTTGCTTGCTGGCACCCCGTTGGAGGAGGTGGAGTCCTTCACCTATCTCGGGAGCATCATAGACAAAAAAGGCGGCACTGATGCAGATGTCAGAGCACGAATCGGTAAAGCCAGAGCAGCCTTTCTCCAGTTGAAAAAAGTGTGGAGCTCCAGAGAGCTGTCACAACACACCAAAGTCCGGATTTTCAACTCCAATGTAAAAGCAGTTCTCCTATATGGAGCAGAGACTTGGAGATTGACAAAAACCACAGTCAACAGAGTACAGACCTTCATGAACAGTTGCCTTAGAAATATTTTGAAAATCCACTGGCCAGAGAAGATCAGCAACGTCAGACTCTGGGAGAGAACAGAGCAGATAACAGCAGAGAATGGAATTGGGCGAAGAAGATGGGGATGGATCGGTCACAGTCTGAGAAAGCCAGCTTCCAGTATCACTAGGCAGGCATTGTCATGGAACCCCCAGGGAAAGAGGAAAAGATGTAGGCCGAGAAACTCCTGGCGTCGAGACCTCCAAGCAGACATCAAGAGACTGGGAACCACCTGGAGTAGAATCGAAGGAGAAGCACAGGACAGGAGTTGCTGGAGGTCTCTCGTCGACGGCCTATACCCGGGTAGGGGTGACAGGCGTAAGTAAGTAAGTAACTGTTGCCTCATTCAGCCAGCTATCATGGTCAATCTGCCCCCTACGTTTAGGTTTGATGTTGAAAACAATTTTTGTCAATAATCGGCTGTATTGGACCTATTTCCACCCCCCCCTCCTCCCCCCTGTCCCCGTGAGCTTGACCTTTGAGAGAGGTCACTGAAACTTGCTATGTTAAGAAAGGTCTTGTCACAAAGTATGTTACGTGGTAGTTGTAGTCGTAGTATGATACAATCACACCAGAAGCACGCACGTAGGATTCTTGTAAAGAAACTTCACTCAGCTGCAACGCGTCACACGTGGCACAAGGTTGTAGACACACTAAAGTAACAGTTCCAACAATATTTTATTCCTACGATGCACTCTCAGCACAATGCGTCCACAAATGCATCCACACGTTGGTACACTGTCTCGTACAATGCATCCACAATTCTGATATACTGCGTCTCAGCCCCTTTTATACTATTACATATTTCCAGAACAATCCGGCAAACTCATACAACTCAACCAATCAGAAAAGAAAACGTAACCAAAACTTATTAATATTCATGAGAAAAAAAAAACACTCTATATCTGCCTACAACTTTCTACAAACTTCGACTAATTTCGGAAAATCCGCTATTTCCGTATTTTGTTTTTTTGTTGCTAACTGTAGCGAAACATGTTTACTTTGACGTCGTATATGAGGTCACTAGAAAGATCGCGACCCTGCCCGAACCTTCCAGTCTAATGCAAGTTAAACTTTACAACAATGTAGCGAAAATACCCGTCATAACAAAAATCGATCGCAATTCTCAGTGCAAGAAAATTTATCCTACTAAAAAGGTATGTAATTCTTATCCAAAATAACTACAATGAATATCAGATCTTTCCTATTATCAACACACACATGCTCTCAAAAGAATAACACAACCACAAACGTAACAAAGTACCATTGGGGTACGTTTCAAGTATGTGGCTTGAACAGTCTCCGAGAAAATGCCAACGTTAAAGTTTTCCACTCACGTCGGACGCCGGACACCGGACTGACGACCACAAGCCCATGACATAGACTCACTTTTGCTGTTGCACATGGGCCAAAAACTGTGCAAAAGTGAAGGCAAAAAGTGACACTAAGCGCCGAACGGACGGACGTCGGATGACCAATTACATAGACTCACGTTTGCTATTGCAAATGGGCCAAAAATGCAACGTATGCCATGTGTCACTGGTAATAGGTCAATAGGTAGTCATGGAAGATGCATTTGACTAGCAAAAGAAATGCGACATCTTTGAAACAAAAAAATTCGCATTTCTTTTGCTCCTCAGTATGTATAATAATACTACACACTACTTACTGGGTTAGCATGCAAACACGTACACGTAATACCCTAAGCCAAACCACTTCTTTTTCTCCGAATTGAACATTGCGACAATAACAAGCAGTGTTAAACGAAACTCGCCATTTCAGTCCGAATTCGGAATTAAAATATAATTGCACTCTCATTCAGAAACGCTAATGAAAAACATAAATCCGCACTAGAATACGAAATCATCACTCTAAATAAACAATCTTACCACTCAGCAGTTACAATTCGCAGGACGAAAAATTGTCTGACTTTTCGGAAGGGTGGTGTGATTGACAGCGGCTAGTCAGTTTCACTCACGGGAGTTCACTCCACACACGTCAGACTGAAGAGGTCTGAGGATGCCCGGGGTGCTGTTTTTTTGGCTGCCCTAAGACACAATAAACCGCTATTTAAATGTTTGTCATGCTAACCCTTTACTGAACTTATTCGAGCCGTGCAGCCTTCGAAGGCGGCACGTCTCGAATGAGTTAACCCCTTCCTTGCCAGCGGCCACAGACGATGACTCTGAAAGTGAAGCCCTCGTCAGTAGATGCACCGCCTGTCTGAAACATAAGGGGCAAGTAAGGGAGAGAATTGAGACAGTTATCAGCCTTACAAGCGCCTTTTCTGACTAGTTGCAGACAGATAAGGTATGGCCTAGGACAACAAAAGGGTTTTCAACGTTAATCGGTAGAGAACGCTATACCTACTACTTACCTCACCTTGGATAAGTAGTTGAAAAGCAATGCTAGTAAAAGAGATAAATGTTTACTACTTAACTCACATCACAGGCACAGTTACCTCCCGGACCGGGTGGAGAGGGGGAAGGGGGTGGAGGGGGGGGGGTGGGGGGTGGGAGGGGGGGGGGGAGGGGGAGGAGGTCCAACTTTTTGTTTGGGACGTTCATGTTGGTACGTGTTTTTTAAATATTTTTTAAAATGTCGTTTGTAGTTATCCTTTTTAGCCCCAAGGTCCCATTTCTCAAATTCTGGAGGTGTTGCCTAACGATTATGTATCAGTTGTAGGAGATGGATTGATCATGATAAGTCAAGGGTAGTGCCAGATGAGCTTGGCGCCTGAAGGTGCCAAGCTCATCTCGCACTACCCTTAAATTATCATGATCATCTCCTGCTGAAGGGTCCCGGGGCTAAAAGGGTTAAGTCGTGTTTTCTTTGTTTCTAGCTGAACTAGGTCATGTTTTTCGATATAGATCTCTTGCAACTGTTTCGTGGTTCGTGGGTTCTTTCTGCAGAGGAGGGTGGCGGGGTTGGGGGGCGGGGGCACACGCGGTCTATATCTATTGCAGTAATTGGGCAGTGTTTTCTATGGGGCCTCGGCAGTGATCGGGTTAATCTCACACCTTGGTAACGGGGAGCTGAGTCAATTACAGCGACAAGGAGTGTGTCATTTATTCCATCTCAACGGCGGACACGCACGTGCGAACTTTCTGTTTCGCGAACTGTTGTTTTCGGAGGTCACGCAACGCCGGTTTCATTGCCGGGCGCTCGGCAGGTCGGTGGCGAGTTTTGTGCTGTAAGGAGCGGATCAAGCCAGAGTCTCGGCAAGTCTGCGCAAGATAAAGAATAACGGGTAACGACGACCCAGACTAACCAGTAGCGTAGGAACTGGGTGGGAGGCTGCATGGCGCGGAATTTCTTTTCCCAACAGACTTCCGTAACGCAAGCTTCACGCATAGTTCTACCTTTGTCGGCAGAACTATGCGTGAAGCTTGCATTACGGAACTCGGCTGGAAAAGAAATTCCGCTGGCGGGGCCGCCCCCCCCCCTTTCCACCCCCTTATCCCCCCCCCCCAAAAAAAAAATTGAAAATGTATATCCTGCTCCTCCTCCCCTCCCCCCTCCCCACACACACACCCACCACACACACACACACATACACACGCACACACACACACACACACACACACACACACACACACACACACACACACACACACACACACACACACACACACACACACACGCGCGCACACACACACACACACACACATCCTCCCTCACGAATATATTTCGGATGAAAAATTCGTGGAGAGAGAGAGAGAGAGAGAGAGAGAGAGAGAGAGAGAGAGAGAGAGAGAGAGAGAGAGAGAGAGAGAGAGATTTTTTGAAAAAATCATATTTTTAAAATTTATTTATTATTATTATTATTGTTTTTATTTTATTTTTTATTTATTTTATTATTTATTTATTATCTATTTACTTTTTATTTTTATTAATTTATTATTTATTATTTTTTTATTATTTATTTTATTTTATTTATTATTATTTTATTTATTTTATTTATTTATTTTTTATTTTATTTTATTTATTATTATTTTTATTTATTTTTTTTTTGGGGGGTGGGGGGAGGAGGGGGGGAGGGTGGGTGGGTGGGGGGAACTACGGTTCTTATTTTCGGAGGTTGGACTGTCTCTTGTCATTCTCTTTCTCTCTCTCTCTCTCTTCCCCCACCCCCCTCCCACGCCCTGCGGGGGGTCATCCCACGAGAGCGGATCCCGCGAACGCTTGTTCCAGACCGGCTGTAGCCAGTCTCAGCATAACCCTGATTGTGTATTCAGCCCACTCCTACTCTCCACTTCATCCACTCCCGGTAAAAAGAGGAGCCGGAGGTGAAGTTTTCACGCGGCGGAGAATGGCAATCCGGATTAATTTCACAGTGCAAGACCTTGGGCCGGGAAACAAGAGCTTCCAGGTGTTGCGGGTCAATATAGTTTAACCCCGTGTCTGCCGAGAAAACGTCACAGTGAAGCCGATCCAACCGCAAGAGGCATAGATCCTCATGAGCCCCCGCGACCGCGGGGGCTCATGAGGATTTATGCTTCTTGCTGAAACCATTGTGCATCCATGTTCCGTGAAAATTAAGGTCTTTTTTCGCGTTTAATTTACAAAGATTTCAGAAACAGTCAGCGTCCACTGGCAGTGAGGGGGTCACCGTGTATCGGGGAGCCGTCCCTTTCCCAAAACGACGCCGCCACCCAGGTTATGACATTGTTTCTGCATCCAAAGCCGGCAGAACAGTTTCGTTGAGTGGTTGCGCCAGCCCCCCCCCCCCCTCCTCCCCCCCCCCCTCCCCGCTGGGGCGCAGAGAGCATCACTTAACTGCAAGAGGCCATAGGCCATCATGAGCCCCCGCAACCTCTTGCTTGCCCCATTCAAATTCTTTGTCCGACACGCATGATTTTCGAGCGGCCTGAACTCCTTCAATGCCAGAAAAATGCGAACACCACCCAATTGCAAGATGCGAAGAACCTCACGAGCCCCTGATTATGAGCGGGCTCATCAGTGTCTTAACCTAATATATCCTGAGGCTGTTTGTTTTAAAAAAAAAATTGCTACATTACAGATTAGGAGATAGATAAACAAATTTAGTGTTACGATTGTGGGTGTGTTGTTCTGTGAGAGCATGCATGTGTTAATCGTAGGAAACGATCCGATTTTTATTTGAACTATTATGGTTGCGAATCACGTACCTTTTCAGTAAGATTCTTTATTGTTCGCGCAGATAGCAGAATTGGTTTTGTTATGATACGCTAAGTTTAGTCCGGAAGCTTCTAGCAAAGTCGCACGGAGAATAGCGGTAGTAAAGCTAATCTATTTTTAGTCATAACTGTTTTCTGTGAGCGTGAAATTAGTGGCCGTTCTTTGCGTGTTATGAAAGGTCGTGGAACGGCCTGCCATACTGTTGTGTGACGTCATTACACACTAGGATTTGGGGCTGAAATGAGCAGTCAAATTTTTGTAGACTATTGTAGTTATCCTAGAAAGTTCCTTTTTTTTATTTATTAATATTTATGAGTTTCAGTTACGTGTTCCGTTCTGATTGGGTGCGTTGTGTAAATTCATTAGATATTTCTGGAAAGTCGTTTTACTATAAAAGTTGGTGCTAGGAAGCACGTGTGTACATTGTCAGGCATTGTCAGTTGTAAGGACACACAGTTTATCGTAGGTACGTGGCCCGTATAGGGTGTACATTGTGAGAGACGCAGCGTAACGGTGGTGTACGCTGTGTGAGGAAGTGTGTCGCCAGTGTTGACATTTGCAGAAGAGACATTGTGTCAGTGTTGGTGCATTTGGGAATGCATCGTGTGGAGATCGCATCGCTGAATTAAAATATTGTTGGAACTGTTACTCCAGTCTAGCCTACATCCTTAAGCCACGTGTGACGGGTTGCAGCTGAATGAAGTTTATTTAAAAGAACCTTACGTGCGTGCGCCTGGTGTGTTTATCATACTACGACTACGCTCCCACCACGTAACATATTGGCACCTCCGACGGGACTTCTTCAGTTGGCTCAGTGAAAAGGGTAGCAGGAGAAAACAGCCAGCAGTGAAACGCAGAAATGGCGACATCGGAATTGGAGACATTCCTGAAAATTGGAAAGGAATGTGGACTCGAAGGAGCTCAACTCCTCGAGTTTGTAAACAAGAGAGAAAAGGAGAGACTGGAGAGAGAAGAAAAGAAACGAGAGAGAGAGAGAGAGAGAGAGAGAGAGAGAGAGAGAGAGAGAGAGAGAGAGAGAGAGAGAGAGAGAGAGAGAGAGAGAGAGAGAGAGAGAGAGAGAGAGAGAGCTAAAGAACGTGAAATCAGGAAACTCGAAATCCAAGCAGAAGAAGCAGAGAAACAGCGAAGAGAGGCAGAGAAACAACGAGAAGAGGAGAGAGAAGAGGCAGAGAAACAGCGAGAAGAGGCGGAGAGGCAGCGACAACATGAAATTCATTTAAAGCAGATGTAGATAGAGGCACAGAGCCAGAGAGCTACTGAAGCAACAGCCTCAGCCAGCAGAGAGCAAACAGCCCGTGCGCCAAAACTTCCACCTTTTGTTGAAAATTCAGATAAGATGGACGCTTATCTGGAGCGATTCGAGCGCTTCGCAAGCAGCAACAACTGGAGACAAGAGACTTGGGCTATCAAGCTGAGTGCACTTCTAACTGGGAAAGCGCTTGAATTTTACACCCACTTGCCAAGAGAAGAAGCCGAAGATTATACGCAGTTGAAAGCCGCCCTGCTGAGACAGTACGACTTCACTGAAAAGGGTTACAGGCGACGATTTCGGAACTGCAAGCCTCAAGTAGGAGAAACACCCGGCCTATTCATTGAGAGAATCAGGTGCTACCTGGAGAAATGGATAGAGCTGGCTGGTTTAAACAAAGAGTACCAGGACCTGTGTGACCTCATCATCAAAGAACAAGTCCTCAACGCATGTTTTAAGGACCTGGCCGCCCACCTCAGGGAGCAAGAAGACCAGTCCCTAAAGGCCCTGGCCGACTTCGCTCAAAGATACCTTGACGCCCACAACATGAAGTTCGGGCTACGCAAACCTTGCTAGAGAACGTCTTTTTGCGCCAAAGCGCCTTGTGTGTGTGTGTGTGTGTGTGTGTGTGTGTGTGTGTGTGTGTGTGTGTGTGTGTGTGTGTGTGTGTGTGTGTGTGTGTGTGTGTGCGCGCGTGTGTGTGTGTGTGTGGATGTGACAGCGACTAGACCCCGCGTTTGAGGACAGACAGCTTGAAATTTTAGGATATTGTCCCTAAAAGAATTATCTCGAGACATTTTTTTTCGATTTTTTTTTTATTATAAGACGCTCATTGGTGAGAAACTGGCCGTTTCACAAAAACTGGTTGATCCACACTGGAATCTGTATTTTTTTTCTTCTTATTTTTGCTAGATATTTTGTAAAACAGCAAACATAACTTTGATAAACGCATCTGAGCTCCAAACAATACGGTAGAGTTTGGGATGAAATCCTCATCTTGTTCTTTACCTTGTTTCCTACACTATATTAACCGCTTACTTCTTTTCAGTTTTAATTCCTTTCTATTTATAGAAGGGACTTTTTAGGACGGGTCGCGGTTTGGCGAATTTAATAGCATGTCCATGATGTCAAAACCGGGCAGGCCTAAACCTTTCACAATTGAAGTAACAAGATAAAAATTACTTCATGTCTAGTTACGCTAACCTCGCTGCTGAACGTACATTTGGCGCGAAGCGCCGTATGTGCGTATGTATGTATGTATGTATGTATGTATGTGCGTATGTATGTAAACAAGAGAATCTCAGATATTTCTGTACACACAGGCTTGAAACTTGGCGAAATACTTTCTTAAAGGGGTGGCTAAGAGAGCCTCCGAGCATATTGTAATTGAATGTCTCATTTAAGACATAAATAACCGTTTATAGGAAGTCGGTTGACCCAGATTAGAGTCCGTACTTTTTGTCATATTTACTTGAAATGTTGGTTATAGCTTACTTACGCCTGTCACCCCTACCCGGGTATAGGCCGTCGACGAGAGACCTCCAGCAACTCCTGTCCTGTGCTTCTACTTCGATTCTACTCCAGGTGGTTCCCAGTCTCTTGATGTCTGCTTGGAGGTCTCGACGCCAGGAGTTTCTCGGCCTACCTCTTTTCCTCTTTCCCTGGGGGTTCCATGACAATGCCTGCCTAGTGATACTGGAAGCTGGCTTTCTCAGACTGTGACCGATCCATCTCCATCTTCTTCGCCCAATTTCATTCTCTGCTGTTATCTGCTCTGTTCTCTCCCAGAGTCTGACGTTGCTGATCCTCCCTGGCCAGTGGATTTTCAAAATTCTTCTAAGGCAACTGTTCATGAAGGTCTGTACTCTGTTGACTGTGGTTTTTGTCAATCTCCAAGTTTCTGCTCCATATAGGAGAACTGCTTTTACATTGGAGTTGAAAATCCGGACTTTGGTGTGTTGTGACAGCTCTCTGGAACTCCACACTTTTTTCAACTGGAGAAAGGCTGCTCTGGCTTTACCGATTCGTGCTCTGACATCTGCATCAGTGCCGCCTTTTTTTGTCTATGATGCTCCCGAGATAGGTGAAGGACTCCACCTCCTCCAACGGGGTGCCAGCAAGCAAGACTGGTTCTTCCCTGGTTGCGTTCAGCCTCGTTGTCTTTGTTTTCTGTTTGTGAATGGTGAGGCCCACTTGGGACGAGATGTCAGCAAGCCTCGTGGTCTTGTCCTGCATTTGTTGATGAGTGTGGGACAGTAATGCCAAGTCGTCTGCAAAATCGAGGTCGTCAAGCTGTGTCCACAGTGTCCACTGTATTCCACTTCGTCTGTGCTCTGTGGTCATCTTCATGACCCAGTCTATGGCCAGTAGGAAGAGGAACGGAGACAGCAGACAACCCTGCCTAACACCAGTTCTGACCTGGAGCTCCCTGGTGAACTGCCCTTCGTGGATCACGCGACATGTCATGCCATCGTAGCTGCTCTTGATCAGGCGGACGAGCTTTGTGGGTACACCGTAGTGTCGTAGGAGTTTCCACAGAGTCTCTCTGTCCACACTGTCAAATGCTTTCTCATAATCCACAAAGTTGACGTACAGCGGGGAGCTCCACTCCAGAGACTGTTCCACGATGATGCGGAGAGTGGCGATCTTATCTGTACATGGTCGGTTCTTCCTGAATCCTGCTTGCTGGTCTCCCAGCTGGGGTCAACGGAGCTCTTCATTCTCTCCAGGATGATCCTGTTGAAGACCTTCCCTGGCACTGACAGCAAGGTGATTCCTCTGTAGTTGGAACACTTGCTGAGGTCACCTTTCTTGGGGAAGCCCGACTAGGCACCCCTCCTTCCAGTCAGCCGGCATCACCTCCTCTTCCCAGATCTTTCCAAACAGTGGGTACAGCATCTCCACTGTTGTCTCTAGGTCTGCTTTCAGAGACTCCGCTGGGATGCCATCTGGGCCTGCTGCTTTGCCGTTCTTCAAAAATGCCACTGCTCTTCTGATCTCTTCCCGGCTGGGTCTGTCACAGCTGATGGGTAGGTCGGTCTCTGCCGGCTGGATGTCTGAGGGGTCAGGTGGGCTAGGTCTGTTCAGTAACTCTTCAAAATACTCGGCCCATCTGTCGAGTTGGTCTGCTCTGACTGCAATAGGCTTGCCTTCTTTGTCTTTTACTGGACTTTCTGTATGGCTATACTTGCCTGACAATCTTCTGGTAATGTCGTAGAGCTGTCTCATGTTGCCGCTGCCTGCTGCCTTTTCTGCCTCTGCTGCCAGGCTGTCTGTGTAGGCCCTCTTGTCTGCCCTGATACTCCTCTTCACCTCGCGGTTGGCCTCCGAGCATTCCCCCTGTGCCCTTATCTTGGCTGCTCTCGTGCGACTGTTGTTGACAACTGCTTTCTTCTGCTTCCTCACTTCTATCTTCTTCAAGGTCTGTGCCGACAGCCAGTCATTGTGATGGTGTTTCCCGAACCCTACAGTGTCTTTGCAGGTTGAGTTCAGCGCCTCTCTAACTGCCTTCCACTGCTGCTCTGTGGTGACTGCCTCCTCTTCATTTACTAGCTCCTGTAGCGCTTGAAACGGGTTGGACAGCACCAGTTTGAACTCTTCTCTTACTCCAGTTTCTCTCAGGAGGCCTACATTATAGCGCTGTCTTCTTATTGTCTCTGTGCGGCTTTTCTTTAGCTTGAGCTTCATTCTTAAGGTAAGCAGATGGTGGTCGGAGGCGACATCTGCTCCCCTCCTCACTCGGACATCTTGAAGGGATCTTCTAAATTTCTTGCTAATGCAGATATGGTTTATTTGGTTCTCTGTTGTATGGTCAGGTGAGACCCAAGTTGCTTTCTGTATTCTTCTGTGTGGGAAGATGCTGCCTTCAATGACAAGTCGGTTTAGAGCACAAAAGTCTACAAACCTCTCCCCGTTCTCACTCATCTCCGAGCTTAGTCCCTGTCTCCCCATCACCTCTTCGTATCCGGTGTTGTCCTCCCCTATTTTGGCATTAAAATCGCCCATGACGATGGTGATGTCTCGCTCCGCACATTTGTCCAAGGCACTCTGGAGTCGGTCGTAGAACTCTTGTTTCTCTTCCTCGTCACTGTCATTAGTGGGCGCATAACACTGGATGACGTTCAGCTTGAGCTTTTTCTTGGTTCTAAAGGCTGCTGTGATAATTCTTGGCCCAAGAGGTTCCCAGCCCATTAGCGCTCTCTGTGCTACTGGTGACAGCATGAATGCTACACCTTCTGTATGGGGGGCATTCTCCTCTTCATGACCTGAATACAGAATCATCTCCCCACTTAACAGCCTTTTCTGGCCAGACTGCGTCCATCTGGCTTCACTGATACCTAGAAGGGAAAGGTTGTACTTTTGCATTTCCGCTGCTATCTGGGCGGCCTTGCCGCTCTGGTACATGGTCTTGACGTTCCATGTGCCCATGGTTGTATCCCTGGATAGAGAGAGGCGGCTCGGTCCTGTGGCTTCCGAAGACTTCCGGCTTTCACCACAGGACGTCATAAGTCTTCTGGTAGAAGAACCTTCCTCCTCCAGGAAAGGAATTACTGTTAGTCTTTTCGTCGGCGTTTTTGTAGCTATTTCCTTTTTTGCAGGGTGGGGAAGCTACCCCCACGCCCAACCCCCTTACTAGGAGGACCAGGGGTTTTCTGTCGGGGTCACCTTCCCTTAGACCATGTTGGTTCACGGCACCTTATTTCATTCGGTGCACCCCTCTCACGAGGGACCCCTTATCCACCACCCAGGGGACGCGCCTCAACGCCATATGGTCCCAGCGCGAGGTTGGTTATAGCTGGTTTGGATAAAGACATTGGGTGAGTTCGTTAGCCAGCTTTGTATCCTTTCAACTTCTTTAGTAATAATTAATTCTTTTCAGAAAAGAATTATAACATAAAAAACCTTGACTTGTAGAGAAAGTCAGACAGTGGCGGTGACGTAAAAGTGGCAACTCCGTCACCAAGCAGACATTGACATAATACTCTAAATATGACGTCATTCTCTCTGGCGTGCGCGCAGCGCTCTGTCTCTTTCACAGACATGCGCGCATCTCCAAGAGGCATAGATCTTTATGCGCCTGGAGTGCGCATGAGGATCTATGTCTCTTGGAGATGTTTGGCGCGCGCGCGCGCATGCACGCACTAACACGCACACACACACGCACACACACACTCCCAAATACACACACACACACACGCGCACGCACGCACGCACGCACACACACACACACACACACACACACACACACACACACACACATCGTCGCGCTTTCAGAAGAGCATTTACGTGACCAGATATAGCTGGTTTGGAGAAAGACATTGAATGAGTTCGTTAGCCAGCTTTGTACCCTTTCAACTTCTTCAGTAAAAATTAATTCTTTTCAGAAAAAAAATAAAACAGTAAAAAAAACCTTGACATCTGGAGAAAGGCAGACACTGGCGGTGACGTAAAAGAAGGAACTCCGTCACCACGCAGACATACGCTAAATATGACGTAATTCTCTCTCTCTCTTTCTCTCTCTCTCTTTCTCTCTCTCTCTCTCTCTCTCTCTCTCTCTCTCTCTCTCTCTCTCTCTCTCTCTCTCTCTCTCTCTCTCTCTCTCTCTCTCTCTCTCTCTCTCTCTCTCTCTCGCTAACTCGCTTTTTCTGTCACATATTCGTGCATCTCCAAGAAGCATAAAGCCTCATGTGCCCGGAGGGCGCATGAACATCTATGCCTCATGAGGATGTTTGGAGCGCGCCCAAGCACGCATGCACACGCACACATCGACGCGCTTTTAGAAGAGCATGCAGGTGTACTTAGTATTGCATGTAGCTAGGTAAGGTCAACCTGATTTCACACAAATTATAGCAAGACTAAAATTGTACGGTGAAATTCTAGTTTTGTCACTATTTTCCCAAGTCTTAAAGCGAAAGCGAAACTCATATCACGTTAAATATAAAATTACGTAAAAAAAAAAAAAAATACGTCATGAGAAATGACGTTTACTTTGACAAACCAATGACGCGTATGCACTGCGCGCGCCCCTTATAGTTATACGGAGTTCACTATGGCGCATTGGCTCATCTGCGAGGCTTTTTCAAAAGGAGATATTTCAAAATCAGAATCAAGTCAAAGACAAAAGGTAGAGACCCTTGACAGCAAAGACAGCTCTCATATAGAAAGGACTTTGTGGGTTATGGATCATCCCATCTTGTTTTTAAAAAAGTCCGTGTCTCAGAAAAAAAAAAAGAAACGGGAAGGTTGATATTTGAGATTTAAGACTGCGGCATTATACGACATCGGACACAAAATACGTATCACCGGAGCGCTGGCCTTTCCTGTGGTCCCTAAAACCATGAAAACTGCTAACTCGAAATACGAAACCGCCACCGGAAGAAGAGCCGATGCGCGAACAATGAAAGCTAACTGATGATAACCGAAACTATTCCCGTTATAGTTTGGCATCGCCAAGATTCGCACTTTGTCCGCCTCCATGCATGAGAGAGTTTTCATAGTTGCCAATTCTCTGGACAGTGACAGTGCTCTACTGAACGTCAAATATTCTTACATCTACAAAAAGCATAGATTCTCATGAGCCCCTGCATCCGCAGGGGCTCATGAGAACTGAACTATGCTTCTTGCTTGAAAGGATTGCTTCAATTCATGTATGCATTGAACATTTCTGACTGCATGAGATGTAGATCCTCATAAGCCAATACAAATTGTCAGGGACTCATTATGAGCTACGTCTCTCGCTAATACAGAGCAATCAGATTTACGTCTATGCGCCCTACAAGAAGGAGGTCATAGGTATTAAATAGATATTGATATCTGGGATCTGTCTAGTCAATTTCCTTCAATACTGCTAACACGTTTCTCAGTGCAGTTTTGTCAGTATAGACCGAAACAGCGTCGAAGTCTTCCGGAAGCTGAGGTCCATAGATATAAATTGATCTAATCTCATACGAAAGAAATGCTTTATATCTTATGCGGCTCTGTGCAACGCAAGGGCTCATGCGGATCTTTGTCTCTTTAACACATTGAATCCTAAGTTTTTGAAAACTTCCGTACGAAATTCGGAAGTTCCAATCTGAGCGCTGCATTAGTGCTCAGGAGACAGACCGACCATGATAGTTCAAGGGTGGTGCCACAATAGCTTGGCGCCTGCAGGCGCCAAGCTATTCTGGCACCACCCTTGAACTATATTAGTATATTATGGTCATCCTGTTGTATTGTGCCATGGTTGATTTTGCCACAGTGATCTAGCCGCTGATATGTTTGTCTGTTAGCAAGCATCTCACCTATATGACTCTATTTACGGTTTACTAGCCCAATATACTTACATTTGCAAGAGGTATGGATTCTCATGAGCGCCTGCAGAAGCAGGGACTCATGAGAATCTCAGTATACCTCTTGCTCGCTAGGATCGATGTCAGTTGTTCCCAGGCAGGGGATGACATGTGGGGTGGGGTGGGGGGTGGGATGGGGGGTACCCTGTGACTGTTGCAAGACAGGTGTCCAGCCGCACTGAACACGGATGGGAAAGAGTGCCCGTTTAGTCAACTGATGCCAGTTTTTACTAGGTGGTTAATGTGTAAGTCTGCTTAGAACTGCGAACTCCTGAGCTATCGTTGTCAGTATCGTTTGCATGACTGAAGATTGGTAGCTAGTTTGGCTATTTATTTGTTGGTTGGTTATTACGTGTATTATCTTATCTTCTTCTTCTTCTCCTTCTCATCATCATCATCATCATCATCATCATTATCATCATTATCATTATTTGCTTGCGTGTCTGTTGGTTAGTTATTATTTGTATTATACAATTCTTATAATTGTATTGTTAATATAATTGTATCATTATCATCATCTTTTTAAATAAAATTGAAAAAAAAACTTAATCGTCCTCTTAGCTGCTCCTGCGTACCCTTACTCTACCGCGGTCATTTTTCAGAAGGCCAGAGTCTTTTAAAATATGTTCGCCTGCTCAGTACTACGTACTCTTGAGCTGTCATTGCAACGTCGGCGTCTCCTGAGGATCTTTCGCTCACCAGATCCCTTTCCCACGACGCTGCAGCATCACCTCATCTCCTGTGATGACTACACAATCCTGTCACTACACACAAAAGCCTGCTAGTTAGCACTAAGGACATGTGTGAACCAAACATCCCTCCGTACCATATTGAACAGCCTATGATCTCTTCCGTTGAAGAAACAGATGTAAATGTGGTCGGCAAGAAGCGTAGATCCTCATTAGTTTCCCGCATATGCGGGGGCACATGAAAATTTACGACTCTTGCAGGTCTTTTGGGTTCGCTGCAGGAGCGGTTATGACCACAATGATCACGCAAGATGGACACAGAGTATTCACCGTCCTCTCCCGTATAGTAAGAACCTTCTTGTCCACACGTATGTACCATCTTGAGTAAAGGACATCTGTGTTCTTCGTACAAGAAAGCAAACGATATTTATGAAGTCCCGAAATCAGCCAACGTTAGCTCTACGTTCCTCGTACGAAGGAGTCGCGGAGTCTCAGCGAAAGCGAATCTGTTCTGACGGTACAAGAATACAATGCAAGCGGACAAACTCACTCTGGTTGGGTCCATTTTAAAGACTGGTTAGCAGGAATTGGCATTTTTGGCTCACAACAATTAGCGCTTCCCTCCTTCGTCTGAACACATTAACCCTTTTATCTTGGTACTGTGACACTACTGCTTGAAGTAAATGTGACTGTGATAGTTCAAGGGTGGTGCCAGAATAGCTTGGCGCCTGAGGCGCCAAGCTATTCTAGCATCACCCTCGAACTAAAATGGTTGATCTATCTCCTAATGATCTGCAATGTAGCTTTCATAGGACACAAAGCAAAATTTAAAAGAAAAATCAAATCAGGCTCAGGATGTGATGGGTTAAATATATGATTTCCGGAAATCAGAAGAAGGTAAAACAGAAGTCTCCTGCAACTGGCGGCTGTAGTCTGAGCGAGCTTAGTCCTGCGCCAGCCACTAAGCAAGGTGTTCCGCGATAGCTCACTCATGCAACTGGCCCCTGTAGCGGACATCGGCCAGCAGCAGGCATATAATCTCATGCGCCCATGCAGATGCAGTTGCTCATGAGAATCTATGGGTTTGGGGGAGGGGGGGGGGGGGTTCCTAACGTGCTCTCTGTCCGTTTAGCCTGCAGGGGATCAAGAGGATATCTCTCTCCCTCTCACGTACTGACAATGGGCTGTGCGAGGCTGTGCGAGGGAGACAGGGACGAGTGGTGAAGCTGAGTGGCCGAAGGGGACAAGTGTAACTGGTCAGTGGACAGTTACTCGTGACGTAAGCAAGAGGGCAGGTGGCACGTGCTGATTCTCGATAGCTCAGTGGATACCACAACAGAAAATAGTTTTAACAGTGTTTCTTTGTTGTTTCTTTCTTTCTAGGTTGCTTTCGTTTTTGTCTTTGAAATGGGGCTGGTCGGAGTGCATTCCGAAGCATGCACATGTGTGTGTGTGTGTGTGATGCTGTGTGTGTGTGTAGTGTGTGTGTGTGTGTGTGTGTGTGTGTGTGTGTGTGTGTGTGTGTGTGTGTGTGTGTGTGTGTGTGTGTGTGTGTGTGTGTGTGTGAGGATGTGACAGTGACTAGAGCCCGCGTTTGAGGACGGACAAGCTTGAAATTTTAGGATATTGTCCCTATCGATGTTTTGATTAAGATGCATATTGGCGAGAAAATGGCCGTTTCACAAAATACGGTTAATCCACACTGGAGTCCGTAATTTTTCTTATTTTTACTAGATATTTTGCGTATAGCTAGATAAAAGGGAGATATTGAATGAGTTCGTTAACCAGCATTGTACCTCTAGAACACTTTTGAGTGATCATTAGATATTTTTTTAAAACAAATATATTTTTACGTTTTTGGGATTAATTTCACGCATTATATGGGTTAATCGTAAAATAATTGAATCCATTTATGAAAAAAACAAAAACAAAAAAACAACCCAATATTCTCATTCATAATTGCATGATTTTTCGTATACGGTATTTACATAAGCCTACAGTTTGTCTCGGCTGTTGAGTACGATTAGGTGAATTGTGACCTTATTCACTAGGCGTGAAAATCAGACAGTTTTCTGCATCATATTTTCAGAGTCACTTGTAAAACAGCTAACATAACTTTAATTTTTCTTTTACGAAAAAAACTATCTTCTCATTAATACCCACATGCTTTTTCATAAACAGTGTTTGCATTTATAATCCTGCTGTTTGTCCCGGCCCTGGAGAAGGGTTAGGTCAAATTGTGACCTGTAAGCTCTAGGCGTGAAAATCAGCAAGAAATTGCAAAGTTGATTCTCTGATACGTCAAATGTTAGTACTGCGATGAGTGACGTATAACATCGAGTCGTCACTATGAACACGGCGTCGTGGGACTAATGATGCCATAATGTGAAGCTTGAAGTGACGTCATTTCGCTGACATTGCTATTATTCTTCTTCAGAATAGCTATGCTACGCCAGACCACAGAGCTTACGAATGGCGGGAATCGCCGTGTGTCCGCCTTTATTTCTGTGTGTCAGTATGTGTAGATCAGAGGGTGGGTTAGAGTAGAAGGAGGTGGATTCCTGTCGCTACACGAGCCCACAAAGCGTACTAATGGCGGGAAGCGCCGTGCGTCTGTCTTTATTTGTGTCCGCCGACGTGTGGCTTAGAGAGGAGGCCGGAATGGATCAGTCATAATAAGCCTAAAAATATGAACAACACTGCCGAATGTTCCTAAAAGATAAATGCATCTGAGCTCCAAACAATACGGTAGACTACTTTGGGATGAAATCCTCATCTATTATTTATTTATTTGTTATTACTTATTTTATTTTATTTATTTATTTATTTATATAATTATTTATTATTGTTATTATTTATTTATTTATTTAGTTTATTTATTTATTTATTTATTTATTTATTTATTTTTTTTTTTTTGGGGGGGGGGAGGGAGGCTGGAGGTAGAGGGGTGCGAGTCGGTGGGGGAAGGGCGTCAACGAAAAAGGGGAGCTGGAGGGGGAGGAGAGGGGGCAGCGGTGGGTTGAGGGAGGGGCGATGGGGGAGGGGCGGTCGGAGCAGTGACGATGAAAGTATGATGCCTCATGAAAACCTCTCCCATGTGGCGGCATAGGCAATGCTTGCAGTGAACATGAAAAATCAAGGTGAACATCAAAATAAGCCGACTGCCAAGCGTGAAAGAAGCACGCTTATAAAGGACAAGTACTACACATGTTGTTGTACTTGTCCTTTCTAAGCGTGTTTCTTTTTCTTTGTTGGGATTTTCTTCGAATTATTCATCGTTAAACCCTTTTGCGTGTCGGTAGCGGTTTTTGTCGCGATGATTCCTACAGGAATCCCCCCTACAGGAATTCCCCCTACAGGAATCCCCCCTACAGGAATTCCCCCTACAGGAATCCCCCCTACAGGAATCATCGCGACAAAAATCGCTACTTTTAAAGTCGTTCTGACAAAATTCCGCGGTAAACAAATGTTTTATTTTATTTTCCTTATTTATTTAATTTCGTCTCGTCTCGTCTCGTCTCGTTTCGTTTTGTTTTTGTCTCGTCTCGTTTCGTCTTAATTAATTTATAATTAATTAATTAAATTTTATTTTCCGGGTGTGTGTGTGGGGGGGGGGGGGAGGGGGGATAGGCAGAGAGAGAGAGAGAGAGAGAGAGAGAGAGAGAGGAGAGAGAGAGAGAGAGAGAGAGAGAGAGAGAGAGAGAGAGAGAGAGAGAGAGGAGAGAGAGAGAGAGAGAGAGAGAGAGAGAGAGAGAGAGAATTAATGATCAATGAATCAATGAATCTTTATTTTACAACGGTGAAGATATTAACACAGTCAGTGACTATGTCATTTTTCGTATCTGCCGTTGCAGAGAGAGAGAGAGAGAGAGAGAGAGAGAGAGAGAGAGAGAGAGAGAGAGAGAGAGAGAGAGAGAGAAGCGGTGGGTGGGTGGGTGGGTGTGTTGTGGGGGGTGGGTGGGTGGAGTTATGGTTTTCGAGTTTGCTGCAAATTAACGCCAAACTAATGAAAAGCACCTTTAAACCCTCAATTACTCCTCCTTACGGCCGTACATCTAGTAATGATTTCAGATAACGGTGATAAAATGAGCAACGAATGGCGCACGAAATATTCAGTCCGTCCCAGCGTGCATGTCAACGGAAATGTGATTAGTTTACCTCCAGACACGTGTCCGCGCATGCGTGCGCGCACGCGCGCGCTCTCGTCTTGCAAATAAGCCTGTCAACAGATTGTAGATCAGCGAAGGCAGGAGAGTGGTTCTTCCAGCCTTCGTCCATCTGCAAGAGGCATAGATCCTCATGGGTCCCTGCATCGCAGGGACCTAAGAGGATCTAAGCCTCTAGCTGGCAAACATTTAACCCTTTCACACTCTCAGACGGAGACTGGTCCGTGACATGTAGATATGAAACTCGGCTTCCGCGCTGCCAGCAGTGATGACAAATTTGCGTGTCTGAAACCAATACTCACTGACCCACATTCACTGGACAAACCCAAATGTAAATGTCATCACAGATAGGCATAAAGAGCACAGGACTGACAAGAGACATAAACCCTCATGAGCCCCCGCGAATGCGGAGGCTCATGAGGGATTATGTCTCTTGCAGATAGGTAACGTTCGCCTTTCCCCAACACTTAAGGGGCTTAAAATTTATATTTGTTTTAAAATGATTTAATTTTCCTTTCTTCCGAACTAGAGCCAGATGCATTGACTGGAAGTCCGTAAAGGCACCGGGCGGGCTATGGAGCATGCTACACATACAGCCCATAAATTGCAGGAAACGCAATAGATCTTTAGGCCGGCATAGATCAAACAGCGTTTGGTGACGTCGGTGCTAGGACGTTTTTTTTTTCCACCGGGTTTATTTGTACTTACACGCTGCTTAACCCATTCAGCCCTGACGCACTACAACAGGAGATGGATCGATCATGATAATTCAAGGGCAGTGCCAGATTAGCTTGGCGCCTATCGGCGCCAAGCTAATCTGAGACTACAATTGAATTATCATGGTCGATCCATCTCCTGCAACATGTGCATAGTCGTTAGATGACGCCTCCAAAATTTGGGAAATACGTGCGTGGGGTTGAATGCGTTAATGATTAACCGCACGTTAGCGGTTATTGTCCCGATGATGCCTGTAGAAATCATAACGACAAAAAAAAAAAAAAAAAAAAAAAAAACCTAAAACAACCGCTACCGACACGCAAAGGGTTAAAACAAAGATGGATCAGTTTAACAAGGTCCAGCTATGTTTTTTGTTTTTTTTTTAAATTAATTTTTACTCGTGTTCTTGTTTGCTTTCCATTAAAACGACTATTAAAATCGTACAGGGGCACGCACATGTGACATTTATCAATCAGTTTATGTTGCTTTGTTTCGACGTTGTCGTTATTGTTGTTTGGCTGGCTGGCTGGTTGGTTGGTTGGTTGGTTGGTCGGTCGGTCGGTTGACTGGCTGCTTGCTTGAATGGTAAGTACATGTATGTTGCTTGATGGGGTTGCGTTATTATTATTATTATTGATTGGCTGACTTCCTGTCTGGTTCCTTTGTTGCTGGTCGGTTAGTCGCTTGACGAGACGACTCACCCCAGGCCCCCCCCCCCTTCCTCCGCCCTCCCTCTCTCCACCTCCAACCTCACCCGCTTATTCTCTTCGATCCAGGGTGAAGCAGAGAATAAGGCAGCAGTGAAACCTCCAGCCTGCTCTATACTGAACCGTCCAGCTTAGCTCGTTCATGCAAGCGGCCCCAGGTCTTTCCCTATATTTATTTACATTTTAATTCCTACCCCCCCCCCCCCACCCCCCCCCCCCAAAGCTTTGGAGGCAGAGACTCACAAAGGGACAGGGGGAGGGGGGTGGTGGGTGGGAGAGAAATGCGTACGAGTCCGAAACAGCTCAGGCGGTTAAGCGTCGGAGCAAGAGAGCGAAGAGAATCGCCGAGTCGTGGGTTCGTGTCCCTGTTCCGGCCTCAGTAGCTGGACTCGCAATCCAGGGAATAAAGACGGGCTTGTTCCATAGCATGTCCGTTGAAAGGCCAGTCCTGGTAAATCGAAGTAGCACAGTTGCAGTGCGCCTGAATTGATCAGTGTTCAGGTCGTACTCCATAGGCAATAGATTTCCCTGTCTCCCATAATCCGCCCGTCAATGCCGTCCATTATCACTTCGGTGCCGTGGCCGTTAAACCTCGAACTAACCAGAAAAATGCGTTTACAGACAAGATGTGTATCGACGTAGAGTTCAGTTCATTTCAATTCAGTTCGGTCAACGCCATGAAGTGTTCTCTACGCTCCACTATACTCACCAGAAGTCTTTCTAGAGTTCCTTTCTGGATCGTACCATATTGGCTTGCTTTACTGTAGATCTCCCATGTCCTTTCAAGTCTGCCCAGCGTCCGCTGTCTTTCTCAGCACCTCTGCTCAGATTGGAGGCGATTGACTGTGATGCCATTGGTTCTGTTCCTGGAAATGCCTTAACTCATTCAGCCCCGAGTCCCTACAGCAGGAGATGGATAGACCATGATAATTCAAGGGTAGAGCCAGATTGGCTTGTCGCCTTCAGGCGCCAAGCCAATCTGGCTCTACCCTTGAATTATCGTGGTCAGTCAGTCCATCTCTTGCAACTGGCACAAAAACATCAGACAACACCTCGAAAATTAGGGAAATTTGGCCATGGGGCTAAATGGTTTAATGTATCGATGTACCCCCCCCCCCTCCCCCCTCCCCCACACTTTGGTACCGGTTTCAGGCCACTTTACAAATTTCAAATACAAGCGATCAAAAATCTCTGTAACTTCAGTAGCTGAACTGGCCCTTCGTCTGTCTTGTACTGTGTTTGTCTTAAATGGCGTAAATCCGTGTCCGTTACGTGAGTGTGCGTGTTGGGTTTCAGTTCGCGGCGCTTTGAATCGATTTGCCCAAAAATTGAGAAAAAGCGCCTATATAATAACGGTATTATTATTATTATTATTACTGTATACAGTGTAGTTCGAACAGTACTCTTGTCTTATAGTGACTAGAAGAAATAAACACTGAGCACCGATACACGGCATCGTGTAAACGCGTTTCTTTATCCCCCAGTTTGTACAGAGACCCTGCCCGCGTGATGACCGATTCTGAAAAATACTTTTGCGCGTAATAGTTCGGCTGACCAACCACACGTGTACTGTACGCAGAGTAACTGGGTTTATAACAGTTACGAGTTTGACTGCCGACCTCCAGGGGGAAAAGACGGGCTCGTTCAATAGCATGTCTGTTGGTAAATCAAAGCGGCAAAGTTTCAGTGCGCCTGAATTGATCAGTGTTCAGGTTGTATCCATAGGCAATATATCTCCCTGTTTTCCTTCACCCGCCAATCAAGGCCGTCTACTATCGCTTCGGTGTTGCGGACGTAAAACCCCGGACTAACCTGCCGAACGAAGGGAGAAAAGTAAACCCATGCTCAGGACACCTCAGCACCTCCATCTGTGCAACATAGAAGAAAACCGAGGCGAGCTCTGACAAGAGGCACAGATTCTCATGAGTCCCTGCGAAAAACAGGGACTCATGAGGATCTATGCCTCTTGCAGATGAAAGAATCTGGCTAAGGGACGTCCCATGAGACCGGTTTGAACCGTGTGACGTGCCAGCGGCGACAACGCCCTTCCCCTCCTCCGCGCCCCGCCCCCACGGAGTCATCTTGCGTTACGGGTGGGCGCACACTGGTTGTCTCCCTCGATTCGTTACCGTTGACGCGGCAGCGAATCGAGAGAGACAACCAGTGTTGGGATGTCTGGGGTAGGGTTATGAGTGGGATGGAAAGGGATGGCGGGGATATTACGGGTTCCGTTGTACGAGATGTTAAGCAGGGTAATGACAGAAATTACGTTCCGGTGACTTCCTTTCACGGCTGACAGGTTTTCATCAGTTTTTAAGTCATTCGCACCTCATCATGACTTTCACACGTTGATAAGACCAACCGCCCCAACTTTCAATCCCAACACTCACACTGCAAGGAGGAACTACATCAGTTCGGTTACTAAGTGGACTGCGGATATAAAGGCGATCCAAAAGAAGAAGAAGAGGAAAACCTAATAGTAAAACTAGTATACAATCTAGACCAAAAATGTGACTGCCAAGCGTGTAAAATGGAAAGAATGACCCAACGAAGAATTAGAAAAGACAATCAATACTGTTGTAACTGTCTTTTCTAAGCGTGCTTCTTTCTTCGATGGGTTATTCTCCTAATAACAGTAGCATGGGTACGCGTACAAGATTATATTTTGAATGGGGGGGCAGGGGGGGAGGGAGGGGGGGGGCGGGGAAGGACGGGTTTGTGGAGAGGAGAAGGGGGTGAGGGTGGGCGGAGGGGGGCAAGGCCGAAATCTTACGATCTTACTTTGCAGCCTACTTAAAAAAAAATCAAACGGCGGCGGGAGGGAGGGGATAAGTGTGTGTGTGTGGGGGGGGGGAGGGGGGGGGGTAGGGTGGCGGGGGGGGGGGGGGGGCGGGGGGAGGCGGGGGGGGGGGGGGGGGTAGGGGGAGGAGAGAGAGTGAGACGATAGTCAAACCTAAGATACGTTGATACTCTGCTCCTCCATCCCCACCCCTTGCCCCATTTTTTTGTTTAAATCGAATGCTTTTGCTCCACTGCTTGCGTGAATAGACGCGCAGTTTTTATTTTTTAATCTGCTTCTGATTTACGGACATAGGCTATTATATATTGACGAGAAGAAAAAAAAAAACGCGACATTTTTGGGGAAATGCCAAAATGTCGCACTTCTTTTACTAGTCAGTATATTTTTCACTGCTTGCTCCATTTTGAAATAAACTGCACGAAAACGACAACAGGCGTAAAATCGTATAATGGGACGCGCATTGCCCCTTAACCCCTTGACTGCCGAGGAAAAGTGAACACAATCCAGTTGGAAGAGACACAGATCCTCAAGCGCCCTCGCGTTTGCGGGGGCTCATGAGGATCTGTGCCTCTTGATGAAACCGCTTTGTGTCCGTGTTTCTCTGACGACTGGGGATCTTTGGCGTTAAATTTACGATTTTAAAAACACAATCAGTGTCCACTGACAGTAAAAGGATTAACCCGTTAAGTGCCGAGAAAATGTGAACACCACCCAACTGCAAGAAGTATAGATCCTCATGAGCCCTGCAGTTGCGGGGGCTCATGAGGATCTATGCCTCTTGCTGACACCACTTTGAATCAATGTTCCCGTGAGTGCAAGATTTTGTGTGTGTCGAGTTAACCCTTATCATTCGGAATACACCAGTGTGTAAAATAAGTTTGACTAAAATAGTTCAAGGGTAGTGCCAGAATAGCTTGGCATCTAGAGGCACCACTCTTGAGCTAAAGCTATTGGTCTATATCCTTATCTGTAAGTACTATAATGTAGCTTGCACATGGCAGTGTACAAATTTAAAGTTTTTAGCCTCAGTATGATTTGGGTTAACTAAGATAACAGAAACACATTCTGCGTCGACTGGTAGTAACAGGGGTTAGTCATATACGGCTGCATAAGCGATATCGATACATGCTCAATATCGTTCATACTGGTACACCTTCAATACCAAAGCTGCCCACGTGTCGGTTGATCCTGAAGTCCGGTGACGAAGGTCTGTGATTAATGCCTGCTGTGACACACAAGTAACTCTACACTGTGAGGTGTTTCCCTCATTGTTGGAAGTTGCCTTGCCATTCAGGACGTCAACAATGTTCAGAAGTGAGTTTTGCATGGGGCGACCTAATCAAGAGTGTTTCGTATTATTCTGCGGTGAACAGATAGGGCGTGATGGAGAGTAGCGGGCAGTCAAGAGCGTTTTGCGTAATTTTGTGGTGAAAAGACGGGTTGTGACCAAAAAATTGTAAGTGACAAGGATGTTGTGTTATGTTGCGGTTGAACGAGAGAGCGAGGTGGAGAGTTATTTTTGTAAGAGTGAAACTCTCTGTTACTTTGTGGTGGAAAGACAAGATGAGACTACACCTATATAAACTGTGTGCTGCTCTGTGAGTTTTGAACCTAACGGCTGGAGCCGTTTGATCCAAAATCACAGGCCACGGACCACAGTGCTGTTTCCGTACTGTCCAGTCTCTTAGCCTTAGTCAGTCCCAGTCATCCCCTAATTGTTCAATTCCCTAAAAAAAAACACTACCGCCCACCAGCTGCACATTTGCCATGCACAAGATAAAAAAAACAAAAAAACAGCACATGACCCGTCTCATTTCTTGGCTATGAAACTGGTTCCTTACCAACCCGACACCCAAGCACAGCTGAAATCAGCGTGCCCCTCAAATCACTACCGGTCAAAGGCAACTCAACATAGGCCCACAAATGTCCACTGGATAAGCTCAGGATGGTATGAATCAAATCACCAAACATGTCTCCTCTCAGCTAACCACAAATTTCCAGCAAATTCCCACATTCAGCCCAACTGCAAATTTTCAAACAAGGCAAAAATTATTTTTAAAAACACGGGACCTCTTACTGCCTGAACTTCCCAATTTAAATGTATACCGTGACCCACAGACCAGCACGCAAATGACTAAATATTTCTCGATTTTCTGCAGTGAAAAGACGTGGGCCGGACTGGATATCAGAAAATGATCAAGGGGTGAAGGGTGTTCGGTGATCTAAGTTCATTGTGCCATTATGCGGTAAATGGAGAGGTCGTAAGGTAAACGGCCGCGAAGGAAGTGGTCAAAAGACGGAAGTGGACGTAGATGTGACAGTTATGTACAGGAGAGTAACATTTTATACTGACAAGCAAATGAAATGCGACATTTTTGGAATCATCGGATTCCAAAAATGTCGCAGTTTTCGCCCGTTAGTATATACATTTTTTACCAGTTAACTCTTTCGAGACATGCCTGCATCCAGATACGCGGCAACAAGCAGCGTATCCGAATGCAGCATCTGTACGGAATGTGTTAACAGATTCACACAACAGGCGTACTGTTAAAGTCAGCGCTTCCGTGTGTGTATCGATACCACAGCACAAGATATGGCTCGACCATGATAGTTCAAGGGTAGTGGCAGAATAGCTTGGCGCCTATAGGCGCCAAGCTATTCTGCCACCACCCTTGAACTGTCATGGTCGATTTGTCTCTTGAATTATAATGCAGTCCGCAGAGGATAACTTCAAAATGTGGGTATTTCGTACCTCGGGCACAATGAGTTAACTAAAGACACCTCAACTTGAAAACAAACAAACAAACAAACAAACAAACAAACAAACAAAAACAAGATGAGGATTTCATCCCAAAGTCTACCGTATTGTTTGGAGCTCAAATGCGTTTATCTTTTAGGACCATTCAGCGTTGTTCATATTATTAGGCTTATTATGCCGGCTGATCCTTTTCCCTCCTCTCTAAGCCAACCCCTGATCAACACACACGTCTGCGCACACAAATAAAGACGGACACACGGCGCTTCCCACCATTATAGTACGCTCTGTGGGCTCGAGTAGCGACAGGACTCCATCTCCTACTCTAACCCAGCCTCTTATCCGCACACACTGGTACACAGATTCGTAAGCTCTGTGGTCTGGCGTAGCACAGCCGGCTATTCTGAAGAAGAACAATAGCACGAGCAGCGAAATGACGTCACTTTAAGCTTTACGTCATGACATCATTAGTCCCACAACGCCGTGTTCATAGTGACGACTCGATGTTATACGTCACTCATCGCAGTACTAACATTTGACATATCAGAGAATCAACTTTGCAATTTTCTTGCTGATTTTCACGCCTAGAGCTTACAGGTCACAATCTGACCTAATCCTTCCCCAGGGCCGGGACAAACATCATGCTTATTATGCAAACACTGTTTATGAAAAATAATGCGGGTATTCAAGTAATGAAAAGATAGCTTTTATTCTTTAAAGAAAAATTAAAGTTATGTTAGCTGTTTTACAAATGACTCCGAAAAAGTGGTGCAGAAAATTGATTTTCACACCTAGGGCATACAGGTCACAATTCACCTAATCGTACCCGACAGCCGAGACAAACTGTAGGCTTATGTAAATACCGTACATAAAAAATCGTGCGATTATTAATGAGAAGATTGTTTTTTCTTAAAAGTGATTCAATTGTTTTAAGATTAACCTATATAATTCGTGAAATTGATCACAAAAACGTGAAAATATATTTTTTTCAAAAAATATTTAATGATCACTCAAAACGTTCTAAAAGTACAATGCTGGTTAACAAACTCATTAAAGATCTCCCTTTTATCTAGCTATATACAAAATATCTAGTAAAAATAAGAACAATTACGGACTCTAGTGTGGATCAGCCGGTTTTTGTGAAACGGCCATTTTCTCGCTAATGAGCATCTTTATTAAAAAAAAAAAATCGAGAAAGAAAGTTCTCTAAATAGTTCTTTTAGGGACAATATCCTAAAATTTCAAGCTTGTCCGTCCTCAAACGCGGGCTCTAGTCGTTGTCACACACACACACACACACACACACACACACACACACACACACACACACACACACACACACACACACACACACACACACACACACACACACACATACGGCGCTTGGCGCCAAAAAGACGTTCTCTAGCAAGTATTCACTGTTGATACTGGATGCTACCGTTGAGTGTGTGTGTGTGTGTGTGTGTGTGTGTGTGTGTGTGTGTGTGTGTGTGTGTGTGTGTGTGTGTGTGTGTGTGTGTGTGTGTGTGCATGTACGTGAGCGGCAGCAGGCACGAGTGAATGCGAATATATGCAGTGACGTGTATGTATGTCGACGTAAGTTTTGTGCTACGGTTTTGGGCTTGTGTATTTTTGCGTCATTCTCCTTTTTTTCTTTTTTTACGTCATTCTAAATTCTCACTAGACAGGATGACGTCTTTTCTTTCTCTCGTGTTCTTTTCTGTTCTACGTTTGTTTCCACGTCACCTGAAGAAGGATCTTTGATCCGAAACGTCGTTCATTGTTTCTATTTTAAAGGGTTTTCCACCACCATCTTCTGTTTTTCGTTCTCTAGCAAGGTTTGCGTAGCTAGACGTGACGTCATTTTTATCGTGTTACTTCTTTGCCAGAATTTCTGCCCCGCATGCCAAAAACGTCATGTGCATGCTCCGGAATGCGCTCCGACCCAGCCCCATTTCAAAGTCTACCGTATTTTTAAAATACGGTAGAC
>BTPG01000004.1:193936343-193966343 GCA_036245525.1 Semisulcospira habei | reverse complement strand
TCTATGCCTCTTGCCGACATGACTTTGTATCCATGTTCCGTGGACGGATCTTTGGCTTTGAATTCAAAAAATTTTAGAAACGAAGTCTGAGACTAGTGACAGTGACGGGGTTAAATGCTTAATTTGCCGCTGATTAACCTTTCAATGTTAACTTGAATTCGCATTTTCTCGGCGTCTTAGAGGGTTAATAGTCACGTAATTATACGTTCTTTGCGGCGGGCACTACCCACCAGCAAGAGACATAGATCCTCATAAACCCTGGCAAGCTGTGGGGGCTTACGAGGATCCATAATTCTAGTCGACCTCACGGGATCAGACTTCTTCAGAATCTTGTCACTTTGAGTTCGTCGGACATGGAGTTTTACTCTCACAGAGGCTAACAACAAGAAGCATAGATCCACAGTCGCGGGGGCTCATGAGGAACTATGCTTCTTGCTGGCCGCATTTAGTCACAGTATCAGGCTCTTCAGGGGGTTGCCGTTCTGAGTTCAACGGTCACAGAAATGATACCCTCTCAGTGGAAAGTTACGAGGATTTGATGGAAGAAAAACAAAGGCGAAAGTTGTGGTGAAAAGACACAAGGGGACTGAACTGTTAAGACAAGCGATTGAGGATGGAGTTAGCTTCCGTGACGAGAACACGAGATCACTGAGATTCAAAATTGTCACAGCTTGGGATCAGAAAACGAGAGTCAACTAGCTACAAACGTAACAGTTTTAAAACTGAATTTAAAAGTGAATTTTGAATTAATTTTCAAAATCAATATGCGGTGTATTGATACGTTGATAAAAGAAACAAATGTTAAGAAAATTTGTGAAAAGGAGATAGACAAGAAAACAGGGAGAGACATAGGAATTTCATGTTATATGCAGTCGCAAATGTAACTCATTGCGCCCGAGGTACGAAATACCCACATTTTGGAGTTATCCTCTGAGGACTGTATTCAGGAGACAGATCGGCCATGATAGTTCAAGGGTGGTGGCAGAATAGCTTGGCGCCTTTAGGGGCCAAGCTATTTTGCCACCAGCCTTGAACTATCAGGGTCGAACCATATCTTGCTGTGGTGTGTCGCGGGTACAATGCGTTAAATTATTAGGGTTTAAAAACGAATAAGCGACTAAGGCCACCTCACGGCGGGAAAATGAACACGGATTACGATAAAGTTCGCACGCAATTCAAGTTCTGTTCTCGACAAGAATAAACATCAGCAACAAACTGTTTACGTTTTGGTCAGAATGTGCGATTGGATGCTTTCTCTACAGGGCTGTTAGGCGCGTTTTCTGCTGAGTGCCAGGTTCCAGATTTTGTCAGAAAAAGGGAAACCAATCAAAAACGAGAAGTACATTAAACCATGATTTCGTACAAACATGTCACGGGGCGAACACCATCGATGCATTATATTTAATGGCGTGTAAAACAACAACAACAACAACGACGATGACGACGACAACCACACACACACACACACACACACACACACACACACACACACACACACACACACACACACACACACACACACACACACATGGAGACAAAAGCCTCAGAGTGGGTTACCTACCATTTTATGTGAAAATGGGTTCCCATATTTCTATTTATTCTAGGGCTCTGGAGTTGATGCGAATGTTTAGAACTCACCTTATAACTAAGCTCTACAACTTAAAATAAAATAGACATTTTCTAAAAACAGAGCCACTGGATGGAGAAAAAAATGGGTTTCTACCAATAAAGTGGGTGCCTCTCACACAAAAACTGGCATTACAGTGAAAGTGGGTGTCCTCTTCAAATCATTCATTTTAGCATGGACTATCTCAAGAAAATTAGGCGTCTGTAATAAGGTAAAGCACGGAATATATGATGCTTCTTTTCCACATTTATTTTATTGTTGTCATTCTTTTTTTTTCAACTTAATGTGTATTCCTTCTTTTTCCTGCATTAAAAATGTCAAGCACATTGACACAACACACACTGAACAAATACCTCACTAAACATACCTCTGGTTGATTTTATTATGATTGTTTGGGTGGGGTTGTGGGGGTGGGGAGGAGGGGTGGGGTTGGGTGGGTGGGTGGGTGGGTGGGTGGCATTACTTTTGTTTTTATAGAGCTGCTGAATACTCTCTTATGAATGAAATATTTTCATTATCAGTGGAATCAGTAGGTCATTTCAGAGGCGCGCACCGAGTTGCACGTCGAACCACTCACAAATACACATTTGGAGTGCAACAGATGGATCCAGTTGGCCAAGTCCCACATTCCACACTATAGGACAGCTAAGACTGAAAAGCAATCGCGGCGTTTATGGCGCGGTACAAGGTTTAAAACTAAGAAACTGTTGTTTTTAGAAGCGTGTCGGGCAACAGTTTTTATTAAAACTGTTTTAAAACATCTTTTAACTCAACTTTTGTTAATGTTAAAAGTGTTTTAATTTACAAGCGTGTCGTAACTGTTATGAATCAATTTCAACTTATAGTGCTGGATACGTTTTCCCATTGTCGCCTTCTCTCTTCGCTCAGCACTCGACTTTCCAGTCCTTCCCTCAAACGGGCAGCATTCACACAAACAATACTTTTACTATTACACCTTTTGGCAACATTAGGTTTCTTGCTCTGATCTAGCATTACATCCGAAAATGGCCCATCCAAGCCTGCACTCTTTCTACTGCACTAAACGACCGACTGCAGCAGACGACGCACGTAACGACGCTGACTGTGTGACATCATTTGCATTCAATCAATTTGTGCATACAATCCAAGAGGAGATTCAGCCAAAACAAAAGCATTCATAACACCGACAAACCTACAAACAAAGCAACAGGTTGAATCAAAAGGTCGGGCAGGACACAAGACACAAGACAACAGCAGCGTCCCCGAAGTGCACGTCCTATCTCACACTGCGCACTCATACGATCACTTCACTTCTTAGCAAGTTGCTAGTGCACAAATACATTGCCCAAGTCGCTGGCACACTGATACATTGCTCTCAAATTTGCCACTAGACATCACCACATGATCCCGGAATCACAACACAACTCAACACTTTTTTTTTTATTTTACAAGACAACCACACCCTCAAATAACAAACCTCATTTTGCACCAACATGAACAATTTACTCCCTCACACAACTACAATACCACCACCACCACCACCACCCCCCCCCCCCCCTACCTTTCGTATCTCTCCGTTTCACTTCGGCTCACCGACGCAGTCGACCAATCAGGTATTAAGTTATTTATAGCTGAGAAGGTTGATGTCGCACACACACACACCCATTTTAAGGGTTTTGTGCACACACACACACACACACACACACACACACACACACACACACACACACACACACACACACACACACACACACACACACACACACACACACACACACACATGCTTAGTTCCTTAAACTACCGGGGGCAAATCGGGGCTCATGAGGGTCTATGTCTCTTGCAGTTGGATTGTGTTCACGTTTTCTCGGCTGTGATGGGGTTAATAATCACGGATGACACTTTTAGCCCCTCAAGACTTCGTCTTTTCCTTTATACCTTTTTTTCTAAAACCCGTTCAGCTCGGTGCCAACTGACGGAGACTGTGCACTCTTCGTTAATTCAAGACCAAAGCATCATAGCTGTCCCAGGAACATGGATCCAAAATGGTGCTAGCAAGTGGCATAGATCAAGACCACAGCATGATAGCTGTCCCAGGAACATGGATCCAAAATTGTGCTAGCAAGTGGCATAGCCGTCCCAGGAACATGGATCCAAAATGGTGCTAGCAAGTGGCATAGCCGTCCCAGGAACATGGATCCAAAATGGTGCTAGCAAGTGGCATAGCCGTCCCAGGAACATGGATCCAAAATGGTGCTAGCAAGTGGCATAGATCCTCAGTCAAGAGGTATAGATCCTCATGAGCCCCCGCAACTGCGGGGGCTTATGAGGATCTATACCTCTTGCACTTGGGTGGTGTTCACATTTTCTCGGCACTGAACGGGTTAACTCAATGGCTGGCGCTCAGCGGAACAGGTTGGACTGACTGTGAAATAGATGGATTTGAGCGAAGCAATTTGTACCTAAGGACCTGTTTGAATCGGATAACCTTCCCAAGGAAGGGAAAAGGGAGCAAGTCCAGTTTTGTGAAAAGCTAGATTTTTCATTGTAATACAATGAAAATATCGCTTTTCACAAAAATGACCTTATTGCCTTGTGCCTATCTAGAACAGACGCAAGCCGATATGAGCCGTGTCGCATCGCAATCTGCCACCATCTCTATTATTCCCTCATTTCCCAAAATTAGCGCCAGCCTTCCCTCACAAGATGGCGCGAACAGCTTCAAAGGCCGCACGTGCGCGCGAGCACACATGCTGACGCGAATTGGCAAGCGCGAGCTGGCAGGAGCAGTCACATTATAAAAAGCAGACAATATACATTCACATTAACGCACACACGTACAGTACACACGCTCACGCGCACGTGATGAACATGAAAGCACGCGCACACCTAGACGTATACACACACGAGCACACACTAAAACACACGCGCGCCAACTCACAAACACACACACATACACACGCACGCACGTCACGCACGCGATGAACATGTAAGCTCGCACGCACGCACACACGTGCGCACACAAAAACACACACGCGCACCCACACACACACACACACACACACACACACACACACACACACACACACACACAAATACACACGCATACACGCACGCACGCAAGTACCCATCCCCCCCCCCACACACACACACACACACACACATACACACGCAGACTGAAATACGCACATTTTATGCCTGAAAAAGTATTGTGGCGAGAAAGTAAAGATGCGGTCGGAATTTCAAATTGTCGTGTTTGTGTGTGTGTTTGTTTGTTTGGCGGGTCGGTTGGTTGCTTGCTTGCTTGACTGTTTTTTTTTTTTAAACGTTGTTCGAAAATCAGAAGTAGGCCAAATCGCACGTGTTTCGAACAAAACAGTGGATTATGTTTTATAAAAAAAAACAACCACCCCGGCCCCCTAAAATAAAAATAAAAAACACGTTGTTGGCCACTGTCCATTTGAAATTCAGACTTCCTAATGTTCAGTTCTAAACTCATCACACGCTTTTATTTTCTGTGTTCATAAAAGGATTAAACAGACGCCTTGACTCATAGAACACCACAAGCACCGGATTAAAACAAACAAACAAACAAACAAACAAACAACAACAACAACAACAAAACCCGTAGCAACAGCTGCTTTTAGCACTGGTCTGTTGATATTTCCAATATCCTGACTTCAGTGCGGAACACATCACAACGTTTTGTTTTCGTGCCAGAGACATATTTCTCTCAGTTACTCGTGAGGCGTTCATTCACAGCAGGATTAAACTCTTATTCGTAAACCCTTAGATCTAACCCAGTCTCTTTAACCCCTTCACTGCCGAGAAAAAAGTGACCACAATCTAACTGCAAGAGGCATAGATCCTCATGAGCCCCCGCGACTGCGGGGGCTCATGAAGATCTATGCCTCTTGCTGAGACCAATTTGTATTCATGTTTGGACGGTGTTGGCTTTTAGTTGTTGAATGAACCAAGATTTCAGAAATAAATTAATCTACGCAAGGCGACAAGAAAGGGTTAAGCAGCTCCGTCCATCCCCAGGCTCTGAAACATAGATTCTCAAGAGCCACTGCAGTCACAGGGGCTCATGCGAATGTATCACTCTTCCCGGATGGGCTCAGAGTCCATGTGGTATCAAGTTAAATCACAACTATTATTTAACAGTGACACACAAAAACGGATGAAGTTTTCGGTTTCATTCTTTGACATAACGAGGCGGTCCGTGGCGCAGCGGTAAAAGTGCCTGCCACCAGTGTTAGAGGTGCGAGGTTCGATACCCGGTTCCGGCGTCGGACTTTTCTCCTCTAGTGAGTGTAGTCACCGTTAATTCGGGCGGACCGTCAGGGGTTCATTCTCCGGGTACTCCGGCTCTTCCTCCCCCATGACTTTGGTATCAACTTCAGCCCACTTAATCAAATTTCAAATATAAACGATTTGAATTTCCAAAAACTTCAGTAGCTCGCTTGAGCTTGCCCTTAGCACCACGTGAATGTTCTGTGTTTATGTATAGTGTGTGAGTGAATGCTTGTGATTTACGTGATCATGCTTGTTGGGTTCAGTTCGCGGCGGCGCTTTGAGCCTAATTTCGATTGGGATAAAAGCGCCTATTTAATGCGCTGATTTATTATAATCACCCTCGGCTCTTAAGGGCCATATATTATTATATACACCATAAGCACATTTAAATAAAAAAAAAATTATACTGCCAGTCACAAGAAATTAGATCGACTATGATAGCTCAAAAGCAACGTCTTAATTGTGCCTTTCCAGAGCTAATCCGACACTTGTGTATGTATTGTATGTATTAAATTAAAATAGTACATAGTTTTTATATAGCGCCCTTCCCCACAGACAGCAAGCTCCGAGCGCTTTACAACACATAGAAATAATTTTAAAAGGAAAAAAATTAGAACAAAAATAAACACGCACTCACTCTTTAAATAAACAATAGCTCGCACCATGTAGGCACATTCCTAACACAAGACACACACGCACATAGACAAATAAACACACACACGCACATACACAAATAAACACACACGCGCGCGCGCGCGCACACACACACACACACACACACACACACACACACACACACACACACACACACACACACATACACAATCTACATACATGGGCTACACGTATAAGACAACAGCCAACATTTCCAGGCAGCACATCCAAACTAAGCTAATCCTGATATGCCACCTGGAAAAGATGGGCCTTAAAATTTGTTTTGAAAGTCATCAGGGTAGGGGATAGACGGACATGCAGTGGAAGTGAGTTCCAGACGTGAGGGGCCTGATAACTGAAAGAAAGTGCACCAGCAGTTTTTAGGTTGACTATAGGCTGAACAAGCAGTTTCTGTGAGCTTGAGAGTAGACTTCTACTAGAATTGTGCGACTGATGCAAGAAAAAGGACAGATATGCAGGAAGTGTATTGGCATAGTGTTTGTATGCCAAAGTGGCCAGCTTGTACTCTATTCTCTGCTTGACAAGTAGCCAGTGGAGATGTTTTAGCAGTGGTGTGACATGATCAGTGTGTTTTTTTTTTTTTTTTTTTTTTTTTTTTTTTTTTTGCGAAAGACTAACCTGGCTGCATTATTCTGGATACGATGAATGCGAGTGAGTTGATTTACAGGAGGGAATTACAGTAATCTAGACGGGACAGAATGCGAAAGCATACGAGCTGGGCAGTAGTCTATTCTGTCAGAAAGGATCTGATCATGCCTATTCTGCGGAGCTCCAGGTAGGCAGTGCGGCAAAGATGGCTAATCTGTTTTTTCATCGATAAACTCGAATCGAGCAAAACACCAAGATTTTTACATCGGATTTGAAAGAAATGTCATGGCCACCTATGGAAATGTGATCACTGCTGGAGACTGATGTTCTAGCTCGAGTACAAACAAGCATGCTCTCTGTTTTGTCGTCATTTAACTTGTGTCTGTTGCAAGTCATCCAGTCTTTGACTTCAACTATACACTTCTCCAAACAAAGACAATGAGGCTGAACGCAACCAGGGAAGAACCAGTCTTGCTTGCTGGCACCCCGTTGGAGGAGGTGGAGTCCTTCACCTATCTTCGGAGCATCATAGACAAAAAAGGCGGCACTGATGCAGATGTCAGAGCACGAATCGGTAAAGCCAGAGCAGCCTTTCTCCAGTTGAAAAAGGTGTGGAGTTCCAGAGAGCTGTCACAACACACCAAAGTCCGGATTTTCAACTCCAACGTAAAAGCGGTTCTCCTATATGGAGCAGAGACTTGGAGATTGACAAAAACCACAGTCAACAGAGTACAGATCTTCATAAACAGTTGCCTTAGAAGAATTTTGAAAATCCACTGGCCAGAGAAGATCAGCAACGTCAGACTCTGGGAGAGAACAGAGCAGATAACAGCAGAGAATGAAATTGGGCGAAGAAGATGGGGATGGATCGGTCACAGTCTGAGAAAGCCAGCTTCCAGTATCACTAGGCAGGCATTGTCACGGAACCCCTAGGGAAAGAGGAAAAGAGGCAGACCGAGAAACACCTGGCGTCGAGACCTCCAAGTAGACATCAAGAGACTGGGAACCACCTGGAGTATAATCGAAGGAGAAGCGCAGGACAGGAGTCGCTGGAGGTCTCTCGTCCACGGCCTATACCCGGGGAGGGGTGACAGGCGTAAGTAAGTAAGTAAGTAATACACTTCTCCACACTAGAGACAATGGTCTGCAGGTTACTAGGATGGTCAGACTTAGAGACCTGAGTGGCATGAGCATACTTGTGATACTTACAGCTATTCTGGCTGATGATTCGGGAAAATGGTTCAGTGTAAAGAGAGAACAGCAGAGAACCCAAAACAGACCCTTGTGGGACACCACTTATACTTCAAAATCGCAGGCTGAGACATGATCCCATTCACACATACAGACTGATATCTTTCAAAAAGGTTAAGACTTGAGCCATGACAGCGCTGTACCAGAAATACCAAAAGACACGCGTAGGCGTTCTAAAAGAATCCCGTGATCCAGCGTGTCAAACGCCGCAGACAGGTCTAATAATGATAGCAAAGAGACATGTCCGATGTCGGCATGTGTAAGCAGGCTGTTGGTAATGTGAAGCAAGGCTGTCTCAGTACTGTGATTTCTTCGATATGCCGACTGATACAGTTCAAGTAAATCATTACTACTGAGATGTGACATGAGCTGACTCAACACAACTTTCTCCAGAATCTTGGATAGAAAGGGAAGATTAGACACTGGTCTATAATTCTTCAGCGAGTTTGCATCCATCTCTGCCTTCTTCAACAACGGAATCACCACAGTCTGCTTAAAATGCCGGGGCACAGACCCTGACTCCCGAGACAAGTTAATAATTCTGGTTATCACACTGACAAGTTCATCAGGGCACTGCTTGAGTGCAGAGGTGGGAATAGGGTCAAGGGAACAAGATTTGGTGGGTCAGGAAATAATGAAATACCTACATTGTATTTAAAATCTGCTAACCACTGTCATGCAAATGCAAATGTTATTGATTCAGTGTCCAGATCATCCTATAAGCCTGCGGCTTGTTTTGATCTGATGGAAATTGCTGTATATACTTATAAGCATTTTGCAAAGCAATAAACTATTCAAACCAAAAAATAAAAATATTTTAAAAACATCCAGCACTGCCTTTGAGCAAAAATGTCGAATCATCTACCGCCGTCAGATTTTTGAAGTAGTTCTAAAACAGTGAGCTTTATACGGCTTTAACCCGTTCAGTGCCGAGAAAATCTGCCGACCACCACCCAACTGCAAGAGGTATAGATCCTCATTAGCCCCCGCAGTTGCGGGGGTTCCTGAGGGTCTATGCCTCTTGCTGGCACCACATTGAATCCATGTTCCTGTGATAGTTAGGGTTATTTGGGGTTGAATTCACGAAGAAACGCAGTCTGCGTCAGATGGCACTAAACGGGTTTACGTGCAACAAAACCTCAGGCCACAGTATACAGTGGCCTCCCCTGCAGTCCCATCTGTTAAAATGCCTTAGTCTGTCCCAGGCATCCCCTACTTTTTCAATGCCCTAAACAACACTACCGACCACTTGCTGCACATTTGCCATGCACAAAATGCACACAAAATAACCACATCACCTGTCTCATTTCCTGGCTATCAACATGATTCTGTACCAACCCTACATCCAAGCGCAGCCAAAACTGGTACACACCTCAAATCACCACTCCGCTTGGCAACTCAAACTAGGCCAAAAAGAGTCCGCTGGTGAATCAAAGCACCATACATATCTCTTCTCATCTATCAAGAGATTTTAAGCAAATTCCAACATACTACTACCTCTGTACAAAATGCCAAAGAAGGCAGATTAAACACCGGTCCTTGCACTGCCAAACCTACCACATTTAAATATATTACGTGACCCTCAGGAGACCCAGACGTGTTTGGTGTCACATCCCGGCGAAGTTTAAAAAAGAAAGAAATATAATATATGCATAAGCCTACATGGCAAAGGATGTAGTCGGGACCTATGAAAGAAAAGGAAAGAAATTATATTATGGCCAACATTTGTTATACATGCATCCAATTTTGTCATGAAGTAAAAGAAATTTACTATATGGGTTTAGTCCCTTAATACCGAGAGAGAGAGAGAGAGAGAGAGAGAGAGAGAGAGAGAGAGAGAGAGAGAGAGAGAGAGAGAGAGAGAGAGAGAGAGAGAGAGAGAGAGAGAAGCACCCAACCACAAGAGATATAGATCCTCATGAGCCCCCGCAAGGATCTATACCTCTTGCTGAAACAACTCTGTATCCATGTTCCTCTTGCGGCCGTGGAGCTCTTCGGCGCTGAACTAACAAAAGTTTCAATAACACAATCTGCGTCAAAACGGTAGGCCAGGTAAAGTCAAATGAGAATATTTCCAAAATTGTCAGTAGTCACTTCACCCTAAATTAAAACTGACCAACCTGCCGCGTCAGTGGAGAGCGTGCACGTAAGGGGGGAGAACCGGCCGTGGGCCCTCAGCGCGAGCTGTGTGCAAAGAGTGCCAAAGTGCGCGTGCGGCGTATGCAGAGTGCACGTGGCCAATTCGATGCAGGAATGCCGGCGGCACGTGCCGAGGAATGAGAGGCCCGCGCGGGGGATGCTTTGTAGGATTATAAAATACTTTTGACGTATCGACCATGATGGTCTGTAAACGGATGTCGCGGGTGGAATTATCTGTTGTTTGGCGACAGTTTGCTGCCGAAAAGGGTGCGATCGAACGGCTGTAAAAATAAAAAAAATAAAAAGGTGTTCTCTGGTGGGAGGTGTGGAAGGGAGGGGGAAAGAGGAGGGGTGGGGGGGGGGTGGAGTGAGGGGGGGGGGGTCGGTGGGGGGGGGGGGGTGGGTCGGTGGTCGGTGGCGGGGGGGGGGGGGGTACCCTATCCATGGACGAAAATTGAAAAGGTCAAGAATGCTATCATGACTGTATGCTGATCTGTGAGTTTGGACCTTGTTTGGCGACAGTTTGCTTCCGATTCGAAAATTGAAGGGCAGTATAATAAATTAGAGAATTCTTTTTTTTTTTTTTTTAACTGAAAAGGCCCTCCAAGGACCCTATGGTTATATGCTGGTCTGTGATTTTTGACTTTACGGCTGAAAGCCGTAAGGTCCAAAATCACAGTCCAGCACATACATACATGTAAATAAATAAATAAAATTAAAAAAGAATTCACGACCATTTACATTTTTCATAAAACTGCTCCGACTAAACACTTTCTTTTGTATATGTTTTTGTATCTGTTTGTTGTCTATGTTTTTGAAGTTGTGTGGTTCATTGTACTCTGCATTTTGCACATTTTTCAAAACAAGGTCTTTTCTGTTGAAAGGGAAAGACACAATTATCGCCTTATCGCATTACTTGTTAAAGTGTCTGTGGGAGGAGTGTGAAAATGCACCCCACCAAGCTAGCAAAAGACTTTTGGGCCGGCATCGGTCGCAGTGTCCTCGCTCACAGCGTGCGCGAGCCCGCTGCGGCCGACGTCGGCCTGAGGACCTTTGCTTGCTGGGCTACTGTTATTTCTTGACTGGCAATAAAGCAGACTACAATGTGACATTTCATTCACATGAGCAATCCCCCCCCCCCCCCCACGTGTTGTATGTATTGTTATTAATCAAATAAAATGAAAATCGATTATACTCATATGCTACACTACTAATACACGATTGAAAGAGAGAAGTTTTGTCTGTTTTCTTTAAGAAAAATTCTGTATTTTTGTCAAGTCTTTCTACAGCCACCTAAATGATAGTTTTTAACGACGGGCGATCTGTCATAGAGTCGTCGTTGAAAAAAAAAGAAGGTTATTTTGTACTATAACACATAATATACTCTTCGTGCGTACATTTTTTATCGCTTGATCTAATCGTATTTATTGAATATAAGTATACATTCATCACTACTGCGCAAAAGGGCCATTGGACCGACTTCGGGCTCCGTTGGCCCGCGCACAGGTGTGCGCGGGCCATCGGCGCCCGAAGTTGATCCGATGGCCATTGCGCACTGGGTACGTACTACTTGTCTCCTGCCCCCCTACCCCCCCCCCCCTCCAACCCATGACCCCTTTACACACAAAAGGACTGTTTAGTGCTGTTAAAGTACCATTACGCATAAATCTGAAGACACATTTCAGCACCATTTGTGTGTGTTATGCCTTGTCGACACACCTAATGAACTTTAACAGTCGTTTGGGCACGCAGCAAAAGCACACGCGTAATCGCACTTATTTATTCTGCGCTGCCGTTAGCGTGTCAATCTATTTCTAGCTGTTTCTCGTACTGATACCGTTGTATTTATAGAACTGAGTGGAGTCATTGTCAGGTTACTTGATATCATAAAGACGATGTGTGCTGAACTGGATTCTCCTTAATGAACCATAACTAGACCTGTGTGCAGCGTTTCGTAACCATCTGTTTCAGAAGTGTAACTTTGAACAGTTACGGCGGTAGTGAGCCTTTAAGACAAACCACGCCCTATTCAGACTCACTGTGTCCGCCAAAGCGTCTGACCAGTTTTTGCTTCAACTGCGCGGTAAGTGTCAGACAGACACGCAAATAAACATTGACTGCAATGTCCCGATGGGCAAAAGGCCAACAGTCGGGCCGACGTCGGCCCAACTGATGGCCTTTTGCGCATTGGGATCTGGCGTCATTTTTATTAGTTGTCTGTTAGTTATTTGCGCTTAACGCCAAGTAGGCGACTAAAGGCCATCTCAAGGCGGGATGGGTAAAAATCTGGCCAGCCAGATTAAAAGAAAGATTTTAAGAAGAAATAAACAATATTAAAAAAATATTTGAGGATAAAATGTCGTGCAAGTTTTTAAGGGATATGTCTACAGACTCATGAAAAGTTCAAAACAGTAAAATTCACATGGTCTACAAATACTCAAATCTTGATGAAAATATTGGACTCTCAGAAAACTGAAGATTTTGTCCGGGGGGAGGGGGGAGGGGTGGTGGTGGACATCCCGGATTTTGAATTTAAGGTCACTGCAGGTGATAAATCAAAGATATTTGTCGAATTTTTAGACAATAAAAAAGAAAATTTTAAAAGACATGTCGTCAAAAGAATGTTTTGTTGGGAATCAAACACACATGTTGGACTCCTTTGTGCTATGGACTATGACCATCCTAGCCAAATAATGATGGAAAAGTAGAGGGAATTAACTGCAGCAGTAGCAAATAGTGCCGTAGCTGGCTGGGTAGACATAGATGTTTCTTGTCGGCAGTTTCCCGGATTAGGCAATTGGCCGTTGCGTCGTTGACATTATGGCGCCTGGTGTTTCTATATTTACGTCACACGACCAATCACTCTAGCGCAAACCGTATCATGTGACCTCGCTACAAAAACCCTTGTAGCGACTAATGCCATGCTGGTAGGCACTCGCCAGAAACTCTCCCAGCTCCCTCCCTCTCTCCACCTTCAACTCGATAGCACCTCCATCTCCCTCTCTGACTCGGCCAAGAACCTCGGCGTTATCCTCGATTCCTCTCTTTCCATGACCAGCTTCGTCTCCGCCACGGCCCAGGCATGCTATTTCCACCTCCGCCGCATCAGTCAGATCAGAAAATACCTCACTACCGAAGCTGCCACCAAACTTGCTGTCTCTCTCATCTTATCTCGCATCGACTACTGCAACTCTCTCCTTTCCGGCCTCCCTCACTCCACCACTTTCACCCTCCAACGCGTCCAGAACAATGCTGCCCGCCTCGTCAGAAAGAAAAAATCCGACCACATCACACCCCTGCTCAAACTCCTTCACTGGCTCCCCATCCCCCAACGCATCCAGTACAAAATTCTGTCTCTCTGCTACAAATCCCTGAACAACTGCGCTCCTGCCTATCTCTCCAACTTACTTCACCCCTACACACCTTCCCGCTCCCTCCGCTCTGCCTCCGACCCTCTCCGCCTCCACATCCCTCGCACCAAACTCAACACTTTCGGCCCCCGCTCCTTCTCCGTCTACGGTCCATCCACCTGGAACACTCTCCCACTCTCTCTCCGTCAGAAACACTCTCTCTCCTCCTTCCAGTCCGCCCTCAACAGTTTTAGCACTATATCACCACACTCCCCACCGCAAGCTGACCGTCGTAATGTATTTCACGATTTGTGGTACGTGTGTCATTGTCTAAAGTGTGCGCATGCGTGCGCGAGTTGTGAGTGCGCGCTTAGAGTTATAATTATTATAAGATAAGCGCATTACAAATACCGTAATTATTATTATTATTATTAATGGCGGACTTTTTGTATGCCTCGTTGATACCAGTTTTGTTCCATAAAAAAGCACCAAAACGTTCTTAAGTGTATAGTCTCTTGGTGTTGTTCGAAACGGCCAAAGACACACTACTGGAATTATTTGTTGCACACATTTGCAACAATATTGTGTAACATACCACTAAAGAAAGAACATTTAAGAAGACCCGAAAGCAACAGCATGAGATTTGTTTTGTAGACTGACTCAACAGAATCAGCAGAAAGAATTTTTGAAATCGGAGCAGTAGGTAGTTTTGCCACATGCCACAACAAAGTATTGAACAAAGCATTTGTGACGTCATTCATTTCTGTACCAAAAAAATATGACGTCAGTTGAGGAAGTCTGTGTGTGCCGGTCTGCGATGTTAGCCGTAAGGTCTAACATCACAAACCAACATACAGTGAGCACAACCATTGCGATTTTAACCCATATTTTTGACCCACAAAGCCCAACATGCTACGACTGAGTGTTTGATTGACCATGATAGTTCAACTGAAGGGTGGTGTCAGAATGGCTTGGCGCCTTTAGGCGCCAGGCTATTCTGACTCCACCCTTGATCTATCATGGTCGATCTGTCTCCAGAACTGCGACGTAGACCTCAGATGATAGCTCCAAAATTTGATAAGTTTGTCCTCAAAACTTGTGAAGAGTTAAAATGGCATGGTGCGGCTTCACTTTCGAATATGATAAGGCTTCTGCTGTCGGATTGTTGCTTCTGCTGTCGGATTGTTGCTTCTGCTGTCGGATTGTTGCTTCTGCTGTCGGATTGTTGCTTCTGCTGTCGGATTGTTGCTTCTGCTGTCGGATTGTTGCTTCTGCTGTCGGATTGTTGCTTCTGCTGTCGGATTGTTGCTTCTGCTGTCGGATTGTTGCTTCTGCTGTCGGATTGTTGCTTCTGCTGTCGGATTGTTGCTTCTGCTGTCGGATTGTTGCTTCTGCTGTCGGATTGTTGCTTCTGCTGTCGGATTGTTGCTTCTGCTGTCGGATTGTTGCTTCTGCTGTCGGATTATTTATTTACTTAGTTATTTATTTATTTATTTATTTATTTATTTATTTATTTATTTACATATTACACCACTGAATTGATCAATTCGTTTGTTGGTTGGTTGTTTGATTGGTTTATTTATTTATGTTTATAATTTTGCTTGTTTGTTTGTTTGGCTGTTTGTTTGTCTGTCTAGTTGACGTATTCATCTCATCTGACGGTGTTAAATTACCATCGAGTTGTGTTTTCTTCTTTATCTTCTTTTTTTTTCTTTTTACAGACGCTTTGCGGTTAAAAAGGGGGGAAAAAAAGAAGATTACAAAGTAAAGTAGGTAAAAGCACTGTCAGGGGAGAGAAGTGTGCATGATCGACCAATGATCATAGATCTACTTTGGTCAAAGCACACATAAAAAAGAAGATAGGAATAAACAAACAAACAAGCAAAATAAACAAATAAACATAAATAAATAAACAAACCAACCACAGTAAAATGTGGCTGTCTTTGCAGGTAGGCAAAAGTTCCTGCCTTCCACCAGTATGCCGAATGGTGTGCTCACGAGGTCGCCAAGACCAAAACAGCTGTCCACATCGGCTAAATATCTAGAGCCCCCTTGGGGGACCTAGATTTAAATTCCCATGCACCAAGGGGCTGGAACAGTGGGATATGTGATACGCCCCCTTAGGGGGGTGGGGGGGGGGGCGGGGGAGAAGAGGGGCTTCTATATGCGTTGCTTCCAGTCACTTTTTTTTAGCGCACCCCCTCTTTCCTATCTTGTGTGTGTGTGTGTGTGTGTGTGTGTGTGTGTGTGTGTGTGTGTGTGTGTGTGTGTGTGTGTGTGTGTGTGTGTGTGTGTGTGTGTGTGTGGTGTGTGTGTGTGCTTTGACCAAAGTAGATCTATGATCATTGGTCGATCATGCACACTTCTCTCCCCTGACAGTGCTTTTACCTATAGTCCATAAGCTAGGAAGATCTACCGTGCACCCCCCCCCCCCCAACCCAGTACTCAATAAGATGGGTTTCAAAGTGTTCCTTAGTATGTCCTGAGATGTTTAAGCCATGTTCCCCGAAAATCCTTAGGAACACACCAGAGATATAGCCGATGGCGCAATGGTACCCCCATTCACGCTCTTTGCAGGTGCTAAAATGAGGTTGAGAAACATTTTCCTCTAAATAAATCAGAATTCATTTCAGAAACCCAAATCAGGCAATATTATGTCGTCCAGGCACACCTTCTGCATCCTCTGCAAAAAACGGAATGAAAAAAATATTGCATCTCTGGCTCACAGTGAAGGTATTTGTGCACCCATTAAACGACCATTTCCGCAAAATCGCAAAAAAAGACAAAAATAATGTGTCAGATGCCTTCAGACATTTTCTATAGCACTGACAGTCCATTTTCAGGTTTACATCATTAAAACAGGATGTCACAATTATTATAAACTTGACTATGTGATGCTGTGATTACTGTGAGTGCCACAGTGGTTGATTTTGTATCCCTACCCCCAAGTTTAAAAATACACAAAATTAATTAGAAAAAAATTGCTTAAGTTATTCCATTTTATTTTGACCTCTCTTTACCTATTAAGTTTGAATAATGTGAGCATAAAGTGCAAGAAAATAAGGAAAGTCGGCATCCTTAACGGTATGTTCGTGGTGAATGATAGCTTTTTCCCATTTAAAATTGCCGAATTGGGAAACGTACGTTGTTTCTGATGCCCTCAGAAATTTTGTATACAACTGATAGGTCTTTTTTAGTTTTTTAGGTTTTATTGTTTAGGAAAGAGTACCACAGTTACTCCCAACCTGATTTTATGATGCTGTGATGCATTTAGGGGCCACAGTGACTGAATCTGCTGCCCTACCCCCATTTTACCTGTACGCAAAGGAACGAAAAATGATCATAACAATTCTCCTCTGATTAAATATGTTTGTTGCCAGTTTTCTTAACAAAATATGCATATTGAGCATAAACATTTGTGATCATTTCATTAATTTCAATGTGACCCATCAATTTAATTGTAATTTTTTTTATTTAAGGCATGCTTAACAGGGGCTCCCACTGAAGCTTCTATCGTCTGCACATTCAGCACTCTTGTCAAACTCGGGGAAGGTGTACCTCAGGGAGATGTTGTGTCTGATGCTGTTTTTGGTCTACATTAATGACATCAGTGCAATAGTACTAAGGTTCGTCTCGAACATCCTCCATGCGGATGACTTTGCAGTGTGGAGCGCAGCAGAACATAAAGAAATAGCATCCTCCAGAAAACATAAAGAAATAGCATCCTCCAGAATCCAGGATGTTGCCAATAGAGTCAGCAGCTGGACTGAAAGAGGCCACTCAAACTGAGCTAGACCATCTCTTTCAATCAGACGGAAGAGGTCACCTCAAAACTGGAGACTTTCGAGTACCAAAGACAGACAGGCCAACTTTACTGGCAACAAATAAATTACTGGATTCACGTGGAGGCCTCATATTGAAGCCATGGAAGCTAGAGCTGCAAAAAAAAAAAAAGTCTCTGATGAAGAAACTGGTGGGGACCACATTGGCGCAAATTACAGCATCCTGGCACAAGCAAACACCTGCTCGGTCAGACCAGTTGTGCGATACCAAGATACATCGACAACATGAAACACTGCCTGCAAAACCCAAAAAGCCAGGCTTGACAAGATGCAGAACATGGATCATTCTCATGATGCAGTGACATTCTTAGAGCCATCTGGAGGACCCCAATTTAGGAAATGGAGGACATCGGAGCCACTGGAATACAGAACAGCACACACGATGAAGAAACTTACTAAACACCGACAGCATGGGAGACTACAGGAGCAGACCAAGAACCGTCAGAAATGTCCAAATCTGAACCGCCCAAATCTGAACCGCCAACTGAAGGTCCTGCAAAGGGCTAACACTGACGTCCTGGAACCAAGCCCAAAGATGTGTGAACAGCTCCCTTCAGATACCTGGACATCTCGAAAGAGCCTTCAAGACAACATAAACAATGTTCCAGGACTCTTTGCCAAAGGTCGCGGCACTGCACAAAGCCATCTTGCTGGAGGTTGTGCACAAGCGCTACCCTCACAGCAGCTGTGATACCACATAAGATGCCGTGCGGAATGAAGGAAGTGGCATGTACATCTGTTGTGCAGACCGCACTACTACCTCCCTCTCCTTACCAGCTGGTGGCAGCAGCTCCAACTATCGTACAGATCTGCAGGTGCTCAACACAGCAGCAGAGCACTAGCTAGGGAAAGGCAGCAGCTTGATCCACTGATCTCACCAGGAAGCTTCAAGACAGACTGGATGCCCTGTCCACAAAATAGTGCTGCAGTGGATTCCAGTGCATTCTGGACTAGCTGGGAATGGAGACACTACAACAACAAAGTGATTGGCAACAGCAGAATGGCGGCTGCAGCATGTGGGCAGATGACATCAACAAGCTGAACAGGGAGAGCCAGGCCACCATCTTTCATCTACGCACTGCTTACTCTGGACTGGGTCCGTACAGAAAAGCAGGAACGTTTCACAAACCCAAAATGAAGCCTGAATGATTACACACTTTAATCAGATCACTCTGTATCAGCAATTATTTGAAGCTTCCGTGCCTAATGCATGAAGAGATACCAAAATAAAAGAACGCTTAGTGAATGGCGGACTTCGGTAGAAGCGTAAACAACCAATCAGAATGTTCGGCAGAAAGGCCATGCAGTCACTTTATGATCAGAGCTAAATATAGAGCACTTGCAACAAGCGTCATCATGATCGTTCGCAATGGAATAGTCACAAATTGGGGGAGAAAAAAAAAAAAGAAGTAGACAAAAGTCTGCCAGCACGTTGTAATTTTGTACAAACTTTCACAGACTTTAAGGAAAAGGACTGAAAATGACAGACTTTCCAGGGCCCTGAAAAAGCCTTGTCATTTTTTAACAACTTTCACAAATGTTCACAGACCGTAAGGACCCTGCTGGACTCACCTCGTGAGATTGGGTCATGCGGAAACAGCCCTATGCGAATTTGGTGTAGAAAATCAGTCTCCTTAGCACATTCTCCAAACATGTCCATACACAGAAGCGGTCTGCTGGCAGTTCTGACCAGAAGACACGCCCCTATACACCAAACTCTGAAAACATGCTGCCTAGCTCTTGACAGCTCACTTATTGGCAGCCAGAACAATATAAGATTTAAAGACGGCCATACTAAATTGAACGTTGCAGAAGGTGGAAGTGGAGATCTCGTAGTCGACATGTGGAAACTAAGTATTTTTGATATCATTGTTTTGGCTATTAGGAACCATGAAACTTTATTACGCATTCATATTTACACATTTCTAGATGAAAATAAATGAAAGGAAAAGGGGAGACCTTACTAGACCTGCCTTACGCTAAGTAAAATATCACCTAAAAGACCAGCCAGTTAAAAATAGTTACAATTAAATTGATGTGTTTCATTGAAATTAATGAAATGATCACAACTTGTTATGCTCAATATGCATACTTTAAAAAAAAAACTGGCAACAAAAAATATTTAAACAGAGGAGTATGACGTAAGCAATTTTTATGATTATTTTGCGTTACTTTGCGTACTGGTAAAATGGGGGTAGGGCAGCAGATTCAGCCACTGTGGCCCCTAAATGCATCATAGCATCACAAAATCAGGTTGGGAGTAACTGTGGTACTCTATCCTAACCAATAAAACCTAACAAAGACCTATCAGTTGTATACAAAATTTCTGAGGGCACCGGAAACGACGTACGTTTCCCAATTCGGCAATTTTAAATGGGAAAAAGGTATCATTCACCACGAATGTACCGTAAAGGATGATGACTTAACTTATTTTCTTGCACTTTATGCTCACATTATTCAAACTTAATAGGTAAAAAGAGGTCAAAATAAAATGGAATAACTTATGCAATTTTTTCTAATTAATTTTGTGTATTTTTACAACTTGGGGGTATGGATACAAAATCAACCACTGTGGCACTCACAGGGATCACAGCATCACCTAGTAAAGTTTATAATTGTGACATCCTGTTTTAATGATGTAAACCTGAAAATGGACTGTCAGTGCTATAGAAAATGTCTGAAGGCATCTGACACATTATTTTTGTCTTTTTTTGCGATTTTGCGGAAATGGTCGTTTAATGGGTGCACAAATACTTCACTGTGAGCCAGAGATTCAATATTTTTTCATTCTGTTTTTTGCAGAGGATGCAGAAGGTGTGCCTTGACATAATATTGCCTGATTTGGGTTTCTGGAATGAATTCTGATTTATTTAGAGGAAAATGTTTCTCAACCTCATTTTAGCACCTGCGAAGAGCGTGAATGGGGGTACCCTTGCGCCATCGGCTATATCTCTGATGTGTACCTAAGGATTTTCGGGGAACATGGCTTACACATCTCAGGACATACTAAGGAACACTTTGAAACCCATCTTATTGAGTACTGGGGGGGGGGGGGGGGGGTGCACGGTAGATCTTCCTAGCTTGTGGACTAGTAATCTTCCTAAAATATTAGCACTGGCAGTCTCCCCTTTTCTTTTCAAAAAAAAAAAAAAAAAAAAAAAAAAAAAAAGAAGAAGAAGAAAGATCAAAACAAATTTAGTAGTCTGGAACTGCCACAAGCAGATGATTTTTGTCAGCACCACCGGTAGCACAGGCCAGTGTGCATAGCACGTGCTTGCGTTTAGCCAGCCGCGTGTGCTTCTGTCAAGTCTGTCAACCATCGGCCTGATGCGAGTACTAATATTGTCGCTGCCTCTGCTGCCGTAGGCATACAAACCCAGCAAAGTTCCCTATACTCTCGACGAACTCAGCAAGTTACTTTACTAGGCTATGCTCGTGGAGAATACCCCAATGCACGGTCGTCGACGTCGGCCCGATGGTCTTTTGCGCATTGGGGTACCCTATTCTCTCCTAGAGCCTCGGGAACTTCGCTGAGTGTGTTCGGTCTCAGAAGGAAGGGAAGCAGGGTTTGGTTAGTTCCGGGTTTAACGTCCACGGCACCGAAGTGATAACTGATGGACGGCCCTGACGGGCGGGTTATGGGGGACAGGGAAATCGGCCTATGGAGTACGACCTGAACACTGATCAATTCAGTCGCGCTCCAACTGTGCCACTTTCGGATTTACCAGGACCTTTCAACGGATACGGGAAGCAGGGAGACTCTCAGTTTCTTTTCACTCAGGAAAGTTTTGACAGACAAGGCAGGCGGGGAAGGTACGGTCATTCCTCGGCCAGTGATTGGCTGGAGGCAGACGACAGTCTAGGCCGATCGATACTGAGAGCGCGCAAGCTCCGCCCAAGTGACAAAGCGAGGACAGCGCGAGAGGACAGTAGAAAGGGTGACACCCAAGTCTCGCGCGGCGAAGATTGACAGCTGAAATGGCCGAGCTGTGAAGAGCAGACGACAGCCAAACAAGTAGGAGACGACAATTTTGACTGGTCGCCGGGAGATTTAGCGATACGTGCGAGTGACGGGGGGCTGTCAGCGCTCTGGAACTTTTGGTTTTCTGCTAGCGTGTTGTGCCTAGTGACAGTGTGAGTGTGAATTTTGTCACCGGCAACTGTGTTCACGGATAGAAACTTCGAAAGACCATAGTCAGCCGAGAACGACTGCCGGAACTGTATCACTGAAGGTAGGAGCGAGGAGTTTAATCAACCAACTAGTAGTCAGCATTGAAGAATCAACGCTGATTTCATCAGAGTGTTGATAAAATCACTGAGAAGATACAGTCATAGGCAGCCGAACACAACTGTCTTATTTCTACTGTATAAAAATACGAAATATTTTTATACAGTAAAAATAAGGAAGTCGTACGCTACTGCGTAGGAAAACTTGGCTTGACACATTCATATTTTCTCTCCTTCTTCCATTATCGATATCAGAAGGGACTTTCCTTAGCGAAAGGAAGTGCTATCCAGTTGTGTCAGGCTTTGCTCTAAATCACAGGCGAGACGACTGCCATATTTAAACCGTATATACATCAGAAATAAGGTAATCGTCGTCGGATGCCTGTGTATATATCTTCTCTCTGATTCAGTTGTATCGATGTCTTTAACTCTTAAACTCCCAGAACTAAATGACTTCCATTCTACAGAATGAAAGTCATTTAGTTCTGGGAGTTTAAGAGTGAATTGAATCCATTCTCGGTATTGCCATTCAGATCGCAGTGGGTTGTTTCTCTACATAGAGGTTTCCACTCTGACACAGTAGTAGAAGAAGCTCGGCAGTGTTCGGCAACGATTATTGGCCGCAGAGAGCCACTAGGGTATGAGAGACGCCGCTTGAGGCTTTGACGTGGGACCAGTTTTTCGGGTGTGACCCGCAGATACACGGAAGCGCCGAGGACGCGAGATTACGTCGCTGCGTGACACACGTGTGTTAGTTTCACAGCTGTATTCCGCAAGGTTGTGTTGACAAGCTCAAGGCGTTTTGTGATTTTTTTCTTGGCAGATCTAGGAGTGGCGAACGTACTTTGCAGGTGAGTGTCTTATCAGAGATTAATCCATTTAACTCATTGGAGATGTGCCGTTTATACGGATACGCAGCGAATCGCCGCGTATCGGCCCTATACGACACGTCCCCAGTGAGTTAACCCCACAGACGCATTTCCATAAGTTGTGAAAATGTCACATAACGACTATGTGCTGCTGCAGGAGATGGATCGATCGTGATAATTCAAGGCAAGTGCCAGAGTAGCCTTGAAAAAGAAGGTTGGAAAGGTCTTGGTTGAGCCAAGACAACATAGAGAACTCAAACTGGCGAATTTTAACAATCAAAGCTCTCTCTCCCTCGTGCAATTCACGTTAATTCTGTCCGTCTGTCTGTCTGTCTGTCTGTCTGTCTGTCTTTCTCTCTTGCCCTGTGCGTGTGAGAATATGCGTGTGAGATGCACTATTTAAGTGTCATAAATTTTAATTCTCTTATTTACTAGACCCTTATCAGGCCCCGTTATATCGTGTGCGGTCATCATTACCGAAAGTTCAACACTTTAGCCTGATATATAATTTGATAATTTTTCTTTATTAGACTTAGGCTATGTGTGCTAACAGGATGTGTGTGCGGGTCGCAGGCCGTAAGGTCCAAAATCACAGACCAGCGCACGAATAAAGTAATTCAATTATGAAGTTACGTGCGTCCTTTCACTGTTGGATCACGTGCAGGCGGGAGAACGTTCGCCACATAATTAACTCTAATATTTCTGTCAAGCAGTGGAATTGCGTTGACATTTTTTCCTCGGCAGTGAAGGAGTTAATTGCACGGTTGTGCACTTTATATATTTCCATGACCAAAATATTCTTGAAAAAAATATTTGTTTTCCTTTGGAACTGAGCTATACAATTACTATTTCAATCGTGTATCAGCGAGTGTAGTGTATAATCTATTCTAATTTTATTATATTATTAATAACCGTTGTAGCATCATTGACAAGCCAGAAAAAAATATTCTTTTATTACAGAAGTATAAAAGCACTATTTTAAAAGCATCTTCAGGTTTCATAGACAGCAATGTCCTTGCCATAATCGTTGTCTCACAGGTAATCGACAGCAGTTTTGTTCGTAACGCTCTTGTGTTCTGTGAGTGCAAAAGCAGATTTCATAAATGTCTTGTTCTTACAAACTCTCGCCTTTAGACTGATTACTTTTGAATCTCGAGCTGTGTGTCGAATTTGTATTAAATGTCTCGTTATTAAAATTTATGCCAATTGACGCAGATTGTGCATTTGAAACCGTTGTCAAATTAGCGTCAAAGATCCCCAGCCATCAAGGGAACGGGATACAACTTTGTGTCAACAAGAGGTTTAGATCCTCATGAGCCCCCGCGACTGCGGGGGCTCATGAGGATCTATACCTCTTTGCAGTTGGGTGGTGTTCAGTTTTTTTTGTCGGCGGTGATTAGGTTAAATTGTCTTCGATTAACCAACTACCACGCTCAAAGCCACTGACACCGCAACCTTCAAATGTACCTCCTCCCATAACTTGTTAATTAAAGGTTGGGCCAGTCAATGGCAATGATTTTCCTATCATTTCTTGGCTGGCCCACTTCAGCGTTTGCCGCGCGTGGGCTGATGGGATTACCTCGGCCATTTTGTGTCATGACATGCGCATAATCAATAACTAAATTAATGAACCTATTAAATTTAGCTTAGGATAGGGCTGCGGTTTTAGGCCTTACATTGGAAGAGGTATTTTTGTTGAGTGGAGACCATCATATCCAGGCTTATGCATATTATAAAGTTGTGTTTGTGCCCACTTCAGTGTTTCTAGTTTTTCTGAGCTTGTAGCAAAACGTCATTATTTTCTTTTGTTACTAGACTGGCAAACTATTCAAAATGTTGCTGAAATCTATGGGTCACAACTAGCATAATATGGGTATATATATATATATATATATATATATATATATATATATATATATATATATATATATATATATATATATATATATATATATATATATATATATATATATATATATATATATATATATATATATATATATATATATATATATATAAAGCGAAACATTCAGAAAAGCAATGATTTATTTAAATAATAAAGCATAAAGCAGCAACTATGCACACGTACCGTGATGGATTCAGTTTTGATGAATTTTATGTCATTTAAATTATTTTATTGTTGTAATTAATTTAACCGTGGTTCTAATCACTCTAGTTACGCATCGCAGAGAGTATATAATCATACCATCAACAATGTAGCTTGTAGGGCTAACTTAAATTATGAAGTTTAACTCTTATGAGACGTGCCGCATCCGGACTCGCGGCTTTACGCCGCGAACCCGGATGCGGCACGTCTCGAAAGAGTTAACTGTCGTAAAATGAAAGAATTTTCTGTTTTTGTTCTCTTTTGAACGCACACAAAAGGTCGTAGAAAAGATCTGGTAGGCCTACGTGTGCCTACTCACGTGGATTGTAAAAAGAAGGGTAGAAACGTCTTAGCTTAGGCAAGACAACATTGATAACTCGTATCTGCGAATTTTAACAATAAAGGCATGCCATGGAGCGGATCGCTTTAACTCATTCAAGGTTCCCCGCATCAATAACTGCGGAAGTGTCGTATAGCGTTGCCAACGGCAACCCCATACGACACTTTCGCTGCTATTGATGCGGGGCGCCTTGAATGAATTAACGTCCGTACAACAGCAAGACTTTCTCAGGACGTGCCTGCGCTGCTTGTGAAATGCAGGAGAACGCACTACAGGCGGTGGGTCGAGAAAGTGTGTTTTTTTTTCTTTCCAAGATGTGTATAAATGCAAAGTATTCATTTATTCTGTTCCCTGTCAAATGACAGAGGAGAAGAGTGCTGCAAAATTGAAACGCATCGCGAAAACTGCATTTTTCTACCGCAGCCTGTGATTGACGCACGATATTATAAAACCGAAACATAAATGTAGCACAGTACTTACAATTATTGATCGTGATGTGTGCAAAAGACATTTTATACTGTCGTTTGATATGCTTTGTACGCCTAGTTTTGCTGAATTTATTTTTGAACGAAATATTTTGTTATGAAAATCCAAACACAAGAAAGGGCAATTACAACACATTTGTGTTGTAATCGTCTTTTCTAAGCGTGTTTCTTTCTTTGTTGGCGTTTTCTTTTGCATCTTACACGCTTTTAGCCACCTTTGGTCGTGAAAGACAAGTGTACTTGCGTTAAGCAAAACGCGTTTCTCGGCCAAAGCCTGTGGCTGAGAAAGCGAGAGTGACTGTCGTCCGCGTTACGGGTACAGGACAGTGTACCGTGGTGACAGTCGTACATAAATCATCCACCCCTATCTGTACCCTAGGGTTCCCAAACAGTCCACCACATCAAAAGCCACTGTCACATCGACAGTATTTTCTGTCTTTATCTCGAGACTCGTACACACCGCTATAGCCAAGCCGCTTGTTCTTAGCCCCACGTAGGCAACAGACAACATTGCTCCTCTCACAGACACCGCAAGGAAAGTTTCTCTCATGCATAGGTATTCGGGAGAGATTCGCTCTTACGGACTGTTTTAACCTTTGGCTGTCGGTAGCGGCCAATTACGTTCTTTTTCGGTGAGTCACATGCATTTGACAACATTTTCCCCATTTATCTCGAAATTTCTAATACACACCGCTAGATGAGATGCTTGTTCTTAGTTCTCATAAGGCAAGAGCCAGCGATATTGTCACAGAAACTGCATAAATGGCAAAACGTCTACCGGACCACGGCGGCCCACTGCGGCCGTCGTGGGCCCGAGGACTTTTTGTGCCGGCTTACTGGAATGCTCAAGAGACTAGGAACCACCTGGAGTAAAATCGAAGGAGCAGCACAGGACAGGAGTCGCTGGAGGTCTCTCGTCGACGGCCTATACCCGGGGAGGGGTGACAGGCGTAAGTAAGTTACTGGAATGCCCTGAAGATTTAGTCATCATCGCTCGTGATGGACGACAAACATCATCAGTTGCCTAATAGGTATTCGACAGTCATTTTTCTCTCATATGCCGCTAGATGCTTATTCACACTTAACCCTTTGGCTCTCGGTAGCGGTTTTGTCGAGGTGCTTCCTTGCAGAAATCACCTGGACATAAACCGCTACCGACAGCCAAAGGATTAACTGTTGTGCGAAGAAGTGCATTGTCTTTGTCTCATAGGTTCAACGATCAGTGTTCCACGTAGACGTACGCAACTCATTCTTCTTAGTTCTTAGTTCTGTCAGGAATAATCAATAGGGCAGGAAAGAAGTGTGTGAGTGTGGAAGGGGGGTGTGGGGTGTGAATGGGGATTGTTCGGGGGAGGTGGGGGGGGGGGGGCTCCTCCGGTGGGGGAACATGGGTACTGCTGCAGGGTCGCTGAGGTGGGATTGTCAACTCCCCCCCCCCCCTCCCCCTTCTTTCCTATCACGTGTGTGTCTGTGCGCTCGAGACAACTATTTCTATGATTACTGGTCTGTGTTGCACAGTCCTCTCACTTACTGCGTGTTTGCTCATCTACCACTTTCCTTTTCCAGCATTTAGTTTGGGATATTTAACTCGAGACGGTAAGCGCCCGGAGGTAGGACATTGTCCGCCAAAAAACAAAACAAAACAAGAACAAAACCAGCCAAAAAAAAACAAAACGGAATCCGTTGCTATCAAGTAATCACAGAGACACACACAATTTGATAATAAACTTAAATTTTTAACATTTTGGTTTATTTAGAAAGAAAAACGTTTTTGAATTTATATGAAACGTCAAACGTTTAGGGCTTAACGTCTTTTGTCCACCACGAAGGTGATTTCAAAGACGGGGCACTGTACACATTTTTGACCTCAGTTGGGTTCGAACCCAGGACCTTTCGGACGAGAGTCGAACGCTCTACCACCGAGCTCCCCCTATGAATTTATAAACGAACACAGTGCAGTGGATAAGCTTTGACGATGAACACGACAGAATATTCACCCAAAAAAAATCCCGTTCGGATGATTTCATGAGATTTATTTTTTTATTTTGATTTTTTTTTTTCGTGTTTAATTTAACACGCGCAAGCTAAGCAAGATGCGCTCAAATCGAGGTACGAAAATACACCTTCAAACATCTTTCGCATGTTGAATTGTCCTTCATTCCATTGAGAAAAACATAAAGACAGTACCTCAGTAGTGGAGATGACAAAAGTCTCAAGCCAAAACAGCTGTCGGTAAGGTTGTCGATCATTTAATTAGGAACCCCGGTAGGCAAAATGCTACCGGGCTGAAGTCAGCCGCAGTGGGCCCGCGCACAGTCGTGCGCGGGCCCACTGCGACCGACTTCTGCCCGATGACCTTTGCTTGCTGGGATCCGCCAGCCCTTCCTCCCAACACCGCCGACAAATTTAATTTAGATTCTGGTTGATTTCTGTAATTCATTGCCGCAGAAAAAAAAGTATTTGAGAAAGCGGCAAAGAACAATACAAGTATTAACCCCATAGCTACCGATCAGGAAAGTGGCCACGATCCATCCGTAAGAGGCATAGCTCTTCATGAGCCTCCGCAGTTGCGGGGGCTCATGAGGATCTATGCCTCTTGCTGACACCACTTTGTGTCCACAAACTATTTTTGGGGGCGCCAGTTGACTTAACACAGATTTTCCAAACGCAATCAGTCTTGCGTCCGCTGGCAGCGTAGGGGTTAATAGGGCACAGAGTCAGCGATACTCAGTTAAACACAAAGACTAATAGCTGGTAATAATCGGCCAAACGCTAATTATGTTTTAGCACTTGTGTGGGATAAAAAAAAGGCTTCACTTAAGACAAACTTCAGGACTAGCCTCAGCCGCAACAGTCCTCGAGTTCAACAGTCGACGTTTAATCCCCGAAACGACTCGCTAAATTTGAGAGGATAATTCGCAAGCCAGTCTTTGTCGTCAAGAGGCATAGGTTCTCATGAGCTCCTGCGACTGCAGGAGCCCATGAGAATCTATGTCTCTTACTGGTGAGCAGGTTAAGCCAACGAAACGCAGAATCCAATGATGTGACTTCTGCACAACTGTTAATGCTCCGCCGCGTTCTAGTTTGCGCTCGACTGTGATTGTGATTGTGTAGGAATCTGTTCATATTGACCGCTGGCATAATTAATTAAATAACGGGAGTATACAACACGAACGTAATTAGTTCTAACGATCGGCGCCCGAGGCAAAACACTCGTGTCAAATCGGCTTTCTTCGTAGTCCGAAGTTTGCCGAGCGATTCCGATGAACAAAAGAATTCAATTTGTTTTTGGGATTGATTGATTGATTAATTTTTTTTTTTTAATTTCATTTATTTATTTATTTATTTATTTTTATTTATTTATTTATTTATTTTATTTTTATTATTTTTTATTTATTTTTTATTATTTATTTATTATTTATTTATTATTTATTTATTATTTTATATTTTATTTTTTAATTTTATTTATTTATTTTATTTTATTTTATTTTATTTTTTATTTTTATTATTATTATTATTATTTTCTTTTTTTTTTTTGGGGGGGGAGGGGGGGGGGGAGGGGGACGGGGAATGCAGGGGGCGAAGGTGGGGAGGCGGGGAGGGGGAGTAGGGGGAGTGGGGGGGGAATGTGGGTGGAGCGAAGACGGAAGGAAGGCATACATAGTGTGAATGCTGTGCATGTGATTGGTATTTTAAAACATTATTTAACTCTTACATTTTTTAATACATGTATAGGAAGGAGAAAGACTGCGTTTTACTTTTATCCATACAGCAATAAAACGAACGAGGAAGTAGCTAAAATTAGCATAAACAAGCAGTTACAGACCATACTTATTTCGAGTATCTCTTATTGTCTGTAGCACTTAACTCATTGTGCCCGAGGTACGAAATACGCACATTTTGGAGTTATCCTCTGAGGACTGCATTACAATTCAGGATGATGATGATGATGATGATGAAACGTTTTTATTCAGGATAAAGTTTTAGGCATGCGAATGCCTCTCTTACAAACTGTCCTGCTGCTCTAGAGACAGATGGACCATGATAGTTCAAGGGTGGTGGCAAAATAGCTTGGCGCCTATAGGCGCCAACCTATTCTGCCACCACCCTTGAACTATGATGGTCGAGCCACATCTAAGTTGCTGTAGTGTGTCGCGGGCAGAATGAGTTTAAATAGCTTTCAGACAAGTTGTCGGTGTATTGTCGAGACATCACAGAGATTCAC
>BTPG01000004.1:193826343-193933843 GCA_036245525.1 Semisulcospira habei | reverse complement strand
CATGTCTTGAATTGAATCGAATTGAATAAACTTTATTGTCCATTAAAAAACAAGCATAAAATGGAAAATTTCCCTTGTCTCACAGCCGAAACATAAAACACACAAGTAAGACAAAATGACGTAAACTAAGAGAAACTAAAGTATGAAAACATATTGAAACATATTGTGGATTTGGCGGCTACAAACACAAGAGAGACACAAACACAACCAATTTTCCTCTAGGGCGGGTTTTGAATACTGAAATTCGCCAATAGAACGGTGGTTAGCTGCCTGAGTGAGATGAGTCCCCACTCGCTTCTGAGTCCTACTCAGTCTCCTCTCTGCGCCCAAGCCACTAAGCAGAGGTGCACTTGCTTCTATTTCCGTGCTTGCTTGCGTTTGCTCTTAAGGGAGGTGCTGCTGCAGCTGCCTTTTCTCCGGGTTTCTTACAAGGTTGCTCTTTTACCTAAGCTGAGCGTCCGTTCTTGCGTCTATCTCTTTTGAGTGTGCTTTGAAAAAGGTGCTTATCCGGCAGGGAGCACCCTTGCTTAGTGGGGGCTAGCGCAGGACCTAAGCTCACTCATGCAAACACTAAGACTACTGTGCCCCCCCCGAACGGGATTCCGTCAATCCCCTCAAGCCATGAGTGTTGGTCCTACTTTGGTCCAACTTCCCTCTCTCTCTCCTTCTTTCTGTCTCCTCCTATCTCCTCTGTCCCTCCTCTTCTTGCCTCTCTGCCTCCTTTCACAGGTGTGTTGGTGGGTTTTGGTCCTACTTCTGTTTGTCCTTCTCTACCTCCTCTCACGACTCCATCTTCCCTTAACCTGAGACTTAGGTATTTTTTTTTTTTTTTTCCCCACAGAACCTTCGCGGCCCATTTCTTATATACAATATTAAATAAAGAATAATACATTATTATATATTTTACTAATAATTTATTATATATTACAACTTAATTTTAAATTATTCTTATAAATATTAACCACCAGAGACATATTAAATCATTATATATATATTTATAAATTTTAGTTATAATATTACATCCAAACCCACGACTATAAATCTTCCCACCAAAAACCCAAGTATAATTACTAAACAATTTATCTTTATTACTACTTTTTCTATATATCTTTTTTTATCTTATTTTTTAATATTCCAGTTAAATTTAATATTTCGACAAACACTAACAAAAAAAACACCAAAAATATCTTCAGAACATTATGACAGTGATGAGTTCCTCCGTTGTGTGACCTACTGTGTTTTTTTGAGTTCCTGCCCTTACCTGAGACACAATTTATTTGTTTTTTATATTTTCTTTCTTTTTTTCACAGCGGCCGCCCGTGCTAACGACGGCTAAAAGGGGTGACAGACAAAGCAAAAAAACATTCAGGCATTTCCCTAGAAAACAGCTGTTATTTTGAATAGGACCCGATATAACGTCAGATAATCGATATTTTGTAACCGAATGGTCAGGTCACAGAATTGTAGGAAAGGCACCTACTTAATGACAACATGAGGGGGTGGGGGGGGGTCTATCTAATTTTATAAATACTAGTATCGTCATAATATGTCGCTCTAAAACAAAATCAACGCATAATTAATAACACGGTGTAAAAGTATGTCCTATCCCAACCACCCCGCCGTCATGGGAACTGAGCCCACACTGGGCACACACACGGTCCATCCCCCCCCCCGAACCAACACCAACCTTTGTCCCTCACTCAGTGCCCACCCCCCCGCCGCCCGTAGACCACCGAATCAACCCAACCAACAATCCAAAACCGACAAATCATAACGAAACCAATCCCTAACAACATTCAGGCCCAGGCCCCCCACCCAGAGTATGATCCCCCCAACCCCCCCCCCCCCAAATCAACCCCCCACCACGACAACCCTTCTGACATCCGAGAGCCCCAGTCCAACACCCCACCCAGACCACACACTAAAACTCCATCCAACTACAAAATATCTACAAACCACCCCTAACCTACCCCCCACCCCCCCACCTCAACCAACACAATCAGCCCCCCAAAACACCCACACAACACCGCACCATCCCATTCCCCCCACCCACCACCCCACTCCCAATCCACATCACACCGCAACCCCCACCCACCCCACCCTCAAACCGCCCATCCCCTCCACCTCCACGTAACGCCCCATACTGCCAAATCCCGCATCACCCACCACCCAAACAAAACCCACACCAACCTCACACCCCCCCCCATCACCCCACCCCCACCACCCCCCTAACCCCCCACACCCCCCACGCCCCCCACAGCCCCCACCCCACCACGCAACATCTTAACTCCCCCCTACACCCCCCCCGCCCCCCCCACTAATCTATCTCATTCACTCAACCTTACCCTCACCCTCCCTTCGTCACCCTCCCCCTCCCCCCTCACCCCCCACCCCCCCCCCACACACACCCCCCATCCCCACCCCCACCCCAACACCCCCCCCAACCCACCACCCCCCCCACTCCACCCCACCCCCCACACCCCACCCCCCCCACCCCCCCCCCAACCCCCCACCCCAACCACCACGCCCCCCCCCCCCCCCACACCCCCCACCACCCCACCCACCCCCCCACCCCCCCCCCCAACCCCCCCCCCACCCACCACCCACCCCCCCACCCAACCCAACCCCCCCCAACACCCCCCCCACCACCTCCCCCCCCCCACCACCCCCAACCCACCCCCCCCACCACCCCCCCACCCCACACCAACCCACCCCCACCCCAACACCCCACACCCAACCACCCCCCCCAACCACCCACCCCCACACCCCCCCACCCACCCCCCCCCACACCACCCCACCCCCACCCCACCACCCCCACAACCACCCACCCCCCACCCCCACACCCCCCACCCCCCCCCACACCCACACCCCCACCCCCACCACCCACCCCACCACCCCACACCCCCCACCCACCACCCACCCCCCACACCCACCCCCCCCCCCACCCCACCCCCCACCCCCCACACCCCCCCCCACCCACACCCACCCCCCCACCCAACCCCACCCCCCCCACCCCCCCCCCCCACCACACCCCCCCACCCCCCCCCACCCCCCCCACCCACCCACACCCCCCCCCCACCCCCCCACCCCCCACCCCCCCCCCCACCCCCCCACCACCCCACCCCCACCACCCCCACCCCCACCCCCCCCCACCCCCCCCACCACCCACCCCCCACCACCCCCCCCCCCCAACCCCCCCCACCCCCCCCACACCCCCCCCCCACCCCCACACCCACCCCCCACACCCCACCCCCCCCCCCCCCACACCACCCCCCCCACCCACCCCCACCCCCCCCACCCCCCCACCACCCCCCCACCCCCCCACCCCACCCCCCCCACCCCACCACCCCCACCCCCCACCCACCCCACACCCCCACCCCACCCCCCACCCCCCACCCACCCCCCCACCCCACCCCACCCCCCCCACCCACACCCCCACCCCCCCCACCCCCCCACACCCCACCCCCCCACCCACCCACCCCCCACCCACCCCACCACCCCACCCCCACCCCCCCCCCACCCCACACCCCCCCCCCCACCCACCCACCCCCCACCCCACACCCCCCCCACCCCCCCACCCCCCACCCCCCCACCCCCCCCCCCACCCCCCCACACCACCCCCCACCACCCCACCCCCCCACCACACCCCCCCCCCCACCCCCCACCCCACCACCCCCAACCCCCCCCCACACCCCCCCACCACCCCCCCCCCACCCACCCCCCCCACCCCCCCCCACACCACCCCACCCCCCCACACCCCCCCCACCCCCACCCCACACCACACCCCCCCCCCCCCCACCCCCCACACCCCCCCCCCACACCCCCCCCCCCCACCCACCCACCCCCACCCACCCCCCCCCCACCCACCCCCCCCCCACCCCCACCCACCCCCAACCCCCCCCCACCACCCCCCACCCCCCCCCACCCCCCCACCCACACCCCCCCCCACCCACCCCCCCACCCCCCCACCCCACCCACCCCCCCACCCACCCCCCCCCACACCCACCCACCCCACCCCCACCACCCCACCCACCCCCACCACCCCCCACCCCCCCACCCCCCCCCCACCACCCCCCACCCCCCCACCCCACCCCCACCCCCCCACCCACCCCACCCCCACCCCCCCCCACCACCCACCCCCACCCACCCCCCCACCCCCACCCCCCCCCACCCACCCCACACCCCCCCACCCACCCCCCCCCCACCCACCCACCCCCCACCCCCCAACCCCCCCCCACCCCCCCCCACCCACCCCCCCCAAACACACCCCAACCCCACACCAACACACAACCCACAACACAACACAAACCCACCAACAAACCCCCACCACCAACCAACCAACAACACCCACCAAACAACAACACACAAACCCACATACACCACAACCCAACACCAACCCCAACAAACACCACCACCCAACCCCAACAACAAACCACCCCCCCACACACACCACACCACCCTACACCACACCCACAACAAACACCCACAACCACCACCCCACAACCAAACAACCACCCAAAACAACACAACACAACCAACACAACACAAACCAACAACCCCAACACCAACAAACCCCACCCCCCCCCAAACACCCAACCCACCACACCCCCACCCTCACAACCCAAACCACAACCCACATACACACAATCAAAGCCACCCACAAACCCACCACCACCCTCCAACATCTCAAAACCACACTCACCCACCTAACCCCACCTCACCCCCCCTCCACACCATACCACCGCCCCAAACATCAACCAACACATTACTAACAATCAACACCACACTGACCCTCCTCAACTAACTGACCACAACACCACTTACAAATCCCACTACCATACTCACTTTCCATAATACACCACATACACCAACACACCACTACTACCCCCATCCACCCCCCCCTCCAACTCTTAACTCACACAAAAAAAATTACTGCACATGTAAACAATACACCCCCGATCATAAGCCTTCCACGCACACTACACCAAACTCCCCTATAAATCACACTTATACAAATTCTACTCTCCAAAGTTTCACCAGTCATCAATTATGAGCACCACTAGAAAGAAAGACAAAGTCAAAATACCAATACAATCTTAAACACCTATTTTCTTCTATTTCCTGACGTTTACATACAATACCTTATTTTCCTTTTTATACTTAACTCTTATTCCTTTACATTTTAACTAGTGATTTTAATTACCTTTATTAGTATATATATGCCTATTTTTTTCATCTTTCTTTTCTTCTTCCTCCCTTGTTTTTTTTTTTTTTTATTTTTTTTTCTCTTTTTTTTTTTTTTTTTTTTTTTATTTTTCATTTTTCTTCTTTCTTTTTTTTTCTTTTTATTTTTTTTTTTTTTTTTTTTCTTTTTCTTTTTTCTTTTTTTTTTTTTTATTTTTTTTTTTTTTTTCTATTTTTTTATTCTTTTTTTTTTTTTTTTTATTTTTCTTTTCTTTTCTCTTTTCTTTTTTTTTATTCTTTTTTTATTCTTTTTTTTCCTTTTTTTCTTTTTTTCTTTTTTCTTTCTTTCTTATTTCTCTTTCCATTCTTTTTTCTGTTTCCTTTTTATTTCTTTTTTTTTTTTCTATTTTTTCTGTGTTTCTTTTTTTTTCTTTTTTTTTATTCTTTCTTTTCTTTATTTCATTTCTTTCGTAAGGACATATAACACCAACAACCCACAAACCCTCCAGCCAGTGGTGGGTATTCCTCCCTCCCTTAACCCGCCCAGGCATACAGTCCCCATCCTTGATGTTCCGCTTTGGATTCTCGACGCCAGGAGTTTCCTTCTTCTCAGCCTACCTCTTTCCACTTTATTTCCAGGGGGTTATCCATGACATCTCCTAGCCTAGATTAACTGTGGACAGCTGCTTCTCAGACTGTGACCAGAACCATGGCCCAACTTCTTCGCACCAATATTTCATTCTCTGCTGTTATCTGCTCCTGTTCTCTTCCCCATAGTCTGACGTTGCTGAATCTTCTCTGGGCCAGTGGATTTTCAAAAATTCTTCTAAGGCAACTGTCTCATAGAAGGTCTGTACTATACTCACACATGTTGACTGTGGTTTATGTCAATCTCCATGACTCTGCTCCATATAGTAGAAACTCTGCTATATTTATACATTGGAGTTGAAAATCCCCGGACTTTGGTGTGTTGTGACAGCTCTCTGAACTCCACACTTTTTTTCAACTTGAGAAATGGCATGCTTAGCTGCTCAGGGCTATTAACCAAAACAACAAACAACCCAGATTCGTAGTGCACTGGACATCCTTGCATCATGGCCTCAGTGCCAGTTTGCCAGGCAGTTACAGTTGCCAGTGCCCAGTGCCGCAATCCCCATTGGCCGACCCGAGCGCCCCCACCCCTTATGCCCGGTGCCCGAGCCGGCCCCCCCGGCCCTTTTTTTTTCTATAGATGCACTGCACCCGATGATAGGTGAAGGACTTATTTTTTCCACCCCACGCATGATTCCTACCGGTCCATCTTTTTTATTTTTCCAAAAATATTATTCCAGTTCCCACCAAATCCTTCCAAACGGAGGTCTTCCCATTTCCCTCTTGTTCTCCACCATTCGCTCCAACGAAAACCAACTGGGGTGCCAGCAAAGTCCAACGACTTGGTACTCTCTTTTGAATCTTAGGTTCTTTGGTAGTCTTCCTTCCTCTCTCTTTCTTCTTCCGTGGTTCTCTTTCTCTATCTTATCTTCTATCCCTGGTTGCGTTCATTTCATACCAGATCTACAACAGTCACCCAGCAGCCCAGTCACTTCAACACAATCACAGTCACAGAGCGGTTCCAACCGCATCCCATACCACAGCACAAGCCCGCCTCATTGTCTTTTATTGTGTTTTCCGTTTGTTTTTTTCCCCCTTCCCCTTTGTCTCTGTTTGTTGAATAATGGTGAGAAGTGGTGAGGAGAGAGAGCGTGGGGGAGGAGAAGATAGGGAAATTGGATCTCGGCCTCTCTAGTGTGAGTATAGGGAACGGCACGCCACGAATGGCCACGCAAGACCTCTCAACGCTCGCACCTCACCAGGCCCCTCCAACGAGTGTCTAAGTCCCCCTGATTAATAAGTAATGCAGCTTAGAGTGGTGTACCACCATACCTATGTCCGACGAAGATAGCTAATAGTCTGTTCATCCAACCCCCAAAAATCGTGCGGACGTAGCCCGTCAGAGACCCCCGCACAGTTGTACATCCCCCCCCATGGATCATTATACCTAAAACCCGCAATCCCCCTCCATCGCCTTACCCCCCTACCCCAACAAATACTTACGCGTATCTGGTTAACAAACTCGATTCGCGTTCGTCTCGTCAGTAGCTACTGTTGGACATCATCACCCACATCCCCATCATCCATCATAGACGTACCATTGTCTTAAGGGCCAGTAGGGAATGGAGGAAACTGAGACCCAGCAAGTGATACATTACGGTGTTGATGGGTGAGACGAAGGCCAGTACAGGCGAACAGTTTGCCGTGGAGGCGGAACACCCAGTCAGCGAGGAACAAACTCAAAAACTACGCCTCATGAACCGCCTAGTGGCAGAGACATCGAGATACACCCGCCTTCGGCGTGCCGGTGAGCTTCTTCTTCCCTTCCCCTGACCTCCGTCCCAGGCACTTTGGCCGGTATCCTAGGGACCAGGGCACGCGTTGCGTGGCTTTGCCGCCCCCCGCTACAATTTCGGGTCCGGTGTGGCCGCCTCCCCCAGCCCAACGTGCGCCGTGTCTATCCCGCCCACCCCCCCCCACCCACGTCCTACCCGAGCCAGTATGATCCGCTCGGGGAGGCGACTCGCCCCTGCCTCCTGGAGCCTTACCGCCCGCTCGCTCAGCCCGTCCCCCTCACGATGTGCTTGTCACCGCAGGCTGACGGCCATCTCGCGGTCCTCCCCCGGGCATTCGCCCCAGATGCCTCTGCTCCCCCCTCCCAGCACCTACCATATCCCCCAGAGGCTCCTCGCAGACCAGGCCGAACCCCTCGAAATCAGTGGCCTCCCCCCCCCATGCCTCCAGCGGGTCAACAGTAGCCGGACCCTGTCCGCATTACTGTGTATGGTGTGACAAACACGCTCGTACGGCACCACTAAGTCCAAACGGCGACCATGTCATCATGAGCAAGTGAATGGCCAAATCACTAGGGGCTGCTACTTGAGGAACAAAGGCCGGGGGGGACGGCCGGAGTGGAGGCTTATTGGGTGGGTGTTTACAAACTCATTTACAGCATTGAAGGGGGGGTGTCTGCGATACACCTGTACAAATCCAGCCGTGTACATTGGTACTACTTCGGGAGATACCTTAGGTTTTTTACCCAAAATTCAGCCCAAGTCCACCTAACCACCCACCCCCCCTCCCCCAACAGTCGGAGAAAAGCTCCACAGACCAGTCAGCTCGCACTCTTCCCCCCCCCCCGCACTCCGGTGTTGTCCAACACGGACGCCAGGGGGCTGGGGGTCAAAACCCCCCAAATGCAACTGCCTCCCAACCCCCCCTACCCCTCAACCAAAAAATGCTCACGAAATTCCTGCAACCCCTTCAAAGAAAACATCACCCCACACCCATCCCCACAAAGACAAAATTCCCGAACATCCCCACAACGACACTAATCTCCGCAAAGTCTGCTCGAAGCCCGCCCTTACCGCTTCGGCCCTCGCACCATCCAAGTCCGCGTCGCCCGCCTAGAACCCACCCCCCCCTCCCCCTGCCTCCTTTTTTGTTGTGGTTCCGGAACTCCCCACCCTTCGTCGCCACCCCCCACAATCATAGCAAATTACCCCCCGATTTTTCCCAATAACCCAACCCTCGCCCTCACACCAATAAACCCCCGGAGACAATCCCAGGCTGTGTGCGTCGTGTATTCCGAGTAATGGTGCCACATGGAGATACCCAGCACGGAAACCACATCCTGAAAACCCGCGCATTTGCAGGACTCCTCAGCAGCAGGGGGTCAAAACGACGAGCTGCGCCACATTCCCTCCATCAAGGATGATCCTGTTGAAGACCTGTTGAAGACCTTTCCTGGTACTGACAGCAAGGTGATTCCTCTGTAGTTGGAACACTTGCTGAGGTCGCCTTTGTTGGGAAGCTTGATTAGGTACCCCTCCTTCCAGTCAGCTGGCATCACCTCCTCTTCCCAGATCTTTCCAAACAGTGGGTATAGCATCTCAACTGTTGTCTCAAGGTCTGCTTTCAGAGACTGCCGCTGGGATGCCATCTGGCCCTGCTGCTTTGCCATTCTTCAAAAATGCCACTGCTTTTCTGATCTCTTCCCGGCTGGGTCTGTCACAGCTGATGGGTAGGTCGGTCTCTGCCGGCTGGATGTCGGGGGGATCGGGTGGGCTAGGTCTGTTCAGTAACTCTTCAAAATACTCGGCCCATCTGTCGAGTTGGTCTGCTCTGTCTGCAATAGGCTTGCCTTCTTTGTCTTTTACTGGTCTTTCTGTATGGCCATACTTACCCGACAATCTTCTGGTAATGTCGTAGAGCTGTTTCATGTTGCCGCTGCCTGCTGCCTTTTCTGCCTCTGCTGCCAGGCTGTCTGTGTAGGCCCTCTTGTCTGCCCTGATACTCCTCTTCACCTCGCGGTTGGCTTCCGAGTATTCCCCCTGTGCCCTTACTTTGGCTGCTCTCGTGCGACTGTTCTTGACCGCTGCTTTCTTCTGCTTCCTCGCTTCTATCTTCTTCAAGGTCTGTGCCGACAGCCAGTCCTTGTGGTGGTGTTTCCTGAACCCTACAGTGTCTTTGCAGGTTGAGTTCAGCGCCTCTCTAACTGCCTTCCACTGCTGCTCTGTGGTGACCGCCTCCTCTTCATTTACTAGCTCCTGTAGCGCTTGAAACCGGTTGGACAGCACCAGTTTGAACTCTTCTCTAACTCCAGTTTCTCTCAGGAGGCCTACATTATAGCGCTGTCTTCTTGTTGTCTCTGTGCAGCTTTTCTTTAGCTTGAGCTTCATTCTTAAGGTAAGCAGATGGTGGTCGGAGGCGACATCTGCTCCCCTCCTCACTCGAACATCTTGAAGGGATCTTCTAAATTTCTTGCTAATGCAGATATGGTCTACTTGGTTCTCTGTTGTATGGTCAGGTGAGACCCAAGTTGCTTTGTGCATTCTTCTGTGTGGGAAGATGCTGCCTCCAATGACAAGTCGGTTTAGAGCACAAAAGTCTACAAACCTCTCCCCGTTCTCACTCATCTCCGAGCCTAGTCCCTGTCTCCCCATCACCTCTTCGTATCCGGTGTTGTCCTCCCCTATTTTGGCATTAAAATCGCCCATGACGATGGTGATGTCTCGCTCCGCACATTTGTCCACGGCACTCTGGAGTCGGTCGTAGAACTCTTGTTTCTCTTCCTCGTCACTGTCATTGGTGGGCGCATAACACTGGATGACGTTCAGCTTGAGCGTTTTCTTGGTTCTAAAGGCTGCTGTTATAATTCTTGGCCCAAGAGGTTCCCAGCCCATCAGCGCTCTCTGTGCCACTGGTGACAGCATGAGTGCTACTCCTTCTGTATGGGGGGCATTCTCCTCTTCATGACCTGAATACAGAATCATCTCCCCAGCTTGCATGTGGCAGTGTACAAATGTGAAGCTTTTAGCCTCAGTATGATATGGGATAACACAAGGACGGATAAAACACAATTCGGATTAACAATGCAACAGAACCTGTTTTGAGCGAAACTACTCGCGCGAGATCGCTTGTCATTAACCCTTTTAGCCCCAGGACCCTGCAGCAGGAGATGGATTGATCATGATAATTCAAGGGTAGTGCCAGATGAGCTTGGCGCCTGAAGGCGCCAAGCTCATCTGGCACTACCCTTGAATTATCATGATCAATCCATCTCCTGCAACTGGTACATAGTCGGTTAGGCAACACCTCCAAAATTTGAGAAATGGGACCTTGGGGCTAAAAGGGTTAAAGACCATCATTTATGTGGCTGTAGTCACCTAAATGATGGTCTTTAATGACAGCTGATGTGTTTTGCCCTTCTGGAAGCTAAAGTTAAAAAGGTGGTTGCTAAAAACAGGTTCTACTGTATATAGAGGTGCCGGTTGCACTCTTCCTATTTAAATTACTCCCTTTTTAACACACTTCAGATATAACAAACGATAATTGAGAATCCAGAAAACTTTACTGTCTGTTTTAAAATAAATAAAACAGACACTGTCAATAGGTCCCTTGCGCTCTGTTCTCTCTTAAAGACTAAAAGTTAACCAAGACATAATGTGGTTCCGTCTGCAGTTTGCCTATTTTCGAAGTATTATGTATGGCAAGACAGAGAGACTTGCAAAGACAAAACCGAGGACATTGCACGTTTTCGACAGTAGCCTATGTATTCCATACACCTATACACAATTGACTCCGACGTATAATGTATGAAAACGACAAAGACACTTGTAAAGAGAAAAACAACGAGGGCATTCCATGATTTCAACAGTAGCCTATGTATTCTGTATACAGTACACACAATTCGGACTCTTTTGTTTTCTTCTTATCATTATCATTAAAAAAAATGTTTTTACATAAATAACGTATCGCATTCGAGACGTGCCGCATCCGGATACGCGGCGTTACGCCGCGTATCCGGATGCGGCACGCCTCGAATGAGTCAGTAAACATTTTGATCACTATTGCGTATCTAATGTCATTCGCATACATTCAGACTCGTCGTGATGAAAGCACACGACGTACACTTAATCTCGAATATTATGTGCAGTCGCGTTAGCGATAAAATGTGACAAAACAAAGTGCAGTAATGGCCCATAAATGTATTTTACTTGGCAATAGAAATGATCGAGTTTTCAACTCACATTTCTATTTTCTTCGGTTTCACTACCGGTCTTGCTGTGTCTTGTATGGCTGGCAAAAATGTTCGATTATGTGTTCTGCTTTATCCAGCGTTACCCCGCAGTGCTATGTTTTTGTTGTTCGGATTGCGTGAAAACTGTTGGCTTTTAGGCGCAATCCTGCACGGAGACAGCTGGGATATGTCACATTTCGGCGTCACGAGCAGAGACGCAGATAGGTGTGATTCTTCCTGTTTTAGCGTCAAGAGCTGAGACGCACGCAGCTGTGAACGATGCGTCATATATGAGCGTGACAGACGAAGGCAATTGTGACGCGTCATATTTTGGCGTCTTACCTGCGTGTGACGCCAAAATATGACGCGTCGCAGATGCCTGCGTCAAAGACAATTGCAATTAAGAGCCCGTTCTATACGATCTGTTCTCGGCCAAGAAGTGCATTTTCTCACATTTTATCGAAGAACAGCATCGATCTCTTCAGCCCCAGTATCACCAGCAAGAGGCACTGAGTTTCATGAGCCCTGCACCCGAAGAGGCCTATCAGAATATATGCCTCTTCAAAATGTAAGGCTGCCTAGAGACTTTGACGCCGCACTCAAGTTTTGTACGACCGGAAGAATGCTAAGGTGAAAATTATCTGGGCATTTTGGAGATGACGTAACGCTTGTTCTTAATTTTAAATATGCTCCCGCCACCACCCCCCCCCCCCTCCCCCCAACCCCAGTATCTGTATTCTCCGTATGTCCTCAGTCACCAACGTCGTAAGATGGCCTTAGTCGTCTGCTCGACGCTAAGCTCTAATAAATAAACCTTTAACTGTGAATGGACTGAGTGGATAAGACTCACGTTTGGAAACACCACTGTCATCCCCTTACTGGGGAATAACATTGGGGGCGAGGTATGACCGCTCATAAGCGATTTTCTTTTTGTGCGTCATGAAAATGTTTTCAATTGTACGTTAACGCGTAATATTGACAACATTTTCATGACGCAAAACCTATTTATACGACACAAACTACTTAAACCTAGGCGATACATCATGGTCTGCTCGTTTCTACTAACCATATTCCCCGTGATGCTTATTTAGACAGAGCCTAACACCAGGTGTTCAACATTGTAAAATACACCATATGCGACACCATCAGCAGCGTGGTATATTGGAAAATATATACCGGTCACATGTGCGTAGCACTGAATGGTGTGACAATAGCACGAGGAATAATGTGACAAACTCAGTGCACGGTCACACATTTACCTGCATATTATGTTGCCATATCTGCTGTGTGATATTGAATATTCTTTGTTTTATGGCCTGTGATGAGACACAGTTTGAAAGCAAGATGAGCCGTTTCGTATCCGGCGTGAATTGCGGGCCTTGGAGCAGTTGTGATAGAACACACGTAGTGCTCGATTAATTGTATATATTCACTGCATTGACGGCTTGTGTGCTAGTCTATAAAATTTGGACCTCACGGCTCTGGGTCGTAAGGTCCAAATTCATAGACCAGCACGCAAAATGGAAAACCGCCTCGGGTACAGTCGACTTTTTTTTTTTTTTTTTTTTTTTGGGGGGGGGAGGGGGGGGGGGGTTAAAAATAAGCGATTCAACCTCTTTCTCTCTCATTCTTGTCAAAAAGCGTTTTTTTTTTTTTTTTTTTTTTTTTTTTTTTTTTAACTCATTGACTCATTCTAATGAATCAATGAGTTAAAAGCGCCTTTGACAAGACAGACAAAAAAGAACAACACCACCAACAACAAAATCCAGAAATTGGTTGCTCTGAGTTGACCCTTCATTAACCCCTTGTGCATGCAGTCACTAGAACTGTAAATAGTGCCAGTCTCTAGGTGCGCAAAGGGGTTAACCCCTTCTCTGCCAATGGACGTATATTTTTATTTCTGAATTCATTCAACGACTAAAATCCACAACTGTCTTAGGAGCTGGGATACAAACTGGTCTCAGCAAGAGATATAGATCCTCAAGAGCCCCCGCAATTGCGGGGGCTCATGAGGATCTATGTCTCTTGAATTTGGATCGTGTTAACGTTTTCTTGACAGTGAAGGGGTTAACATATTCGAGATGCACTGCATTCGGACAAGCGGCATGTTTAGAAAGGCTCCTCAGGATCTATATCTCTTGCATTTGGACCGTGTTCACTTTTTCTCGGCAGTGAAGGAGTTAACACATTCGAGACCTACTGCATTGGGACAAGCGGCATGTGCACACGACCTGGACAGATATAAAAATAAGTTCGAAGATTTCTTGTCAAGAGTCCACCAGTACGCTAGTTTTCACCTCAACACCACCCCCCCCCCTTCCCCCGCTTCCACCCTTTGCCCTTCTACCTCCCTAACCCCCACGGCCTCCTCCCCCCTCCCCCCACCCACAGCCACCACAACCACCTCCACTACCGACAAACAAAAAAAAATGTCTAAAACAGAAAATCTCTACACGCGAGACACGAGTCAGGGGATTGAAGGCACAGAGAGAAATGCAAACAGACGAGTATTATTTGGCCATCTATTGGAGTGTCAGGCGCGTCCGGTAGAAGTTGTCTGCGCTCGGCCGTGTGTGCTCTCCCCTATCTTTTTCTCGTTTGCCCGCCGTGACAATACGGGAGGTCCCATTAGTTATGAGTTAGGCCAGCAAAAACTGCTGTTTAAACGTTTGTCCTCGTAGAGCCAGAACCACGGTGTAAAACCGGTCGTGTCATACTATGCGTTAACCCATTTAACCCCACGGCTACTTTTCCCAAACTTTGTCACAGAACGACCAGTTGCAGGAGATGGACCAACCATGATAATTCAAGGGTAGTGCCAGATTAGCTTGGCGCCGTTAGGCGCCAAGCTAATCTGTCGGACACTACCCTTGAATTATCACGGTTGATCCATCTCTTGCTGTATGAGGTTGGGACTAAATGTGTTAATAAAACAGCAACCTATGCGTCGTGCATCAACACAGGACTAGAAGACCTATACGGCGCCGAAAAGACACTTAGGCCATTTATGTGAAAAGCGAGGTTTTCGGGGAAATACAATGAAAACCTTGCTTTTCAGAAAAAAAAATATACTTTCTGTCTTATGCCTGCACAAGGCAATGCAGAATCACAGACTACTGAGCTCTGCCCTAATACAATGAAAATATTGCTCCTGAAAAAAGAAAAGGTTTACAGGACGCCAAATCCGCGTTTGAACTCACTGCACACAGACCGACATGTGCGTGAGGAACACAATGCACCGGATATATATATATATATATATATATATATATATATATATATATATATATATATATATATATATATATATATATATATATATATATATATATATATATATATATATATATATATATATATATATATATATATATATATATATATATATATATATTCATTACTTATTAATTTATTGAAAAATTATATATATATATAAGCGTAAAGTACATAGGACTAACAAGAGACATAAATCCTTATGAGCCCCCTCGAATGCGGGGACTCATGATGGTTTATGTCTCTTCTGGCAGATGGATTTCCTTCGGACTTTGCCCGGCAGTTAAGAAGTTAAATAAGGATAGTCGCTTTAGATGATCACGAAGATTACAGACACATATTTCAGACGCAGACACAGTCGAATGCTACGTACGCCTGTGTTTCTGAGTGGGTTCGGTACCATGCAAAAGTATCATATACCAAACTATAGTTTTTGTTTCCTCTGATAAGGAGCATGCGTACGTTCAGTACTGCAGAGTCGTTTATGACTGTCCTAAAGTCAGCATACAAAGCCACATGCGACCACGACGACTCAAGGGCAGTGCCAGATTAGTTTGGTGCCTTGTAAAGCCCGCCAAGCTAATCTGGCACTACCCTTGAGTTATCATTGTCGATCCGTCTCTCTGTCAACTGACGCTAGAGGAGATATGGGGAAAGGTCTGTGAAATAACAGGAATGCATAGAGAAGTCAGTGTGAGTCTCATGGCGACAATACTCACGTGGCAGAAATGGGAAAATGATGAGCCGGGAACATGCCCCGATTTGTTCGTAAAAAATAATAAATGTGAACAGGTGAGAGAGAGAGAGAGAGAGAGAGAGAGAGAGAGAGAGAGAGAGAGAGGAGAGAGAGAGAGAGAGAGACGAGAGAGAGAGAGAGAGAGAGAGAGACTATGCCTGTATTAAAAAAAAGCAACTCTGAAGCTAACGCTTTAGGGACTCCAATAAACAAACAGACTGAATAATAAAAAAAATAAATTCATGCAGATAAAAAAATAAATTAATTTTAAAAACTGAATAAAAAATACATAAATAAAGATAAATAGATAAAGAGACAAATAAATAAATAGACAATAAACAAATAGATAAATAAATAACTAGATAAATAAATAAATAAATAAATAAATACATAATAAATAAATAATCAAGCCTAATCAAGCTGTTTTATATACACTTCCCAAAGCAATTAAAGTGTCATTATTTGGAGTGAATAAAGTTAAATCAAACAATATTTTCCTTCAAAATATTTTCGTGACAATTTTTGTTTCTTCCAGGTCTAAAGCATACTAGGTCTGTCTGGATATTTTTCAAGCACCGCCCCCAACAAAAACCGTGCACAGTAACCTCTGACGCATTTGTGACGTCTTTCTTATGACGTCATTGCGCCCAGCACGTCACGCGCAGCTTGGGTGTTGGTGACAAAATAATCAGCATGCTGGCAACACAGTGTATGGATACCGAGTGTGTGCATCCATCGGAGACCCACCTCACCCCACTACAGCCTCCACCCCACCATCTAGGTGAGTTAGGTCCTGGCCATCTTTTTAACCCCTTCACTGCCAGAGGACGCAGATAGCGATTTTGAAATCTTGTCAGTTCAACGTCCCAGTCCGTTAAAAAGCATGGTGTAAGCAAGAGACAGATACTCATGAGCCCCCGCGACTGCGGGGCTCATGAGGATCTATGTCTCTTGCAGTTAGATTGTGTTCAGTTTGTCTCGGCAGTGAATGGATTAACAGAACTCTTGCTGTTACTGTGCGTGGGTGGTTAAAGTCATTGAATATGTGTTACCTTACAACGATAGTTCTTAAGACGGTGTCACCGAATTAAGCCGAGTGGCACACTTCAGCTTGCACCACCAGGCGCACTAGATCGCTGAACACAGAAGTAGGTCGGTCCACCCATTACCATCACGAGGCACAGATCCTCATGAGCCCCTGCGAGAGCAGAGGCGCATGAGGATCTGTGCCTCTTGAAACGGGAAGATTGCTGAGTGACTCCGATGCACTCTTTTACGATCGGAAAGAAGAAAGTTTGGGAAATATATAAATGAGCAGGCGTTCCCGTTTATTTAGATAAATTAGACCGATTCGGTACCTGCAAAGGTACTCGTCAACCATTGAAGGGCAGCATGGGCTCCTGAGAATCCGCGACCCTTGCAGAGGACAGGTGGGCAAACCTGAGGAACTACACACACTTGAGTTTTGCAATCGGCACTACACCCACTTGAGATTTGCACGATCAGGCGGCCAAGTATGCCACCACCAACCGCGAGAGAAGCACCTGGGTAGCCTGATATCTCAGATCGCCTTGTAGCGTCGCAGGGCGACACCTCTCGAAACGCGTGGTCCCGACCAGGGAGACCAGGGCACAACGCTGGCATGATACTTCCCTTGTGAGAAGTTTCCTTGTGCAGGTAGCAACTTTTCAGGCTGCTTTACTGCGCCAGGAGTCAATCAGCTCTGCCGTCTTTGGCCCCCTTTTCCGTACCGCAAAGGACATAGAATGTAGTGAGGAGCAATAGAAACGCGACATTTTGGGAATCATCGGCAACACTAAAGTGTTTCCGATGATTCCAAAATTGTCGCATTTCTTTTGCTCCTCGGTATATCATCGGCGCCTGCTGTCGCTGGAGCTCATAAGATTCCTATGGAGTTTGCAGTTTGTTTGTTTTTTAATTTAGGACAGGGCGATAAACTGTTTTTTATGCTGTTAGACAAATGTTTGCCAGCACTTTTTGCAGTGTCGTGTCACTTATGTTCTCTTTTCTTCCTTTTTTTGAACAATTTTTCTTGAAGTATAGGACATCGTAGGCCATTTTTTGTGTCTTCCTCTGAACTTTTGGAGACATCTGGGCTTACACTTGAACGCTTGAGGTTGAAGTGTTGGTCTTGATTTTTTGTTGGGTCTGTTTTGTTTACTCTTGTGCGTGCGTTCGTGCGTGCGTGCGTGAGTGTGTGTGTGTGTGTGTGTGTGTGTGTGTGTGTGTGTGTGTGTGTGTGTGTGTGTGTGTGTGTGTGTGTGTGTGTGTGTGTGTCTTTATTGGAGATTAAGTACTTTCAAAGACCCTTCTTCTTTTTTGTAGTAGCTGTAAGATGTCGATGGAGGTTAGTCATTAAAACATTCAAAATACTACATCTTATTCTCTGCCGGCCGAAAAATATTTCCAAAGAAAAGGGGGATGGGGCCACTTTCCAAGGACTGGGGGCTCCAAACTCCCAAATAAGAGGGAAAATTGCATGAGATTTGAAAGTAATTTTGGCCCGGGGGGTTGGAGTGAGAGCGGGAGGGGATGGGATGTGGAGGGGGTGAATGGGGGACACTAGAGGGGGTGGTTCGAACCCCTTGGACCCCGCCCCCTGGCCAGATCCGCCCTTGCCATCCATTGGCTTGGTTGTCAAACGAACGGTTCTGTAACCTGTGGGAGTCAATGGGGAGGGAAGCAGCGGAGTCGGGGGGAGCTTGGTTGTTTGTTTACAGAAAGTGTGTGTGTGTGTGTGTGTGTGTGTGTGTGTGTGTGTGTGTGTGTGTGTGTGTGTGTGTGTGTGTGTGTGTGTGTGTGTGTGTGTGTGAGGAGGGGAGGGAAGGCGTGAAGAGGGGTTATTTGCAGGGACTGAAAAAAGTGTGCACGAAAGTAAAAAATAGCAAGTCCGTTTTTATAAAAAGCGAGATTTCGTTCTATTACAATGACAATCTCGTTTTTCACAAAAACGGACTTTTTTCTTCTCCCCTGCACAGTGCGAGAGGTGGTGTCAAGAGGTAACATGTGTTCCAAAGGGTTCCTATCTGACAAACAATCTCTGTCCCCGCAGTCCGCTATCCGTGTTTGTCATGTTTCCACCATCCCTTCAGTGTCAGTTTCCGGACACTGGGATTATTTTACCTGCCATCGTCACACTATTCCAAAACAGCTGGAGCCGATAGTCCTGGGAGGAAGAGGCATAGATTCTCATGCGCCCCTGCACACGGATCTAAATATGTTTTACCTCATTGTTATCGTAAAGATGTTTTTCAGTCATACCCTCATTATAACGCCATCAATTTTGGGATCTGCTGGCGCCGGCATAGAATGTCATGAGCGACTGAAAATCAGTTGCAGGTGTCCATGTGTATCTACGTGTTATATCTTGCAGGCGTAGCGTAACGAACAGCAGGCTTAAGGGGTCAATTTGGCTATATTTAGACTTACACTAACGTGTTATATCTTGCAGGCTTAGCGTAACGAACAGCAGGCTTAAGGGGTCAATTTAGCTATATTTAGACTTACACTAACGCTCTTTGATTTTTAAAACCGACAATTTTGATCAGTTAGGCCTACATCTACACATGTAACCCTTTCAGCGCCAACACCCTACAGCAGGAGATTGATTGCCCATGATAATTCAAGGGTAGTGCCAGATTAGCTTGGCGCCTGAAGGCGCCAAGCTAATCTGGCACTACCCTTGAATTATCATGGTCAACCCACCTCCTGCAAGTGGTACATAGTCGTTAAGTAACACTTCCAAAATTCGGGAAATGCACCCATGGCGCTAAAAGGGTAAAAAAATTGCTTTGTACTAATGTTTAACTCCTTAACGACACCAGAACCACCAAAAATGCAAGAAGCATAGAGCCGCAGTCCTCGCGCTGGGACCATATGGCGTTGAGGCGCGTCCCCTGGGTGGTGGATAGGGGGCCCCTCGTGAGAGGGGTGCACCGAATGAAATAAGGTGCCGTGAACCAACATGGTCTAAGGGAAGGTGACCCCGACAGAAAACCCCTGGTCCTCCTAGTAAGGGGGTTGGGCGTGGGGGTAGCTTCCCCACCCTGCAAAAAAGGAAATAGCTACAAAAGCACCGACGAAAAGACTAACAGTAATTCCTTTCCTGGAGGAGGAAGGTTCTTCTACCAGAAGACTTATGACGTCCTGTGGTGAAAGCCGGAAGTCTTCGGAAGCCACAGGACCGAGCCGCCTCTCTCTATCCAGGGATACAACCAAGAGGAAAAGAGGTAGGCCGAGAAACTCCTGGCGTCGAGACCTCCAGGCAGACATCAAGAGACTGGGAACCACCTGGAGTAGAATCGAAGGAGAAGCACAGGACAGGAGTTGCTGGAGGTCTCTCGTCGACGGCCTATACCCGGGTAGGGGTGACAGGCGTAAGTAAGTAAGTAAGTATAGAGCCGCAGTGGCGGGTCATGAGGATCTATGCCACTTGCTGCCGTTAGCTTGTATCCGTGTTCGTTGGAAAGCTGGGCTTCTTTGAATTTGCATTTACGCTGGATTAAAAAATAATCGTGGTGACTGGCGGGGATGGGGTTAACTTGAAAGAAAATGATTTATAGTTCTGTCTGTTATTAATTGCAATCGTTTTGTCGCGTTTTTAACGCATTCAGCCCTGACGCACTATAGCAGGATATGGATCGACCATGATAATTCAAAGGTAGAGCCAGATTAGCTTGGCGCCTGTCGGCGCCAGCTAATCTGGCACTGCCCTTGAATTATCATGGTCGATCCATCTCCTGCAACAGGTGCATAGTCGTTAGATGACGCCTCCAAAATTTGAGAAATACGTGCGTCGTGCTGAATGAGTTGAAGTGCGTGTTTGTAAATCAACCCAGCAGGAAAAAAAAAATCAGTATAAATCTAACCGGTTTGGATCTGCCCATGCAAGCGTGAATGACCCCAGTGTTGATCTGTGCTGCGGCTGTTCAACTCAGATCAATTTCTCAGTGGCGTGGATTCGAACCATTGTGGATTCCTTTTGGATAGATTTACACTGTAGAGAATAAGGTCCAGATACTTGCGGAATCGTATTTCGTGCAAATCTGCGCTGGGTACCTTCACACTGGGTAGGGTGGAATCGAGACGTGGGGGGTTGACACTGGGTGCATTTGCACCTGACCAGATTAACATCGAAATACGAGTTGAATCACAGCAGCCGGGTGCATTCACGTTTGGGTAGATTTACACCTGAACTCGTTCAGGGCCGAGAAAAAAGCGAACACCACCCAACTGCAAGAGGTATAGATCCTTATGAGCCCCCGCATTTGCGGGGGCTCATGAGGATCTATGCCTCGTGCTGGCACCACTCTGAATCCGTGTTCCTGGGACATCTAGGTTTTTGGGTGTTGAATTAACGAAGATTGCGGAACTATAATCTGCGTCAGCTGGCACAGAACTGGTGAAACCGCCACCCCTCTCTCCGCCCCCTCCCCCCCCCCCCTCCCGCACACACACGCACACCTGTGCTTGCATGCATTCACATGGGGGTTAAGGTAGTGAAGTTGACCGCTTCAGCGTGACCGAGGAAGTGATTCTGAGCACTCCAGCCGCGCCGGGCAACAAACAACATTTGCCGTTATGAAATCAGCTATCATCAGGCATCATCGCACCCATCATCATCCGGATTCACGCTTATCTACCACGTCTGCCGCATGTCTAGAGGGTCCCAGCTGTGAAAACTACACATCCTGTCCAGTGACGAGAGAGGACAGTACGTCCATTTCTGTGAAAAGCGAGATTTTCATTGTAAGATAATGAAAACATCGCTTTTTGAGTACAAAAAAAAAAAAAAAAATGGACTTGTGAAGGCAGACGTCAGCAAGTTTTGTGAAAAGCGAACTTTTCCTTGTAATACAATGAAAACTTCGCTGTTCACAAAAACTTGATGGACTTGTAAAGGCAGAAGACAGTAAGTCCATTTGAAAAGCCATATTTCCATTGTAATACAATGAAAACGGCGCTTTTCACTAAACTGGGCTAGGAAAGTTCCATCGACTCGCAGCACGGCCAATAGAAAACGGCCTCTGTTACATGTGCCAACCCACATGCATTGTGCAGAGAAGGGTGTAACTTTCTTGGTTAAACAAAACAACATCGATAACCCGCTGCATCGGCACATTTTAGGAGTCAAAGCCCGCGGCCCTAGTGAGCAGATCGCTTTAACCCTTTGGCTGTCGGTAGCGATTTTGGTCGAGGTGATTCCTACAAATCACCTCGACCAAAATCGCTACCGACAGCCAAAGGGTTAAGCTCCATCCTTGCTGACTACAAATGAAAGAGCATTTACAGTTGAAAGCTAACGATCCTAACTGGTGATAAAACAGCAAGTGGCATTTGCATGGTGCTGCAGCGACGGTCTCCAAGGGTGAAATGATCTGGGTGGTCGGGCGAAGGGGGAGACGGGGTGAGGGTGGGGTGGGGAGGGGGGTAATCCGTTCTTTTCTAACGGGACCGTTTTAGGGCGAACACAAATTTCAAACATCGTCGTCTGATCGTTTTCTTTTGAAGTCTGTTTTGTGAGAGTGTACTGTCACGGTCTCTGAAACATGTTGACTCTGACTAATGAACCCTGTTGGTTGTCCGGGCAGCGCTTTTTTTGTCGCGATGATTCATGCAGGAATCATCGTCACAAAAAGAGCTACCGACAGCCAAAGAGTTAATATTTTAATATTGTACTGACGCTCGGTGCGGCGAGTCAGGGGCACGAAGCTCTTGCCAGGACTCCGATTCCTCAGAGGTTACCCCCGTGGATCCAAGCCTGCAGAATGTTGGGCGTGTGGTTGGTTTGAAAGGTGGTAGTGATGAGAAGGGGATGCGACGACGTGACACCCAGTGTGCAGTGTCATCGGACCCTTGTCGGACACTGTTGGCCCGCACACAGCACGGCCGCCTGATGACCCTTTTGCGCACTGGGACAGCGAGAGGTAAACACAACGGTGACGATCTGATAACTGAAGACTGTGACAGAGCGGGTAGATGCAACAGCTGTGGGACTTGTTGGGGGGGGGGCGGGGGGGGGGGTGAAGGGGGCGGGGGGGGGGAGAGAGAGAGAGAGAGAGAGAGAGAGAGAGAGAGAGAGAGAGAGAGAGAGAGAGAGAGAGAGAGAGAGAGAGAGAGAGAGATTCAGCATAAAGTTTTAGTTTTGGAAAAGGCAACGGCACTTGAATAAACAAGCAAACTAACTAACTGATTGACTGACTAATAACCTGAGAGGAGAGAGAGAGAGAGAGAGAGAGAGAGAGAGAGAGAGAGAGAGAGAGAGAGAGAGAGAGAGAGAGAGAGAGAGAGAGAGGCCAGAAAATGTCTGTGAGTGAACATAATTATCTAGCCTACGAACCAACACTAATAATAATAATAATAATACCTGTAATAATAGTAATAATAATAATAATAATAGTAATAATTTATAATATATAACAATATAGTTATGTAACAATTACAATGATTTACGCCGTATATATTGCGGAAAGTTAAATCATAGTATATGTTTCATTGATCAAATATGGTTGTCAGTTTCGCTTAGCACTCGTTTACTTGCATCACAGTCTGAGGGAGATGGATCGACAACGGCAGTTACATGGCAGCTCAGCGGTAGTGCTTAATCACGTTGAAACCCTTGAGCATTATTGCTTCCCACGTCAGCCGAGGTCAGTTGCCCCAGCTCTCGATTCCATCCGACGCCGGCTTGGTTCCGCGATCGGACCCTTTCAGAAGCAGATCAGTTTAGGGATCCGTGTTCAGTTTGTGAACCAGTCCTTCCGGTCTCAAGAGGCGTAGATTCGCATGAGCCCCTGCGACAGCAGGGGCTCATGCGAATCTACGCCTCTTGCTGAAATATAATCCTATGCCCCTTCACCTATTTTCTTCAGTCCTGTTCTCAGTCAAAGAGAGGGGGGACTGAATCATGGATGCCGTGGTTTTAATGCCATGGGTATAAAGACTCTTCTCACTGTATGATGGGTTGGCGGGGGCGCTTTGGGGGGCAGTGAAGCGAAAGTGCATTTGTGCAGTGCCTGAAAAGGGCCACGGTCGAGGAACCCAGGCCCTTTGAGCGCCTCGCACGCTCTGCCTGGCACAGCTGGCGGCTTGTGTCGGGTCGAGCATGCTCGGGACAGACTACGCTACGGTTCGGAGAAAACTGCGGAAAATAAGTGATAGACAACTTCCTACCCAAGTGTTCTGGCGCTTGGCTCAGTTGCATGAGCGGTCTGAGTCCTGCGCTAGCGGAGCACCTTGCTTAGTGGCTTACGCAGGACTAAGTTGATTCATGCAACTGGCCCCTGGTCCATTTTAGAGGTTAGTCGTAAGGTTATATAGATAGTTTGGTAAGAATGGGCATTGGAAACTTATTTAAATTTATAGTTTAGTTCCGGCGCTATCATCCAAAGTTCATGAGGGAAAAGCGGCCAAATAACGCGGCATCGTAAGCGAAGACCTGATAGGGGCGCAATTGTCGCCTCGTATTTCATTAAGCCAAATAAATAATACTAACACTAATAATGATGAAGATGATATCATCAAACGATAATAATAATAATAATAATAATAATAATAATAATAATAATAATAATAACAATAATCGTAATAATTTATAATAATAATAGTAAAGATGATTTACAAGGCGCCTATGTGTGGTTAAATGCTTTAGACGCCGTACATGCTAACGATAAAATACTACACGATAGGGTAGCGAACACCACGTGCACTGCAGAATAAAAAGCATATTACCAGATACGTGATTACTGACAATCGGCAGATCTCAAGATTTCAAACGATGAGTTTTAACCCACTTAACCTCACGGCCGCATTTCAAACATTTTGGAGACGATATCACAAAACGACTATGTACCAGTTGCAGGAGATGCCGCATCGATCATGATAATTCAAGGGTAGTGCCAGATTAGCTTGGCGCCTGACTGCCACGCTAATCTGGCACTACCCTTGAATTATCATGGTCGATGCATCTCCTGTTGTAGAGCGTCGGGGCTGAATGAATTAAGACTGTGGTTAAAACCGGCACTGGATTCACTGTGTCCCAAGGGTTCAGGAAGCTCATTCCAGAGTGATTGACTTTGGCGTAAAAAAGACCATTGCCACAACTCCTTTTGTCCTGACAGTAACATAGCGCATTTGAGACCGGACTGCGATGTGACAGGCAGCAGCCTTTTCCCGGCTGCTTGTTGTCGTCATGCCCGATTATGACCATTCAGGCTCTCTTTGACGCAGCATTTCTCAGCCATTTTCCTCCACCTGCAAGAGGCATAGACTCTCATGAGCTTGTGCAGATTGCAGGGGCTCATGAGATTCTGTGCCTCTTGAATAATTGGTCCTTTTTGCTATATCATACAACAGAAGCAATTTCAGACAACAAAAAGTCGGATAAAATACATGTTCAGTTCAGAAGAGACCCTGTCTCACTTTCTCTATGAAAATAGTTTCGCTTACATATTGACGAGCAAAAGAAATGCAACATTTTTCGAAAATGTCGCATTTCTTTGGCTCGTCAGTATATAATATAACAAACTTCGGACCTAACAACACAGAGTTGGGTTCTCCGGCATGGTCTTATATCCGAAGTTCACAGCCGTGTAGATCTGGGATTCTCAGAAAGAGGATACCATGGAGGTTTGATTCTGTGAGTGACGGTACAACCCGGGGATGGTTTGTCTTAGTTATTGTCTTTGACCCCTTTGTTGGCACTGACGATGTCGCTCAGTAGCGGAAAAGACACGTCTTTTTCCGATACTGAGCGGCATCGTCAGCAGCTGTCAAGGGGTTAAGGCGATTGGATTATAATCCTTGTCACTATTGACAGATATCACCTGGCTTCATTGTTAACCCTTATGTTGTCATTCTTTATGAATGATCCCCGTGCGCGTGTAATCTTGTCAAATTTAAAACTTCTTTGTATTTTGAATTCTTAAAGCAGTCTGCTGCACTGCGGGTTTTGATTGCCAATGTTGCCTTGCCTTAACTAACACTTTTGTTGTTGTTACACTTCTTTGCACAATTCACGTGAGTAGGCACATGTACCAGAGGTTTTCGGCTACCTTCTGCGCGTAGGACTAAGCTCACTCACACAACTGGCCGCAGGCCTAGACTTGCTGGGTGCTCCCGTATACCGCTGACTCCTGTAGGCCTACCAGTGTGTATACATTTATCATAGCAGAATCATATCAAGAATATTTTGTTGGCCAGTGTCATCAGTGTCAATGCCGTATCACTCATTCTGCCCGCGACACACCACAGCAAGATATGGCTCGACGCCAAGGCGCCAAGCTCTTTTGCCACCATCCTTAAACTATCATGGTCTGTCTGTCTCCTGAACTGTAATGCAGTCCTCAGAGGATAACTCCAAAATGTAGGTATTTCGTACCTTGGGCACAATGAGTTAAGTATGTGCCTCATGACACATAAATATGGAGAGATTTATCAGCGTGCAACTCCTGTGGTCACTGACACGTTGCTAAGAGTGATATACCAAGAAATTGTGGTGTAAATGTCTTTTCTAAGCGTATTTCTTTCTCCGTTGGCTTCTTCTCTGCATTTTACACGCTTGGCAGTCATCTTATTGGTCTGGATTTAATGATTTTAAAAACATAATCTGCGACCAGTGGCCGAGTGAAGGAGTCAGGGCTCGGTGCAGACGAATCGGACTGTATGACGATAATCGACAGGAGTTGGAGAACGGTCATTTCCACCAGCTGTCCACGCGCTACCGGGGACACCCTGGCGAGGTGCCCCACTCGTGCCTAGTAAACACTGCGTGTAGCAGGACCACTTTGAGCTGATCTTGGCAAGCAAGAAACGCACTATCAAGATTAGCAGGAGTCCCTGGATGAGACTCTGTGTCCGTCGTAGGTAGAAAGGATTTTGGACAATCGAGGGACTGAGATGGGCCGGTTATCAGAGTAAACAGTGATCGCGCAAGATCGGGTGGGAATCGAGGGTACTTGTGGTCAGCTACACCTTGTTCAGCTGATTGTCAAGTGTCTTGATGGTGGGCAGCGTCCATGTGCAAGCCGCGGCGGCATAGATGCTAATGCGAGGGCAGACGTGCAAGAGGCATAGATCAGTTTAGCGTGTGTGTCCCTCCGTGGCTACTTGTAGGCCATCTACACCTCCATCAGCTGATTGTCAAGGGTTCTTCGGCGAGGACTGCGTTCAGCAGCAAGTGGCGTAGTCCTTTCAGTGAAAGCAGCGTCCATCTACAAGAGGCGTAGATACTCATGTGCCCCCGCAGTTGCGGGGGCTCATGAGGATCTGCGCGCGGCCTCAGTTGCAGGGGCTCATGAAGTCCTACGCTTTCAGCTCGATCAGTTGTAAGTGTTTCTAGTATCTCCCTCGAGTGAGCTTGTGGCCCAGACCTCATCCTGTCAAACACCGTCACAGGGTCATGATGAGATGTACTACACATTCAGCTTGTATAGACCGTTCAGCAAAAGTCACATAATTATATCTTTGAACAGGTCAGTTCGTCAAGTCATGTAAGTTTGGCTGGGAAGTGGGGGTGGGGTGAGGGTGGGGTGGGGGTGTTGGGGGGGGTGTTGGGTGGGGAGGGGGGTGGGGGGTGGGTGGGTGGGTGGGTTGGAATAGATGGAAAGGGCAAAGTTTTTAAAGTACCATTACGCGTAAATTTGAACGCACATTTCAGCACCGTTTGTGTTTGTTATGAACGTTAACCGCAGTTGGGACACGCAGCAAAAGCACACGCGTAATCGCACTTATTTATTCTGCTCTGCCGTTAGCGTGTCAATCTATTTTTAGCTGTATCTCGTACTGAAAGCGTTGTATTTATATAACGGACTAGAGTTATTGTCAAGTTACTTGATATCAAAACGACGTGTGCTGAACTGGATTGTCCTGTGTCTAAATAATCTAGACCTGTGTGTAGCGTTTCGTAACTATCTGTTACAGAAGTGTATCTTTGAACAGTTACGGCGGTAGTGGGCCATTAAGGTAATACTTCATGCACAATATCCAACAGACAAAAAAAAAAAAAAAAAAAAAAAAAAATTTGAAGCGTGTGCATAGATGTTAGAGAATAGAAGAACCCAACGAAGAAAGAAACGCGATTAGAAAAGACAGTTACAACACAAATGTCTTATTTTTCTTCTGCGCTCCAGTCCACTGGTCATGCGCTGTCTTTTCTAAGCGTGTTTTTTTCTTCGTTGGGTTCTCTCTTCTTTTTACAAGCTTGGTCTCGATTTTGATGTAATGATGACCTGTAAAGGTGTCAGTATTTAAGGTGTAGTAAATACGCAAATATATACAAATCTAAATGTGAAAATATTTAATATGTGATTAGCATTTTTGATCAAAATGCACCAGGTAAATGTAACCGTCAAAATAAATCGATTTCCGTGAAATAATGAAAGTGCGTCAGCTCCTATTGGTGGTTGTACCTGTGCCTGCGTTCAACAGCCAGCAGTGAAAGATATTTGGAGATGTTATCAAGCGTTAACCCGTTCAGTGCTGAGAAAAAATTGAACATCACCCAACTGCAAGAGGTATAGATCCTCATGAGCCCCCGCAGTTGCGGGGGCTCATGAGGATCTATACCTCTTGCTGACACCACTTTGAATCGCTGTTCCTAGAATAGCTAGCATTTATAGGACTTGAATAAACGAACACCCCCACGGAAACACAGTCGGCGTGAACTGGCATTGAACGGGTTAACCCACTCAGCCCTGACGCACTACAGCAGGAGACGGGTCGACCATGATAATTCAAGGGTAGTGCCAGATTAGCTTGGCGCCTGTCGGCGCCAAGCTAATCTGGCACTACCCTTGAATTATCATGGTCGATCTATCTCCTGCAACAGGTGCATAGTCGTTAGATGACGCCTCCAAAATTTGGGAAATACGTGCGTCGGGCTGAACGAGTTAAACTTGCAATGGGTGGTCATCGCGGTCAGTCAACAGCAAAGTCAACAGTAACACCGGCGGTTAAGCGATTGTCCTGATTGTCGGGTGGCCGAGGGGTACTTGTGATAAAACACTTCACATCATCTTAGGAACACCCTGCCCGGCGAAGGCGAGACTGGCCTTAGGTGGCCAATGTCACGTGTCCATTTTTCAGGAAAGCGAGATTTTCATTGTATAACCATGAAAATCGCGCTTTTCTCAAATACGGACTTACAAGATTTTGCCCAATAATTGCAGAAAAGACAGTAAGCGCAGTTTTATTAGAAGAGACATTTTCATTGTAATACAGTGAAAGTCGTATTTTCACCCCAGAGTGAGTGCAAAAGACAATGAGTCCATTTTTTTGTGTGAAAAGCGAGTTTGCAATACAACGAAAATGTCTCGCGTATTACTCATTCCCCCCCCCCCCCTCCAATATATATATATATATAAAGATACGTTTTTTAAAATCACTTACTGTCTTTTGTCAAATTACAGCAGTATAGAGCATAGTAAAGAATAAGGGACTGGCACCTTTAAAAAACAGCAACAACAAACAACAACTTCGCTTCCAGTGATCACGAACTGCGCGTCTGAAACCACTGCACACTGACCGACAAGTGACCGGCTGGGACGAAATTTATGCCTAAAGAACACGTGCCTAACAAGAGACATAAACCCTGATGACTGCGGGGACTCATGAGGGTTTATGTCTCTGGCAGATGGTTAGCGTTCACCTTGCCGCGGCAGTTAAAGTGTTATGCAGTTAGTCTCCAAACTCGAGTTTGCACTGCCGTGAACCTAAAGGGAGCATGAGCATCGCGCTATTCTACGGTTATTCTACGCCGAAGTGCCGGGACGGTCGTCGAATCGCACGTGTTGACAGCCATGGGTGTTTTGTTTTGGGCTCGGTGGTCGCGATTTCAGTATCCCGGCTGCGTAAACATAGCAGCATAGAGGCAACACTAGCCACCAAGATACATACAGTACATTTAGCTTCTCACAAGCCCCAGCACTCTGCGCGGAACTCATGAAGATCTATGCCTCTTGGGGAGTTTTGTCTTTGGTTATGGGCGAACATTGCAGGCTAGGCAGTGAATGCCATCCGTCTGATGTAAAAACAAGAATATATTAAGTCGTGAAAGTATGCGGTAACGGTGGAATGAATGTTTGTTGATAGGTTCATTTGTCTCTGTGCACATCAGACGGAACAGAGAACCTTCTGCCATACCATCTGACGGCAGTTCCGATGAAAGCGGCCTTCAAGACTGGCTAAAGCCTTGTACTGTCCCCAGCCCTCAACCAAATAATAGCCCTATCCAAGACCATTTTAGTATTATATTTAATTTTTAATTTGTAACCTGGCTTTTAAATTTCTGCCCGTATGTGTGCCTCAGCAGATACAAGTATATTCCGTAGTGAATCCGACTCTCTCTGTACCAGAACAAAAGAGGGGGGAAAAGTGTGTTCATTTATAAGATAAGATAAGATAAGATGGTTTATTGCCATATGTTTCCATGTACAAAACAATAAAAACATTGGAATTTGTCTTGATGTCAGTTACTAAGACTAAACACACACACACACACACACACACACACACACACACACACACACACACACAGAGAGAGAGAGAGAGAGAGAGAGAGAGAGAGAGAGAGAGAGAGAGAGAGAGAGAGAGAGAGAGAGAGAGAGAGAGAGAGAGAGAGAGAGAGAGAGATCTGATACAGTTAAAAACTGACTGTACACAATCATTCTCACTCGCCACTCGCGCTCTCTCCAATTAGTCCGGTTGATCAGAGAGAGCGTGAACAGCAAGAGGGAAAAAACTGTTGCGGAATCTGCTGGTCCTGGTACTGATGGACCTGTACCTGCGCCCTGATGGTAAAATTTGAAAAAGCTCATTGCCGGGGTGGGTGGAATCACTGGAGATAAGACGTGCTCTACGTAAAAGACGCTGCTGGTACAGTGAGTCCAGGCTAGGAAGATCTCTGCCTATGATTTTTGAAGCGGTCTTGACCACCCTACTCAGTCTGATTTTCTCTTTGGCCGTGATGGAACCATACCAAACCGTGATCGAAAAGGTGAGCACGCTCTCAATCACAGCTCGGTAGAATTGCATCAACATGTGGGCACCGAGACCGAAACTTTTCAGACGTCGCAGGAAGAACAAGCGCTGCTGTGCTTTTTGGACGATAAGGCGAGTGTTTTCCTCCCACTTCAGGTCACATGACAGGGTAGTGCCAAGAAACTTAAAGTTCTGGACTGTTTCAATGATTTCACTATTGATCACAAGAGGGGGAGGGGGAGGGGACTGTTTCTTTCTAAAGTCCACAATCATTTCTTTTGTTTTGCCAGAGTTCAGTTCAAGGTTGTTGTTATTACACCAACTAATTAGAGTCTCAACCTGACTACGGTAAGCGGATTCGTCTGAGTTTGTAATGCACCCTTCCACTGTGGTGTCATCTGCAAATTTCAGAACTTTAGTACTGGCATGGCATGAAGCACAGTCATAAGTAAACAGGGAGTAGAGCATAGGGGAGAGCACGCACCCCTGAGGCGTGCCCGTGGATAAAGTGAGGGTGGATGACACATTTCCACCAATTTTAACGACCTGTGGTCTCATCAACAGGAAATCGAGGGTCCAGAGGCACAATGTCTCTGGAACTCCGATTTGCTGGATCTTCTGGTACAATTTAGATGGAATAATGGTGTTAAAAGCAGAACTGTAATCAACAAATAAAATTCTGGCATAGGTGTTTGGGATTTCAAGGTGTTGTAAAACATAAAACAAACCAAGTGACACCGCATCCTCCACGGAACGTTTTTCGCGATACGCGAATTGAAAACAATCCAGCAGAGGGTCGGTAAATGTTCTCAGAAACCGGAGGACGAGGCGCTCAAGCGTCTTCATGACAACTGAGGTCAGAGCGACCGGTCTGTAGTCATTTAGGGAGGACACTTTGGATTTTTTCGGAACAGGAATGATGGTGGACCTTTTGAAACACTGAGGAACAGTGCACTGAGAGAGAGACATGTTGAAAATGTCAGTAAAGACGCCCGAGAGCTGGTCCGCACAGTTTCTGAGTAAGCGTGGAGAAATGTTATCTGGACCGGCAGCTTTCCTTCTGTCTAGACGCTGAAACATGCACCTGACATCGGCGTCTAGAATAATGAAAGGTGGGTTCTCAGTATGACTCCTCTCCACAGAAGGAGGTGGGGTCATATTCTTTTTGTCAAAACGACTATAAAAGTCATTCAGAGTGTCTGGAAGAGACGCATCAGTAACATCAGCAGTCTTGGAAGCTGGTTTATAGTTTGTAATGTCTTTGAGGCCTTGCCAAATATCTCTAGGGTTACTAGCTGCGATTTTCTGTTCTAGTCTGTATCTGAAGTTGCGCTTGGCAGTCTTAATTGCTTTTAGTACTGCATACCTGGCTTGTTTGTACCTTTCTCTGTCATTGTCTTTGTATGCGTCATGTTTTTCGTGGAGTTTGTGTTTAATGTCTACTGTAAACCATGGCTTGTCATTAGGAAAACTCTTGCAGGTCTTGGTGGGAATACAGAGGCTCTCACAGAAGGCAATGTAGTCAGTGACAGCCTCTGTGTACTCGTGAATGTCTGATGTTACCTCCTTAAACACATCCCATATTATAATATGGCCATTGATGTACGGTTACTAAAAAACAAAAGAAACGGCTGAAACTCACTGCAAAACACAATAACCCATCTCGCTCCCTTTCCCCCATTCAGCCTGGAAATTAAAATTGTGTGAACTGAAAAAGCAAAACTTAGGCACAGATTCTCATGGGTCACGGTCCTGTAACTTGCGTGGCGGACATTTGAGGATCTATGCCTTTTCTCATCTGTAGAAAGAACCACTATCACACTGAATTAGATACATTCAATGATAAACACCTCCTGTCTGGAATAAACATAGATCCTCATGACGCCCGCAGATACGAAAGCTAATGAGAATCCTGACTCTTGCCTGCCTCTATCGTTATGCTGGTCCTTACATACAAGAAGCTGCGCGAGCTGATTCAGTGACTGCCTTCCGCCATTGTATTAGACGCGATGACAGCAATTATAAACAAACCGCTCTGCTGGAAAAACTGGACAGAAACCGAGAAGAGCGCGAGCTCACATTCCATCGAATCAAAATGATTAGGTTTTTCTGAGTCTGAGTTAGAACTGTTATGAGTTAAAAGCGCAGAGAAGAGACGGAAACAGATATCCATTCAAAGCCCGCACAAGCGCAGCCTCGTCCGTGCCCACTCAAGCGATTCGAATGAAAAGCATTACGCCCCTTTCATTAGCCAGTTTAAAACGATCTTATTTTTTGTAAGATACAGAAATTCTCCTGAACTTTGTGTCTCTAAATGATAATTACAACAACAACAACAACAACAACAACAACAACAAAATTCTGAACTTAGTGCCTGTGAAAATGGAGGAAGCGCCCACCAGCTTTTGTGACAACTGTTACATCGTCACAAACCTCGTCACGATCATCGTCATAAGGGCTGCGACATTCCGTTCTGTGACGGTGGTGCGCTGGCCCCTGTTCCAGTCTGCACGTGCACGCCTCGTGCCGCTTGCGCGTGCAGACAATACGCCATGTGGGGTGGTGGGGGGTGGGGGGGGGGTGCTACTTTTGCTGTCTTTTTGACGTCAGTTCAATTTCTCGGTTAGCCTTCTCTGTATGCAAGGGGCGTATGTGTCCATGATCCCCACACTGGTTGTCTCCCTCGATTCGCTACCGCTTATCAGCGGTAGCAAATCGAGGGACACAACCAGTGTGCCATGATTCATAGTCGTGATATTGTTTCTATTTTTTTTATTTAAAAAAAAACTGATTTAGTTTGCGAATTCTCATTAAATGACACTGCAACATAACGAATAATTGTTATGTGACAAATCTAACTTGTAAATACGTAAGTTTAACTGATTATGAATGACTCAATGACTAAATGACTGACTAACTGAATGAATGATTCAATCATTCAATCTATGAATGAATCGTTTAGTTGATCGATCGGTCAATCAATCAATCAAACCAGAAGACTTTCGGACTAGTGAACTTTTACGTGCTTTGAACAATAAATCAATGGTATGTAATGTCTCAGGTAAATGATCAGATTTAAAAAAAAAAAGAAAAAAAGAAAAGAAAAAAAGAAAAGCCAACTAAAACGTCATGATGCCCTGAGAAGGCAAAGGACACTACGTTGTTTTTTTTTTTTTGTGTTAGAAAGCAATATTTTCATTGTATTACAGTGAAAATGTCACTTTTCACAAAAAGATGACTTAACTCATTCTACCCCAACACCGAAATCCCCAAATTTTGAAATCGTCCTCTGAAGACTGCGTTGCAGTGCAGGACACAGATCGACCATGATAGTTCAAGAGTGATGCCAGAATAGCTTGGCGCCCATAGGCGCCAAGCTATTCTGGCATCACCCTTGAACTATCATGGTCGATCTTTATCTTGCTATGGTGTGTCTGGGGTAGAAGGAGTTAACCCGTTCAGCGCCAGCAGACGCAGGCTGTGTTTCTGTAATCTCCGTTAATTCGACACAAACTAAAAAAACAAAACAAAAAAAACCCCAAACACTAAACAATAAACGTCACAAGAACATGGATTCAAAGTGGTGTCAGCAAGAGGCATAGATCCTCACGAGCCCCCGCAACTGCGGGGGCTCGTGAGGATCTATGCCTATTGCAAAATTGGATGGTGTTCAAATTTTTTCTTTGCGGCACTGAATGGGCCTTCGCAGCACAGTTGAGCGCATACCCATCACTGACGACAGTCAGGAAACCGTTCCGCAGTCAGTAATAAGCAGAGTATGCTGGCCGGAATAGGCAGCCAACCAGCTGTTGCCTTATAGCCGCCGTCGGCGAGTAGCGCGTGCCACGAACTGCGGGAGAGATGAGAGAGATGTCGGGCGATAGGCGCGCGGCGGCACCACGTGGTAAAGCTAGTTATGCCGGAGAGTCCCCGCTGGCGCTGCGATGGTGACAAAGTTAGAAATATTAACCCCACTGATTCCGCATGCAGCCGCCGGTCTGTAAACAGTACCGCTGTCTGCATGCGCAAGTGGGTTAACCCTAGGGCTGTCGGTAGCGCTGCGGTGATGATTCCCATCACTGAGTCATCGCGACTGACTCAAAAGCGCTACGTCAGTGAGCCGGCAACTGATCAGTGATGATCGGCGTCAGTCGCGACTAAAAGTGCCATCGTCAGCCGCCAAAAGAGTTAAAATTGGGGATTCTAATCTGTATTCCCTTCAGATTTGACGGTGGTGAATATGCGGAGTACAGGTGAAACGGTGGGTTTTGAGATAAGACCGCGACTGATTGACTGAAACCACTGAGCCTGCCGAGAGAAACTGATTTGAAGATAAAAGTAGTAGTCACTGAAGTGTCTCAGCAGAAACTGAAGTAGCGGCAATCCGGCTGTGATGTGTTTATGTCACGCTTAAGTTTTTACGCCTGATTTGCTATTCCCTCGATTGTTATTTGTTATTTAGGCCCAATCGACTTTGCCGATAAGAAGTAGGATACGACAAAAGTCGAATATAAAACGCATGTTCACAGTGACTGATGTCCCGACAATGCTATTTAACCCTTATCATTCGGAATACACCAGTGTGTGAAATAAGTTTGACTAAAATAGTTCAAGGGTAGTGCCAGAATAGCTTGGCGAAGCTATTCTGGCACCACCCTTGAACTAAAGCCATTGGTCTATATCCTTATCTGTCAGTACTATAATGTGGCTTGCATATGGCAGTGTACAAATTTGAAGCTTTTAGCCTCAGTATGATATAGGTTAAGTGTAAATTATTTCTCATAAAGAAAACTACGGATGTAACATTGAACCGTGGCTGCATCCAAAACATGATCTTCTACGGGCTATTTAATATCTGAAGTTCACTGGGCGTACAATGTGACGTGCTAGTCCGTCCGTGTGAGTGTCACCTCAGTTACGGCTGCAAGCCATAAGGTCCAAATTCACAAACCAGCGACTTGGGATGGGGGTGGGGGTGGAGGTGGGGGAGGGGGAGGGATGACAGTGGAGGCAGAGCCGGGAAGTGATGGGGGGTGTGGATGGTGATTGCATACTGGTTGCCTGCCTCGATTCGCTGCCGCTCGCAGCGGCAGCGACTGAATCGAGGCAAACAACCAGTGTGTGATGATTGTTGTAAATGAAGATCGTATCACGGGGATGGGTGGGTGGGGCGGGGTGGGGGGTAAAAATGTGTTCTAGCTGTGCCGGCTTATGTAATCCAGGGGGGAAAAAAACGAATTTGTTCAATAGCATGTCCGTTGAAAGGTCCTGGTAAATCAAAGTGGAACAGTTGGAGTGCGCCTGAGTTGATCAGTGTTCAGGTCGTACTCCATAGGCAATAGATTTCCCTGTCCCCCCGCATAACCCCCCCGTCAGGGCCGTCCATGATAACCTCGGTGCTGCGGACGTTAAACCCGAACTAACCAACCAACCGGCTTATGTATCAGTGGAGGGGAGACAGTGTGTATCATTGTGTGAGGCGTGGTGGTCAAGTCTTGCCAGCTTGGTGATTTGGAGCATTTTTGTGTCCGGTGTGGTGTCATTTTACAACTGTTGCAAATGGAACTTTCTCGCACTCGTAAATGTATTTATTTATTTATTTATTTATTTCTCGTGGCATTTCAATGCATCATGCAGCACGTCAAAGTATTTATAGAGGCCTATATTTATTTATGTATTGTCATTTTTACTTATATGCCCATGTATGGAATTTTTACATGATTTTATAGTGCGTTAGCCATGACGTTGGTCATGCATTTTGCTCTGATAGTTTGTTACAAACATTTTGTATGTGTTTGCTTTTACATTTAAAAATAATTAATTAATTAATTAATTAATTAATTAATTAATTAATTAATTTGAAATGTCAACACATTTCTCAAACTTTCATCTATTATAGATTGCCCTAAATTATGAAGTTTATTCTTCTTGTTGTTGTTTTTTGCGGGGTTTTTTTGTGCATTGTTTTGACGTTACTTCCCAAAATAGTTATAGGAAAAATCCGTAAATATACGGAGCTACTTTCGCCTCTTCGTGTCCTTTATCTATGGGAACATGAACATTTCCCGGCACTAAATCAGTTAACTTCCCAAATCTGACCAGGATAAAACGTCACTCCCGGTGGACGTCTACCTCAAATACATTAACCGGCCTGGTCACACCTGCAAAGTATGTTATCTAAAACTATCCCTAACATCTGGCCGTCATTCAGCGAGGTAAAAGCGGCCGGTATACAGCGATGTGGGCAAACGTTTGTCTTTTATCACTTCCAGCGTTAACTGCAGGAGATGGATCGACCTTGACAGAGTTAAGGGTAGTGCCGGATTAGCTTCGCTGCCCTTGATCTGCCAAAGTCGACACATCTCCCAGCGTGATGTATCCGTTTTCTTGTTGCTGTTTTTTAGTTGTTTGTTTTTTAATCAATGAATCTTTATTTTACAACGGTGAAGATATTAACACCGACATTCAGTGACTATGTCATATTTCGTACCTGCCGTTGCTAAAACTACGACTAACTATGTACAAAACTATATACATAAAACAGGGACATCAAAGCACAGTGATACAAAATATACAGTCCACTAAAAACAAACACACGCATGCACGCACAAACGCGCACACGCGCGCGCGCGTGCACACACACACACACACACACACACACACACACACACACACATGATTGTTAGAATATACAGTAATACGTACATTCGTGTGTCAAAGTATAACTAGATATTGTTATTTGAGTGATGTCAGGTATCTATAAAGACTTGTCTTGAAACGACATAATGTCGGAGTGGCTTTAACGTGATGTGGGAGTGAGTTTTGATAGGACTAGAAAATGCGAATTGTGGCTACTCAAACACATTTATTGTATCGGTCTTCTTCGCTTAAATAGCTTGTTAGCTTGTATCTTCACCGCTATACGCACGGACAGCTGCTGCGATGGTGATGGCTTGCCTGTCAACTCGTGCTCTATCGCCCGCAAGATCTGCGGACAAGTCGTTGAAACCTGAAAACCCGAAACCCCAGTACTCTCCTTTATGCGAGGATGTAAATGATGCATAAATTCTCATGAGCTGCCGCAGGGGCTCATGAAAATCTATGGCGGTGGGTTGACTGAGGATTGTGCTGTTTGACTCGTCAGTCATAAAGTGTACCTCGCAATGGCTAGTGGCGAAGCGTCACAGCATTTATTCATTTTTATGTCCCACTGGCACTAAAAGTGATCGGGGACTACATCACAGCTTTTTGTGCACGGTTTATATAATGTTCTTGCATCTTTTGTGACAGTGTACGCTCAGTGCATTTTTGTGAAAAGCGATGTTTGCATTGAAGTACAATTAAAATCTCGCTAATGTCTTCTTTTCACGTACCTTCTCAGGACACTATAGTAGGTGACAGTAAGAAAATAAGGCACATTATTAACTCACTCGGAGAGACACCACCTCCGGATACGCGGCTTACTATACTTGAATGTAGACCGTAGATGACGATCGTAAAGGAAAACTTTGAAATTGTTATAAAGTTGGCCGTAACCGCTCAGAACGCCACCCCTTCCTCCATCTCCTGGCCAAGGGAGGAGGGATCGGTCATCAATGGTGCTGGTTGACCACTAGAGCCAGCAGTCAACCGCACCCGCTTCGTGCTCAGAAGGGGAGGCTGCATCTCGGTCAGTGTTACCTGACGTCTCGGCAGAACAACCTTTAGAAATGATCCCTAAAAGTATGATCTTATTCATTTACTGCACAACATGCAGCACCGACGCAACTCAATGTGTAGAACAAAAAGGTCTGATCAAACTGCATCCATAAATTCATTTTGTTTATTTTCAATGAAATGTTCTATAGACTCAGTGGTTTTAGTGAAGGATTTATTAATAACTCTTTTATATTATGGTATTTTAAAACAATAGTAATGTTCGCTTAACAGCAACATATTATGAAAAAAGTAACAGATAGTAATTTCTTCCTTTAGGTAAGTAGTCGGTCAAAGGTAGCCTCCCCTGAATACAGATGCGAATGCCAGGTGTGCTACCGTATGTAGATAACGCGCAAGTATTATATTATAGTAGAGTTTATTCGTCACCACAACATTTTAATCACGACTTGAAGCATACGCCTTTAACACTTTCGAGACGTGCCGCATCTCAAATGTGTCCACTGACTGAGCTTTCCGCACAGCCTGAACAGCATTGAACACTAACACTGAAAATGAGTCTCTTGCGCTGTTGGATCGTCAGTGTTTACTTTTACTCAGCAGTGAATGGGTAATAATAATAATAATAATAATAATAATAATAATAATAATAATAATAATAATAATGATGTCAGTATTAGTATTATAGTTATTATAGAAGAAAACAGTGGAAGAGGCAAGAAATAAATCATCTTTTACTCTCGCTGCTACCGTCGGCAACCGATTTGTGACAGTGCCTGGCCAAATCCCTTAACGAGCCCAAAGCAAGCACGGTGCGCATCCCGGAAGCAGCCTGCACGTGCGTTGCTAGGTGCGCAGTGCGTATCGGCGCATCGCGCGTGACATAAAGTCGATACGGGAATTGTGGGAAGAAGATCCAGGTGACAATGCGGCGGTCTGGCGGGTGGATCGACGCCGTTGTAGGACTAAAGTCCTGTTGCGGGGAACAAAAAATAAATGAGGAACAATCTCAGAGGCGGACCAGTTTACTTCACCAAGGGGGGTGAGGGTGGGGGGGGGGCGGGCCGGAGGAGGGGGGGGGGTTGGGCCATTTTACTACGGTCAGGCCGTCAGTCATGGCCGAGACCGCCGCCGGCGGCCGGCCAGAGTCAAGCCAATAGTGTGCGGCTTATGAGTGTGCTTTGTCTTGCATCAGCCACTATAGCGGAGCACCTAGCTTAGACTACATAGTCAGTGACTGGCGCAGGACTAAGTTCTCGTTACTGCAATTGACCATGGAGCTTTCCGAAGTCCAGACTAACTCAAATGTCAAAGACTGAAACCCGGGGCCGCCGCCAGGGGTGGGAGGGGGCGGGGGTGGGGGGGGGGGGGCGTGGGGGTGGGGGGGGGGGAGTTGAGAAAGAGAGAGACCCGGGGAAGTGTCTTGGCCAGATGGTTGAAGGCATTTTCACACACTGGTTGTCTCCCCGTCGATTTGCTATGGTTGAAAGCGACTCAGTGATTTCAGGGAGACAACCAATGTGTGAAAATGCCTTCAACCACCTCAGTGATTCTTTTAGTTTTTGGCCAAGAAGCCATACTACCTCAGTTTTCATTCCTCCCCCCTCCCCCCCCAAAACACACACACACACACACACACACACACACACACACACACACACACACACACACACACACACACACACACACACACACACACACACATTTGCTTCTTTGACATCAATTTTAGCCGTCTGGAAAGCCGCTCCATGGTCAGTTGCATGAGCGAGCTTAGTCGTGCGCCAGTCACTATGCAAGGTGCTCTGCTACATGCGGGAAGGTACCTCAGTTCCAATGGCTGAAATAAATCAAATAGTGGAGGTGTCGGGGAGTGGGTGTAACGGATTATCCAACACTGTGCGTCCATCATCTCTCACCACTTTAAATTTCATTCAGTATCTTGCATTTCCTCCTCTCTTTTTTCTTCTTCTTAATTTTGTCCGAAACCACCCTCCCCGCCCCCTCCCCCCATTTCCCAATACCGAGGTCCGCCGCTAACGCTGTATGATAAATGACAGGTGCGCTTGACGTGCACTCTAAAGAGTGTAAAGGATCTAGGCTTATGAAAAAGTCTTCCTCGTCCCCTAAGTCAGCTGAAAACGTTCGTATCAGAACTTTGCCTTGCGGTGATAGCCTGCGGCACACAAGCAGCCCCCCCCCCCCCCCCCACACACACACACCTTTCCGAGATCAGACAATGTGAAACAAACGCTAATCCCACAAAAATAATTTGTATACGTTGATTTATTCCCTTCTTCAAATAAAAACAAATATTAAACCACCTTCAGGGATTTTTGGGAACACACCCAGCCATTTGAACCCAGGCCGCACTTTCCAATGTGACATTCTGGAGGTGTCACCTAAAGACTATGAGCCGGTTGCTGGAGACGGTTCGACCATGATAATTCAAGGGTAGTGCCAGATTAGCTTGGAGCCTGACGGCGCCAAGCTAATCTGACACTACCCTTGAATTATCATGGTCGATTCATCTCCTGATATAGTGTTCCGGGGCTTGGGCGAATGTATTTACGAATAGAAAAACTCAGTTTCCTATTCAGCCAGGCCGCTTTATGCTTCAGTGTAAGCCGGCATGGCGCCAATGTAACGGGGAAACCTTGTATCTGACACACATATAAATGTCTGTCAGATACGAAGTTTTCCCGCTACACCGACGCTATTCGTTAGTCGTAATCTGTTAGCGTTATATACAGAAATGTGTTAGCATAGTCCTTAAAAGTAAACAAAAGTATGAGTTTTCTTCTAGTACCCCCTGTAACGGACGATAGTCTTTCTACTACCCAGTAAGCAAAGGTCCTCGGGCCGACAACGGCCGCAATGCCGGGCTGCGGCCGTCGTCGGCTCCAGATTCATTTGCTTACTGAGACATGTACACATTGCGCGTTTTCTTGGTCGGAAAAAAAACAACAAAACTCAGCGACCAGTGCTTGATATAAATACTTCAGTAGCAGATTTTAGCAGACGACAATATTTTCCTCGTTTAGGTTTGGCGTGCATAGACTGAATTCAATAGCAAGTGTTTGGTGTTAAGTGCCACGAGTACTTCTAACAGTAACCCTTTCACAGCCAGAAACAAATGAACACAATACAACTGCAAGAAACATAGATCCACATGTTCTCCCGCAGTTGAGGGTTGGCTCACTAGGATCCGGCCTCTTGCTGACGCCACTTTGAATACATGTTACACGGAGGCTCTCCCACGTTGAATTAACACAGATTTGAGAAACCAACTCTGCGTCAGTAAAGGAGTTAACACGCTTTTCAAGCGCAAAGCACACAGTGATTGTCCGAAAGTAACACTACCATTGTCACAGATGTCACACACTTCCTTTGTGTAGCGTGACCTGAGAGTGTCGGCTTTTGGCACAGGGATACAAGTGGCGTGACAGCTAGCGCTGTGCCCTTGACGAATGGGAGATTTATGGCTATGCACCCCATGAACCCTGAAGAGAGAGAGAGAGAGAGAGGGGGAGAGAGAGAGAGAGAGAGAGAGAGAGAGAGAGAGAGAGAGAGAGAGAGAGAGAGAGAGAGAGAGAGAGAGAGAGAGAGAGAGAGTTGAGGTGCGATGTTTACCCGAACGAATGCAAAAGGCATAGATTATCATGAGCCCCTGCATCCGCAGGGGCTCATCAGAATCAATGCCCTCTTGCGGATAGTGTATAATCATGGCAGTCTTGAATTTGCCTGTTCCAGGGTCGGCGGCTTCTGTTGCTAAATTTTGCCTGTACAACGGTATGACAATCTTGTCTTGCCTCAACTAAGATATTTCTGCTCACCTTTCTACAATCTTAGCAACTTTGGGGGGAGGGGAAGGGGGGGGGGGTTAAGTTAGCGAAGCCGACGGGCGACGGTCCACCACTATAGTGTTGTTTTTTCGTCGTTCATATTCATACAAATAAAATAATAATAAAAATAAAAATAGGAACAACTTTGAAACGGTGTTCATCGGAGCCGGCGTTCAATAGCATGCGCATGACGTCATGTTTGTTTCATTTATGGCTTTTTCACAATCACGGGCACGGCAACATTTGCTATTAAAGCCAACCATTTATCACTGTGGTATTGGGTGCTTGACCATCATACTCTTTGACAGTCGATGTCCCAGAGATGGCACACACATAACAAGGTGTGCGACTACTTCTTGGGTCAGTAGTGGGTTTTTAAGTGGGAGGTCTGCCTTGTGAAGACAAAACAGAACAAGTCCATTAATTTTGTGTAAAAAACCACTTGTGTGTGAAAAGCTAGATTTTCATTGTATTGCAATGTAAATCTCGCTTTTCGTGAACGTGGACTTATTGCGTTAATGGTAGCAGAGGGGAAGTCACAAGCTAGAAACGAATGCGGGGCACGGAAACATGGGCATACAGTTAACTTTTTCACAATTAACCCCTTCGTGTCCTTGAAATCCTTTTTAGTTCAACGTCCAAGAATCCTAGCCGTCCAAAGACCACCGATGCAAAGTGGTTTCAGCAAGAGTCATAGATCCTCATGAGCCCCCGCGTTCGCGGGGACTCATGAGGATCTATGCCTCTTGCATTCGGGTACTGCGCGTCATGTTCGGAAAGGGTTAATAAATATGGTCCAGATGAGATATAAATTGGTATAGGCGGCCCCAGACACGGGCGCATGAGGATCTAAGCTCCTTAGAGACAGGCGGCTCAGTGGCGTATGCTTTGCGAGTAGTGTTGTCACGGTCAGGGTGCGAGTGACGAGCCGAGAAATTATCCCTGTATGGTTATTGTAGGGGCTCGCCGGGTGCCATTCAAATGGTTATTTTCATTGAATGTTGAGGTTGACCGGGTACTGGTACTCAATGAAAACTTTTCCCTTTCCCTTTACCGCTAAAGTGCACACCTGAAACGGAACCTCAGCGGCCGTGTTGGGTTTTGAATGGCTGTAGGTTCGCTGAAACTACTTTTAAAAACAATTATGTTTGAATGAGTCACAGTATATGATTCGTTCTGTGAAAGTGAGAGTCACAGTAAAAACTCTTACAGTAAAACCTGTTTTGAGAACCCACCTTAACCCATTTAGCCCTGACGCACTACAGCAGGAGATGGATCGACCATGATAATTCAAGGGTAGTTACAGATTAGCTTGGCGCCTTTCGGCGCCATGCTAATCTGGCACTGCCCTTGAATTATCATGATCGATTCATCTCCTGCAACTGGTGCATAGTCATTAGATGACGCCTCCAAAATTTGGGAAATACGGCCGTCGGGCTGCATGAGTTAAAACAGAGAAAAGAGAGGTCTCGAATGAACAAAAATGCCACCTGTCAATAAAGACCATCATTTAGGTGGCTGTAGCCACCAAAATGATGGTCTTTATTGACAGGTCAGGTCTTTAATGACAGGTGATCTCTTACAAGGGTCGCTCAGAACAGGTTCTGCTGTACAAGAGCCCATTTCCCTTATATTGCAAGGTTCAGTAACCATATACTATTGGTTCTGAATGAAAAGTTTACGACCTATAAAATGCACAGTGGAATAATAGTCACTCTTGGTATTAGGTTGAATACTAGGTCAATAATAATGCTGCTGACATTCTTACACTTTCGCCTTATACTAGGTCAATAATAATGCTGCTGACATTCTTACACTTTCACCTTATACTAGGTCAATAATAATGCTGCTGACATTCTTACACTTTCACCTTATACTAGGTCAATAATAATGCTGCTGACATTCTTACACTTTCACCTTATACTAGGTCAATAATAATGCTGCTGACATTCTTACACTTTCACCTTATACTAGGTCAATAATAATGCTGCTGACATTCTTACACTTTCACCTTATACTAGGTCAATAATAATGCTGCTGACATTCTTACACTTTCACCTTATATTAGGTCAATAATAATGCTGCTGACATTCTTACACTTTCACCTTATAATATGTCGGTGGCGCTTTTTGTCGAGGTCACTCCTGTAGGCCGAAAATTCAATTGCCAGTGAGGGGAGGGGTGGGGTGGAGCACTAGGACTAGTGTCGGATAGAGTTAATGATAATAAATAATAATAATAATAATAATAATAATAATAATAGTAGTAGTAGTCGTAGTTGTAATAATAATAATAATAATAATAATAATAATAATAATAATAATAATAATAATATAATAAAGAGCATTTATATCGCGCTAAATCCCCAGGAGCAGTGAGCTCTAAGCGCGTTTCAGTCAAAGGCAAACAAAACTCCCCAAAAATAAAAATAAAAAACTTCGTTTGTGCTGGGGTGGTTGACGAAGAAGGAAAGGGCGGGGGGTGGGGGGGGGGGGGGGGGAGGGGGGATTGAGGTTCATAACACAACCTTATTCTATAAACGTGACGATAATCGAAAGTGCTGCGCCCACTAATCATAATCATGCTAGCTCAAGATTTTTGATTTGGTTTGCACACTCGTTGTGACTTCATGGTGATACTTACTACTCCCGCACGTGCCCACTTGCACCTCCCCCAACCCCACCCCACCCCCCGAACCCTCCCCCCCCCCAACCCCCCAGCTCAACCTCCCCCCCAACCTTCTGGCCGACCAGACCTCCTCCGACATGAAACGTACCTTCAGCGTGTGTGTTAGTTTCACTTGCGGTTGTACATAATTATATCGGAACGTTAACATGCGCTAAAAAGCTTCGCACATCATGTTGTCACACAAATTAGCCGCAAAGTAATGCAGTCCTTTTTCAAACAGTCCCATCTACGAGAGACATAGATTCTCATGAGCCCCTGCTGTCGTAGGGCCTCATGAAAATCTATGACTTTTGCTAACTATTCCTCAAACTGTGAGTGTTGGGCAGGTTCCGCGTTTAGATGAACTAAAACAAAGCTGTGGTTTCAGTGGTACAGATCAGGTACTAGCAGCGTCAACATGCACGCACATAAAAAGTGAATTTTTACAGGGTCACAGGTATTCTGACCGCAGAGAACCATAAATAAATAAGTTAAAATGTATGTTGCCCGTTAAAGCAAAAGGCAGTAAGTTCTTTTTTATTTAGAAAAGCAGATTTTCATTGTAATACAATGAGAATCTCGCTGTTCACAAAAGTGAAATTGCTGTCCTTTGCCTTGACACTCGCTAGGAGTATAACGTGTAAGAAAAAAGACAGAGAAAGAAAGACAACCAAACGACACTTTTTACTGACTGTGGTGGAGGCATTGTAGCACTCAAATTTTGTTTCAATCGGAGATCGATCAAAAACCCTTGGTGAGTGTTGATTTTATCCGTTATTAATCAGATTAGTGATGAATTGATGGCGTTACATTCTGTCTGACTGACATCAGTGTCTCGCGCACAACAGAAGATCACGATTAGTAATAGTCATGGACATCGTATCATTTGTTTTATGTTAACTCCTTCACTGCCGACGAAACAATGAACACAACAATCCAGCTGCAAGAGACATAGATCCTCATGAGCCCCCGCGACAAGTTTGTATTTATGTTTCTTGGGCGGTTTTGGCTTGTGGTCGTTGAATGAACAAAGATTACATGAACAAAAATGTACGTATATTGACAGGGAAGGGGTTAAAGACGTGTGTTTGTTAGACGGCCGAGGGCATTAACTCACTCGCGGCCAGCCGCGTCCGGATGCGGCTGGCCGCGAATGAGTTAAGGGTATGATTTTAATCTCTCAAAGAATTTGCGACCTACTTGTGATATTTTGTACTTAGACGACTCAGATACAGCTCTGTCATCCACTGTGTTGACTTGTTCTCATCACTAATCGTGTAATGTATTTGTGTAAAAAAAATATAGACTATATTATCTCTAAAACTTGTTACAGCAAAATTGAAATAGTGCTTTACTATTTGCTAGTGCTAACTGTTTGGCTGGTATAGCTGGTTGGTTACCAGCTATACCAGCCAAACAGTTAGCCAAACAACTAACAGGAAAAAAACATCAAACGGGGAACAAACCAACCAACCAACCAAAAGACAAATCAAACAAAACTAACCCAACCACCCACTCAGCCAAGCCGCCCACCCAACCAGAGCGACCACCCAATCAATCACCCAGCCAAACCAACCAATCAAGCAACCAGCCAACTAAACAAGATGAACCCTTTCCTTTCCACTGTACGTACATTTTGGTTTCTGAAATCTGGGTTCATTCAGCGACCAAAAGTCAACACCGTCCAAGGAACATGGATACAAATATTGGTCTCGGCAAGAGGCATAGATCATCATGAGCCCCCGCAGTCGCGGGGGCCCATGAAGATCTATGCCTCTTGCAACTGGATGCCCATGGTTCAGATTCTGAGTATAGAAATGTTTGTTTGTATGACTGAGAACCGTTCACCAAAACTGACCCACTCTGTCATGAGACTTCCTCGTCTTGACAGCAGAAAGAAGCCAGTCGTTCAAAGAGTTTCCACTTACAAACACCCGGATTACGGCTCAAACACACAAAACCTCCCCTCAGGTTTACGCCCTCTCGACACATATAAATGACATCATTCGCGACCCAGCCTCCAGCTTTTGTTGCCTTCAAAATCGAAAGAATGAAGCAAGTTCGATCACCGGAAGCCGGGGAGAGGGAGAGAAGCGAAGAGAGCACAATGCAAAGCGCAAGCTTCCGGAACGCGCCTGACGTGCGCGCGCATTTATTACATCCGGTGCCAATTTCACTGGCTTTCGGAAAAGAAGCCGGTGCCCTGGGTTTTGTTTGCCTCGTTGGGCCTCGGTTTCGGTTTGGCTTTTTGTCTTGCGTGAATATGGTCCCGCTGTTTACATTTGATTGAATCTCTGCGTGTGCTTATTAAAAAAAAAAAAAAAAAAAAAAAAAAACACACATATAAAAGGGGCAGAGATGTACAAGCGGCAAAAGTGGTATTGATTCGATGGGCTCATGAGAATCTCTGTTTTTTTTTATACACGTAGTCGTTAGTTTTTAACCTTCTCTGCCCCTGGACGCATAGTTTGTTTAAAATCTTTTCACTCAAAAACACAACTCACAACCGACCAGGGAATAATAATAACATTGGTTTTTAACAAGAGGCATAGATCCTCATGAGCCCCCGCAGTCGCGGGGGGCTTATGAGGATCTGTGCCTCTTGCAGTTGATTCTTGTTCTTATCTCTCGGCAGTAAAGGGGTTAGGAAACAAGTTCTCTCCGTCTTGATGAACAGACTTGTCAGTAAATAATACCGATCCTAACAAACGAAGTAACACAGATTTACATGAGTCCCTCATTATTGCGATCCGTTCTACCAAGTGATGTAGATTCTCGTGAGTCCATACCGCTGCAGGGGCACATGAGACTCTGTGATTATGTATGCGCCTTGCGGACGAGGTCACAGGCTTTGAACACAGTTTTTCCGACACGATGAGTTTGACGAGAGACGTCAGTAAATGGAACTCATTTATACCAGAAGGAAACAATGATTTTTATGAACTCTAGGCTGCTGAACGGGCCTATGAAGATCTGTGCCTTTTGCAGACATCCAAGGGTTTAAAGCAATTAAAAAAATTATTATTATTATTATTATTATTATTATTATTATTATTATTATTATTATTATTTAGCAAAATGGGAAGACAGGAGTTATGGATTCTTATGAGCCCCTGCTTCTGCAGGGGCTTATGAGACTCTGTGTCTCTCGTAGAGGGATGAGAGATTTCCTCTTAGACTGATTAATGCAGTTTCGACACACCGCATATTTTCTGTGGCTTTTTTTCCCAGTGCGGTCGTTGAAAAATTAGGCATTATGCAAATTTGCGGCTAAAATGGTTTGTTGTACCGTTGCCGTGGTGATTAATTAATTGCTCTCCTGGGCTAAGGAGCAGGGTGATTTTCTTAAACTTTTCCTCAATCAAGCGTAAATTGATGTCTTTCACACTCTCCCAACAATAAACGCGATCGATGGAAAATAGCTTGAATGTGGAATTTACTCAATGAGGCTAAAGATGATAGATAGCTTGTTTTGCAGTGCCTTGGGCACCATAGGGCCAGTCAGTCAGTAGTTTAACCCGTGCAGTACCATGGACACCATAGGGCCAGTCATTCAGTAGTTTAACCCGTGCAGTGCCATGGGCACCATAGGGCCAGTCAGTCAGTAGTTTAACCCGTGCAGTACCATGGACACCATAGGGCCAGTCATTCAGTAGTTTAACCCGTGCAGTGCCATGGGCACCACAGGGCCAGTCAGTCAGTAGTTTAACCCGTGCAGTACCATGGGCACCATAGGGCCAGTCAGTCAGTAGTTTAACCCGTGCAGTGCCATGGGCACCATAGGGCCAGTCAGTCAGTAGTTTAACCCGTGCAGTACCATGGGCACCATAGGGCCAGTCAGTCAGTAGTTTAACCCGTGCAGTGCCATGGGCACCATAGGGCCAGTCAGTCAGTAGTTTAACCCGTGCAGTACCATGGACACCATAGGGCCAGTCAGTCAGTAGTTTAACCCGTGCAGTGCCGAGAACATTTGAACACCAACCAGCTGCATGAGGTACAGATCCCCATGAGCCCCCATAGTTGCGGGGGCTCATAAGGATCTATGCCTCTTGCTGAAACCATGCTGAATCCATGTTCCGGGGACAGCTAGTTTTTTTTTGTTTTTTTTTGTTTTTGGTTCTGAATTAACGAACATTGCCGAAACACTTTCTGCGGCAGCACGGATTAAAAACAAGGACTGAGTGCATTTCAAATATCGCAATGACAGTTTTAAAAAGGCAATACAAGTTCGTATGATATGTTCTGTAAAGTTTGTGTTTTCATCATACATATGCATGTTTGTTTGTTTGTTTGTTTGTTTGTTTGTTTGTTTGTTTGTTTGTTTGTGTTTGTTTGTTTGTTTGTACACGAAAACTGTCAATGTACGAATTTGCCAAAATAATTAGGTTTTACTGAGCTCGGTCACATACCATGTAAGTAGGAAAACGTACTGCACAGCACAGCATCTCTCTCTCTCTCTCTCTCTCTCTCTCTCTCTCTCTCTCTCTCTCTCTCTCTCTCTCTCTCTCTCTCTCTCTCTCTCTCTCTCTCTCTCTCTCTCTCTCTTATCCACCTCCCCCCTACTCCGCCGCTCTCTCTCCTTCTCTCTGTCTTTCTTCACTCTCCCAGGTGTCTGTTCAATGTTGTTACACACAGGGCTAACTGAAACTACTATTTGCCAAAATAATTAGTTTTTACTGAGCTCGTTCATATACCAGGCTTCAGAGAAATTTTGAGAACACGCTCAAAGCAATAAGTTGAAGGACAACGCTTCCACACTGGTTGTCTTTATTTTTTATGCAAGGAAAAACGGCGTGTGTGTGTGGGTGGGTAGTGGGGCGGGGGTGGGTGGGGTGGGGGGATAGAATGAAAGTCATTTAGTTCTGGGAGTTTAACTTAATCTGCCCGCGACACACTACAGCAGATATAGGCGCCAAGCTATTCCCACCACCCTTAAACTATCATGGTCGATCTGCCTCCTGAATTGTCGTAATGCAGTCCTCAGAGCATAACTGCAAAATGTGGGTATGCGTATTTAAAAAAAAAATTTTTTTTTTTTTGGTAGAACCGTCAAGTCGTCCCATCTTCCACTGCTTGTATGTATTTCATATACAGGTTGAGCTATTTTCGTGTATAATAATATCATGGAGCACGTGATGCCTCTGCCTGTATTATTTGCACATGTTTTTCTCTCAATGTTTTCCCCGCAAGTTCACAGGGACGCGCCGACCGCCACAGAGCCCCCGTATATGTCAATGTGTGTTTGCGTGTGTGCTGTGCTCATAGTTCACGACAGTTCAAAGGTAGTGCCTGCTTAGCTTGGCGCCCGCTGGGGGCCAAGCTAAGCAGGCACGACCCTTGAATTGTTGTGTTTCCGAAACAGTCCTTGGGAATGAAAAGGGCACTGAGAAGATGCTGTGAGGGCGGTATAGATGAAACGGTTCTCTGGGCCGCTGTGGGTAAACCTAGCCAGGCAAAAGATAAAAGGGTTTTGGAAGTGAGGGTGGGATGCTGGGGTACCATGTATACCCGTCACCTTTAGTTGGAACTGTGCATGGAGTAGTTTTGCAGCGACACCCCCCTCCTTCCCCTGCCATCCCAACCCCACTTCTCAAACCGTCAAACTCCCACCCGCCCTTCGGCCAGCCCACCCGATTGACAGGTGCGGGGGTGGTGTGTAGTGAGGATGATTAGGTTGGGGGCGGGGGGGGGGGGGGGGGCAGGGTGTGTGTGTGTGGGGTGGGGGTGGGCAGTATTGACTCTCTCTCTCTCTCTCTCTCTCTCTCTCTCTCTCTCTCTCTCTCTCTCTCTCTCTCTCTCTCTCCTCCACCTCATATTCATTCTGTTTGAATAACACAGATGCAAATTTTCTTTGCACGGTATTCTATTTAAAACAAAAAACAAAAACAAAAACAAAACCCCACAGACCCATGAAAGTTCAATTTTCTGCATACAGAAATTTAAAGATAAGAACCATTGAGGTTATGTACTGTCGACATCGCTAATAACAAACCGGATAAAACAAAGGTCCGATACATATAAAAGCGATGGGTTTTTTTTTTCCTGACAAGTCCCATTTTCCATGTCAGTTACTTTGCTTGTAACAGACTTCGGTCTTCAACTAACGAAGAAGTTTGCACCTCTTGGCGTTTTGCTGTATCCGAAATTTCTGTAATATACTACTGAGACAGGTGATGCCCGCACACTGGTTATCTCCCTCGATTCGCTACCGCTGACAAGCGGTAGCGAATTGAGGGAGGCAACCAGTGTGGTGACACCCGTCGAGCATAAGTTCTTCGGTCCCGAGGCAGGACAGAGGACTTTGAATATAAGTCTGTGTCTCCAGCTGCAGAACTTTATTTCTCTGCAGTTGACGACTGTGAATAGCTGAGCGCCGCCAAGCCGCGCCCTTAGATGTTTTGGGGGCTCAAGTATTGTGGAAACAAATCCCTTTTGAAGCCGCACTTGAAAATCTCTCCAGCCCCACCTCGTGGGTCCATCCATCCAGCTCCCTTGCGCTGCCAGAGCTAAGCGAATCGCATTTTCGTTTCATTTGTGTGTCGGCACAGTAATCCATGCATGCTTATCCTACGCCTGGTCAAGCACTGCCATTGATACCCCGACCAGAGCTCAATGGTAGTGCTTGATCGGATTCATTTGAGGTGCACTGACACAGTCAGTGAGGGGAGGGGGGGGGTATTCGCAATCAATCCTTGCGCTGTCGCTGTTTCATTTCTATCCCCACAGTTGGTGCTGGAGACTAAAGAGTTAATTCCCCCAACACCTCGATCCTCGGATGGTGTTTAAAACCCGAAATAGAGGCGGCAGAAAATATTAATTTTTCCCCCATTCATGACATTATTTTGTGACCAAACAGACAATGAATATTAACTTCCGGATTCACTGGGAGCGAGGGAGAGGAGAGGAGGACGGGGTGCTGAGGGAGGCAGACCGAGTGGTAGTTTGGGTAGGGGGTGGGGGGTTGGGGTGGAGGATGGATAGGAAGCCGGGGTTAGCAAATGGAAGGAGACTGCGTTAACCCATTTAACACCGAGGCCGTATTTCCCGAATGTTAGAAATGTCATCTAACCACTATGTACCACTTGCAGGAGATCGGTCGTCCATGATAATTCAAGGGTGGTGCCAGATTAGATTGGCGCCGACAGGCGCCAAGCTAATATGGCACTACCCTTGAATTATCATGGTCGATCCATCACCTGCTGCAGGGCGTCGGGGCTAGAATGGGCTCTCATTCCGAATTCCCCGAGTCGCGAAAAAAGTGAAATAGAAGTTTTATGAATTCCGGCTTTCTGTTGCAGACAACATGCCCACCCAGACAAACGTGAAAGAGCTATGTGCGGGTTGCCACTGCACCATCGAGGACCGCTATTTATTGCGAGTGATGGACAACTCTTGGCACGAGACGTGTCTACAGTGCGCTCTCTGTCACAAGCCGCTTGCCGGCTCCTGCTTCGCCAGGGACAGACAACTCTACTGCAAGCCAGACTATGACAAGTAAGAGACGAAACTTGTCTGTCTGTTGACCAATTGTGTCTTTTTACCAATTCTTTCAATGTCTGTCTGTCTGTCCAAGCGTCTGTCTGTGTGTCTGTTTACAATTCTTTCAGAGTACACGTATTTCTTTTTCTGATCTTTCTATGTATGGTTTTCTTTGTATGTTTGTTTTTTGTTTGTTTGTGTGTTTGTTTGTTTGTTTGTTTGTTTGTTTGTTACAAGATAATACTCCCTTCCCAGCTCTCCTCCCTGCCCCAAATATAAACCTGCTATTTGGCTAACTTGCCTTCCCCCTCATCCCCTCCCCTACCCCTTCTCGTAACTTACTCTAATATCTGTACATCAATTCTGTAACCTTTCCTGTGAGTCTTCTTTCCTACAGGGATCTCGTTGATTACGCTGTCTCCATCACAAATTTAAATGAGAAAAAGCTACCAAAAAAACCTGTAAAACAGTTAAACAAACTTTTTACTCAATCCGCTGTTTGCCCCTGAAGCTTTCCTTGTCGAAACTGTAATGAAGATGAAGAGTTATTACACGATCGAAGTTAGTGAGTACACGAGTGAGGTTAGTGGCCGCGCCAACTCTAAAGGGCTCCGCTGAGAATTTTCATCCCGAGAGAACGGTTATTACAAAGAACTTCGTCGCTCTGCAAGAGGCATAGACCTTAATGACCCACGCTGAAAGCGGGGGCTCATGAAGATCTTTGCCTCTTGATGAAACCGCATGATATTACAATACGAAGTTAGCGGCCGAACAATCCCTGGAAGGTTCCACTGAGAATTTTCAGTCGGAGAAGAATAAATAAACCGAGTGACTGGCACGTGAAAGAGGCATATATGTCCGTGGGTCCCCGCTTCCAGAGGGGTGTGTGCATGAACATCTATGCCTCTTGCACAGCTACACGTATTACCTGTGTGAAGTTAGCGGTCACAAAATTCTCAGTCAGAGAGATACCAGACACGGTTGTTGAAATCGTTGTCTGCAACTGAGAGACACGCCGTGAGATTGCATTCGTCGCTTGCACGGTGTTAAACCCATATAATTAACTGCGATCGAGGGACGGGGGATACGCATATGGCTGTGTTGAGGGGGGGGGGGGGTGGGGGTGGGTGGGGGGGGGGCGGATAGAGAAGGGCGGCAGGGATCATGGAGTAGGAGAAAATTCTCCCAGAGCGGCAGTTTGCGCCTCCAACAAATCCCACCCCCAGGGGGAGGGTTGCTTGTAACGGGCGCGGTTTTATTGATGTATCGTCTGCAGCCAATCAGCAAGAATGAGCGTGCGTGTCCTCGGTGGCTTTCTTGTACAGACTGCTTAGATTGAATGAGTTTTCGAAGACGTTTTTGTCCAGGTATGAGTAGAGGTCGCCAGAAACTAGCTTGTTGAAATACAGACAAAAAAATGTGACTAACCAGTGTGTAAAATGTAGAAAAAAACTTAGGAAAGAAATAAACATGCCATTAGAAAAGGCAAGTAAAATACAGTTTATTACATTTTCTGGTTTTTAAAATGGACATATATATATATATATATATATATATATATATATATATATATATATATATATATATATATATATATATATATATATATATATATATATATATATATATATATATATATATATATATATATATATAGACAGAAATGCAATGCTCTAATTATCTTTCTTAGGCGAGAAGTGCTTAGCAGCTCGTTTGAACAGAAGTGTGAAGTGTACTTGTGGCGTATTCCCCGAGTGGTTCTATCTGGCGAGTACTCCCGTAAACGGTATGGGAGTATTGGTAGTCTGATTTTGTTTCTCTCTCTCTCTCTCTCTCTCTCTCTCTCTCTCTCTCTCTCTCTCTCTCTCTCTCTCTCTCTCTCTCTCTCTCTCTCTCTCTCGTTCGTTACCATTTTACTTCCCCTCTCTCTCTCTCTCTCTCTCTCTCTCTCTCTCTCTCTCTCTCTCTCTCTCTCTCTCTCTCTCTCGTCTACTTTTACTTCCTCTCTCTCTCTCTCTCTCTCGTTCGTTACCATTCTCTACTCTCCTCTCTCTCTCTCTCTCTCTCTCTCTCTCTCTCTCTCTCTCTCTCTCTCTCTCTCTCGTTCGTTACCATTTTACTTCCACACAGAACGTAACACTTTAACCCTTTTCATCCTGATACACTCTTGCTTGAAATTAATTTTACTATGATAGTTCAAAGGTGGTGCCAGAATAGCTTGGCGCCTAAGGCGTCAAGCTATTCTGGCATCACTTTTGAACTAACATAGTTAATATATCTCCTAATCTGTCAGGTAGCCTTTATGGAACAATAAGCAGATTTAAAAAAAAATCAGCCTCAGGATGTAATGGGTTAAGCGCTCTTGCTTTGAAAAAAAGAGGAGACAGTTTGGCTCAGATTGGTAGCCATAAATGATTTACTGCTATTAACCAATCAACGAGGGCAAGCCCCTAACACCCCTCCAATCGCTAACAGCCAGCGCATCGTAATCGGCCATTATGCAGGGACCGCTTATTGAACAGAATCTCTGTAACGTAATTAAAATAATCGGCGCACCCTGTGGAGTGGGGTTGAGTGTGAAATTTGAAAGTGGCTTTTAAATTGATTTATGTGTGGCTGTAGATCTTTGACTTTGGCTTTGGGGCGATTTGATGGATAAGCAGGCTTCAGGACTGTCGGATGTAGTAGTATTTTATTGAGTAAAACTTTTGATTTTATTCGTAAAATGTTATCTGCAATGTTAAAGGAATAAGACAATGTGGTTATTTATATATTTATTTATTTATCCATACATACATATATTTATTTATTTATTTATTATTATTTTTCATTATTACTATGATTTATTTATTCATTAGTGTATGCTGTTTTGTCACGCAGTCTGAGACATGCGCTTCGATGTATGTACACATGATGAGGGAGAGAGAGAGAGAGAGAGAGAGAGAGAGAGAGAGAGAGAGAGAGAGAGAGAGAGAGAGAGAGAGAGAGAGAGAGAGAGAGAGAGAGAGAGAGACATGATGAGAGAGAGAGAGAGAGAGAGAGAGAGAGAGAGACAGACAGACAGACAGACAGACAGACAGACAGAGAGAGCAGACAGACAGACAGACAGACAGACAGACAGACAGACAGACAGAGAGACAAAGAGAGACTAGAGAGACAAATACAGAGAGAGACAGAATTTACTAGAAAGGAAATATTGCTTCCCCACAGACACCACTAACTTTTCTCGTTGCCGCTCTGAAATTTAGTTACGTCTTCACAGCTAAACCTCTCAGTTGCGGGAGGTTCGCTTCCACTCTCATCAGTGACGTACTCTGCGTACGAAGCAGAAATTAAAATAACTGAATTTGACTTAGCAAGGGTCATAGATTATCAAGAGCCCCTGCGGCAGTAAGGGCTCGTGAGAATCTATGCCTCTTGCAGATGGATCATTGCAACATCCCATTCCAACTGTGACCGCCATCGCGCCACCGGAAGCGATGCGCGCAAATGATGCGCCGTTCGAATTATCATTCCGACAAAGTATACCGTGACCTCGATCAAAAGCCCGAACCAGGCTTCCGAAAACTGCCGAGGAGCGGCGCAAATTGCCGAGAGCGGGCGTAAATTGCCGACGTTATTGGCCAGCCACGGAAGTGATAGGCGGCCCTTTGCTAAACGACGGAAAGTCATTAGCATTTCCACATCCCGTGCCAACTGTTTGGAGTTGGACGGAACGGCGTTGATAGATGAGAGGTAGTGTCTGATCAGCTTGACATCGCGCTAATCGGATATGGAATATGTAATAGAAAGACATAGATTTTTTTGCCGGGGTTTTTAACTTGACTTTTTACATGAGGACATCTAGTATCACCATATTGCTGGCGTTGTTCAATCGCCGGATCTCCCTTAGATCTGAAGGTAGTGCTAGATAAGTAAACGTCAGAAAGTGTCACCTGTCATTAAAGACCATCATTTAAGTGGCTGTCGCCACCTAAATGATGGTCTTTAATGACAGGTGACCTCTCATCAGTTGGTCGCACCAACCAGATTCTTCTGTACTGCTGGTATAGTAGACTATCGACTCCACGGCGCTAGAAGTGGGAGAGTTACCGCACGTGCGGCTTCTTTTCTTTGGCGCTTGCGCCGGCGTTTAGCGCTGATTAACAATTCTCGATCGTTGTGCACCGGTCCGGTGTGACGTCATTGGAGAGTTATTGCGGATATTGGCGCGGCCGTCATTGCAAAATTGCTGCTGGACTGCATAGGAATGGGGAGAGTTGGTCAGTGGATATTATTGACGGACTGAGTAAGGTGCCTGGACGGTCATTTGGTCATACGTGTAGCTGGTTATTTCTCGAAGAGAACGACAGTCTGTCTGCTAGAGGTACACATCCTCACGAGTCCTTCCTGGCTGTGACGGCTCACGGTGATCCACGTCACGGTCGTACGTCATTGCTAAACTGAAACTGGTTTGAACAGGCGTGGGGGAGGTTGGTCGAAACATGTGCCTACATCGTCACTGTCGTATTTCTCAGTCTTGCTGCGAACAGAATCTATCTTCTACGGGCATAGATCATCAGGAGCCCTACCTTGCCGCACGGTGACATGATTGTACAAGAATTTCAGTTCATATGCCAAAATTTTCAAAAGTGTGTTTCTGTTTCATTAATAGTCCTCAGATTCTACGAAACACTGTCGTACCGTTGAGCGGAGTCAACAATTTAACCCTTTGGCTGTCGGTAGCGGTTTTTGTCGCGATGATTCCTGCAGGAATCATCGCGACAAAAAGCGCTGCCGACAGCCAAAGGGTTAACACACAAGACGCTCCTTAACAGGAAGACCCAAGCGTTGCACGGTGCGGCAATGCCAGGAATTAGCTTCCGTCGTAATACCTTTGGACTGGTCCGGCATATCTGACAGGTACTAATTTTGTTAGGTCGGGTGGCGCTGCTCTGCGGCGACACTTTTTCCCGGTGGAAGGCGGCCCAAATTTCCCCCTCTTTGGACAATGACAGTGTTCAGCATTGTAATTTTTATTACAGAGCTTCCGAGAGAAGCGTGACATGAATTCATAAGCGAAGCCGCACAATATTAAATGCTTCATTACAAAGTCTTTGAGTCCAACCTGAAGCTTGTAAGACTCTGGCTTGTTTTGACCTGGAGAATGTTTCTGGTGTTTTAATATAAAGAAAATGTTTTTAAAAAATGGTAAAAACTGCTCAAGAATGAAAACTCTATATTTTGTAAATGGTAGCAAACCAGAGAACTACAGGAACAAGGAAGGGAGGTTGGAAAATGAAATAAAAACTAAGAAATAGAGAAACTGCATTGTGAAGATATATGGTAAGAGAAAAGGCCACTAGATGTATGACTATTAGCCTATAATGCACAGTTCTCTCCCTTACAATATAAATGTTACTTGTTATGATCTTAAAACGTCTGAGGACGTGTGGTTCTTAAATAACCCTTTGCGTGACGGTAGCGGTACAGGAATCATCGCGACAAAAACAGCTACCGACACGCAAAGGGTAAATAGACCTTTGGGACATTTTAGCCATTTAATTTCTTTTAAAAATATATCCACATCCGGTCATAAAACCTTCCTGGAAGTCTGGGTGGCCAAACTTTACCCTTCCCGCCGTGAGACTGCCTTAGTCGCCTGCTCGGCGTTAAACCCTAATAGCTAACTTACATGGAGTAGTGCTTTTTCCTACGTACCTCTTATCCCGGAATATAAGCGCTAGCAGTATTCTCTCCCCTTTTTTAGAGTCCGAAATAGCTCAGGCGGTTAAACGTCGGAGCAAGAGAGCGAAGGGAATCGCCGGGTCGTGGGTTCGAATCCCCAGTAGCTCGACTCGCAATCCAGGGACAAAAAAGACGGGCTTGTTCTATAGCATGTTCGTTGAAAGGTCCTGGTAAATCAAAGTGGCACAGTTGCTGTGCGCCTGAATTGATCAGTGTTCAGGCCGTACTCTATAGGTAACCACTGTCCACCGTAACCCGCCAGTCAGGGCCGTCCATTATCACTTCGGTGCCGTGGACGTTAAACCCCGAACTAACCAACCATCTCCAATTTTTTATATTAAACTGTGAAACACAAATTCCAAAATATGTATCAGTACTCATATAACCACCACAAGCAATATGATTTCGTTTCCTCTGTTTGATATGCAGGTTTGTGCTTGTCCGGTCCTGCACAACTGTGCACACGCGCATGAACCTTAGGCCGAAACGTATACTGTAGTTTGTTAGTAGTAATGTGCCCTTCATATGACGGAACACAAACCACCAACGCCCGAATGCAAGTGGCATAGATCCTCATGAGCCCCGCATTGCGGGGGGCTCATAAGGGTCTGTGCCGCGTGTGGTTTTCATTCACACGCATCTTCACGCGAGATATCCGGCAGAGAATCTTCGATGGGCTGTCCTATGAAGGCCAAAAGGAATTAAGTCTTTTTTTTTTTTTAAGCGAAATTTTCATTGTAATACAATGCAAATCTCGCTTTTCGCAAAAAAAATGGACTTACGGTCTTTCATATGGACAGAAGAATCTATGCACTGCACAGTAGGTTGTTATTAATAATGTGTCATAATGTCAACAAAAAGACAAGTCACCAGGCACCGCAGCTGTGTCTCCATTATTAATTTTGCTTCAGGCTATATGGGTATTTTTTTTTCTCCAAAAGAAGGTCTTGACTCTTTCAAGACCACAGCCAATAGCGGATAGCCAGTGATCACGGATTTCGCGTCTGAAACCACTGCACAATCACCTCGCTTGAAAAACACAGACGGTATCAAAAATGAAAATAGGCACACAGAGCACTGGACTCACAACAAGAGACATAAATCCTCATGAGCCCCGACGACTGCGAGGGCTCATGAGGATCTATGTCTCTTGCATATAGCGTTCGCCTTGCCCCCAGCGGTTAAGAGGTTAAGCGACTCGCGCTTTCAGTGAAACAAACTCGAACGAAATCGGCTTTAACTCATTCAACCCCGCGCACGTATTTCCCAAATTTTGGAGGCGTCATCTAACGACTATGCGCCTGTTGCAGGAGATGGATGGACCATGATAAATCAAGGGTAGTGCCAGATTAGCTTGGCGCCGACAGGCGCCAAGCTAATCTGGCACTACCCTTGAATTATCATGGTCGATCCATCTCCTGCTGTAGTGCGTCAGTGCTGAATGGGTTAAAATTAACAATAGCACAGCGACAGTAAATACACGTAACTTAATCTAGTGCATCGGAATATCCTCACCGTTGTGTTATATTTTTTTGTTCACGCTTTTATTTCATCCCATTGTTGGTCTAAATATGTGGGTTTATGACCTCTCGCCCGCATCTAAACAATATTTTCTAATGTTCCGCCCCGACACGCTACAGCAGAAGATGGATGCGGCAGGATCATTCAAGGGTAGTGCCAGATTAGCTTGGCGCCTGACGGCGCCAAGCTAATCTGGCACTACCCTTGAATGATCATGCTCGATCCAACTCCTGCAATTGGCACATAGTCATTAGGCGACACCTCCAAAATTTGGGAAATGCGGCCGTGGGTTTGAATGGGTTAATGTGAGCTGCTCTGTAGATTAATTGTACCTTACTGCTGCAAGCGTTAAGGCAGAAAATTACAGACTAGCACACAAATCTTAATTTTAAAAAAAATCGTAACAATTTTATTTATTTATTTATTTATTTATATTTATTTTTTTAATAAAGTATCTTACCGACATATACAATACTTTGAATAGTCCGTCGCACAACCTGTTACAAGATCTTTCTCTCCCCAACACGTGTGGTCGCCCGCATAGTTTGTCATGCGTTTCACCCTTTGGCTGTCAGTAGCGTTTTTTGTCGAGGTGATTCCTGTCGGAATCACCTCGACAAAAAACGCTACCGACAGCCAGAAGGTTCCCTTTTTTGTTGCTTATTTTTGTTTCGGTCCGTCATTTCATTTCGGACATCAACGTTCAAAATCAGACCATTATGCTTTTTTCATGCCCTATTGCCGTTTCCTTTGATTACATAGTGATGCCATATTTTACATCTTGTCACATGGCAACATTGCCATTGGCTAAAAAGGCTAGTAAAGCCTTGCTCCCAATATGGTGATGGGTGTTGTTTTTTTCATCATATCCTATTATTTCATCTGACGTTTTTGGTTAGTTATTTCTGGTGTCTGTATACCCGTGTCCTCCTAAAATGTGGCTTTTTGTCACATTGACACGTTCAAGGGCTGTTCTGAGAGTAATCAGTTTCCAGAGAAACATGTACCCTTCTATTTGTTTATGCATCATTTTCATACCTGCATGACAATACCCGCATTTTGCTTCTCAATTTCACTCATTATTTGCCTCTTTCTTTGGTCGTTTGTGTGTTCATATGTTTTGTTAATACATTTTATTTGGGATGCGTTTGTTTACGAAACTATTCGACTATCAATGTGTGAAATAAGTCCTAGTTCTGTGCGCAAGCAGCAACTCTGAACAGCGTGTATTATCAATTTCGAATGGACATCTTCTCTCTCTGTCTCTCTGTCTGCCCCCGCCCCTCCCCGGCCCCTCTTTTGATTATTTTATTTTTTTGTAATCCTATACTTAAGCCTCTTTCTTTTCTTCAAAATGCTTACGGTATTCGCAACCCGGTTCACACAACAGCTGTGTCCTCTTTGTAAATGTTATTTTCTGCCTGTTTTTGTATATTTTTGGGTGAGTCTATAACTTCTGTACCCACCCACACCCACATTCTCCCAGCTGATATATACTGACGAGCAAAAGAAATGCGACGTTTTGGGGGGATCATCGGAAACACGCCATCCTAAAAAGTCCCCTCTGTTAATAGAAAGCGCTTAACCAGAAAAGAAAAAGTTATGAAATTGACCTGTACTTGTCCTTTCCAAACATGTTTCTTCTTTGCTGGGATCTTCTTTGTGTTTTACTAAATACTTGTCCTTTATAAACGTGTTTCTTTTTATGTTGATTGCCGTTGTTTGGTGCTTTTTGGGTTGCATTTAACTCATTGTACCCTAAGGTCGAAATCCCCAAATGTTGCCGTTTTCCTCTGAAGGCTGCATTGCAGTGCAGGACAGATCGAGCATGATAGTTCAAGGGTGATGCCAGAATAGCTTGGCGCCGATAGGCACCAAGCTATTTTGGCATCACCCTTGAACTGTCATGGTCGATCCATATCTTGGTGTGGTGTGGCAGGGGTAGAATGAGTTAACATGCTTGACAGTCACCTTTTTGGTCTGGGTTTCATTGATACAGAAAGCGTTGCCGTCGTTGTGGCTGTTCAGATGTCCAGGCGTTCAGACTTCAAACTAATTGAACACGGTCTTTGAGTGAGTCGGCGTGGTCGGTCTACCCACCGCGACCCGGTGTGGGTAGGGGGTGGGCGGGGGAGGGATGGGGGAGGGGGGGGAGAGAGGGAATATAGTATGTTTCTGAAGCATAAAATAACACCATGGAAATCAAGCCAGGAAATCCCTGATCACGTTCAGTGCAAGAGGGGTTTAGGTAGGATTTAGCTAAAAATCATCCTGGCAAAATCAAACGATCTGGAGGGGGGAGGGGAATGGATGAGACCTACGTCCCAGTGAGCAAACGCTCCTCGGGCCGCAGTCGGCCTCAGCTGGCCCGTGCACGACCGTGCGCGAGCCAGCTGAGGCCGATTGCGGCCTGAGACTGTTTGCCCCACCAGGCCGGGACAGAACTGAAATAAAAAATGAAATGACAGCCACTGGATGAGCTGACAATGGTAAGTGTGAAACCTGTTGCAGGCTGGGGCAGTCTTACGCTCAAACCAGAGCAGCTGCCTCGGCTCGGGGAGCGGCTCAGGTCTGCATCGCTCAGCAAGAGGCGTAGACTTACACGTGACCCTGCAACTGCAGGGACCCATTTGAATTTATGCCTCCTGCAAGATGGGAGAAACAGGCTCGAGGACAGGCGGGAGTACATCGTTGAAGAGGGGTGAAGCAGGGGGTGGGGAGGGAGGAAGGGTTATTGCCCCGTGATGGCGAAAGACAATAAAAGTCCATTTAGTGAAAAGCGAGATTTTCATGGTAGGGCAATGGATGTCTCGCTTTTCACCCAACATGTACTTCTGCTACGTTTCCATAAGCACAAATGCGTTCAGAACCCGATACGGCAATGTTAGGGCTTAACGTCTTTTGTCCACCACGAAGATGATTTTAAAGTCGGGGCACCGAAATAGGATCTGAACAAATTTTGACTCCAGCTGGATTCGAACCCGGGACCTGTCGGTCTAGAGTCGAACGCTCTACCACCGAGCCACCGAGCTCCCCGATACGGCAATGTAATTTTCGTTCCGAATTCGTGGAGCGCGTGTTTCCATATATAAAACGCGCGACATCCGAATGCCGCCTCTGCAGGTAAACACTGGTGTGACGCAAAGACCAGAATGGCGCGAGAACTTTTGATGTATGACAATAATATTTACGTCATACTTTCGGTCCGAACACATCGGACATCTGAAGAAAAAAAATCGCTACCCTGGACGAACAAAATCGTCGTGTTTGTTTCACAGTTGGATGCGAATTTCGGTAACGCATCGGACACATGGAAAACACACAATCATAAAAACGACTTGCACGAACTGTTCTGTCTCGCCCCACGGCTTCGGATTAGGATTGTATAGGGTTCTCGAAGTTCCCCGCGTTGCCTAGGAGCGTCGGCGCGACAGCCGCCATCTGGAGAGGATATGATAGACTTCAGATAGTAGTGAAGTAGTCTTTCAACACGTTTTTTGTCATGTTTCTTCTTCTTTGGAAACAAACAAAAACAGATTCTGGTTAGCGGTTTCCTACGGTGATGGCAAGACTTGATGTTACTGCCTAAAGCACGTCAGGACTTTCCTGACATTGTCCCGACAGCGATTTCCCTATGAGCGCATGAGTCGCGTATCCTCTCAAGATGGCCGCCACGACTAGCGTGATGACGTCAGCTTCCCGAGCCCTATTCGTATTGGATTCGTGCTTATGGAAACGTGGCTTTAGTGTCTTTTGCCTTCACGGGACACACGTGAAGCTGAAAAGGCAAACGTTGTCTCACTTATCGATATGCGGGGAAGCTGTTATGATAGTGTGAACTGAATGGTTCATGGTTATGTTTATCACGAATGTACCCTTACACTGCCGAGAAAAATGGAACAACAGCTAATTGCAAGAGGTATAGGTCCTCATGAGCCCCCGCAGTTGCGGGGGCTCATGAGGACCAATGCCTCTTGCGTGAATCATTTTGCATCCACGTTACTCTGACGAATGGGGATTTTGTTTTTACGCTAAATTTACAATTATTTAAAAAAAAAAATTAAAAAAAAAAGCGTCACAGTTAGTATATCTTTACGACTTAAAGAAATTCGACTTCTTTTTTTTTTTTTTTTTTTTTTTTTTTTTTTTTTTTTGGGGGGGGGGGGGGGGAGGGGGAATCCTTCGTGTTTCCGATGATTCCAAAAAGGTCAAATTTCTTTTTCTCGTCTGTATACTCGCCGCATTTGGAGTTGCTTATCTGCGCATGAACATGCTGGTATGAACAGTCGGCAGGATTAAAACCTTTACGCCCACACATGCGAAGACCGGCTCCCTGCTAAGAACAAGACTGACGGCAGAACAGGTTTAACTGCAAGAGGCATAGATCCTCATGAGCCCCCGCCCCTTGCGGGGGCTCATGAGGATCTGTGCCTCCTTCTTTGCCTATTTTACGTCTGCGTTCATCTCCAACGCGGAAAAGTCGTCGGATGTCAAAGTGTGCAGAGAGAGAAAGGACTGACGCGAGAGTGCCCTAAGCACTTAACTGTTAAAATGAAAATTTCCAAAGTTGGAAGTTGTCATCTGCGGACAATATCACACTTAAGGATGCAAATCTCGACCGTGTCAGTTCAAGAGCGGTGCTGGAATAGCGTCGTACTGGCTATAGCTACCCCAGTACTCGAGTCTTCCTCACTTTGTATTTTTTTTTTCTTCTGTTAAATATTCATAGATTTGTACTTTTGTCTTTTTCGCCTGGTTCAGCTTGGCCGCTTTAAATGGATTATTAAGACGTGCCCAGATCAGGAATGACTTTGTCTTTCTATACCCTGAAAGTCTTCTCTCCGCAATAATTCGCACATGGTTTCCCTGTCTTCACGAAGAAAATACCGCGCTAAAACACGGAGGCAGTTAAAAGAGAAAGCCTTTCAATCCTCGTTGACTTTGCAGTGTATAGATGTTTCGTTTCAGTCAGTAAAGTTATTCTCTGTGACAAACAGAAATGTCATGATCTCCTAATGGAATGCTCGCAGTTGCGGTCACACTGCTTGCCTCACTCGATTCGCTACCGGTAGCGGTAGCGAATCGAGTGAGGCAACCAGTGTGAGATGGGGTAAGCATGAAGAAGTCGAACCAAGAGGTACATGTTCCGTTGAAAGCATGATCGTCTGTGCCGGCCTTTTTCAGATAATGGCGGCTTTGTCGTACTATTGACAGCATGCCTAAGTCACTGAACGCGCAGCAGCGGAAGAGTCAGCTTAGCGGTAATCTTGACAGTCATCCCGAGCTGAACAAGGGGGATAACTGCAGCTGTAGACGCGGGATAACTCCGTGACGGGCGCCGTGTGTCGGATGCCCATCCGATGACGGGCATACCCGGGTTGTCGTTCCTTACCTCCCGACCGAGTCTCGCTAGAGGTCGCCCGGGTTAGGAGGACATATGCAAGAGTTTTAGACCCCCGATTTTGACACGGAGACTCGGCTGCGCTTGTCAGAGGTTGTTATGTAAGTTTTATACATCACTGGCGGGCTAATCAGACGGGTGATTAATCTTTGAAGTCAAAGAAAAGTTGTGATTATTTTCTCTACGTCCATTTTGAAAAATGTTTAAACTCTTTTCTTGAAATGAACATACAGACAGAAAAATGACAACACAATTTATTACATTTTCGGGTTAAACCCGAAAATGTAATAAATTGTATTGTAAATGTCCTTTCTAAGCCTGTTTCATTTGTTAGAATTTTCTGTAATACTGTAAAATCGTTTACAACAACAACTACTACTACTACTACTACTACTACTAATAATAATAATAATAATAATCATAATAATATTTTTATTATGGAATTTAAGAAATCAGCTCTATTCATCCATGAAAACATCACACAGACCCACATGCACGCGCTAACTAGGTGTTTTGCACATCACTGGATTAACGGTTCACTGAAAAGTTGGAATTAAGATTTCGTTAGAAAGTGTCATTCACAGGGACAAAGCCAAGGGCGCAACTCAGTCGATAACCTCTGTAGCAGCGTTGTGGAGAAGGCAGCGGACGCCGGTAAGACTGATTTGCAAGCATGCGAGAAATTCATGCTACATAAAACCAATGTTGGCCCGATAATCGAAAGACACTCTGAGAAGACTTCTGAGGGATTTGGGGTGGAGCGCGTATGGGCATTGCTGAGTGTCGAAAAAAATATCAACACTATATGTCTCCTTCGCTAGACCATTATCAGTAGGTAAAAAAAAGTAGATTAAAGCATAAAAGATATCGCATGTTTGTCCGGGCTTTTCCACTCTTTGCGTCATCGCATGTTTGTCCGGGCTTTTAACCCACTCTTTGCGTCAAAAGACACAAAGTTTTTGACCTACCTCATGCTTCAGAAGTAAAGGTCTATTCGTTCTCGCGGTAGCCAATCGAGGGATTGATTGATTGATTGTACATTGCTTAACGTCCCGACAGCAACAAGGCTTTCTCAGGACGTGCCTGCACTGCTTTTGAAAAAAAAAAAAAAACCCCAAAAAAACAGAATATTGAATGTATGTCGCCAGCCGGTCCAATACGTTAAAATAAACCTACGCCATGGGGCCTAAATAAAGCTAAGACCATTTAGCAACACACATCCAACATCAAGAGCTACAGGCAGTGCAGACAGTTGGGAGAGTTTTAAAAAGACAAATACAGGTGAATGGACCAAGGGTAGACAGAAATACGTGCCCCAGAATAGAGGGAAAACCCACCCTGTGGGGCTGACCAGGGTGACCCTAGGAACTAAAACGTAGTTAACCCCACCCAAGAACCCCAGGGCAGACCCAGGTGGGGGCAGCGAATCGAGGGAGACAACCATTGTAGATTATTATTATGTCTTGAGTGAAGTGAACTAAACTGCGAGTACGGAAAATTAACTTTATTATTTTTCTTACTTTTAATCTCTCCTGCCCTGAGCGTCCCAAAGTGTCCCTCAGCTAACGAGTGCTCTTGGTGCCTCCCGCATCTCTGGTGAACAGAGACGAAACTATTCCATTCTTCTCACGCCCGGCACAGGTGTTGTTCTCGCTCCTAATGCTAACACGACCTATCTGCCAGTGGCATAGATCTTCATGGGCACCCCGCAATTGCGGGGGCTCATGAAGATCTATGCCTTTTGGTGACACAGTTGTGTATGTGTGTGAAGCTCTTACATACACATTTATGTGTGTGTGTTACATATACGGAGGGGATCAGCAGGGGTTCAAGTTTGTGATGGATTTTGGACAGTCGGCAGAACGATATGATTCATTGACAATACAAGTGTTTCGAGTTCAAGAGGTTGAAGTAATTCAGTTGGTATGTATGCGTGTACAAGCTGCAACCCCAACCGGCCGCTCCCCGACACACACCGCGATCCCCGCCATCCCCGAAACGTTGCTTGAGTATGTTGGTATTTTGTATCATCCTCATGCGTACTAATAAAAAGATGCAAGATATCGATAGTGTTTGCATGCAACCTCGTAACTAACATTTTTTTTTTAAATTATCGAGCATAAACGAACGAAATGAGACCTCTTCTGTGACACACATTGTCACCTTCGTTGTGGCTGATGTCATCGAAACAATCAAACAGTAATTTATAACCGCAGCACACGGCATACGCAAGCACCCGCACCGAAACGTTCCCCGCACCCGTTTACGGTTTAGTCCATCAGCCAACACCTTTCATCTACAAAAGTCCTAGATTCTCATGAGCCCCTGCCCCAGGCAGGGCCTCGTGAAAATTAAGGACTCTGTCGTGTATGTCGTTATCACGCCTATTTCTGTTCTGTGAAGGAAGAAGGCACTAAGTCCATTTTTGTGAAGAGCGAGCTTTTCGTTGTAATACAATGAAAATCTCGCTTTTCACAAAACTGGAATACTGCCATTTACATTCACATGGCCCAGGACGAAGTTTTAACTTGTAGCGTTTATTTACAGTTAGTTCATCACTGCAAAATCTCCTCTATCACCAAGAAGCTAAGAATCGCTGAACCCAGCTACGAATTGATCCATTTTACATATGTGCTTGTTTCTTGTAGTGATCTGCTCTCCACATAGAGACGGAGGTCTTCGGAATGAATTGAGCCCGCGACTGGTATTCAAGGGAGGCGTGCGGTACGCAGAAGAGCCGACCCCCTTCGAAGCGCTCTTCCAGCCATTAATCATACACCCGCTGTCCAACGTACACTTCAACTTCGACGACTAACGGCTCGAGTTAATTTAAGGAAGCAAATGCGGCCGATATCTCTGCCAGCAAGAGGCATAGATTCTCATGAGCCCCTGCATAAATGCAGGGGCTCATGAGAATCTATGCCTCTTGCAGACGGAACTACTGAGCTGCAGACTTTGTCAGTCGTTCTCTGCTCGCGGCCGTCCCGCGTCAGTCGCCGCACGTGCGCTTCGTGTCGTCATCATCATGTGATCAATCATGTGACAGGGTGCGAGACGTCAGAACGATGAGGAGATCATGTCGGTCTTTACAAAGTCCCGTGGATTCAGTTTATTCCTGTCGAGAGCATTTAAATTTTGCCAGTGCCATGTTCTGTTCCTCTTTAGTCATTGCAGAGGTCAGGTTGTCATCCCGCATTTATCGTACAAGTCGACTTAGTTGAACTCATTCTAGACGTGCTGCATTCGGATACGCGGCTTTGTGCGGCGTTGTATCCGGATGCGGCACGTCACGAATGACTAAGTTAAACTATAGCTGGGTAAGACACAACAAAATCGGGGCTAATAACACATTCTACACTAGGATCCGAAATTCTTAAAGTTGGGAGTTGTCCTCCATAGATTACTAAGTAATTTCGCAGACAGATAGGCCATGCTAGTTCAAGGGTGGTGCCGGAATAGCTTGGCGCCGGACGGCCCCAAGATATTCCGGCACCACCCTTGAACTAGAATGGGCGATGCACCTCTTGCTGTAGAGTGTCAGTACTGAATGTTAAAAAGCTTTCCGGAGGTTTTGACTATACTTGTTCCATACGGCAATTACTTTACTTCTCTATTTTAAAAAATTGCATAGAACAAACACCCCCTCCCCCCCCCCCCCGCCCCCAAAGGATGAATAATAATAATTAATACTACGAATACTACTAATAATAAACAATATAAATAAAGACTATAAAATAAAAATAAAAATAAGACAGAAAGAAAGAAAAAGAAAACAGTAACTAACTAACTAAATAAAATAAAATAAAATAAAATAAAATATTTTGTTATGTCCCCAAATACACTGTCGCCTGCTCGGCGTTAAAGCCCAATAACTAACTAACCAATGATGACACTGTACTACAGTCTCAGCCTCTTAGACTTGAGCAACTCAGTATCAGTGTCTTACTGCACAGTGAATCAGTGCTTCATGAGTCTCTCTCTCTCTCTCTCTCTCTCTCTCTCTCTCTCTCTCTCTCTCTCTCTCTCTCTCTCTCTCTCTCTCTCTCTCTCTCTCTCTCTCTCTCTCTCTCTCTCTCCGCCGCACACTAACTTTGACGTGCCCCGCGCGTGAACTCCGAGTGCGCTTTTCCTAGGCGACGTCACATCCTGCGGGCTGGCAGGGATTAGCTCCCCTACCCCCGCAGAAGGCGACGGTAGTTGTCCCGCATTGTTTCCGATCTAAGCCGAGTTGAGCCGAAGTCATCCGAGGTTGACACGTGTCAAGATGGCTGAAAATAAATGTCGTGTTTTTTGGGGGTTAGGCAGTTATCTCACGGGCCAGTATCTATGTATCATGGGGGTGTCTGATTTTCGCACTAGTATGTCAACATTAAGGTGTGGAGTTATAGGCATCGGCAAACGTACGTTCCCGGCGACTAACAGTCAACACCTTGACAGGGAAGAAGCATAGTTAGTCCCTGAAATTGCAGGGACGCATGAGAACCTATGTATCTTGTTTAGTGATCAACTTCTTTTAGTGTTCCTTAAAATGAGAAAGTTTACGAGGTTTACATTTTGGTGTGAAACATTGAAAGAATCTATGTCTCTTGGTTGTATTAATCAACTGACTTTCTTTAGTCTTGAAATGAGAAAGTTTACGAGGTTTACATTTTTGTGTGAAACCTTGAACCAGTGATGTGTGTACTGATCAGTGATTTTAGACCGCACGACTGTAGAGCTAAGGTGTGAACTCACAGACCAGCACAGCATATCATAGTGCCACAGGGAACACCGAGGTATTACCATCCCAGCAACACGCTCACAGTAGCTGGGACGCAGAGGCGGCACCCTGCGAAAATATTGTGGTTTGGAAAACATGTCGACGGCTAGAAGAAAGAACCTATGAATTCACTGTTCCACCACAAAATCAGAACTTTTAAAAAATTAGACGTCCCCCCCCCCCCCCCACTTTGAAGCAATAGCAGGAGGTGGCTCCATCATGATAATTTAAGTGTAGTGCCAGATTAGCTTGGCGCCTAATGGCGCCAAGCTAATCTGGCGCTACCCTTGAATTATCATAGTCGAGCCAACTCCTGTTGTATTGCGTCCGGGCGAAATGGGTTAATGGCCATTTTCCCCCAAATAAAACACGACAAAACAAGTCATACATAGTTTAATGAGGAGAAAGCAGTTGTCGACACCTTTCAAGTTCTTACTGTTCAAACAGAAGCACAGCACGTCAGCAAACCCACAAACCCTACAATATGTTCATAGTATTGAGAGTTTACACAGAAGGGTAGACACAAGAAATGCAACCCCGTTACAGCATTGCGTTCATTACCTGGATTTATCCCCTCCCCCCCCCCTCCCCCCTCCCGCCCCCCTCCCCCCCCCCCCCCCCGAAAAAAAAAGTTGTAAGTTGCCATTGATTTACGACAAAAACACCAGCAAAACTAACTAAGCTATTACAGCACAGAACCGAACGATTTTAGCCAGAAAGCATAGACTCTCATAATCACCTGCGAATGCGGGGGCTTATGAGAACCCATGCCCTTTTGCGAATACAGGACATCATATCAATCAAGGGCCTCTTGCAAAGGGAGGACGGGGGTTTTATGACACCCTTTAAGTCATCTGCAACAGTAGTAGCACAGTCTCGGATCACAAGACTGACAGGGTCTGTACGCCTTCTTAACTCTTTGACTGTCGGTAGCGTGTTTGGTGGAGTTCATTCCTGCAGGAATCCCCTCCACCAAGCACGCTACCGATAGCCAAAGGGTTAACGATGAAAGGAGATGTGGTCATGGTCTCTGTGCGTCTGTGCAACAGCTGTAAATCTAGAACAGTCGCACTGAGAACACGCGGCCGAAAAGTCTCACCAAAACACTACTAGTGAACGTACAACGGTCTCAGCGGATCACAAGACTTCGCTTCAGCGCCGAGATAGAATGGACACCAAACTACTCGGCAAGAGGTACAGATCCTCATGAGCCCCCGCAATTGCGGGGGCTCATGAGGATCTATGCCTCTTGCTAAAACCACTTTGTATCCATGGTTCATGGGACGGCTGGAGGTCTTTCACGCTGAACTGACGGCACAGATTTCAGACGCACAGCGTACGGACAGTGGCAATGAAGGGAACAAGTACCTGTGAAGGCAGTTTGTGGCTACTGGGGCCCACGCGAAACTACGCCACTCTCGCGGACGAAAACATATTTTTTCATGAGCCTGTAAGTCCACACAACAGCAGTAAAATTAATATCAAACAGTCTCAGATCACAAGATTTTGCTGCATGTGGTAAGTACCCGCGAAGGCAGTTTGTTTCAGGTACCCTTGCGTATGTTTACCTGTGTAGGATTTGCTACGTGTTGTAAGTAGATGTGAAGGAAAGTCGTCCGAAGGGCTGGTTGAGCATGCTCTAAAGATCTTTGTGACAAAGTAACATTTGCCACCAGCTCATGATCACACCTTGACGTCTCCACGGGCTGTGTGACAAAATTTAGGTTGTCTTTTGCAGGGGCTCATGAGGACACACGCCTCTTGCTGGCCCCCACTTTGTATCTGTGTTCTTTGGACGGCTGGGGCTCTTTGGCGTTGAATTAACACAGATTTCAGAAACACAATCTGCGTCCACTGGTAGTGAAGGGGTTAAATAAAAGGATTTCAAGATTTTGTCCGAATGCCCAAAATGGACGTTAAACCAAACCTAAGGTTAAAGTCATTTTCAAAGTCTCGTCTGACTACTCATCGTAAACCGACCTCCATAATTATGAATCCTAAGGTAAAGTTTGAAGAAAAAAAAGGTCATAGCAAAGAAAGAAAACCCCTTACAAAGGACTAGTACAAAACAATTCATTCAATCTTGAAAATAATCATACAGACAGAAATTGACCACTTGCACTTATCTGAACCCCCTTCACTGCTGACCAAAAATGGACACCACACTATACTGCAAGAGGCATAGATCCTCATGAGCCCCCGCAATTGCGGGGGCTCATGAGGATCTATGCCTCTTGCTGGGAACACTTAGTATCCATCGCTCATGGGACGGCTCGAGCTCTTTCGCGTTCGATTGACACAGGTTTCCGGCGTACGATGCACGATCAGTGGCAGGGAAGGGGTTAAACCCAACCCTTTGCGTGTCGGTAGCGGTTTTGGTCGCGATGATTCCTGCAGGAATCATCGCGACAAAAACTGCTACCGACAGCCAAAGGGTTGGCTCTTAACTCAAAGAGTTACTTCTTTCCTCACAAAGATAAGCACACGCGGTCCAAATTCAATTTCAAATCACTCCTGCGCCATCCTTCGCCTGCGGCGCGACCACTTTCGGATGATTCACCGTGTAGGTGGTTATAGCTTAAGGTTGGAAATTGTTTACTTTTCCAGGTATCACAAAGGCGGGGAAGGAATTGGAAGTACCTGTATACAGATCAATGAAAAGATTAAAAAATACTTTTTTTTTTAAACGCAGCAGCGCTAACGGTATGGGGTAAAGACTTCACTGGCCCCCTTTCCCACAAACCCACTCTCCAACACACACAGCCAACACCACCACTACCATCTCACCTCCAGCACCCTACCCCCCACCCCACCCACCCACCCACCCCACCTCCTACCTCACACCCACGCCTTTCAGCCATAAAGGTTTTTTTTTTTTTTTTTTTTTTTTGCACAGGTATATGCCTCTTTCGTCTTCTCTGTTATTTTTTTTTTATTTTATATTTATTTTATTTATTTATTTATTTTATTTATTTTATTTTATTTTATTTTATTTATTTTTTTTTTTTTTTTTTTTTTGGGGGGGGGGGGGGGGGGGGGTATAGCACAAAAGTGAGCGTCGTAACCTTTCGGGAACATACTGCGTCAATTCCAAAGTTGTAGCCTACATTTTTTCACGATTCAAATCATGTTGTATGGAAGTTCACTGAGAAAAAAATTAACTTGAAACTAAACACGGACTACTCCTTAGCTCTCATGCTCGATCCGTCCCCCGCACCTTGGACTGGCGCTTGGAGATGGGCAGGTTGTCACTTTAACCCCTTTGATCCTGATACACCCCATTGCTTGAAATAAATTTGACCGATAATCGAAACAATTGATCTATCTTCTAATCTGTAATGTAGGCTTCATAGGACAAAAGCATATTTTACAAACTCTGCCTCAGGATGTAATGGGTTAAGTGCTATGAAAGGCAAAATCTTGACTGCGCGAAAGACACGTCCCTGACAGCAGCTGACGAATCGAAAGAGGAACTCGGTGGGAACATTCTTCGTACTTCTCGTCAGGTTATGTACCGCGAAGCACGGATCGTAGCCTTAGGTTATGCACCGCGAAATACAAAACGCAAGATGACGTACGACGTTTTTTAAAATATATATTAAGCACACGATGTTCACCTAGTGCAATATAATATGGAGAATACATCGTACTTCGCGGGTTATGTACGGTGAAGCACAGATCTTAGCCGCAGGTTATGCACCGTGAAATACAAACTTAAGATGGTGTGCGATGTTTTTGGTGTTTGGATTTTTTTCTTCTCGAAAGCCTACGATTTTCACTCTAGTGCAATATGATACGGACAATACATGTACGTCGTACTTTAACCGGGTTATGTACGATTAAGCACAGATCGTAGCCTCAGGTTATGCACCGTGAAACACAAACGTGAAAAAACTGCATTTATGCTGCACTCGAATCAGATGACACTAAAACATCCAAGTTCAAACACGAGTGTCAGATCACAGACGAATCGTAAAAAAGAGGAACCCATTCACTAATCCAACCACGACTATTAACTGCAAGAGGCATAGATTCTCATGAGCCCCTGCAGTTGCAGGGGCTCATGAGAATCTATGCCTCTTGGTGGGTAAGGTTGCGACCAGGCTACTCCTCAGTCTGAGGAGGTTATTTAGTTTCTCTTGCGACTGTTCTCGTCGGTGTGTCAACCAGTCTAAAACAATAACCCCAGTACAGGAAACTAGCCCAATACACGGTCTAAATATTTTAACGTGGCCATTCAGACACACCGGGTGGAGCGGGGTTGGGTGAGATGGGGTGGGGAGGATCGTTCCGTCCACGAGAATCGTGCATTTAATCCGTTCACTGCTAGTGGTCGAAGATCGTGTTTCTGAAGTCGTTGTTAACTCGACGCCCCAAAGCCCTAGCCATCCAAAGAACATGAAGTCGTTGTTAACTCAACGCGTTAACTCATCTAAGGGACATAAAGTGGTTGTTAGCTCTACGCCCAAGATCCCTAGCCATCCAAGGAACATGAAGTCGTTGTTAACTCAACGCCCAAGATCCCCAGCCATCCAAGGAACATGAAGTCGTTGTTAACTCAGCGCCCAAGATCCCCAGCCATCCAAGGAACATGAAGTCGTTAACTCAACGCCCAAGATCCCCAGCCATCCAAGGAACATGAAGTCGTTGTTAACTCAACGCCCAAGATCCCCAGCCATCCAAGGAACATGAAGTCGTTGTTAACTCAACGCCCAAGATCCCCAGCCATCCAAGGAACATGAAGTCGTTGTTAACTCAACGCCCAAGATCCCCAGCCATCCAAGGAACATGAAGTCGTTGTTAACTCAACGCCCAAGATCCCCAGCCATCCAAGGAACATGAAGTCGTTGTTAACTCAACGCCCAAGATCCCCAGCCATCCAAGGAACATGAAGTCGTTGTTAACCCAACGCACAAGCCATCCAAGGAACATGAAGTCGTTAACTCAACGCCCAAGATCCCCAGCCGTCCAAGGAACATGGATCATACCTAGTGTCAGTCATGGCAAGAGACATAAATCCTCATGAACCCCCGCAAATGCGGGGGTTCATGAGGATTTATGTCTCTTGCAGTTTGATTGTGTTTATTTTTTTTATGGATTCAAGGGGTTAAATACATTAGAAATACGTAATGAACTTGAACTGACGTGAAATAAAATGAATGACGAACGACTGTGCGCGGGGCCCACGGAGGCAGACTTCAGCCGGACAGAGTGCCGGGATGCAATCTCGTACATGACGTTTTGGCGCTGACTGAATCACGTTTACACGCGGATGCCCAAGTTCTCCGACTTTTCTGACTCGTAACCTGTTGTTACGAAAGCATCGCATCAAATATTCTGATAGAAATGTAAACAGTAGGTTGTTTAATATTTTGTTTTTCTTGAGAAACACAAAATGGCTAATTTGAAAATTGAACGCCATCAATCAGTCTTTGAATTAGTACACTTGGAGGCTTTGGATGCAGGTTTCTTTTCTTCTCGTTTCTTCTTGCAACCCACCTTTGCCTGCAGAATCCTCTAACAGAAGCAGCGATGGGAGGGGGGGGGGTGGAGGGGGGAGTGAGGGGGAAGGAGTGGTGGTGGTGGTGGTGGTGGTGGTGGTGGTGGTGGGGGGGGGGTAGAGAGTTCATTCCAAAGCTTGCGGCCGGTGTTGCGAGTGGGTGTCCTTTACATATCTGTCGCGTACAGTCAAGCACCCGACAAAACTTAAAACACCACAACGCTCGTAGCGCCTATCAAACTCGGCGGATTTATTGCTCCCGATCAAACGGGATTGATTCTCGAGGGCCTCAGTGGCTCTCCAAATTCCCGCGCTCCCCTTTACCCGGGGACCTCTCCAGGCCCGCCACAGTCTTTATCTGCAGAGTCGCGCGTTCGCGTCCTGGAGCTGTGCAGAGGGCATAGACTTTCATGCGTCCCCAACGCCGGAGTGCTCGGCCTCCCGTTCAGCGCGTGGTATCATCCGTCTTATGACTTCATCCGTCCGCAAGAGGCGTAGATCCTCATGAGCCCCCGCAATTGCGGGGGCTCATGGGGATCTACGCGTCTTGCTGGTCACATCTGCAACGCTAAATCAGTCGCCCCGAGTCAGGTTGGATCGACAGCGGTGAAGAGTTCACGACAGTCTGCGTTGACGGCTGGCAGTCAATTCCGCAGCGTCCTAATTGTCAGTCTTGGATCTAGCTCGCTGGCCTCCTGTGTCCTCGGTTTGCGGGAATCCGCCCGGGGTGGATCTGAGACTTGTGTTGACATTTATGGGGTGTGGAGGAGCCAGGTAAGAGCCACCCCGCTTGCTGAGGACAGGGGAGCGAAGTGAGAAGTGCATGGTAGTCGGGTTAGGTCTCTTTGAACTGACTACTGCCGCGTGGTTTACGCGCTGTTTGCACGAGACGGCACCGAGAGAAAACCAACAACGGCGGGAAGGCACGATGAGCAGCAAAAGAAACGCTACAATCACCTTCTAATAATTAAATAAAAGAAAAGAAGAGCTTTTGATACAAGAGTATTATAATGCAACGGAATTATGACCTTAACTCATTTGACACGTTCGGCATCACCCTTTTAGCCCCAAGGTCCCATTTATGAAATTTTGGAGGTGTTGCATAACGACTATGTACCAGTTGCAGGAGATGGCTTGACCATGATAATTCAAGGGTAGTGCCAGATTAGCTTGGCGCCAAGCTAATCTGGCACTACCCTTGAATTATCATGGTCAAGCCATCTCCTGCTGTAGGGACTCGGGGCTAAATGAGTTAAGCCGCGTAAACCGTATGCAGCACGCGTGGAATATTTCAACTCGTTCAAGGCGCACCGCATCCATGGCTGCGCAGCTAGTGATGCGGCGTGCCTTGAATCAGGTAACACTTTAAACCTTAAGGTCAACTATTTCCAAAGTTAGGAGCTTAAATTACGTTTCGGAAGACATAACGACCATGACAGCTCAAGGAAGGTGTCGGAACGGCCGGCTTCACGTCTCGGGACGCCGGCAAACAGCTTTGAACTCGCATGTGCATTTTTTTGTATTCTCTGATGAATGTAGTGTATCTAGATTTCGTAACTCGAAACTTGTTGCGTTTTTCTGCAGATGAGTATGTGTGTGTGTGACTCGGCTAGACAGACGTCAAATGTCTCAGACGGCCACACTTTGTCACGATATCTGATATGCAAAAAAGAAGCGAAAAAAACGAACACCACCCCCCCCCCCCCAAAAAACAAAAAAAACAAACAAACAAAAAAAAAAAAAACCCGACTCTAGAAGTTTCAGTATGAAGTTCTATGTGGACACACTCTCTCATAATTCTTCCTTCGAATTACGGTTGTGAAGATTTTTTTCGTTTTTTTTTAAAAAAAAAATCCTGACAAAAACCACTACCGTCTGCAAAAGACATAGATTCTCGTGAGCCCCTGCAGTCGCAGGGGCTCATGAGAATCTATGTCTCTTGCTTGCGGGTAACGGGCGCCATTTGCAGCGTCAGTTTGAGTCAGTGAATCATCAAGGGGTGTTCGTGAACTTGCGTTTGAAAATCTTGACAGACTCTTCACTTCTGCTCATATTTTCCACGTCTAATTGCCGAAAGGAAGGTATCAATTGGCAGGAACTTGGCGGTCTCATGCTCCAAAACAAGACGGACTGCGGCAGACAGCCGTTTGTGCGATACGTACAGCCCCATACATTTGTGCTTTATTGTCTGTTTGACCCAGACTGCAAGTCACCTTTGGTGTGTTTAGGGCTTAACCCCCTCATTGCCAGTAGTCGCAAATCGTGTTTCTGAAATTAGTGTTAATTGAAGGTCAAAGAGCCCCAGCTGTCCAAGGAAGGAGGTCAAAAGAACGCACGAATTTTACACAATCGCCGAATCAATATGACAGGCAAACATTTGACGATGGAGTAGGAAAGAAGAATGCATGAACTTGATTTGACGCAGTCTTAAAATTTAAAAGGGTGGACAAACGTGCAATGTAGAAGCCGGTCAACAGAATGCACGAATTTGACACAATTGTTGAAATACAAGGACGAATTTGATACAGTCATTGAATTAAAAGGGCACAGATAGCTGATTTAACCCATTTAACCCCGAGTCCCTACAGCAGGACTGAGATGGACTGACCATGATAATTCAAGGGTAGCGCCAGATTAGCTTGGCGCCATCAGGCGCCAAGCTAATCTGGCACTACCCTTGAAAGATCTCCTGCAACTGGTACATAGTCATTAGGCAACACCTCCAAAATTTGAGAAATGGGACCTTGGGGTAAAAGGGGTTAAGAGGTAGACAAACACGCGATACTGATATGGCATTTTTGTGCGACCTTTGAATTCAGTGACTGTGTCAGTATCGTGCATTCTTTTGACCTACTTCTCAGTCGTCTGTAGCAGGTTCAAACTTTATGCCAACAATGAGAACAAGGAGAACCAACATTACAGTCTCAGCGACTGCTAGCTACTGTCTCATCGGGTTGATGTTCACTTGCGATCCTTGGGACCCAGAATGGATATTAGACAGAACTCTTTGTCAAGATGATTTGAATGGAGCTCCCAAAACCGCGAATTGTCCCCCCCCCCTCCCCCCTTGGCGGTGACCGTTACACCGCACGTGCTACGGGTCGATAGTCAGTGACCCCCCGCGTGTTGGGAAACAAACTCCAGTGCCACGGGCTTGTTTGACTTAGCGCCGGAGACATTAGGAGCAGGACCGAAAGGGGGGAACGTTATTGAATGGACTGTCGTGTGTGTTGGATGTCCTGCAGTAAGCGTAAGATACTGACTGGCCGCAGCTGCATGAGTGAGCTTAGTCCTGCGCAAGCCACTAAGCAAGGTGCTCCGCTATAACGGAGCACCTTGCTTAGTGGCTTGCGCAGGTTTTACGCTCACTGAAGTAACTGACCCCCAGGATGTGAGATTACGTTTAAGATTTTGTGGTCTGCCTTTACGGTCGTCGAGCTATGGTATCAAGGAACATCTTGGAGATCCCAAGATTTTTGAGCGCCAAATTCTAGAACCTTAGAAGGGCGTGTATGCCTTGAGCTGACAACTGACTTCGAGAAAGGGGTGGGGAGAGGGGGGGAGGGGGGAGGAAGGCAGCTCTAGAAACAGGACATCTCTTGGCTTGACTTCGCGAACGAAGATTCTATAGGGCTTGCCCACGTCGTCTGCAGGCATTTTCGTGGCTGCGGAGGCCAATCCGGGACAGGCAGGTTCGACCGCAGTGGCTGCAGGGGAAGGTCTGGTCAGGGTTCTGAGTTACGGCAACTCGGTTTTTTCTCCTGAGCCGTTTGTCCTTAAGGTTAGCTCTGCGAGAGTCCTCAAAGGAGACGGCTGCCTTGTAGATGGTGGAGCGCCAGGTGTCACGGTCCGCAGCAAGCGAAGACCACTGGCGGTGGTCGATTTGGCAAGCACTAAGTGACTTCTTGAGACCGTCTTTGTATCTCTTCTTTGGTGCCCCTCTGTCACGGTGTCCAGTAGCAAGCTCGCCGAACAGAGTGATCTTGGGTAGGCGATGATCCTCCATCCTGGAGACGTGCCCCGCCCAGCGAAGCTGTGTCCGCAGCAACAAAGCCTCGATGCTCATAGTTTCTGCCTGTTCAAGGACCTCGACGTTGGTGACATAGTCACTCCAGTGAATGCCCAGGATGGTACGCAGGCAGCGCTGGTGAAAGCGTTCGAGGAGTCGTAGTTGGTTGCGGTAGAGGGCCCAGGACTCGGAACCGTACAGCAGGGTGGTGAGGACGACAGCTCTGTACACACTGATCTTGGTGCCCGTTTTCAGCTGTTGATTGTAGAAACAGGACAACCACTTCAATAAATGAAATTATTGAAGTGACTGTTCTCTTTCTTATTTATTTATTTATTATTAATTTTATGTCGCAGTGGATAAGTAAACGCATGGACGGTTTCTGGGTCTAACTGGTTGTTGCGAAACAGATTTGATTGCCGTGGGCTTCTTTGGTTTAGAAGCAGAATTGGGACTCGAAACAAGCGCAAAGGAGAGAAATGGCCCGCGGACTCTTACTAAACTGGTTGTATCGTGTGCAGAGGGGATGAGGCATGCTACGGACGTTACGGATTGTGGCTGTATCTGCTTGTTGAGAAGCTCATCCTTGTGCCGGGAGTTTCAAGTGTTTGCTTAACCCGTTCAGCGCCGAGAACATCTGAACACCACCCAGCTGCAAGAGGTATAGATCCTCATGAGCCCCTGCAGTTGCGTGGCTCATGAGGGTCTATGCGGCCTCTTGCTGACATCACTTGAATCCATGTTCCTGAGACAGCGAGTGTGTTTTGGTTTTGAATTAACGAAGATTGCAGAAACACGGTCTGCGTCAGCCGGCACTGAACCAGTTAACCATTTTCATCCTGATGCACTATTGCTTGAAACTAATTTGACCGTGATAGTTCAAGGGTGGTGCCAGAATAGCTTGGCGCCTGAGGCGCCAAGCTATTCTGGCACCACCCTTGAAGGAAAATGATTGATCTATCTTCTAAACTGTAGTGCAGCCTTCATAGGACGAAAAAAAAAAATTAAAGAAGTCAGCTTCAGGATTCAATGGGTTGAAATAGCTGTGGACATTATAACCAAAATTAAGGCTGTACTCTCTGTCTGTCTGTCTCTCTTCACCCCCCCCCCCCCCTGTTCCACTCACCCCCTCTATGTCTTTCCTCGCAGCCAATATTGGAACCGTGAGTGACACGGGGTGAGGACCTGACCCTTCTGGAACCAATATCCTGGCACCACGCACCCTCGCACATCTCTTCTCGTGGAGCCCACACTCTTCAAGCTGTCTTTGGCCCTGGCTTTGAGAACTCGTGTCAACTGCAAGAGACATAAATGCCCATGAGCCCCTGCATCTGCTGAGTCTCATGAGCATCTATGCCTCTCGTTAAAAAATAAACCAGGCCCCCGTTTTCACAGGAAACCAATATTCTGGCACCGTGCACTGTCATGTCTCTCTGCTCTTAAAGCCCAAACTCTTCAAGCTGTCTTAAACTGGGGAGTAACCCTTTCACTGCCGAGGAAAACAGAACGCCACCCAACTGCAAGAGTTATAGATCATCATGAGCCCCCACAATTGCGGGGCTCATGAGGATCTATGCCTCTTTCTGACACCAGTTTGTATTCATCTTTTTGGACGGCTGTGGTCTTTGGTGTTTGAACGAAATTTCAGAAACAAAACAAGCGTCTATTGGCAGTGAAGGGGTTAAGGAGAATATCGCCATCTCAGTGCCATCTGCAGGAAGTATAGATCCTCATGAGTTTCTCAGAAATAAAACTTTGTGCGTGTACTTCTTCTTCTTCTTCTTCTTCTCGAAAGCTGTCACACTTGGAGTTTGGCTCTCAAATTTCCATTCTCATGAAGAGGCTTGAAATCACCTTTGGCCTGCGTGAAACGGTTCTCTCTTGGTTTTAAGCTTACGTTTCCGATCGGTGCCAGTTTGTAGGGGTAAAAGACAGTGTCTCTAGACCTTCCATTCTGGAGTTTGGAGTGCAGCCTCAGGGCTCTGTCTTAGGCCCTGTATTGTTTACGTTGTATTCACAACCGCTCAGATGCCATTTCCAGCCCTCAGTGTTCTTATCATAAGTATGCCGATGACACTGAAATCTTTCAGAGTAGTCCACCTGGGGATTTTCAGTCTGTTGAAACTGGCATCAAGTCTTGTGTTGACGATGTCACGACATGGATGGACAGTAACAAACTTATGTTAAACCCAGAAAAAAAAACAGAGTTAATGCCCGTTGGCCTAGCATCCCGGCTTCAACAAATCCATACTTAGTCTTTACGCTTTGATGGCACTGATATTCCATTTCAGTCTTCGGTCAAATATCTTGGTGTCAAGCTCGATAAGACTTTGAGTATGCAGGATCACGTCGGCGAAATCTGTCGTGGTGCTTCATACTCTGAGACGCATCGCCTCTGTCCGACACAATCTTTCTGAATCTGCCACTGCAAAGTTAGTGAATGCTTTAGTCACGAGCCGTCTTGACTACTGCAATTCTCTGCTTTTTGGTCTTCCATCTGAGCAGATTAACCGCCTTCAGCGAGTTCAAAATAATGCCGCAAGGCTTGTGAAGCGCAGGCGAAAATGTATGCCCTTCACTGGCTTCCAATCCAGTCCCGCATAAAGTTTAAGATAGCGACCTTAGCGTACCGTCACTTTGATGGCAGTCTTCCGTCATACCTTTCCTCCAGTCTGATCACTTACCAGCCCTCTCGCTCACTGCGTTCATCGGGAGAGAAATTTCGCAAAGTTCCATCTCAAATCTGCCGGTGAACGCTCTTTCAGATGCACTGCTTCTTTAATTTGGAATTCCTTACCGAATGAGCTGCGAAATGTCTCCACCCTTACGCAGTTCAAAGCAAAGTTAAAAACTTACTTTTTCTCTCAGACTTTCGTGTAATTTCTCCGGTATTTCTGTACACCCCCCCCCCCCTGCAGACTCTGTGTGTGTGTGTGTGTGTGTGTGTGTGTGTGTGTGTGTGTGTGTGTGTGTGTGTGTGTGTGTGTGTGTGTGTGTGTGTGTGTGTGTGTGTGTGTGTGTGTGTGTGTGGTTTTCGCATGCGCATTGAGTTATATTATAAATATGAGAAATGCGCCCCATAAATACCATGTATTATTATTTTATTATTATTAAATCCGTGGTCTTCTGAAGCGCCTCCACAGGCCCGTACAGTTTCTCTTGTAGAGTGGCGGGCTTCGACCATACCTCCTCCTTCAGCAGTTGGTTGCTCCCACTTGTGCTGAATGGAACCATTTTCTTGCACATCTCTGCTCATCAAACGAAGGAAATCTGAGGGGTTTACGCGTGAGACCGAACCGTCCCATAATCTGGCTTTGAGGACTAGGGTGCACTTTGCGGCGATCGTAAGCGCACTAATACTACATCCAACAGTCCTCATCAGCCACCACAAAATAAACCTCACGACACCTCATGCAGATTTGTGTGTGTGGAAAAGTCAGTTCAGAGCTTTATTTGCCTCTTGCAGATTAGCATCTGACACATCTAGATGCTGACGCCATGATACGTGCAGTGATGTACATCATGAAGCAAGCACGAAAGCTTTCCACAAGTGTAAGAGATAGACAGAAATTTAAAGACAGAGGCCTTCGTCCATATCTAGTGTATGCAGCCAAGCAGTACTCATTTATTATTATTTATTTATTTATGTGTGTGCTGGTCTTTGATTTTGGACCTTTCGGCCGAAGGCCGTAAGGTCCAAAATCGCAGATCAGCACACATAACTGTCTACTGCTCGAAGGTGCCTCGCGTTGCTAGTTCTCAACTAAACGAAAAGTTGGAGCAGAAAAAAAGAAGAAAACGAGCAAGAGGTGGCCCTCAACAAAGCCCAACGTGTGTGTGTTTGTACGAGTCAATCAGGCAGAAATATGCATGAAATATGGCATTCACCGCACTGGCCTTTCTTCACGGGGAGCGTAGAGCGGCGTCTGTTGAATTGTTGAATGGGATATTGAGAGACTCGGTCTGAGGTGTTGGGAGGAGTGTGTGTGTGTGTGTGTGTGTGTGTGTGTGTGTGTGTGTGTGTGTGTGTGTGTGTGTGTGTGTGTGTGTGTGATGTGTGTGTGTGTGTGTGTGTGTGTGTGATGTGTGTGTGTGTGTGTGTGATGTGTGTGTGTGTGTGTGTGTGTGTGTGTGTGTGTGTGTGTGTGTGTGTGTGTACCGTCTTGACTAGCGGTGGGGTGGGGGTGTATAGGAGTGTGTAGCGGGTGTGAAAAAATAGGGGTAGGGGGTGGGTGGGTGGGTGGGTGGGTGGGGTACGGGTGTAAGTGTGTGTGGGGAAGAGGGGGGGTGGGGGTGGGGTGGGGGTGGGGTGAGGAGTGTCCTCGGGGTTGTTGAGGACATGGTTTAGGAGTTTTATGCGACCCGTACAACTACCTAGCTGCACAGAGAATTTAACCCCTTCACTGCCGAGAAATACTGAATACTAAGCTCATGTGCATGATCGAAATAAATAGATAAGTAAATAGAAGGCAGCAAATTTTGACAAATCTATCGAAGTAATCAATCAATCAATCAATCAATCAATCAATCAATCAATCAATCAATCAATCAACCAATCAATCAATCAATCAATCAATCAATCAATCAATCAATCAATACAATTATAAAAAATAAATAACATACGTGTAGAAGGCAAAAAATGTAGGCAAATCTACTGACGTATTGTTTCATTTCTCTCCGTTTTTTTTAAATAAATAAATATATAAATTAAAAAAAAATTCATGCAGCGCCTACGTCACCATCTACAGGAGACATCCGTCCTCGCGTTTAAACTGTTATGCGTTTGCATAGCACATTTTTAATGTAACTTTTTGTTTTGCAGTTAAACTTTTTTGTTGGGAAATTTAACTGGTAAGAAAGTTCAGTGTAGTCAAAGACGGTATCTCAATTTCAGCTCGGGCAATCTCATAAGCGCTTCACCCGTCCCTCAGAAGTTGCTTTTGCACACTGGTTGCCTCTCTCGATTTGCTGCCGCTGTCACGTACGCCAGAATTGACCCGGGGTCACACTGGCGTACACATGATCTGGCGTGTGATCTACAGTCAATTTTGGCGTGTTAACACCTGCGCGACAGAGCGTAGCCCACCCAAACAAACCAAACTTATTGACTCGTTCACTGTCTCGGTCGCCTGCAGATTGCGTCAGTTTCTGAAATCTTCGTTAATTCTGCACCATAGACGTGGACATAAAGCGGCGTTAGCAAGAGGCATAGATCCTCATGAGCCCCCGCAATTGCGGGGGCTCATGAAGATCTATGCCTCTTGCAGCTGGGTCGGTTTCAACTTTCCCTCTCGGCGGTGAAGGGGTTGAATATTCAACAACATTTTCACAAGCGAAGCAGTCCCACAGGGAAAGCTACACCGAGTGTGCTCAGAAAAATCTTCAAAGCCGTTTTGAAGAAGAAGATCCAAGGAGTATATTCTCTGTGGTCGGCGCGCTCGGAATTTGCTATAGTGTTAATCCCCCAGAGCTTTTGTGGGCCGGCAAGAAAGAGAGCGAGAGGGCTGCCCAGGTGTGCACGGCCGAGCTCTGAAAGCGTCCACCTTTAAAGGTGTTGCTCTAATTATTTTCTGATTTTGTCGCGTTTGAACGTTAAAAAACCCCAGAGCTGCTCCAGTTCTTTGTTGTATTTACATTCGAAAGATTTTTTTTTAAAGCTTTGGGGATTATACACTTGCTTACATCATGTTTTCCTGCAGTTAATTCTGGTTTAACACGCTCGGAGTTTGGACTTAAAAAATCAGGATATACCCCTTTAAGGAAAAAATACCTCCTCTCGACTAAGCTTGAAAACTGGGTGGCAGGCTTTAAAGGGTCGGGTCAGAGGGTTGTCACCTCACGAAACACGTTGAATGGCCGTGAAAGGATCGGGCGGCTTGAATGGGTTATCGCCCCATGATGAAGTCATACAAACACGGATTTGGGCGGAAAATAGACAGCAGCTCCTCGGCCAACCCTATACATCTGCCACAGGCTTAGATTCTCACGCAGCAGGGACTCACGACAATCTGTGCCTATCGCCGGACGACATCGGTAGTCGACTTCAAGGGGTGCCTCAAGCTGCGTGTGTTCGTTGGGTTTGGGCCGAAACATTATGCCGGAGAATAGACAGCAGTTCTTGAACCACACTGATGTTCTGATCCACTTGCAAGAGACACAGATTCTCATGAGGCCCTGCGTCCGCAGGAGCCCATGAGAATCTAAGCCTCTTGCGGATTTAAATCTGTTGTTGCCTCAGATGTAGGGAGTGGTTAGGGGTATGAGCGGAAAATACACAGAAGAAGCGAAAAATAGAAGGCAAGAAGGAAACATTGTTAGTTCCATACCGATCCGGTCCTCAAATGATAATAGAAGCTTTAGACTCCTCCCCCCTCCCTCCCTCTCCCCCCTCCACCCTGCAAACCCCGTATTCTACTCCGCAGTACTCCCTCGACATCCTCCCACCCAGAAGTGGTTGTTTGTCTGCGCCATTTCTTGTCAAAGAATTCCACGAATCACGTCAGTTAGAAATATTTCGTCAACAGTCATTGTGGACAAAACTCCAGTTGAGTCTCCTTGGTCTTAAAATCGTAGATTTGGACCATAGTGCTAGCAATAAATGTAGAGGTACATTTAGATCTATGGCCTCTGCAGAAAAAAATGTTCGCTCTCAGACCCCATCATCAAAGCTCCGACTCGAGTGGGGACAGCATTGAAAAAGATCCTCGTGTATTTTGACTGAAGTTTGTGAATACACCATGCAGCTAGCTTCTCGCTACAGTAGCGCACGTTAAATAGAACTATAGGCATATCTGATTATCTGAGAAATAACTACAGCTGCTTTCAAACTTCGCCCAACAAGAGGCATAGATTCTTATGAGCCCCTGCATCCGCAGGGTGCAGGGGCTCATGAGAATCTATACCTCTTGTGGATGGCTTGGATCTGGCTGGGAACACCTGCGTTGGAAAGTTTTCTCTTGAAAGGACTGAAGGTGTCAAAGTCTGTCCTTGCGGATACACCCTCGCGATTCCCTCTGCCCTGGTCGTTGGCAAGAGTCACTTCTTGGAAGGTGAGGCACACTGGTTGTTTCCCTGGAAGTGCAGACAACCAGTGTGAATGTGGCGATGTCACTGGTCCCCCAGCTGTATTCCAGTCGTGCCGCGTACGGATACACGGTATAAATCCGCGTATCTGGATGTGGTATGTCTCGAATGTGTTAACACAGTCAAGCCTGACAAACGTACGACAAGATAATAGGTCGGACATGATGGTTCTAGGGTGGTGCCAGAAGGGCACGGCGCCTCTACGTCTATCTAGATTCGGCTGCAGTGTGTACCGACTAAAGAGAGTCACCCTCCACACGGGTATTCTTAGAGGCGCCAGGCATCAATGGCAACACCCTTGAACAATTATTGTCGATCCATATTCTGTTGTAGTTTGTCAGGTGTGTATTGGTTAACCCCCTTGCTCACAGTTCCGGTGGTTGCATGCGCGAGGTGGTTAACTCTTTAAGCCCCGAAATAACCAACGAAAATTTTGTCGGTGAGACAGGACAACATTTTCTTAATTTTTAATCTTGAGGACGAAACTACTATCCAGTTTTGGAGATATCCTCTGCGGTCTACGTTAGCAGTTCTGAAGACAGATCGACCATGATAGCTTGGCGCCTACAGGCGCCAGTCTATTCCGACACCACCCTTGAACTATCATGATCGATCATAATCCTGTCTCCGCCGTGAGCGGCCTTAGTCGCCTGCTCGGCGTTAAGCCCAAATAACTGACTAACTAACCTAATCCTGTCATGGCATCACTGAGTTCAGGACTTTGTGAATTAATGACGAGGTTGTACACACTGGTTGTCACCCTCGATTCGCTGCCGCTGACAACCAGTGTGACCCACGCCCACACGTGCGCTTGTTGATGGACCGGGCGAGCGGGGAAATGGAGTGAGACTCAGTGTGCCGGACGGCAAAGAAGCTTGAAATAACTCCGCCGCCGCAGTCGCCGGTGTATACAAAAGAGACGTCATTGTTTGCCCAGCATAAAGTAAAGCCGCTGGGTACCTTAGGGAGTGAGACTCAAGAGATTGTCGCCACTTATGTTGGGTAAACTCCCCTGACGCTCGCACTTTGTTGCCTCCGCTGCTTTGAAGATGTTGTCAAAGGGTGATCACCCACGTGTGCGGTAAGGGAGAGCATCCGTATGGAGTCCGTCACGCATTCCATGTCATGCACCTTAGCAGATCGGGAGGTTTTAGTGCAAATGTATTCCGCTGGTTCGACTCATTCGAGACGTTCAGCATAAAGCCGAGTATCCGAATGCAGCACGTCTTGTATGTGTTAATGGAATTAATAAAGACACGCACCTGTTAGACAGCGGCTTGCGGTCGAAAACCTTTGTTGTTGTCTTCACTCCGGTCGTCACTGGCAAAAGTCAGTTAGTGATCACAATATCGAATAATAAAAATATTATGAAAAATAAATAAATGCATAATAACATGGATTATTTATAATAAATAAATAAATAAATCTTCCTAAGCCCTATTTATTTATTTATTTGTTATTTAATTTTATATTATTATTCTACTTTCTGTTTTTCAGCCTTCTTTTCCTTATTTTGCAATCCTCCCTCTTACTCTCCCTGCACTGACTGACATACTTTCCTTCTTAGACGGAGAGAGTAGCTGTGCCTTATGAAGGCAGACGACATTAAGTCCTCTTTAATGAAAAGCGATATTTCCATTGCAATGCAATGAAAATCTCGCTTTTCACAAAAATAGATAAACTGCCTTTTGCCTTCACAGGGCAGATTTGTGGCGGTTTGAGGCTTGAACTGATACCGGCTAACGGGCCTGCGTGACTATAAACCCAAACACCCAAAATATGTTTGCCTTCTCGGGCACGGAGGACAAACATGTTGGTGATGGGGCAAATAGTCATGATTCTACCCTTGTACAACGAAGTGCTCGCGCTTCACAAAATGGGAGTTGCTGTCTTTTTACTGCATGCACACGCCAGAATTAACCCATTTAGTCCCATGGCCACATGTCCCAAACTCATTTTGGAGGTGTTAACTAACTCCTACATACCAGTTGTAGGAGATAGACTGACCATGATAATTCAAGGGTAGTGCCAGATTGGCTTGGCGCCTTTTGGCGCCAAGCCAATCTGACACTACCCTTGAATTATCATGGTCAATCTCAGTATCTCCTGCTGTACGGCGTTGGGGCTAAATGGGTTAACTAGCTTAGGTATACCAGTTAGGTATAACCAGTTATAACCAGTCCTCAACTGATTGTCGTTCAAAAATAGGTCACCGTTGAAAAATAAAAACACTATCTCATTTCACAGAGTATTTCGGTTTTAACTCCTTGGCTGCTACTGACGATGCATTTCTAGCGGTATCGTCAGTAGCAGTCAAAAGGTTAACTGGGTCGTCCTGGGTAAATTGAAAATGACTTCTCATTTGGCTCAGTTTCTAAACTGTCATGATTACGACACGGAACCAATATCCTACTTTGTGACTGTTCCCTGCTGATTGTCAAAGACCGATCGCCTATACAAGAAAATCAACGTTTCTTTGAAGCATTTTCCACCAAACGTGTGCTGGTCTCTGATTTTTTTACCTTACGGCTTAAAACCGTAGGGTCCAGAATCACAGACCGGCACACATAAATCATCTCCCGCAGAGCAGCAATTGTCAGCGCGTGAAAGAATTCTCCGTTCTCTTCTCGATTATTCTTTTAATAATAATAATAATAATAATAATAATAATAATAATAATAATAATAATAAGTAATAATAATAATAATAATAATAATAATAATAATAATAATAATAATAATAATAATAATAATAATATTTAAAAAATAATAATAAACTCATGATATCAGCCAAAACATCAAACCTGCCCTATCAAACCAAACCTAGCTCAGGTAGTAAAGCATTCAGCTTTTCCCCTCTCTCCAAAATCTCCCATAACTGGACAAAATACCGCAAGCCGATATTTGTGAAAAGAGAAAATTGTTATTGTATTATGGATAAAAACCATCAATGTATAAAAGTCTAAAAACAAAAATATCACGGATTTGCCCAGTCATACCAAAAGACAGCAAGGACGTTTTGTGAAAAGCGAGATTTTCATTGTAATAATATGAAAATCTCGCTTTTCACAATAATGGACTTACTGTCCTCAGGGCAGAAATGATCAAGGCGTTTCAGACTTTGAAGAGTGACTCGTGCTCTGGTCTGTGATTCTGAACTTTACGGCGTGGAGACCTAAGGCATAGAGTCACAAACCATCACACCAATAATTATAATACAGAACGCCTTGCTCATTTATGCGGTCTGGACTACGATCATCCTGTGGGTTTGAAAATATCGTCGAGTGCGGCTAAACGATATGAGAATAGAGTTTTCTTTGGTGCAATCAGCAAAATATTAAAGAGTCCGCAGAAGTGGCTTAACCCATTCACAGGCGGGGGAACAGATTGCGTCTGAGAAATCCTTGTTAACGCCACGCCAAAGAACTGCAGCCGTTCAAGGAACATGGATGCATAGTGGTTTTTCTGACAACAAGAGGCATAGATCCTCATGTGGGCTGATGAGGATCTATGCCTCTTGCAGTTGGGTCGCGTTTGCTTTTTTCCCCGACAGTGAGCTGGTTAAACCGAATAACTACGCAAAAGCACTCTTTCTGAATCACCAGAGTCTTCCTGTGGTCAAAGACCTTAAGTTGAATAATGATACAAAAGACGTGTCGACTCATTGTGGCCAGAACAAAACGTGTGCTAGTCTGTGGTTTTGGACCTTACGGCCGAAGGCCGTAAGGTCCAAATTCACAGACTAGCAAATGAAATAAAATCTGAGTGTAATGATACCGAGAGAACCGTCGAGTGTGGCTTGGAAATTACAAAAGAAAAGAAAAAGGGAAAACAGAAAGTCTTTGGGCGTAAAAATTCGATAGGCTGATCCAGTTAGGCTCGAAATGAGCTTGGAGTGAACGCTAGTTACGGACGCGCCTGGCTGAATGACAGTCCGGGCCAAACGCGGGCGGTTGTGGTGGTAGTTGTAGTTGGAATAATAATTATTTTTTTAAATATAATATTATTATTATTATTATTAATCATCATCATCAAAACCCACGCAGGATAACGTCACAGTCGGAACGGGGTTTGTGGATTCTAAGGTGACACTTTACCGGACTCATGCAGCTGCGGTACGTCATAACTTGACGTAAACAAGCACTGTTTTATATGCGTGTGACGCCATAATCCATACGACGTCAAATTATAACCTACTGCTGCTTCCGTGTATAGTGCCAAGTAAGAACACCTCTGCCCTGTGAAGGAGAAAGGAGTATGTCTATTTTTGTGATAAGCGAGATTTTGTTACATGACAATGTACATATCGCTTTTCACAAAAATGGGCTTCTTGTATTTTGCCTTCACAAGGCAGTTCTGTAGAAATTGACTGAACGCGGGTAGATTAACACATTCGAGACGTGCCGCATCCGGATACGAAAGCCGCGTATCCGCATGCGACACGTCTCGAATAGAGTTAAGAGCACCTTAATAGAAACCATACGCGTTGTACCCATCCAGCCAAAGTCATTTGAGAACATCGGAGCTACGATGTCGGTTATAGCGCGCTCTTGACTCGCGCGCACGCGCACACAAAAGCGCGTGATGGACAAGAAAGGAAGAAGGGAAAATGAGCACATTGCACGTGCGTTCCGCGTGAATGCATCCCTCTTCCGCTGACCAAACATTTAGTTGCTGGGAGTTGCGAATAGAGCAATTTCCGAGGAGAAAAAAAAGAGTGGGGGGAAGGGGGGGGGGGTGTCAGTAAAAGTGGAAAGGGAGTCGGGAGGGGGGGGGGGGAGGGGGCTGGCGATGCAGTAAGCAAAAGGTCCTCGGGCCGACGTCGGCCGCAGTGGGCCCGCGCACATCGTGCGCGGGCCCACTGCGGCCGACGTCGGTCCGAGGACCTTTGTTTACTGTGATGAGTGGTAGGTTGCTTTGTTCAAAAGAACTCATCATGAGGTGTTCTTTTAAGAAATTCCCCCACCACCAGGCTGCTTTCTACGTCTAACAAAGCAATAATGCAGATAAAGAAATATACGTATGATCAGTATTGAGATAGTTTTCTCGTAGTGATGGCTTCCCGACCGGATATTGCGTTTCTAACTTCCGGCGAATCGTCACGGACTGTCGGTCATTAATTTTTATTGTACATGTATATGCATCTAATGATCAGAAAGAGAGCGAGGCCCCGTAGGTAAAAAAAGGGGGAGTGGGGGTGGGAGAGAGAGAGAGAGAGAGAGAGAGAGAGAGAGAGAGAGAGAGAGAGAGAGAGAGAGAGAGAGAGAGAGAAAGAGAGAGAGAGAGAGAGGGGTGGGGGGGGGGCGAATCAGTTTTCTAATGTTTCAAATGTTATTTCATGTATTTGAGTACTTTACTTGATTCGGGTTTTTTTTTTTAATCAATTTTTGTTACTGGTCCATAAAAGAACATTAAAAACAAAACCATTGTAAAAGTTTTTAAAGAAACTATAAGACTTTAAGATTTGTCATGTGACCTGTTCAGTTGTATTCAAAATCAGTTCAAATTCACATTATCGGAACTAACGTTTCACCCCACCACTACCCCTTGTTTCCCTCGTCTTCTGCACCCACCCACATCCCACGCCCTACTACTTAGACCCCACCACCCACACTGGTTGCTTCCCTCGATTCGCTACCGAGGGAGAAAACCAGTATGCACCACCCCTTGTCGTTCACTCGCCCCCCCCCCCCCCGCCCCCCCCCCCCCCCCCCCCCCCCGGGGAAGGAGATGTCCCCACAAACCCCTGGCATAGGGTCCCGTTTAACTGCCCATTGTTTTACTGCTTCCCCTTGTCACCGACACCCGCGTACTTCGCCTGCTAACGACCATACCTCAGCCAGCAGGCGCATGAGGGCGCCACACGCGTCACCCCTTTCGTGCCCAGAGCCAATCTTTCGCAAAGGACACGAGTCTAGGTTGCGAGCCAAATTAGTTAGACTCGTTGGTTAGTCTGAAGTTTAACGTCCGCGGCACCCGTGTGATAATGGTGGACCCTAACAGGCGCGTTATGGGGGACAGGAACAGCCATTACCTAAGGGGTACGACATGAACACTGATCAATTCAGGCGCACAGCAACTGTGCCACTGGACCTATCAACAGTCATGCTATACAGTGCGAGCCCGTCTTCTCGCCTTGGGCCCTTAAGCTCGTACAAAGGTTACGTTTAACCCATTTAACCTCGCTACACTACAAGCAGGAGACGAATCGACGGCCATGATAATTCAACGGCAGTGCCAGATTCGCTTGGCGCCTATAGGCGCCAAGCGAATCTGGCACTATCCTTGAATTATCATGGTCGATTCATCTCCTGCAACTGGTAGGCCTACATAGATGTTAGGTGACACCTGCAAAATTTGGGAAATACGGCCTTGGGGTTAAACTGTGATGGGTTGCATACCGCCTTCGATGATATAAGCGGTGGGGCGGGTGGGGAGTGGGGTGGGTTAAAAGGGATGGGATGAGATGAGAGGAGTAGGGTGGTGGAGAGAAAGAGGTGGGGAGGGGGGGGGGGGAGGGGGAAAATGCAAATCACGCGCCCTCTTGCGTGAAGACAATGGTCGATTGATGATGATGCGCGCCGCGTTGACAGGCAACTTCTTGCAGGTGCACGTGCTTCAGTGGAGCGAAAATTTGTCACAGTGACCCCCCCCCCCCCACACTCCCCCCCCCCCCAACCTCCCCCCCCCCCAATACTCCACCCCCCGCCCAGCCTTCTGCCCCTCACCGTTCCGCCGCTTCCAGAGCCAAGTTAATCGCAGCAGAGACACGTAAAAAATGCCATAAAAAAATGTCTTTAAAGTGTTTTTTGTTTAAATTTAAAGTAAGCTAGTTAGTTAGTTAGTTGGGTTTTAACGCCGATCAGGCTACAAAACCTTCTCACGGTGGCGATGAAAAAAAGACAAAAATATAATAATAATTATTTGACTGGAAGTGTAACCAGTGCGCGACGTTACACCCGTGCCAGACATAAAGTCGCGCACCCGCGTCCCGCATCAATAGCTGCGGAAGTGTCGTATAGCGCTGCCGGAGGCAACGCTATACGACACTTTCGCAGCTATTGATGCGGTGCTTTGAATGAGACAACTTCTAGTCGTGACCGAGTGGGTTGTTTAGGTCGATCCATCTCCCTTGACTGGTGCTGGAGGGGAAGGTTTGCCCCCCCCCCCCCCACCCCCTTCTCCGCCCTTCATTCGCCCTCCGACAATAAAGCCCTGTTTCCGAACCCCAGCCGTCGGTCTTTCCAGGCGCCGGTCATGGGAGGGAATTATCATGCAAATCAGCTCGCGCACATTTGCATGCTTTCCCACACGTGTTCGTGAGATTTTTCTGTTGTCGTTTAACGGTGTGCAAGCAGCACATGGAATTCTCACGGCATGGAGAAACACTCCTACCCCCCCCCCCCCCCACCCCCTCCCCCACCTCCCACCCCAAGCCCTACCACCCTACCTCCAATTACCAGCAACCACAACAAGCAGGCCTACTATCCCCACCCAAAGCCAATGCCACATCACGCCACCCATGTACGATTTGGATTTATAGAGTCGATTTTTTTTTCTTGGTACACTATGTGGTGTTCATCTTCTCTCTCGGCTGCCCTAGGATGGGATGCTGTAACTTTCTAAGGCTAGATCATATACTGACGAGCAAAAGAAATGCTACCTTTTTAAACCACCGGAATCATTATTTAGTGTTTCCGATTATTTAAAAAATGTCGCATTTCTTTTGCTCGTCAATATATTTCAATCAGCTGTGCTCTGTCGTACAGACCTGTAAAATCAACACTCTATTATTATTATTATTATTATTATTATTATTATTATTATTATTATTATTATTATTATTATTATTATTATGTAGACGTATATTCACTCTTATATTGTTTTTGCATTTACAGAAAAAATAAGCACATATGTTCGGCGATTCGTCGCCCGTACTTGATACAGCAGTTTATTTATATTTTATTTTATTTAACCCCTTCCCTGCCACTGAACGTACATGTTTGTTTCTGAAATCTTTGTTCATTCAACGACCAAACGCAACAATGGTCCAAGAAACATGGATACAAACTGGTCTCAGCGAGAGGCATAGATCCTCATGAGCCCCCGCAATCGCGGGGGCTCATGAGGATCTATACCTCTTGCAGTTGGATCGTGGTCACTTTTTTCTCGGCAGTGAATGGGTTAAGAACGAAAGATGTTAACCATTGGCTGTCTCTAGCATTTTTTGGTCGAGGTGATTCCTATAGGAAGTCCATTTTGTGAACAGCGAGATTTTCATTGTAATACAGACTTATGCAAGTTCTTCCTTTTCCACCCTGTCAGCAAAAGACATTTACTAAGGGAAAGAACTCTAGTTTGTCAATGTTAATTGAAAGGGGTTACCCTCCTTCCTTCCCTCTACATCCGGTTGCCTATTTTGCGGGGTCATCTGCGCACGTCGCAGGCGAAGGGCGCACCACGCTAGTTCAAGATTCAGTAGGGCCTGATTAGCTTGACGTCTTTACAGGCGCGAAGCTATCCTGGCACTGCCCTCTATCGTTGTCGACCCATCTCCCACATTTGCTGCGACAAACTCAAAGAATTACAAGAGTTACTGTCCGTAGTCCCTCCTTTCGTTTGATCGACCAAATGGGAGTCAACCATCTCATCCGGGGCATCGATCACGTGGTATCAGTCACGCGCTGAGCACGGGCAAGTGAGCGAGCTAACGAGTTAAGCCAAGTAAAACAAATTCTTCATTAAGGTCTCGCCGCCAAATCTCTCGCTGACATTGACCGACACGTGCACCTCAGTCACGAGAGTTTCACGCGCGTGACATTAAGGAAGGCAGTAAAACCCTCCTCCTCAACCCCCCCCCCCTCCACACACACACACATACAATATGTCATGTATCATGGACTAACATTACACTTTTACGGAAAATTTAAGGCATGAAAACTGCACCCCAGGCCACCCTCGTCCCAACCCTACGAATTTCAGGTCTGACCTGCACTTTCCTGAAAATTCCAGTACAAATTAATGCAGGCAAAATCGTATGATCCTATATAAAATATTCGTTCGTTCATTCATTTGTTCTTTCATTTGCTCACTCGTTCGTTCGTTCTTTCATTCGTTTGGTCGGTCGTTTGTTTGAGTGTTCCTAAAACGCACATTTACAGTAATCAGTTTCGCAGCAATTTTGCTCAGCTAACCGGCGCACTGTATCACAAACACTAAAAACACTAAGTGTGTATTGGTCTGTGATTTTGGATCTTAAGGCTCAAACTGTAAGGTCCACAATCACAGGCCAGCGCACAAATATAGATTTATATGGGTCTCACTTTGAGTGTTCGAAAAAAACAAACAAAAAAACTCTGTTCTCTTTGATGTGAAAACAAAAAACACTACAAAACTCTAACCGTCACCCCTGCGACTGAGAAACGCACAGCCAGGATCTGCATCAGCGAGAGGCGAAAATGCTCATGAGCCCGCATAATGCAGGGGTCCCATGAGCATCTCTGCCAGTGGCAGACTGAAAAGACATGGCCGAGAAGTTTTTGTCAAGCTGATGCGAAGACAATAGACAAATCACGCCACAGACGAAACTGTTCAACTGTACGGCACTGATCCGGGAATACAACCCACACGTGCAAACTCCACCCCCTCCCTCCTTCTACCGCAAGAGACATAGATTCTCAAGAGCCCCTGCATCCTGCAGGGACTCATGAGAATCTGTCTCTTGCTGACAGTGATCTGTAGAAATAAATCGCATTTCTACGCGTCAGACGTAGGCACCCGTCAGGGGTATTGTAGGAGACTGATATAACTACAAGCTCAGTACGGAACTGTTAAAATCGTTGAAGCGTGCCCCGCAATGGCGGCCATTGTTTTGACGGCCGCTTTAAACTCTTGCACGTGCGTGCATTTTCGGTTTCACTTTTTGTTGGGGAAGGGGTGGGGTGGGGAGGAGTGTGTTGTCTGTTGGTGATGGGGTGGGTACTATTTCATTGTTCGGTCAGAACAAGATCGTCCGTTGTGATAAGAATTGCAGCTGGTATCAGTACCGCATGAATATCAGCCCTTTAGATACAATCTGTGACCTGCAAACGTGTTTTAAAGCGACGTGCTCCAGGTCGGGCTTTGATGGCTCGAATTTTCCCTTGCAACGAGTCCTCGACAATCCTTCTTTTCACAACCCATGTGTGCCGGTACTAGGAGAAAACGTAGCAGAGGGTTGCTACTACATTGTACTACCTCTGTGCGCATCAGTGGAACTCTCCTACGTACAACGGAGAAGAAAAGCAGAGAAGTCTTTCATGTTAGGACATCATGAGTTAACCCCTACGCTGCCAGTGATCACACTGAGATTTCGCGTCTGAAACCATCACTCACTGACCACCACTCGCGTGAAGACACGATGTAACTGGGGACGGAAATAGGAATGCAGAAATGACAAGACTCACAAGAGACATAAATCCTCATGAGCCCCCGCGACAGCGGGGGCTCATGAGGATTTATGTCTCTTGCAGCTGGGTAGCGTTCGCCTTCCCCCGGCAGTTAACCCTATTCACTAGCATTATTTGCAAGAGACACTAAGTTACTGCGAGCTATTGACCATGGAGCAGGTCAGTTCAAAGAACACCAAATGCTATCTGCATTTAGGAAATGCATTCAAGCGGGGAAGGGGCCTCAGTGCTTCATGCTTCCTTACTGATCAGGGTTCGGGTCGTACTCCGTAGGCAATAGATTTCCCTGTTCCCCCATAACTCGCCCGGCAGGCTCGTCTACTATCATTTCGGTGCCGTGGACGTTAAACCTCGAACTAACCAACCAACCAACCAACCAACCAATTTTGCACCCGCCTGTCCCTCTTTTATTTTATTTTAATTTAAATTTTTTAATTTAATTTAATTTAATTAATTTAATTGGACTGCCTAGAACATTGATCAGTAAGGCACAGTTCTCTCTCTTATGAGTGCTTGTTACGTTTTCTGGATTTACATGTGTTACACCCCAAGCTGTGCCACGCCTCAGCCTGAACACAGAAGGTCTTCCGGTCTCGAATTCATCAAGTGACCAGTGAAAAAACATGGCGTGTCATGATGTGCAGACTTAGGGGCTGATCGCTTACGCCCAAAATGTTTTAAACCATATGTTGCAGATTTAACCACTTTAAAGATCAGCTTGTTTGAAATAAGCAGAAAAGTGCCCATGTAATCATTATGTTTTGTCGTTGTGAAGTCATTTCGGACTTTCAGAATGTGCGGCGCCTTTTGCGGATATTTTATTTTTATTTATTTATTTTTTATTATTTTTTTTAAATTTTATTTATTTATTTTTTTTTATATATACTGCTTACCGCTAAATTTAGACAGCTTTCCGTAACTACGATCCATTAAAACGTCATTTAATTTTCCAGATCTAGATCAAGATCTGTACAAGTCAGTTTGTAAATGGCGCCGTCCCAAATGATCAACCAATCAGCAAGGGGCATGCCTCCATTACGAGACTATGACCGGAAAGGTTTTTGTGTACTGGTTAGGGCGTGCCACAGCTTGGCGTGTAACAATATGCACAGGCAGCCACCTCAGGTTTTTGTGTTTTTTTAAAAAAACATTTTTATCCCCCCCCCCCCCCCACACACACACACACCCACAAAACTCTCAGCTAAACTAATACAATCATCGTCGCTGATGGCCTTACAGGCTCCAAGTGGCGTTAAAAATTAACGAACGACAATAACAATTCGCTTTTGGTTTCGTAAATCTGCATATCGTTTGGTCAGATCTGTGCTTTTACGCACATGCACTTTCGACCATTTGGGAATGGCTCGCAACTCAATCTGGTTTGTGAACCCAGGTCGACTAAACCCTGCTTCCGTGTGTACTTTGCGACCTGACTGAAAGCAGAATAGCCATAAAAAAGATTTCAGACTATTTGTGTGGTCCAGACCCAGAGACCGCCACGCATTTCTGCCCGAGTTCTCTGACGACCAACACTCGGTAACACCACAAAAATCTGGACGATCCTCAGGAGCCATTGTCTGAGCTGGCTCATGACAGAAAGGACACAGGAGTTTCACACGAAAAGCACATTTGCGGCTTGAGATGGTTTGAATAGAAGTTCTTCCGTCTGAAACACTGACGCAGCAAACGCGACTTCAGTGTCTGCCAGAGGACAGATCCTCATGAACTTGCTGCGGGTGCTCATGAGGATCTGTGTCTTTTGCTTTCTTAAAGTGATCTGCTCCCGTTGCTTGAGTGAGCGTAGTCCTGCGCCAGTCACTAAGCAAGGTGCTCCGCTGTAGCGGAGTACCTTGCGTAGTGGCTGGCGCAGGACTAAGCTCACTGATGCAACTGACCCCAAAGCGGGCTTTGATTGCTGAAATTCACTGATGCCAGGGGTTATCAATGTGGTGTTCTCCTTCAATTAAGACTTTTCTACCCAGCTTTTCACACAGTCCATGTAGTAGAGACATTATTATATAGAGGATATTTTATGTAGCGCCAAACTGTAGGTCTTTTTCGTTTAGTCCTGACACATTTCGCTGCCAGACTGATACAGACCTTTAAGTGCTATAGATTCCGTCTGGAACCATCCTCCACGGAAAGCCACATTATCTCCCCCACATGAAGAACATGTAAATGCTCATCAGCTGAATCGTTCAAGGGGAAAACTGAATGCTTGCCATGTGAAGCAAAAGACAGCAAGTCCATTCTTGTGAAAACCGAGTTTTTCATTGTATTACAATGCAAATCTAGCTTTTCACAAAATTGGATTTACTACTTTTTGCCTCTATCAGGCATTATGGCTGTGAACTATGAGCACTGGGAACCTATGTTTCTTGGAAGATGGAGGATGTTCCATGACATTATTCAGGCTATCGGACAAAACTGGTTGTCTCCCTCCATTCGCTGCCACATCAGCGGCAGCAAATCGAGGAAGACAACCAGTTTGGCTATTGGGGAGTCGATTCCGTGTTTGTAGCGGGAACAGCTAGTTTTAGTCACGTGCTCTGATCGCCCCCTATAATCCCTTCCGATCCTGCAACAGCGCGCGCTAGGACACAGCGCGAGACAAAAGCTTACCCGCGTGCTCACGTGCGCTTATGCAAATGAGGGACCAAGGAAGTGACAAAACCGCGATTAGCTTTCTGTGTCTCGCTCTACGGGAGCCGGGAAGTGGTGGATGCGGATGCGGTGGCGGTGGAAGGGGGGGGGGGTGGTGAGAAAGGGGAGTGGTGGGATTGTGTGTGTCGGTGTGTGTGTGTGTGTGTGTGTGTGTGTGTGTGTGTGTGTGTGGAAAAGGGGGGGGGGGGGAGAGCGTGGATGGCAGGATGGAAGAAAACTAGAGATTTGTTAGGTCATGTTACATATTCAAATGAGGTAGGTGAGGCAGTGCAAGGACCGGTGTTTAAAAAAAAAAAAAAAAGTCTTCTTCGGCATTTTGTACAGATGCAGTATGCTGGAATTTGCTTAAAATCTCTTGATAGGTGAGAAGAGACATACTTGGTTGTTTGATTCATACCAGCCTTGGCTTAACCAGCGGACTCTTTTTGTCCTAGTTTGAGTTGCCAAGCGGATGGTGATTTGAGGTGTATACCAGTTTTGGCTGCGCTTGGATGTAGGATTGGTACATAATCATGTTGATAGCCAGGAAATGAGACGGGTGATGTTCTTATTTAGAGGGGATTTTGTGCATGGCAAATGTGCAGCAAGTGGGCGGTAGTGTTGTTTAGGGGATTGAAAAATTTAGGGGATGACTGGGACAGACTAAGGATTTGGCATTTTAACAGATGGGACTGCAGGGGAGGCCCACGGTGTGCTTTGACCGTGTTAGTTGTTATCGACGGCTAACTAAGAAACCCTTTGGCTGCCGGTAGCGAGTTTGGTCGAGGTGTTAGTTATTTGGGTTTAACGCCAAGCAGGCAACTAAAGGCCCCGCCACACATGCCCGATTTTGAGGCCGATTCTCGATCAGTTTCGAATCGGAGTGTGATCGGACCGGACTACAAAAACGTGTGCACTGCCACACATTCCCCGACTTTTTTTTTTAGTCGACCGGTTTGAATCGAAGATCAAGGTCGTACCTGTTCAGCGAAATAACTGCTAGTTTTGACAGTGATGATGATGTGCTTGCATTATCAGCAGTTTTGCATCATATTCGGGAAGACTGAGGCGCGCGAAACATCGTCAACGAAGGTGGTACTGATCTTCCGCCATTTTCAAACTGAAACGACGTGCTTTGCGAGACGCGCTCTGATTGGTTGAAGCTTACAGTCGGGGCCGATTCGGATCGGAAATATAGAGTAGGTTTTTAACACCCGATTCCCAGCCGATTGGGATCGGATCGGATAATTATATGACGTCATCCGATCGCAATCGGATCGGAATCGGTTTCAAAATCGGGGCACAACCGGCATGTGTGGCGGGGCCTTAAGACCATGTCACGGCTGGATGGGTAAAAATCTGGCAAGCCAGACTAAAAGAAAGGTCTTAAGACAAAGTGTAAATATATCTTAAAAGTATTTCATGCTAAAATGTCACACAGGTCTTTAAAGGAAATGTCTACAGACTCTCAAAAAGGTCAAAAAAATAGAATATCATAGTCTATGAATGCTCAAATCTTATTAAAAATATTGCACTCCCTCAGAAAACTGAAGATCTTGTCCGGGGGTACATCCCGGAACAAAACCTTTAGGGAGTCTGCTGTGAAGTGTTTATATCGTGTGTCAATTAGATCGGCACAAGACAGCAACAAGTGATTAACAGAATACTGTTCGTCAGTCTCATGGACGCTCCTTCTGTTTTCATAAATAAGAGTGCGTAACATACGTGTGCCGATGTGGAGCCGAGCAAGGACATTCTCCTCACGGCGGCTGCCGCAGCGGTAAGATAGACTGTCGGACACCTTAGAAGAGCTTCATGCAGCTTATTAGCTTCCTCTTTGTCCGGCCACTCGGACTGCCACTAACGGGCTATGTACGCACTTATCACAGGTTTAAAATCACTATGAACAGTCTGTGCGTCAGGGACAGTATCATTGCAGGCATCGTTGGCAGCAGAATCTGCGATCCTGTTGCCTTCGATGCCCACATGTCCTGGGACCCAAATAAAAATGATGTCATAGTATTCCTTCATCAAGTCTGCGTAGAGCTCTCTAATTTGCACCAGCAGTGGTCGAGGTGATTCCTGCCGGAACTACCAACAGCCAAAGGGTTAAGACATTCGAGACTTGCCGCGTATTAGTATGCGGCACGTATAGAATGAGATAATTGACATTCGGGAAGCTGCTATGTGATTTTGAACTGTACTGTTTGTTTGTCTGTTTGTTTGTCTGTTTGTTTGTTACGTCTCAGATGGCTTCTCTGTCAGGTTGTGTGTGTGTGTGTGTGTGTGTGTGTGTGTGTGTGTGTGTGTGTGTGTGTGTGTGTGTGTGTGTGTGAGAGAGAGAGAGAGAGAGAGAGAGAGAGAGAGAGAGAGAGAGAGAGAGAGAGAGAGAGAGATGCCATCTGTATTCCCATTGTAAGGTCGGAGATTTTTATCTACCTACCTACCTACCTACCTACCTACCTACCTACCTACCTACCTACCTACCTATCTATCTATCTATCTATCTATCTATCTATCTATCTATCTATCTATCTACCTACCTACCTACCTACCTACCTACCTACCTACCTACCTACCTACCTACCTACCTACCTATCTATCTATCTATCTATCTATCTATCTATCTATCTATCTATCTATCTATCTATCTATCTATCTATCTATCTATCTATCTATCTATCTATCTATCTATCTATCTATCTATCTATCTATCTATCTATCTGTGTTGTAGTGTTTGTGATTATTGTAGCGTTTGTGATTATGTGTATGGATAGTCTGTAGTTTAGATGTAGCAACGGCAAGTTTGAAAATTGGTCTTGTAACCAAATGCTTTTACCGTTGTAAAATAAAGTTCATTGTTCATTGCCGGTTCTGTCTATCTGTCTGAGCCATTGCCTGCGACCTCACCACTCTACCAGTACCACACTCACAGTGACTTGTCCCAAATTCCGGATCCTATGTCCTAGATTTTAAAAGTTAACTCTGTATATACGACGAACCTGACCATGACCACAAGTGATAAATGCAAAGGCGGGAGCCCATAGTGTAAACAGGTCTACATGCACAGAACATGCATCTCCAACATCAAACGCGAAAGGCAGGCAGTTAACCGCTAGCAAATACTCTTAACTCATCCGTTGCCCAACAACCTTAAGTGAATCCTTAAGAATAGACACATACGCATACTGCAGACACGCTCGCAAAAGCGGAGATCGACACGCGTAATGCAAGAGGCATAAATCCTCATGGGCCCCCGCGGTTGCGGGGGCCCATGAGGATTTATGCCTCTTGTTGTATCCTTAAGCCTTCTATTAGGTATATTTACATCTGTGATCCTGGGGTGAAGGTGATGGGTGGTCGATGTAAGGTGGTGAAGTACCCTTGATAAGGACTTTGTCGTAGCCAGGTTTTACTTTTTTGGTAACAGAGTCATGAAACGCGTTCAGGAGAGTTTTAAATCTGTGTCCGAGGGGAAAAAAACACCACTCGCATGAGAAAGTGTGTCACGCGAATATGAAGTGACTGCTTTTATTACATACAATATATTTATTTATTTATTTCTGTACAACACTTCATGCATTAAAAAAAAAAAATCACAACCCGCGTCACGAGCAGGTCACATCATAAATTTGTTTTACAACGTTTTTGTCCATCAAAGGGTCATTTGGGGTGCTTTCCAAGGGACGGTGCGCGGCAGACAAGAGCAGCGCCACCCAATCTACCTCAGCCTTTGGTTCCCATCCCGGGAATTCTGATGCTGAATTTACCCATTGTACCCCAAGGTCGAAATCCCCAAATTCTGGAATGTCTTCTGAAGACTGTATTCAGGAGAAAGATCGACCACGATAGTTCAAGGGTGGTGCCAAAATAGCTTGGCGCCTATGGGCGCCACGCTATCCTGGCACCGCCCTTGAACTATTATGCTCGATCCATGTCTTGCCACAGTGTGTCCGGGCTGAATGAGTTAACCTGACTTTAACGTCTGAGGGAGGTGGACGGCCATCACTCAGTCGGCACATTTTAAAAGTTTGCTAAGGCCGCCCTGAGGAGGGAAAAGACAGCAAGTCCTATTTTGTGAAAAGCGAGATTGTCATTGTATCACAGTGAAAATCCTGCTTTTCACAAAAATGGACTTGCTGCCTTTGCCCACTCGGGGACAGAGATATCTAGATTCGCTGTTCGATGCAACCCAAATCCCGTCTATCGATGGCGGGGGCAATAGATTTGACGTGGATCTCCCCGACTGTCAATGTTCAGACCCGTTTCCTTCACTTCCAGGGCCAAGTTAAAGGCACACTACCACCGTAACTGTTCAAAGACACACTTCTGTAACAGATGGTTACGAAACGCTGCACACAGGTCTAGTTATGGTTCATTTAGACACAGGACAATCCAGTTCAACACACGTCGTCTTTGTATCAAGTAACCTGACAATCACTCCACTCCGTTCTATAAATAGAACGCTTTCAGTACGAGAAACAGCTTTAAAAAAAAAAGAAAAGATTGCAACGCTAACGCCTGCGCAGAATAAATAAGTGCGATTACGCGTGTGCTTTTGCTGCGTGTCCAAACTGCTGTTAAAGTTCATTAGGTTTATCGACAAGGCATAACAAACACAAATGGTGCTGAATTGTGTCTTCAGATTTATGAGAAATGGTACTTTAAGCACATTTTATCGAACCGTATGTTCTTCTGCAAGGTGGGCTTGGACTGCTCCAATTTGCCGATACCACGGGTTATCAATGTTGTTTGAACCAAGAGGTTTCTACCCTTCTTTTCACCATCCATGTGAGTAGGTAGGCGCCACATAGGTTTCCTGTTGTCCTTTGTATGTGCAACTTGTCTACAAAGCAGAATAATCTTTAAATTTACGACATTCAAATTGTACACGTTAAGTTTGCTCTTTGTCCAGCATAACTGTGAGTCAATACTATGAACATTTATAAAGGATGAATTGCCACTTAACCCTTTATTGCCTGGAGTAGGGCGCTTGAACCCCTTCACTTCCGGTAGTCGCAGATTGTGTTTTTAAAATCATCGTAAATTTAAGGTCTAAGACAATGATCCCTAGCCGTCATACGAAAAATGGTTTCAGCAAGAGGCATAGATCCTCATGCGCCCCCGCGATGAGGATCTAAACCTCTTGCAGATGGGTGGTGTTCAGATTTTCTCGGCAGTGAGCGGGTTAAAGATGGTAATGGCTGGTGAGGATCTATGCTCATCTTTCCACTTGGGAGACGGAAAGAGAAATTGGACTCAAGTATCTCTCCCTGCTCATAAACACCCATCACTCTTAACAGTTCTGTACTGCCGATGAGCCATCCCACCAGATTAGCGGATCAGCCAGCGGCCTTTGATGTGACGCGCGCTCGGGTGGCTAGTTTATCGGGAGGGCTGATGTACGAGACGTGGGCAAACTGCGCGCAATGTACCTGGGGTCCATTGCACCTCCCAGCTACCCGAGATACCCTGTGATTTACGGGTGCGCGTAGCAAGGGCCGCGACTCGAGCTAAGAGGACTGTACGAGCTGCTGCGGGAACCTGCTCCGTAAAGTGCGGAGCTGTTGCCCAGTTGGCTTCCAGTCGCTGGTACACGCGTAGCGCTGGCGGCTGGTCAGTCCGAGTCAAAACGTGTGCTGGTCTGTGATTTTGGACCTTACGGCTTGCAGCCGTAAGGTCCAAAATCACAGACCAGCACTGCGTCAAATTTTAAAATTGGAAATTTCGGGTCGGTTGTCCCATTTCTTCAGTGATAGTTTGTACGATCTCCACCTCAGAATGTAAATCGTCTCAGGTACGTGAAGACTGATCACATGCATTGAGTTGGCGCATTTCTGTGGCGGGGAATGTGTTACGGTTTAAAAAAAAAGGAAAAAAAAAAAAGAAAAAAAAAAGAGCAGATCAACATTATCCCACGTTTTTAAAAAAAAAATTGGTTGATTGGTTGGCTGATTTATTCCATGAAGAAACGCGTCAAATCTTTCTTACACTGGCTGTTAGCGTCAGTATGCTTTGCACGATTTGCAATAAAATAAAATTACGGACACCATCTTTCCAGAGGAGTAACCCCTTCCGACTGAAAAGACACAGATCCTCATGAACAACCCGCAGTTGCGGGGGCACATGAGAAAATAATGATGCCTCTTGCTGACACCAATTTGTAGCGGCGGCTGTGGCCCTTTGGTGTAAATTTTTTTTTTTCAAATTAACAAACAAAATAAACACAGTGCGCGTCCACTGACAGTGAAGAAAGTAACCCCTTCGCTGCCGAGAAAAAGTGAACACGATCCACCTGCAAGAGACATAGATCCTCATGAGCCCCCGCGACTGCTGGGGCTCAGTAGGATCTATGCCTCTTCAGTGCTGAGACCAATTTGTATCCATATTTCTCGGACGGTTTTGGCTTTTGGTTGTTGAATGAATGCAGATTTCAGAAAGAACAATGTACATACAGCAGCAGGGCGAATGGGTTAACGTGAAGAAAATTCACTCGACACGCACGCGTCTGAAATGCTTCATAAACTATAAACTCGCTGAACCTGCAGGTCAAAGCAAACGATCCTCGGGCCGACGCAGCACTGAGCATCTTTCACTCGCTGGGAGGTCAAACTCTCTTTTCCTGTCCTGCAACACCGACCTGCTTGTCCCAGCGACCTGGCAGTTGTTTTTTTTCCCACCAAGAGTCTTCGATCATGCACTGCGTTGGAAGGAGTGTGTCAACCTCGCGGCTTGCTACGCGACCGTGTTTACTTCCGGCGGCGCGCGCAGCCCGCGGACGCCAGCGCCGCCTAGGGAATAAAGGGAGCTAATGGGGGAATCGCCCGTAAAGATGGTGAAGTGTTGTCTGGTTGCGGCCGCAGAGGACAAGCTCCATCGGATTCTGCCGGGAAACGGCGCGCTACGTTGAATGGTTCATGCCGCGCATAAAGCGGATACAGGAGTTTAACCCTTTTAACTCATTCTACCCCAACAACGAAATCCCAAAATTTTGCCGTTGTCCTCTGTGAAGACTGCATTGCAGTGCAGGACACAGATTGACCATGATAGTTCAAGGGTGATGCCAGAATAGCTTGGCGCCCATAGGCGCCAAGCTATTCTGGCGTCACCCTTGAACTATCATGGTCGATCCTTATCTTGCTGTGGTGTGTCTGGGGTAGAATGAGTTAACTGCTCGGGAAAGGCGAACCGCTACCCTGCTGCAAGAGACATAAACCCTCAAGAGCCCCAGCATTCGCGGGGGCTCGTAAGGGTTTATGTCTTTTGTTAAGTCCTGTGTGCTTCATGCCTGTTTTTGTGTGGGCCTCATTTGGATTGTCTTCTTCACGCGAATGTGGGTCAGTGCGTGCAATCATTTCAGAAGACCGAATAATCATAGTTTTAGACGCGCAATTTGTGACCGCCCGCAACCGAGCGGGTACTACCGGCCCCTTATGCATGCTGGCAGCCCGCTGGTACTCAATGGGGGTTACAGTTTCACGTGTCGTCTCCAGGTTTTGTGCTATGATAAACAGTTCCCTACTGACTTCGCACAGAGAATCGTCAGGTGGTTGTGCCAACAAGCATCATTCGTGCTTCCGTCAGAAAAAAAAAAAAAAAACGTCAGAGGATCTTTGGCGCCCAAAGCGCGTCGTCGTTTAACCCATATCATACTGAGGCTAAAAGCTTCACATTTGTACACTGCCGCCATATGCAATCTACATTATAGTACTTACATATAAGGATATAGATCAAGGGCTTTAGTTCAAGGGTGGTGCCAGAATAGCTTGGCGCCTAAAGGCGCCAGGCTATTCTGGCACTACCCTTGAACTATTTTAGTCAAACTGACTTTTTTCACACACTGGTGTTCCGAATGATAAGGGTTAATGCCCAGCCTGGTCTACTTCAAGATTGCGAACCCTTATGCCAACGTTTCTTTACACGGCTCTAAGACTAGCACACAAGAGACTGATGCTGGAAACAT
>BTPG01000004.1:193446343-193823843 GCA_036245525.1 Semisulcospira habei | reverse complement strand
CCCTACTACCCTAAAAGCGCCGCAGCACAATATTGTCAGGGCATCGGCGGATATTAATCAAGCGATATTAAAACCCCGCTGTCCCCCCAGCGCTCTCTCAAGACATCAAGCAGACGTCAGCACGTCCAACCGTCCGGGTTAACAATTTGACTTCCAGGGAGCAGCGGGAGACCGATCGACCATGACAGCTCAAGGGCAGTGCTGGATCAGCTTGGCGCCGACAGGCGCCAAGTTGATCCAGCACTGCCCTTGAGCTGTCATGGTCGAAACTTCTCCTGCAACTTGGAGTCACAGAGTGACGCGTAGCTTTCTGCGCATTTTTTTTTTTTTAAGTTCAAAATCATGTAGGCATGGCCGGGAGACACTACACCATGAGCTTTCACGATCAATCAGTTTCTGTCCACTTTCAGTAGTGTTTAGTAAAAAAATAATGATAATAATGAGTATTCTGTACAGCGCCTAACCTCATGCTACCGCTCCAAGCGCTTCACTGGAAACTAATTTTACACGATCTTAATTACAAAAATAAAACGCAGAAAAACTTAAACAAGTGCAACACATGACCCAAGTCACTGCCGATCTGCACACAAGACAAGGAAATAAGAATCAGGACCGGATCCAGGGGGGAGGGGTGGGAGTGGGGGGGTGGGGGTGCTTTGGTACTACAGCACACCCACCCCCCTCCCTCGGCTTAAAAAAAAATCATTTACTACCAGGCCACAACATGGTCCGAGAAGGAGGGGGGGGGGGTGGTTTAATGTCATTTCAGCACCCCCCCCCCCCTCCCCCGCTTTTAGGTATCTTCGGACCCTGAAAGAACCTCCCCTCCCCCCCTCTCCCCGCTTATCGTTTTTTTCGGACCCTGGAAGCACGCGCCATTCCGCTCCTGAACAGTATACAGTTATTATATTGTCGTTCAGCACCACGCCCCCCCCCCCACCCAACCCCCCTCCCCCCTTCCTTAACAACTGATTGATCCGGTCCTGAAAATGGTTTGGGCAGTGCCAGGAATGGACGAAAGACTCTACAGAGGAGTTTGGTGCTTTTGAGGCAGAAAGGTTCTCACACGAAACAGAAATATATACACGTCAGCCTCAGTATAACGCGCTCCCGTGCATACCGCGGCATATGAACTAACGCGCGCGGCCTCCCCGTCTCCCATCAGGGATGCCCTGTGAGCAAAGAGTCCTCGGGCCGACGTCAGCCTTAGCTGGCCGGCGCACGACAGTGCGCGGGCCAACCGTATGTCGGCCCGAAGACCTTTTTTCTTACCAAGTAGGTATATATGTACGAGTCTCAGCACAAGCAATAACGCGATGATCGGGAATAACGCTCTGTAACTTCGTGGCTTCCGTGAAGACCAAGTCAGTACCGTGTTATACTCGGGCTGGTCTGTAGAAGAAAAGTTATGGCCCCGCAGTAAGGGGCCATAACTTTGAGGAGGAGAGGTTAGGGACAGAGTGGGAGGGAGGGCGGGGGGGGGGGGGGGGGGGGGGCAGAGGAGGGTTAGGCCGTGAGATGGGGCCGGCCGGAGGTGCCTTTTCCTGAATAAAATTTCCATTAAAAGTCGCCCGTTGTCGAGTGGCGGTCGAAACAAACGGCAGACAAGAGCCGCTGCCCCTTGTTTATTAACTTTTTGCCGTCGGTTTTAGACACGGCTCGCCTTTTGGCGGGCATCTGCTGTGTCCCCAGCCCCCCCCCCCCTCCCCTTCCCCTTGAAAAAAAATCAATCACTACACCCTCCCCACTACCCTGAATCAGATCCAGCCCCACTCCCAAAAGGCCAAAGGTCCTCGTGCGAAGCTGCGTCTCTCCCAGTGACTGACGGCGGTTCGCTTCGTTTCCTACTTTTGACCGCTCCGAGATTTTAATAAACTGCGGCACTTGTCGCATGCGCAGTCCGCTCGGGTGATCTTGTCGGCGTAGTGACGGCCCCTGGCCACAAAAATGTGCAGTGACCTTTGCTACTTTGTCGCGCGCGCCGCACGTGTAGTTGGCAATCAAACACCAGCAAGAGAGGGATGAAAGGGGGGACTCATGCAGCGGGAGAAGAAGAAAGGGCAGAAGATAAAAACGACGAAATATTGTCCATGCAAAGAGGGAGAAAGACGACTACGGCAGTAGTCGTCTTTTTTCCTCTTTGCATGGGCAATATTTCATCGTTTTTATCCTCTTTGTCTTCATCTTACTAATCTGAAAATAGTAGTAGTAATAATAATAATAATAATAATAATAATAATAATAATAATAATAACAACAACAACAACAACAATAATAATAATAATAATAATAATGTAATACAGCGCTTTTCTAAAGCGTCCTTCTTCACTTACACAGGCTCGGAACGCTTTACAAATGATTATAAACACACACAATAAACTACCAATCACAACAACAACGAAAACAGTTTAGGCATACTAGCCACAGCCTTTCGCACAACGAACACATTCCGTTTACAGTAACATCATCCAAAAATCACATGATGGGAAGCAAAGGAAAATTAACAAGAAAAAGGTGATGGGTGGTGGCGGTCATGTTCCGATGGAGATGGCGGAAAGAGCGAATTGTAGTGGCAAAGAGTTTTTTTTTTAATCGTTTTCTTTGCATGAATATTTTTTCTTCTTTTCCCCCCTTTTACTAATTTAGAATTAGTATACAGAGGAGGGCGGGGAGGGGAGGGGGTAAGGACAACTGAGGGTGGGGGCTGGGGGTGGGAACCTGTTTCTTCCCTTTGTGAAAATGTCACTAAGGTCTGTCTGCTGCATTTGCAAAAGAGTTCACATTTAGTTGTCTCGACTTGCGGCAAAATTACGGCTTTTGGTCACTACACAAAATAATATCGAGACTTTCTGCTGAATGCAAGAGAGGCGCGGTTAGTTTTATTCTTTCTTTCTTTCCTTTTTCAAGCTGTCCTTCGTAACCTCTTCAGAGCCAGTGGGCTCAGGTTGCGTTCCTGAAATCTTTGTGACATTAACATCGAGAAGCAACACCTGTCTACGGACCATGGATATATATATAGTGTTTCAGCAAGAGGCATAGATCCTCATGAGACCCCGCATTTGCGGGGGCTCATGAAGATCTATGCCTCTTGCAGTTGGGTGCCGGTCACCTTATCCTCGAGAGTAAATGGGTTAAAGTCTCTTCTTACTTATTGCAAATAAACTGACACTCGTAACTCTCCACAGTAGTTTTCGGTTCAACTCTGGTTTAATAATTATTATCGTCTGCGATACGTCTCTTGTTGGCTTCGCTGTGATAATGTTGGAGGCCAACTGACACTCTCAGACACCTTAATCCTATAGGATTTCAACTCAGTGACAAAGTCACTGTGGGGAAGCTCATAATGACGCAAACAACTAATTCACAAAAGGTAATGATATTGAGGTAAAGTATTTCTGAGGGGGAAAAAATCCAGAAAGAACCCTGAGTATCATATCATCCTGCCGCAGGAACATTTTTCCTTTGTTTCAAAGATTTCTTCACACAGTGGTCTGTGATTTTAAAAATTAAGGCTGCTGGCCACAAGGCTGTCCAAAAACATGTATCCCCGCTAGTACACAACTCTGCGAAGGCCGATAGGACGAACTGACTCAGTGACGAATCTGTTTGGTTTTTTGGGTTTGTTTTTTCGGAGACTCAGTGGCATTACACGATAGTTCAGGCGTCCACACCCCATTGCGCGGCAAAGGCCATTGGGCCGAGATGGGGCGTTGGCCCGCGCACGGTCGTGCGCGGGCCAACGGCGGCCGATGTCGGTCCGATGGCCTTTTGCGCATCAGTTGGGAGGTGATTTCCGTTGACGAAACGCCACTGAGTCGGCACCGGCCATTACTGAACTGGTCGCAACCCGTCTGTATTTCAAGTTCAGTTATCCGCAGAGAACACTGCGCAGACTTCAACAGGCACAGATACTCCTTGACCCCTGACAACCGCGGGCACTTATAGGAGAATGCCACTTATTTGTGTCTCTCAGTCGATAAGTTTCAATTGTAAATGTATGCGACGGGCAGTCTTCGATTCATTTCATCGTATGATCCTGACTAAATCGTTCAAGTTAGTCAGTTGACGCTGGTCTTCAAAACTGACTGACACCGGCCACCCCACGCGGCCACACCTCCCTCTCTTCACTATGATTTACAGAATTTTGAACCGAACCTGGGGAGGCTGGTGTAAGTAACACGAGTTCTTTCCAATATCAGCGGGGAGGGAGTCGAGTGAAAATAACTGGTAATAGACGACAGCCATCTTTTGTTACAGACGCCGAGGCCGAGTAAGTGCAATTAACGGATCGGCAGCGGCTGGAAATTCTAGGCCAATATTGCTCTGGAAGTTTATCGGCTGGCTCACGCCGTCTGCAAAAGGCATGGGCTGTCATGTGCCCCTGCAGTCTCAGGGGCACATGACAATCTATTCCGCTTGCTGAAAATCGTTTGGTTGATTTACATCTAAGAGTGTAGGAAGTCGCAAGGTTTGGAGTTTATGTGTGGATTTTCCAGCGCGGTCGTCTCAAAAACGGAGGCTGGAAAACGGCATACGGCGAAACCGTCTCATGCGCGTGGAGGCGAGAAGCAAAACTAATAATAACGAAAGGAGAATATCAGTTTTTCTTTGAAGAAAACATCTCTGTGGATTTTTGTGTTGACAATATTATTATTTTCGCAAAATCTCTCTCATGTCTAATATTTGTAATTAATGACAGACATGAATGAAAGGCATGTGTGCCTACTGACTCTTCAAACTTAGAAACTACTTTAGTCACAATGTAATTGTACTAATTTAATTCGTCTTCAGCACATTGATGTATGTTCTATTGTGATTTCTCCCATGCTCGAGAGGGGCCGAAATTGAAAACAAAAAATGAAACTGAAACTAAAACTGAACACACCTCCCTTTACACCTCCCTGAACACCCCCCCCCCCCACCCCACCCACCCCGGCAGACGATGCTTAGTATTCGCTTCAGTATATTATGTTTTAGACAAAGATAGACTCGCAGGTGAAGGTTTTAGCAGATTGTATTCCAGCAAGAGTAAGTTGTGTTAAATTTTATTTCATTATTAGTCGATCTTTTTCTCTTGATACGCATGCTAGTACTTGAAAGTTAGTGTGTCAGTAAATAAAACAAGATTAAATTACTAAACTAAACTAAACTAAACTAGTAAACTAAACTAAACTAGTAAACTAAACTAAACTAGTAAACTAAACTAAACTAAACTAAACCGGATTAACTGAACTAAACATAACATACGGTTGTCAGCTTTAAAATCAAGTGTGTGTCGGCATTCCAATTTTATTTTTCGGCCGCCGGACCTGCAGCATGAATAGAGTTTTGTTTTAACCAAAACTTTAACCCTTCTGGTTTCGGTAGCGCTTTTTGTCCCGACAAAAAAGCGCTACCGACAGCCAAAAGGGTTAACCACTTCCGCGCAAAAATCCACTTCTCTCGCAGCATCATTAATCAGACCTTTCCGACCACCCGGTTTGCACTATGACAGAGGGGAGATCAGCATAGCACAAGATTCAAGCTCGCGCCCCCAGTGTGCAAAAGGTCCTCGGGCCGACGTCAGCCGCATTTGGCCCGCGCACTGCCGTGCGCGGGCCAACCTGCGGCCGACGTCGGCCCCGAGGGCCTTTCGCGAGCGTGCTCTAACGTACCCGACCCGACCATTCTTACAGGTAAAGCCCGGCCCGACACCTATTGTGTTGCGAATACACACCCTGACCAGACAAGACGGAAAGTCGTGTGGATCCACACGCAGTGCTAGCGCGAGTCCACGTCAAATCGCCGCGTACCTTATTTCGACGGCAGGTTTTTAAATTTATACTAAGGACTAGTATACACACAAAGGGGGGGGGGGAGTTGGGGGTTGGGGGGGGGTAGATCCGCCATGATAGTTCAAGGGTAGTCCCAGATTAGCTTGAGCGCCGGCCAGCCGATCATCAGGGCCGATTTACTTCCCTCCGACGGTTCACAGTACAGACTGGAGTTGTATACCGAGACGTATCCAGGTTTGAGACAGACCTTACCTCTAACCATGTGATGTACAAAGCACAGACATGCATACAGTTAGCCACAAGTTCCAAATTCACATAACAATAGCAGACAAGCACACAGACAAAAACGCTCCTGAGGATCCCCAAAAAGACATCCGGCACACACGTCACAGGCCGTTAAAGTGAGACAAAGAAAAGTAGGAACTTTTAACTCATTCAGCCCCGACACACCACAGCAAGACATGGATCGAGCATGATAGTTCAAGGGTGGTGCCAGAACAGCTTGGCGCCCATAGGCGCCAAACTGTTCTGGCACCACCCTTGAACTGTCATGCCCAATATCTCTCTAGAATCGTAATACAGTCCTTCAGAGGGCAACTAAAAAATTTGGGGATTTCGGTCCTGGGGTAGAATGTGTTAAAGTGATCTAGTCACATACAGTGCAGGCTTTGTCATCATACAGTCAGTGCGAACAAGTGAATTATTAAAGCACTGTTCGTAACAATGGATTCTAAAATTACACGTGTGAGAAACATGCTATCTCATAGACATGACACCAAAAATTGTTGTACATTATTTTTTTGCACAGTCACCAGAAGCATGGCACTACCAGAGTATTTTGTTTCTATTTATTATTTCTGTCCGTCTGGCACGGTAGTGATCAGGGCGAGTAGTTCTTTAAATGCGATGCCTTTTGCATCAGTTGACGACTGTCACAAAGTCTTTCGACGATCTTTTACCATGAAATCATGACTCGAATGCACTATCTGCATTTTACATGCTGTACAAACTGAACATTTCCATGGAACCGTTCAGTCGCGCTGGTTGCGCTGGCTGTGGGAAATAACAAAACACGAGGGCACCCAGTGAGACAAACCTACTCGGGCCGACGGTCAGGCCCTAGCCGGCCCATCTGGGCCGGCTGGGACCTGTCCGTCGGCCCAGGGACCGTCTGCTTACTGGGCGGCGGGGGCCGGGTTAAGCCGCTGGGATGAGCTGAGACAAAACGCATGATAACACTTTAATCCAACCCGTCAGAGGGAGGGGAGATAGATGGTTCTCACGTGCAGCACCGAACCCCTGTTATCTTCAAGAGGCACGGATTCTCATGCGCCCCTGCAGGCTGCAGGGGCTCATGAGGATCCGTGTCTCTTGTTTAGGTCAGAAATCGGCGTCATTTGCATACTCTGCTGAGGGAGGGAGAAAAGTAGAACGCGGGTTCCCTTTTGCGGCGTGCCTCCCCGCGGCTCATCAATAAGTGATTTGGTTTATCAGAAATTCTGTGTTTCTGCCTAAAACAGCGTTCAAGCCATCAAGTACACACACGTTTGCTTGTGTTATTCTGTTCCATAATTTAGTTAATTTTAAAAGTTGTTGAATTAACTAGTTTGTTTCTCTATTGGACTTGACTCTATTGACATGGCATACGCATGTAAACAGTGTGTGCAATTTCTCCTTTTAAAACTTATTTACTTTACGAATTCACCAACTAGAAAACTCTTCTTCAGCGCTCACATCCAGTCCCACATTGACTACGCATCTACAGTCTGGGACGGGTGTAGTGATGCGTGCTTAAAGAGGCTTAATTCCCTCCACCGGAGGGCAGCCAGGCTAATCCTTCCTCAAGCAAGGACAGCACTGACGAGCGACTTAGGGCCCTTGACATGCTTCCGTTACGTAACCTCTTTCTGTTCAATAAGGGCGTGTTAATGTTTAAAGTCCGCATATCTAAAAACCCGCGGTGCGTCTCAGATTTGTTTAGGTATGCTAACACACCATACAAGGCAACAAGGAACAAACTGTCAGTACCTAGGCCACGACTTGATATATTCAAAACTAGTCTGTCTTATTACTCAGGGGCCAAACTTTGGAATTCGTTTCCGGCCAATATTACCGAGGCATCTTCATTGTCCACCTTCATGGCAAGACTTTTCGGGTACTTAATTGAGCCGCCGAACAAAGCGCACGCGACTACTGCGTTCTGAATAATGACTGTTATCAAGTATGTAAGTGTATGGGCGCGTGTGTATGTGTGTGCGTGCATGTGTGCGGAACAGTGTGTTTTGTGCACTGAGATGTTTGCCTATGCTGGTGTGTGTGAGTGTGTGTGCGTGTGTGTGTGTGTGCGTGTGCGTGTGTGTGTGTGTGCGTGTGCGTGCGTGCGTGTGTGTGCAGTGTGTGTGTGTGTGTGTGTGTGTGTGTGTGTGTGTGTGTGTGTGTGTGTGTGTGAGTTCTTGCGTGCGTTTATGTGTGTGTTTGGTTAGTCAGGAGGAAGTAAAACGTCTAGATAATCTTGACGTTTATGCTTACAGTTTTGCGTTCAATGTGCTAGATGTAGTCTTAACAGTGTGCAATGTATATGTATGTGTTTATTATGTAGTTGTTTTTCATGTACCGTGTATAATGCATATTAGCCAGACGTAGGTCTAGACTGTGCTTCGTCTGACGCGGGCGTTCAAGTTGGTTGAAGGCCCCGGACATACATCACGATACCACGTTTGTCCGGGCCTTTAATCCAATGTTTGAGCCGGCCGTAGCGGGGTTTACGTACTTCCGTGTGTGTCCGTCTGTGCGTGCGTGCGTGCGTGTGTGTGTGTGTGTGTGTGTGTGTGTGTGTGTGCAAGCGCGTGTGCGTGCCGGCGTGTGTGTGTGTGTGTGTGTGTGTGTATGTGTGTGTGTGTGTGTGTGTGTGTGTGTGCGTGCGTGTGTGTTTTCATGTAGTTTGTAGCAAGGACAGGAATGAAAAAAGGTCTGCGCCCCTATTCTTTTATCCTTGTAAAATAAAATTTCATTTCATTGATTTTGCTTCTTTGACACGTTTTTGTTAGTATTTCATAGTTAGTTAGTTAGTCCGTTAGTTCGTTTGTTTGTATTTCATAGTTAGATGGAATTTCATAGTAGTCAGTCCGCAGTCAGTCATCCAGTCAGTTAGTTACTTAGTGTATTGGCGTGTGTTACTTAGTGTGTTGGCGGGGAAGTGGCGCAGTGGTTAAGGCGTCTGCCTCCAATGCCAAAGGTGCGAGGTTCGATACCGGGTTCCGGCGTTGGATTTTTCTCCTCTGGTGTCACCGTCTGGGCAGTGGGCAGATGTTCACATCTGCACGGGACATAGACGACCCCGGCCCCCACGAGTCCCCTGCTGCCTTGCAGGCATGGCCGCTTGGCTGCGGAAAGGCTAAGGGAGGAAACCCCTGACATCAAAGCCCCCGTGTCTCCGGGGAAGGCTTTTGAGCCAGAGACTAAGACAAGGACAGTCTGATATAAAACCTACGACCCGAGGACCTCGATGCCACCGTCCCAGCTTGCTAGGCCATGGCAAACGAACCAAGGGTTTAAAGGGTGGGGCCAGTACTGCGCACACTGCACTCCACCAAAAAGCTCCACCGCACAGGCTTTAGGAAACGCCCACGGACTATGACACTGAACTTTCCAAGTCCTGTAGCGATGGGCAAGGGGCAAAACGGCAGGTGAAAGATGTCACTGGAAGCCGCAGTCTCAAACCTGCATGCAGGCGGTTCAGGATATTGGTCGCCTGATGTTGACCTGGGGATGACAACGTCACTCGGCACACCCTGAACGACCAAGCAGCCTTCTCTAGGGACAGCACTGCTTGCTCCACATGGAGAGGGGCCTAGAAAAGGTGGCCTAACCAAAGCTCATCCCCTCGTAACCCCAGTTGGCTAGCCGCGGTCAACGGGCATCTTCTCATGCGGTCAGAAAACAAGAAAAAACAATGGATCCACTCTCATGACGACCACGACCGGACTCAACGTAGCATGCTGGAACACCCGAACCATGCTCGACACAGCAGACAGCGGACGCCCTGAACGTCGCTCCGCCCTCATTGCCCATGAATTGCGGAGGTTAAACATCGACATCGCCGCGCTCAGCGAAGTACGCCTTCCGGAGAAAGGCAGCCTCCAAGAACTTGGCGCTGGCTACACCCTCTACTGGTCAGGCAGGCCTGCATCAGAAAGACGGCTCTCAGGCGTGGGCTTCATGGTGAAGACCCCCATTGCGACTAAGTTGGAAATCCTACCAACGGGTCACTCCGACCGCATCATGTCCATGCGCCTCCCACTGAGACACCAGCAATACGTCACCCTTCTCAGTGTGTACTCCCCAACCCTCCTGGCAGAGCCTGCAGAAAAAGACAAGTTATACTCTGACCTGCGCAGCCTCCTGCAGAGCACCCCTGCAGACGACAAAGTCATCATCCTTGGCGACTTCAACGCCAGAGTGGGCCAAGACTCTGAAGCCTGGAAAGGAGTCCTCGGCAAGCATGGCGTTGGGAACTGCAATGACAATGGTCGCCTACTGTTGGAGCTCTGTGCAGAGCAGCAACTTGTCATCACCAACACTACTTTCCAGCAAAAGGACAGTCGAAAGACCACCTGGATGCATCCTCGCTCCAAGCACTGGCACCTTATCGACTATGTCCTAGTGCGACAGAGGGACCGCAGTGACGTCCTCCTCACCAGAGTGATGCCCAGCGCAGAGTGCCACACTGATCACCGCCTTGTTCGCTGCAAACTCAGGCTCCGCCTCAAGCTGAAACCCAAGAAAGGGCCCCCCCCCCCCCCCCAAGAAAAAGCTTGATGTTGCCAGCCTTCAGCGTGACGACAAGAAAGCTGCCCTTCAGGCTGATTTACAGCGCATGCTCAAAGACACAGTTGATCCAGCAGACTCCTCCCCTGAAACAATCTGGGAACAACTGAAAACTGCTATTGTAAAATCCTCTGTGGAAGTCTTGGGCTTTGCTAGAAAGAGGAACAAAGACTGGTTTGACGAAAACGACGTAGAGATCCAGGAACTTCTAGCAAAAAAAAAAGAGCCGCCCACCAGGCCCACCTAGCCCAGCCTTCCTGCCCTGTGAAGAAGTCTGCCTTCCGCCTCATCTGCAGCAGTCTCCAGCTCAAGCTTAGAGAGCTCCAGAACGAGTGGTGGTCCAGACTCGCACAGAGGACCCAGCTCTGCGCTGACAACGGTGACTACAGGGGCTTCTACGAAGCACTGAAAGCAGTGTATGGCCCTAGGCACCTGGTACAAAGTCCCCTGCGAAGCGCTGATGGACAGGCACTCCTCACAGATAATACCTCCATCTTGAACCGCTGGTCGGAATACTTTCAGGACCTCTTCGGCGCTGAACGCACTGTTCAAGAAACAGTCATCCTCCAAATCCCACACCTTCCACTAAAGGTTGAATTGGACGAACCGCCCACCGCCGAAGAGACCCTCACAGCCATCCACCAGCTCAAGAGTGGCAAAGCAGCAGGCATTGACGGAATCCCGCCAGAGATCTGGAAACATGGAGGCCCAGCACTGCACAACAAGCTCCACGACCTCTTTCTCTGCTGCTGGGAAAAAGGAACACTACCAAAGGATCTCCGTGATGCAGTCATCATCACCCTGTACAAGAACAAAGGAGAGAAGTCTGCCTGCTCTAATTATCGTGGAATTACCCTGCTGTCCATTGCCGGGAAAATTCTCGCAAGGTTGCTCCTGAATCGGCTGGTACCTGCCATCGCTGAAGACCACCTCCCAGAGGGCCAGTGTGGCTTCAGAGCCAACAGGAGTACCACCGACATGGTCTTTGTGCTGAGACAGCTTCAGGAGAAGTGCCGCGAGCAGAACAAAGGGCTGTACGTAACGTTTGTCGACCTAACAAAAGCGTTTGACACTGTGAGCAGGCAAGGTATGTGGCAGATCCTGGAGCGACTAGGTTGTCCCCCAAAGTTCCTCAACATGATCGTCCAGCTCCACGAGGACCAGCAAGGCCTGGTCAGACTAAACAGTGACCTCTCAGAACCATTCCCCATTCGCAACGGCGTGAAGCAAGGCTGCGTGCTGGCACCGACCCTCTTCACCATCTTCTTCAGCATGATGTTGAAGCAGGCCACAGTGGACCTCGACGATGACGACGCAGTGTACATCAGGTATCGTCTCGATGGCAGCCTGTTCAACCTCAGACGACTGCAGGCCCACACGAAAACCCTAGACCAACTGATTCGTGAGCTGCTCTTCGCTGATGACGCTGCCCTCGTTGCACACACAGAGAGAGCCTTGCAGCGCATTACGTCCTGCTTCGCAGATGCCGCCCAGCTCTTTGGACTTGAGGTCAGTCTGAAAAAGACAGAGGTCCTTCATCAGCCAGCACCCAAGGAAGAGCATCGCCCTCCCCACATCACCATCGGCGAGTCCGAACTGAAGTCTGTACACCAGTTTACCTACCTTGGCTGCATCATCACGTCAGACGCCAAGCTGGACAAGGAGCTGGACAACAGGCTGGCAAAAGCGAACAGTGCTTTCGGGCGACTATTCAAGCGGGTGTGGCACAATCAACAGCTGAAAAAAGGCACCAAGATCAGCGTGTACAGAGCTGTCGTCCTCACCACCCTGCTGTACGGTTCCGAGTCCTGGGCCCTCTACCGCAGCCAACTACGACTCCTCGAACGCTTTCACCAACGCTTTCCTCAGCATTCACTGGAGTGACTATGTCACCAACGTCGAGGTCCTTGAACAGGCGGAAACTGTGAGCCTCGAGGCTTTGCTGCTGCGGACACAGCTTCGCTGGGCGGGGCACGTCTCCAGGATGGAGGATCATCGCCTACCCAAGATCACTCTGTTCGGCGAGCTCGCCACTGGACACCGAGACAGAGGGGCACCAAAGAAGAGATACAAAGACGGTCTCAAGAAGTCACTTAGTGCCTGCCAAATCGACCACCGCCAGTGGTCTTCGCTTGCTGCGGACCGTGACACCTGGCGCTCCACCATTCACAAGGCAGCCGTCTCCTTTGAGGACTCTCGCAGAGCTTACCTCAAGGACAAGCGGCTCAGAAGAAAAAACAGAGTTGTCGTAACTCAGAACCCTGACCAGACCTTCCCCTGCAGCCACTGCGGTCGAACCTGCCTGTCCCGGAATGGCCTCCGCAGCCACGAAAATGCTTGCAGACGACGTGGGCAAGCCCTATAGAATCTTCGTTCGCGAAGTCAAGCCAAGAGAGAGAGAGAGTACTTAGTGTGTTAGTGTGCTATCGCTCTTTCGTTTCACTGATTTTGTTTTTTTAATCAGTCTGAAATGTAAAGAAGAGTCAGTCAGTCAGTCAGTCAGTCAGTCAGTTAGTTAGTTAGTTTATTGGCGTGTGTTACTTAGTGTGTTAGTGTGTTATCTTTTGTTCCACAGTGTTACTGTTTTCGTTTTTTAATCAGCCTGAGAATTTAAAGAAGAGTGCCTGTCAGACACTGAGCTAGAGGACTCTCATATTACTGGATAACTGGCCACACAAGATAAGGTTCGCTTGCTACGCGTGTGATTGGCACTGCACCTGACCAGTCACCAGTCATTGCAGGCAGCAGGTGCGCCACATCACTCTCAGGTATACACCTCACGGCCCCGTGTGCCCAGTGCCGATCCACCCTATCTTGGCACGATGACACCTGAGAGATCCTGTCTCCTGTCAGGCGGGTATCATTGATCTCGTGTCAGCCAATTACCCCACCCGGGTCTGCCCTGGGGGACGGGTGGGGTTAGGTATTTTTTAGTTCCCAGGGTCACCCTGATCAGCCCCATAGGGTGGGTTTTTCTCTCTATTCTGGGGCATGTGTTTCTGTCTACCCTTTGTCCATTCACCTGTATTTGCCTTTTTAAAACTCTCCTTACTGTCTGCACTGCCTGTAGCTCTTGATATTGGATGTGTGTTGCTAGATGGTCTTAGCTTTATTTAGGCCCCATGTTGTAGGTTTATTTAATGTATTTGACCGGCTGGCGACATACATTCAATTTTCAGTTTAGTTTTTTTTTCACAAGCAGTGCAGGCACGTCCTGAGAAAGCCTTGTTGCTGTCAGGACGTTAAGCAATGTACAATCAATGTACAATCGTGTCAGCCAAAGTCACACAGCATCTGAAAAGATCGCCTGACATTTCCAAGTACACCTATGCGTAAACGTTTGCTGTACTTGTCACGTAGTGAATCAGACGTCAGTTTCGTCACGTTAAAGGGCGACCTTTTAACCCCTTGGCTACCGAGAAAAACTTAACGCAATCGAACTGCAAGAGACATAGATCATCATGAGCCCCCGCGACTGCGGGGGCTCATGAAGATCTATGCCTCTTGCTGACACCACTTTAAGTCCATTTTCCTGGGACGACCGGAGCTCATCGGTGTTGAAGTGACAAAGATTTCATAAACACGGTCTGCTTCTACTTGCGTTAAAGGGGTTAAAACGAGAGCTGCATGGCTTTGAGATATTGCACTACGTTGTCAAGTTATACTTTCGCTAATTCGTAGGCTTTTTTTTCCCCCGCTGATTTTCAGGCTATTCCCTTTTCAAAATCAGCTAGTACCAATTAATGCTCTTAACAAAACAGGATGGAGACCGGCTTTATTTAAATTTAAAATGAGTTCTCTCAGCATTAAGGTAGCAATCACAGCGCTGTGAAATTACAGTCTCGCCTTGATGCCATTATGAAAGTTCTCACACGATTATAAAAGGTGCGCGCATGATCTTTCGGTTACACATAAGACACTCCCTACTGACGGAAACATTATGAGGGTAGATCACTAAAAGGTGAGACCCACCAGCTGTGACTACAGCCCGGCTTTGCTGCATATCGCTGTCGTTAAACTTTGTCCTCGGAGCAGATTTTAATGACACCATCGTGATCTTAACCCAGATCTTTGCCTCAGTCTGAGGATGTTAACGGGGAAGAGCTCTGCCCCAGCAAGAGGCATAGATTCTCACGAGCCCCTGAAAAGAGATGGGGATCGGATTCAATGAGATTTGATCCAGCGGCCCAGGCCTTAATTGCCAAATGACACAGTCGTCGGACGCATCACAATCATATACGCTTCGGGTAGGCAAGCCTCGGGTGGATGATACCCGGCGATAAGCCCTTTGTGTCGGGTGGAAAGGCGTGCCGCTGCAGTGCAGCTGAAACTCACCTCACGGCGACCATGGCGGTCCGCTCGCGGTGGAACTTCACAATGGGGGTGATTAGTGCTAAGGACTAGAGCAAGGGGAGGAAGTTTATCATACCGAGATACATGAATGTATACAGCGAACCGCTTCCAGTCTGATAGAATCACAGATCCTCATCAGCCCATGCAGCTTGTGAGGGCTCATTCTGATCGCTACCTGCTGTTTTTAAAGAAAACGGATACCCCCACCCGTTAAACGTACATTCACATCTGGTCTGAAGATCACGCATGTAAATCACACAATAGCAGTAGAATCAACGTCGATTTCATAAACGCATTCAACCAGTCTTCAAGTGGTATAGATTCTCTTATATACCACTTGCTAGTCGATTTACATCCGTTGTTCTTTGGCGAAGGAACTGCCGTCCGTCGGCGTTTGCTGTAAATTAGTTTGTGATGGCGATTGTAAGGGACCGTTTATCATATCAGTTTTGAAACGCGCGTGCGTGAATGGACTTGTTTGACTACCGTGCCCCCCAGTAAGCAAGAGGTCCTCGTGCCGACGTCTGCCGCAGTGGGCCCACTGCAGCCGATGACGGCCCGGGGGTCTTTTGTGCACCACCTTAATTGGTGTCATCTACAATTTTCTGATAGATGATGATTTTACAAGAAAGTACTCGCTGACAGTACGGATTTAGCGTTCCCGTTCTTGCGCGCTGTGCAAATCCTGTCTGTCTCAATGCGGTTTTACTGTGGTCTGTAATGTGGCATAATGTGGGGTTTGAGTGTGTAATTTAGCGTGATAATTATGACAACCAACTTACCGAAGTATCCCCATTAATTCGAAAAGAAAGAAAAAAAAACTATGGAAGAAAGTATACCTACTAATTCCGCATAAGATACAATCTGCAATTATGTATGGGAGAAAGTACACAGCCAGGTTTCACTAATGACAATCTTAAATTCTTAAGTAGGTTTTGATAAGAATGTTGAACACTGTAAATAAGAACAAGTAAGTGTTTAAATTAAAGGCCTCCAATTTATCATCAAGCAAACGGAATTACAACCATGAAAGCTTTGCGCCCATCAGCGCAATAAACTTCGCACATAACAAACTTTGCTTAATGTCTTTTGTCCACCACGAAGGTGATTTCAAAGACGGGGCACCGAGTAGGGTCAGAACACAATTTGACCCCAGGTGGGTTCCAACCCGCGATCTTTGCGACGAGAGTCGAACGCTCTACCGCTCAAATTTCCCAGCTTTCCATTTCTACGTCGGACTCATAAATTGAACTACAAATGTTACCAGCGTTGTGCTTACTGATGACAATCTGCCCCCAACCTGTGACACAGGGATTCACTCACGGATCATCAGTTAATTATCAGCGTTGACACTGTAACAGCTATTCAGCGACCCGCAGCTTGCAAGAGGCATGGGTGCTCATGAGACCCTGCGAAGTCTCACGAGCATCTATGTCTGTTGTTGCCCAAGTCGGTTTCAGCATATAGCATGGTCAGATATGAAATAATAAACGTTTGTTTTCCTAAGGTTCGGATCGCATGTGTTTTTTTTTTTTTTTTTTTTTTTTTTTTTTTTTTTTTTTTTTTACGGTATGAAAATTACTATCTCAAACTTTGGTCACATTGTATTACAACAGACACATTCGAGTCGCCTAGCGTTCTGTTACGATATAAATATCCGAAGAGAGAGATCAGCGATCCAGATGACACAATCAGTTCCCATCTCTGCGACGCAGGCGGAGGTAACCGTGACGATGTTTAGACTCGCGACTGCGACCACGGATGCATGTCCTGACTAAACAGCCCGCCAACTGTCACCGTCACGGTTCATTCTGCGCGTGACACAAAGCGACAGGTTGGGCAAAAGGTGATCGGGCCTGCGTCAGCCAGAGTTGGCCCGCGCACGTTCGTGCGCGGGCCAACTCTGGCTGACGTAGGCCCGAGGACCTTTTGCTGCGAAAAAAATGGGACAGAGTGTCTCTTTTTCACTTTCAGAGTTTGAAATTTATTTATTTATTTATTTATTTATTTTATTCTCGCATGCCACGTCAATTCCTGTATGGCGCACTCTCAAAAGGCCACAGGAAGCAAGATCGACCAAAGAAACGCTTCAAAGACTGCATAAAAGTACTGCGTCTTCCCGGTAAAGGAACTTGAAGCGCAAGACAGATCTGGCTGGCGTGTCGCAACCACGAACGCCTGCACGCTCTTTGAACACAATCGGCGCGAAAAGATCACCAGTGCCAGAGCTCGGCGCAGAAAGACAGTGTCGACTCTCCCCACAGCTACGTTCCAGTTCCCCCATTGCCCTCGCAGGTGTGGCTCCAGGATTGGCTTGGCCAGCCACACCCGCACCCACAAATAGAAGTCATGCACAATGACGACAGCATCGGCTTTCGATGGTCTACCCATTATTTTTAGTCGGCCGTTTCGGCTCACATTAGTGCCTGATTGACTAATAGAATGGTGAGAAAAAAGTTCAAGGAAGGTCTAGCATTGCACCTGGAGATGCTCCGGCCAAAGTTGGGCATATTCATACATGTCAATCTGACTCCCGAGACGTGTTCGTGAGTCACAACCCAATAGACGATTCCAAGGTATGATCCATTGTTTTCTGCGAAGAAAGGGGAAGAAACTTTTTTTCTATAGAAAAAAGGTTTTGTTTATTTCTTCAGTTGAGTAAATATGACGTGTGAAATGAGAAATTGTGTTAATGAATGTGCCGTTGTATATGTGCTATTCAAATGGCCAACAGTTTACTAATTAGTGGCAACTGATGTAAATGTCCTCACGACGAAACCGTTTTTTTTTTTTTTTTTTTTAAACTTTTTAAATTTACGATTTGGTTTATATTGTTTCGAGTTAATTTGATGACGAGTTGTGAAATGATGAATTGTTTTAGCTGCTGTGCCCTGGTGTATTGGCCATTCAACTTTTCTTTCTATGAGTGCTACATGTGTTCACTCTTTAAAAATAACATTTCTTTACTTTTTTAACTTTTTAAAATTTTGTTGTGTTCTTTGGCCTTCATGATGGGCATTCACATGGTGTAATTATGAGCAATGTAGCTGAACCATAAATATTTCTGATTATTATCTGAATGCTTTGGGCTTAACAAAGTAGAACAAAACAACAAAGACTATTTAACAGCTGTAGTTTCACTGAAATGAAATTGAAAAAAAAAAAGTTTTCGTCATTCGGTGTTACTGCGGTTTAAGGACATCGGTCGATGCCATAATTGTTAATTCACGGAAATGTGTCACTGAAAACGTCACATTGTTAATTAAGCCATTGGAGACGTGCCGCATCGGGATACGCGGCGGAACGCCGCGTATCCGGATGCGGCACCGTCTCGAATGAGTTAATTAACACTTTGGTTGTCCGGCGGTAGCGGATTTTGTCGCGACTGATGATTCCTGCAGGAACGATCGCGACTAAAACCGCTACCGACAGCCAATGGGTTAAACATTTTACGTTTCATTAAAATTTGCGCAAAAATAGGATATAGTGGGCATCGAACAGAAACACACTGGCCGGTGAGCAACGGATCCTCGCTGCCGACGTTAGCCCGAAAATCTTGTTCAGTCACCTGGTGAAGATTCAGACAAAATTAAAAAAAAAATAAAATAAAAAAAGCCTGCCAGACTCAAAGACGCGAGCCTGCTTATTGGCAGCGGAGTGAAAACTGGAATGAACTAAACCATTGTCTAGGCCGCAGGTGCAAAGAAATACCTCCACGTGAAAACATTATTCCAATCCCCAATACAATATTTTCTCAGTCGTTGCTTTCACTGACAACGGCCGGTCTCACCTTTTACTTACCCATCCGGCGCACGTGGTGCACAATACGCACTTTTAATAAAACGACGGACCGCAGCGCGGAAGAGTTCATGAATATTCATGAGGGTTGCCGGCGATTGGTGGACATCCTCGAGCATTTGTAAGACAAAGGCGTTTATTGGTTTAGAGTCAACGGGGGCGGGTTACCGTGCGGGGAAGAAAGAAAAACGGGGTGCATTTCAGTGGTTTTTGTTTGAAGCTTGTTTATTAGAGTAGGCCTACTAAAGCCAGTGTGCAGAGAACACAAAAAGGCGATGTTATTGCAAGAACCACGAGGAGGCCATTTGCAAAGAGTTCTCGGCTCATTTTCGCCAAAGCCTTTACTTGGTATGAGTGGCTATATAGAGCAATTCTGTGTCAGCATCAGGCATTAATTCTCATGAGCCCCTGCAGTCGCAGGGGCTCATGAGAATTTATACTTTATGCCTGTTACAGATGGATTGGACTTAAGGTAAGAAACCTCTGAAAAATATTTCTCGTTATTCTTTTCTCTTTATCGTACATTGGAAACTTGACACATGGCATGATCGACTCTGCCTGAGAAATTACACGTTAATATAAATGGACACAAATCACAATAAGAGACTTCGATTCTCATGAGCCCCTGCATCTCTGCGGGACAGCGACATGACAAGAGGTGACCCGCACCCAAATGATCGTAAGTCACCTTTGACATTTGAGATATGATTCAGCGACTAGAAGAAACCTTTTTGCCAAACTGTGCGACGTGGTCACCGAGTATGGTTTATAGAACTGGGCCCCACAGTACCGACCACGCACCGCATTTCAAATGATCTAAGTCACTTTTGGACATTGACATTGATCAGAGACTGAGAAAACCCTTTTATGTGCAATACTGTGATCGGACGATTGGTCACCGAGTTAGGTTTTAGAACTGGGACCCGCACATGTCCCGACTATGCACCGACATTTCCGATCGGGAATCGGTCGGGACATCGACCTTTGTGGTGCGGTCACTGGGTTTCAACGGGGACGTTTAGAGCCGTCGTATGGTCTACAGGGAAACGTTGGGGTTAGGCTTGAACGTGTTTGCACAGAGGTGTGTTGTTGCGCTCTGGGTGGGTGGGCTGAGAGAGGGGGCGGGGATACATTGGTAGGGTCAATGAATAAAAATGGATTAGCTCACGAAAAAGGCGGAATTCTAAAACAAATAATAATAATAATAATAATAATAATAATAATAATAATAATTTTTTTAAAGAAAGAATTAAAAACGTTTTTATTATTGTTATTATTATTATTACTATTAAAATTGAAAAATTTATTGTTATGATTATTACTACTATAATATACTACTACTACTACTACTGCTACTACCAATAAGAATGTAAAACATTTTCAACAGCAATATGTAAGACTCGGTATGAGACGTTGAGGTTTAGGGACTGTGTAGAAAGATTCACTCCGCTTCACCTCGCTCCACCCCCCCCTCTATTCCCCCCCCCCCCATATATGCCTCCCCTTACCCTCTCCTCTTTCCTAGCCCCCACCCCCTACACACACACACACACACACACACACACCACACACACACACACACACACACACACACACACACACCATCTCACACACACACACACACCGTCACCCACACCCCTCCGCCTTGGCCTTAACACACTTCTTTCTCTATCTTCCTCCACCACCACCCCCTCTCCTGCCCCATCCCACCCTACATCCTCACCTCACCACCCACACCCACCACACACCTACCTCCCACTGAACGTTACCATGGCGTTAAATATTCATGAGAATAGTCACACACCGGCACCCAGCCGCGATCATATCTGCGTGGTCACATCTTGTCTGTTTTAGCTGCCCGTCTGCCGCTCATTAGCACGTGTGCTTCAATCGGCCTACTATGCAACAAAAGGTGCACGGGCCCACGCAGGCTGCAGCGGCCTGCGTAGGCCCGAGTACCCTTTACGCACTTGGTTATAACTTCCAACTCCATCCTCCGCCCTCGTCATCATCATTTTCTTTCAATTATCGCCAGGCTGCTTGTTCGATTTCTTAAAGGACGATATAAGCACTAGGTTGCCTGTTTGTATTTAAAGACGTGAGGTCGTGGAACGTGGATCTTAGAAACCATTCTGTAAGCTGGATCTTACGTTTCGCCAAGCGTTGCGTTCCATTCGTTATTCACGTTTCCTGTTTGTGCTTTAGGATGTGTGGCCCGCGGAATGCGGATCGTTAAGAACAGTTTTGGTAAAAACGAAATAGTTATCACTGATCAGTTATGCACGTCTATACTGTATTATAGTTCTTTGTCCATGGAAACGTTACTCCCTGTTAAGAATTGTATTCATGTTGCCGGTTTTTAATTGAAAAACCTTTTGGCCATGGATCATGTCTGCTCTGTCATAAATAAGTAATATGCGTATGATGCGCACTCCTACTCGTTTTGCTTGTTTTGTACTAAAGTAAGGTTAGCTCACAAAAGTAATGTGACAAAAAATAAAAACAAAAAAGAATCGCAATACACACAAAAAAAAATAAACACACACAAAACCACAATCACAACAGCAACAAAATAAATAAAATACAATTAAAAAAAATATTAACCCATTCAGCCCTGACGCACTACAGCAGGAGATGGATCGACCATGATAATTCAAGGGTAGTGCTAGATTAGCTTGGCGCCGACAGGTGCATAGTCGTTAGATGACGCCTCCAAAATTTGGGAAATACGTGCGTCGGGCTGAGTATTAAATAGCTATACTATCGTGTTAAAAAATAAAATAAAAGGCGTATCTTTCACGGTGCTTGTTTTACACTGACAGTTATTCTGGTCCATGTGTGTGAACGGGCAGGCACGCCTGTTTGATCGTACCGTACAGCAGGCTGACAAATGCGCGCAACACAGAACAGCTCTGCATCTAAACCCAGATGACCTGCTTCTACATCTGTCAGCAAGAGGCATAGGTTCTCATGAGCCCCTGCGACAGCAGGGGCTCATGAGAACCTATGCCTCTTGCAGATGCAAGGAGCCAGAGCGAGCGCACAACACAGGACAATCGTAATTATTTTACCACCCCCTTTAAATGGTTTTATAGGCCGCGAATCGCGAGCGTGGCACCTGCAAGGAGACATCTGATACGCGCGCGGCTCATGCAGGTCAACCGGGCCTCTCCTGCCTGGTTACCTTACACGAGTAACCTCGCTTTGGCTAATAACACGTTTTATTTATTATTTATTTATTCATTCATTATTTATTGGTTTATTTATTATTTATGTAATTACCTCTTTCTTTCTTATTTATATTATATTCATTTTATCATTATTATCATTTACATTATTATTATTTTTATCAATTATTTTTTTTATAATTTAATTAATTAATTTATTTATATTATTTTTTATTTATTATTATTATTTTCTTATTTTTACTTTTATTTATTTATTTATTTTATTTTATTTATTTATTTATTTATTTATTTATGTATTTATTTATTTATTTGGAGGGGGGGGGTTAAGGGTCAAATAAACAAGGCACAACTAAAAAGATAAAGAGCAGTTATTCTCGACAATGTTCAGAAGTACACGTATGACGCTAGCGAGTCTAAACTGAAATGGCACGTTACAGCCACATCACTGTGGTAAGCTAGACGGACCACACCACAGGGGCGGTTCCGGACAGAGAGACGAAAGACATCAAATTCCGGAAACATCCCTTTAGCCAGCAACTCCTTGTAAACGTTGTAGTTGCGGGGGATCATGAGGACCTATGCCTTTTACTGACATCACTATGAATCCATGGAAGGCGGGTGGGGGTCTGAGTTAACTCATTCGAGACGAACGGCATCCGGATACGCGGCTTAAGCCGCGGATCCGGATGCCGTTCGTCTCGAATGAGTTAACGAAGATACAGAAACGCTGTCTGCGCAATGTACGGGTTATTACGACTAAGTTCTCACATTAGATATTGGCTTAACCCTTTCAGCGCCAACGCCTTACAGCAGGAGATGGATTGACCATGATAATTCAAGGGTAGTGCCAGATTAGCTTCCTTGCAAAAACGTTAAAAGTTTAGGGCTTAACGCCTTTTGTCCACCACGAATGTGCTTTCAAAGACCGGGCACCGAAAAAAGGGTCTGAACAAATTTTGACCCAAGCAGGATTCGAACCCGAACCCGCTCGAGAGTCGAACGCTGTACCACCCAGCTCCCCCCACCTCCTGCAAGTGGTACATGGTCGTTGAGCGACACTTCCAAAATTCGGGAAATGCACCCGTGGCGCTAACAGGGTTAAATTCAGTGTTACATCACACATAGAGCCAGAATATAACTCAGTTAACCCCCGAGGACGCATTTCACAAATTTTGGAGGGGTCACCTAACGCCTATGTACCAGCTGCAGATGAATGGACCATGAATCTCGGGGCCGGATCAATCAGTTTACAAGGAGGGGGGGGGGGGTGTGTGTGTGCTCAACTGTTTTTTTTTTTTCTATTGCCAGGGTCTAGTATATATCCAAACACCACAACCAAAACTGCTCTAGGGGGTGCTGCAATAACATTAAAGCACCCCCTCCTTCTCGGACCATGTTGTGGACTGGCAGTGAATGATTTTTTTTTTAAGCCGAGGGGAGGGGGGGGTGCTGTAGTACCAAAGCACCCCCCCTGGATCCGGCCCTGATGATAATTCAAGGGTAGTGCCAGATTAGCTTGGCGCCCTGGAGCGCCAAGCTAATCTGGCACTACCCTTGAATTATCGTGGTCGATCCATCTCCTGCTGTACTGTGCCGGACTAAATGGGATACGTTACCATCACACATTAGTGTTCTCTTTTACCTTCATCGTCTGTTTCAAAGAAAACATATTCTGCTGAACAATTCAAATGAAACATGAAAGTAAAAACTCTGGCCTGTATGGAGCCATAGAACGGCGCTGTTTTGTCTCTTTTGTTATTCGCTTCGTGAGGTGGTGTTTTTATGGGACACAGCTGTGTAGATTTATACGTTCCGGTCGAACTGTCATACCGGTCTCGCTTCATCGGTTCCGCTTTTATAGACACGCCACGTGCGCTGATGAGATTTTAAGACACACGTTATTTTTTAAATTTTTTTTTTTTTTTTTTTTTTTTTTTTTTTTTTTTTTTTGGGGGGGGTGGGGGGGGGGGTGGGGTTGCTTCTACTTCCTTCCCCAGTTGCAAAACGTCATCGGGGCAACGACGGCTGCAGTGGGCACGCGCACAGCCGTGCGCGTGCCCACTGCGGTCGTCGTGTGGCGCCCGAGGACCTTAGCTTACTGGGTTGTAAACATTACTTACTTATGCCTGTCACCCCTACCCGGGTATAGGCCGTCGACGAGAGACCTCCAGCAACTCCTGTCCTGTGCTTCTCCTTCGATTCTACTCCAGGTGGTTCCCAGTCTCTTGATGTCTGCTTGGAGGTCTCGACGCCAGGAGTTTCTCGGCCTACCTCTTTTCCTCTTTCCCTGGGGGTTGTCCCTGGATAGAGAGAGGCGGCTCGGTCCTGTGGCTTCCGAAGACTTCCGGCTTTCACCACAGGACGTCATAAGTCTTCTGGTAGAAGAACCTCCCTCCTCCAGGAATGGAATTACTGTTAGTCTTTTCGTCGGCGTTTTTGTAGCTATTTCCTTTTTTGCAGGGTGGGGAAGCCCAACCCCCTTACTAGGAGGACCAGGGGTTTTCTGTCGGGGTCACCTTCCCTTAGACCATGTTGGTTCACGGCACCTTATTTCATTCGGTGCACCCCTCTCACGAGGGACCCCCTATCCACCACCCAGGGGACGCGCCTCAACGCCATATGGTCCCAGCGCGAGGGTTGTAAACATTATTTTTCATTTATTTTTTTTTAAATTAAAAAAAAAACAACTTTTACTTATGAGAGATTTAAGTGCACACTCCGGATGATAAAACAAATCGCGAAGGGATATATATATATATATAGTCCAGATTACTGTCCCTGCTCACGCCAGAAGGCGTATGAGGGACCAGTCGCGAAGGGACAACACTAATAGTTTCGTTATTATATACAAAATTTGTTAAAGGCCCACTACCCCCGTAACTGTTCAAAGATACACGTCTGTAACAGAACGCTAAACACAGGCCTAGTTATGGTTTATTTAGACTCGGGGCAATCCAGTTCAGCATACGTCGTCTTTATATCAAGTAACCTGACAATGACTCCACTCCGTTATCAGTACGAGAAACAGCTAAAAATAGATTGACACGCTAACGGGTGCGCAGAATAAATAAGTGCGATTACGCGTGTGTGTTTGTTGCATGTCCAAACGGTCGTTAAGGTTCATTAGGTGTGTCGACAAGGCACAATGAACACCAACGGTGCTGAAATGTGTCTTCAAATTTACGCGTAATGGTCCTTTAAAAGCGAAGTCATTTGTTTACAAAGAGGGCCGTCGGGACCTCAGAAAAATTGTTGTTATAATCCGACTTTGTTAGACCCGACCTTGTTATGAGCAAAGTTGACTGTGTTCATCTCCTTAGGTTCAGATGGCGACTGAGCTCAGTGGTGCCTCAGCTTGCTGTAGCTCTTATCTTTCCGAATACACCAGTGTGTGAAATAAGTTTGACTAAAATAGTTCAAGGGTAGTGCCAGAATAGCTTGGCGCCTCTAGGCGCCAAGCTATTCTGGCACCACCCTTGAACTAAAGCCTATATCCTTATCTGTAAGTACTATAATGTAGCTTGCATATTATGGCAGTGTACAAATTTGAAGCTTTTAGCCTCAGTATGATATGTAATAAGCCGCTAGGTTTACCTTGTTTTTATTTCCTTGGGTTCAGACGGTGGCTGAGCTCAGCAGCGCCTGCTTATAGGCAAAGTTGACTGTGCTCATCTTCTTAGGTTCAGATGGCAGTTGAGCTCAGCAGCGCCTGCGGCTTATAGGCAAGACTAAATTCGGCCAGTACCTCACCAAAAACCTCTGTTATATTTGACTTCTGTAATATCCCACCTCGTTATTAGCGAAATCGTCTGAATTTGAGGAACCCGACAACGCTGTTTTCGGGCTTTTTTTCATTATATTTTCAGAGATAATTAATGTTTTCTTGGATTTAAAACAAGAAAGTTAGAGAAGTGTGTTGAATTTACCCTTATCAGTATTTTCTTCAGAGGATAACTTTGTCAAATTTGTCAAAATTTGTTTGTTTGTTTGTTGTTTTGGGGTTTCTAACTTTTTTGCTAAAAAAAATACTCTTTTTTATCTTACAGATTGTATAAACAAACATCATCTTTATTTGTCTGTTTGTTCATTTGTTGCTTATTTGCTCAAATACTCTTTCTGATCTTTCGGGTTGTGTAAACAAACATCATATTTGTTGTTGTTTTTAATTAATTGTTTGATTGTTTTTGTCTTTTCTCATCTCTGTACCTGCGGTCATTTAAAAAAAAAGTGTTTTTTTGGATGTATACAATTTATACAAATTATTTCAGCTGTTTTTAAAAGCGTGTACTCTTTCTGTCTCCGTCGCAGATTGTACGGCACGAAATGTAGCGGGTGTCTACAGCCTATCCCTGCTCACGAGTTAGTGATGCGCGCGGCGGGGTGTGTGTACCACCTTCCCTGCTTCACGTGCATAGCGTGCGGACACCGCCTGCAGAAGGGAGACGAGTTCGTGGTCAAGGACGGACAACTCTTCTGCCGGTTAGACTTCGAGAAGGAGTTCACGCTCATGCCGCTCAGTCCTAAAAGTAAGTTTGTTAGTTTGTAACCCTTTCACTGTCGGAACACAAACAGCAAGCCCCCCCCCCCCCCCCAAAAAAAAAAAAAAAAAAAAAAAAAAAAAAAAAAAAAAAAAAAAAAAAAAACAACCGCAAGAGGCATAGATCATCATAAGCCCCCCCCCCCCCCCCCCCCGCAGTTGCGGGGGCCCATGAGGATCTATGCCTCTTGCTGGTCTTACTTTATATCCATGTTCCTTGGACAGATACGGTTGTGTGGTGCTGAAGTGAATTAACCACTTACCGCAAAGCTGCAAGAAGTATAAATCCGCATGAGTTCCTGCAGTTGCTGCAAATCCAGTCAATGTGCAGATATGCGCCATTTTTCGGGGGTGGGTGGGGGATGGGAAGGGAGGAAGGGGGGGAAGGGGAAAGGGGGAGGGGGGAAGGGGGAAGGGGGGGGGGCGTCGGCATTCAATGTTTCCAGTCACTTACTTAGTAACCCCCCTCCTCCCTCTTCCCCTCCTCTTTCCTATTGAACAATTTTATTGTCCCTGGAGTAGGGAACTTTGGGTTTCTTCCGGCCCCACGGAGGACGCGTCGCCGCATAGCAGCGCCACCCTTTTACCTTCCTAGATTTTTTTTGCGTTGGTTTCACTGCGCGTGACGTCAAATTGTGACGTTTCGAAAGCAGCTGTCATCGTCCCAGACAGTGCCGATAAAAAGTCCACATGACCAAACCAAACTGTATGAACTAACTTGATGAATTACGTTGACAGGTGACGGCAGCGACTTGGGATATGACGAAGACCTGGGTGACCCCGGAAGCAGTAAAGGACCCAAGAGGCCGCGGACCATCCTCACGACCTCCCAGAGGCGCAAGTTCAAGGCCTCGTTCGAGGTCAACCCCAAACCGTGTCGGAAGGTAAGAAATCGTGTGATACGTCAAGTCCAAAACTTCCAAACTTCGATCCAGCAAATAATGTGTACAAGGACACGAATTTAACTCTTAACCCTTTGACCGCTACTGACGATACCCTCGGCGTTCAAGACGCGCAATTGCGCATATTTTACGCCGAGGGTATCGTCAGTAACGGTCAAGGGGTTAAAATACATTTCCCCACGATTTGAATCACCGGTCCTCAATACTGTTCTAAGTTTGTAGACAACAAACGGCGCTGATGCTACTGTGTGGGCGACTAAAAGAAATGCTATCTTTCTACAGTCTCTGTGGACAAAACTTTTTCAAGAACCAGTAGATAAAAGCCTGCAGTGGACTCGAGCTTCGTTCTTCGGAAATGAGGAATACGTCAAACTTGCATAATTATGTTTCGACGAAAACAGTGGATTAAAATCCCGGACAAACTTGCGATATTGCATGTTTGTCCGGCCTCTTAATCCACTGCGTCACTAAAGCAGGTGTGCAATTTTTGACCCACAGTTTTTTTTCGGAAATAATCTGAACATTGCGGCGGCGCACAAGTCTCCAACACCCCACATCCACTGTCCTCCCCCCAACAGACAAAACAACGTTCAGCAGTGTTTGACGCGTTTACGATATTGCCAAAGTCACTATAATTAAGTGTGAACGAGATGACGCACTACATATAACGTGAACGTGTCGTCTGCAGGTCCGGGAAGCGCTAGCGGCGGAGACGGGGCTGAGTGTGCGGGTCGTGCAGGTCTGGTTCCAGAACCAACGAGCGAAGGTAGGTCACAGGCCGCTTTAACCCCTTCACTGCCGGAAAAAAATGAACACCACCATAACTACAAGAAGCATAGATCCTCATGAGCCCCCGCAAACAAACAAACAGAGAGATTAGCCGCTACTTATCTTCATTGGCAGAAGGAATGTGGCAACTGAGTTGCCACATTCTTTCTGCCAATGAAGATAAGTTGCCACATTCTTTCTGCCAATGAAGATAAGTAGCGGCTAATCTCTCTGTTTGTTTGTTTGTCTATTTTGACAAAGGGTATTTACCCGAAATATTATATTAATAAATTGTGTTGTACCCGTCTTTCTAAGCGTGTTTCTTTCTCCGTTGGGTACTTCTTTGCATATTACACGCTTGGCAGTCACCTTTTTGGTCTGGATTGAAACCACTTTGTACCCGTGTTACTTGTATCGCTGATAAAACGTTGCTCAAAATGTCGTTATCCCTTCGCACATGCAGCCACCGGTAGTGTACAGTACCAGAATGCACAAAAGGGGTGATCAATATCATTGTTTGTAGTTAATTCAAAGCTGATACTTTGAGGTTGTTGGCTTTTTCCCCGTAGGATGTTTTTTTTTTGCTTTCTACACTGACAAGCAAAAGAAATGCGACACCGCGGAAATCCCCGTGATGTCGCATTTCCTTTGCTCGTCAGTGTATTTACGAGGGGAATGTAAGGAACAAATGTTTTCGCACTCATCCTTACAACTTCCTGGATCTAATTCGTTCATTTTCTGCCTCTGATCCGTCCAGGTGAAAAAGATGGCGAGAAAGCAGAACCTGGAGAGCAACAACAACAATAACAACAGCAGCAACAACAACAACACCAACTCCAGCAACGGCTCCAGCGGCGGGGGCGAGGGGAAGAAGGGGTCGCAGAAAGCACAGAAGCGAAAGATCAAAGAGGAGGACAGCGACTCGTCAGACTGCGCCATGAACCCCAGCAGTAACGACAGTGGCTTGCCCAGTGAGTAGCCATTTTTAGGGGCAAATAATGGGGAGGCGTGGGTGGGTGGGTGGGAGGGGGGGGGGGGTAAAAAAAATTGCTCGGTGTTTATCATGAATTATTTGCGAAATGATTCTGTTGATGTTTAGAAGTAGATTCGTGTTTACTTGAGGGGGCCTTTTGAATGACATTATCCCATTGAACTCTGACGCACTACAGCAGGAGATGGGTCGACCATGATAATTCAAGGGTAGTGCCAGATTAGCTTGGCGCCTGTAACAGGTGCATAGTCGTTAGACGACGCCTCCAAAATTTGAGAAACACGAGCGCCGGGCTGAATTACTTTAACCCCCTAGGTGCTATTGACGACGACGCTCCACGGAAATGACTAGTATTACTGATACAGTACACAATATTGCTCTGTGATTTTGGACCATGAAGATGATGCTGTAATCATAAGCGAAAAGGCAGCAACGTACAATGAATAAACAATCGTAAGCACACACCCCCCCCCAAAAAAAAAAAAAAAAAATAAAAATAAAAATAAAAATAAAAATAAAAAAATAAAATAAATAAAAATAAATAAATAAAAAATAAATAAAAAATAAATAAATAAATAAATAAATAAAATAAATAAAAGTAAAAAAAATAAAATAAAATAAATAATAAATAAATAAATTAAAAAAAAAATGAATTTTTTAAAAAAATCACCACCATCATACACACACAATATACGAAATCTTAATTATTATCTAATATTTACAATTATTAGATGATAGACATGCACACAATTTAAAATCTGAAGTAGGTCGAAGTTACACGCGTTTCGACGAAAACAGTGGATTTAAAAGCCCGGACAAACATACATATCGCATTTTCTGTCCGGACTTTTAACTCATTCAGCCCGACGGCCGTATTTCCCAAATTGAGCAGGCCTCATCTAATGATTAATCACCTTTTGCAAAAGATGGATCGACCCTGATTTGTCAAGGGCAGTGCCAGATTAGCTTGGCGCCGACCTAATCTGGCACTACCCTTGAATTATCATGGTCGATCCATCTCCTGCTGTAGTGCGTCAGGTCTGAATGGATTAATCCAGTTTTCTGCCGAAACCCGTGCAACTTTGACTTACTTCTGATTTCCGGGGGGAAAAAAAAAACAATCGTTCATTAACCCCTTCACTGCCGAGAAAAAGTGCACACGATCCAACCGCAAGAGATATAGATCCTCATGAGCCCCTCTCCCCTCCCCCTCGACTGCGGGGGCTCATGAGGATCTATGCGTCTTGCAGAGACCACGTTGAAGCCATGTTTTCGTGGACGGTTTTACCCTTTGGTCGTGAAATGAACAAAGATTTCAGAAGCAAAAATGTGCCTACAGTCAAAATGTGCCTACAGTCAAAATGTGCCTACAGTCGAAATGTGCCTACAGTCAAAGGGAAGGGGTTAACGGAAACATCGTACTCACGTGTTCTCTTCTCCGTCCACTCCCAGGTTCCATGTTCACCGGTCAAGGCCTGGGTGACCCCGTGTACCCGAACACCCCCATGGGTCTGGAGGACAACGTGGACAGCCTGGACCACATGCTGATGGGCGGCGCCGACGTCACAGGTCACGTGGGCATGGCGGGGGTGGGCCAGATCATCAACCCCATAGACAAACTGTACTCCATGCACACGTCATATTTCAACGGCGAGTGAGTGGCGTCACGGCTGGTGAGAAGCCTCAGCTTATGAGTGACTCGATCACAGGGCTGCTTCACAGATGCAGTTTGTTTACAACAGCTTATGAACTTATACTGAGGCACAATCAAGTGCAATGGAGCTAAGCTTGTCTTTGCTGCGCAAAGACAAGCTTAGTTCCACTGCATTTGAAAAAAGCCAGTTTATAACTCAGACAGAGGACTGTTTCCAAGTGCACACCAAGGACAAGCTTAGTTCCACTGCACTTGAAGAACGTCAGTTTATAACTCATACCGAAGGTACAATCAAGTGCAATGGAACTAAGCTTAGTTCCATTGCACTTGAAGAACGTCAGAGTATGACTCAGACAGAGGCCTGTTTTCCAGTGCACACCAAGGACAAGCTTAGTTCCACTGCACTTGAAAAGCGTCAGCTTACAACTCAAACAGACGACTGCTTTCGAGTGAATTGAACGTGAAAAATGTCAGCTTCTGGCTCAAACAGAACTGTTTCCAAGTGAATTAAGTGTGAAAAACGTCACTTTGTGACTAATTCACTGTGTCATGCTGTGTTCCATTGCGCGTGAAAAACGTGAGCTTATGACTCAAACAGAAGACAGTCTCCAACTGACCTGAGTGTGAAAAACGTCAGCTTTTGTGTCAGTGACAGAGAGAGAAGACTTGTTTCCGAGCCGCTGCAGTTGTGAGAGTTGGCATACACGCGTCAGTACCCGGATTATGATGCGATCTAAACCGGCAGGCAATGTGTTCCGTGCACAATCTCTTAACGGCGGATTGATTAACTGCACGTGAAAAATGTCAGCTAATGACCTCAAACACCGGAATTATTTCCAAGCAGGTTGCTCGTGGAGAATAAACAGTCACTCTTTCCAAGCGGCTGTTGTGAGGCTTATACAAGTGTCAAATCCAGACCCCCCCCCCCCCCCCCCCCCCCCAAAAAAAAAAAAAAAAAAAAAAAAGATGACTTCCAAGCGTGTAAACTGCACGCAAGGAAATGACCACAATAGAAGGAACACGCTTCGAAAGAACGAACGACCGTTTCCAAGTGAATCGCATGTGAAAAAACGCCAGTTTATGACTTCAACAAAAGACTGAATTGCACGCGAAAAACGTCAACGTGACGGCACGTGAAAAACGTCCGAGGCTTACACATGTCTGTGGTCAGATTAAGAACCTAACACTCGACCGTAGACAGTAATTTCACGCAATGCCATACTTCAACAGCGAGCGATCTAACTGTACGTGAAAACGTCATTTTATGATTCACGTCCTACGTCAAGCTGCAGTTGTAAAGATGGATGAGTTGTCTGTCATAATTTGGCTAAAGGCAGCAAGTCCTTGTTTGTGAAAAGCGAGATTTTTGTTGTAATATATAATACAATGGAAATCTCGCTTTACACAAATATGGAGTTACTGTCTTTTAGTCAGATTAGCGCAGAACGCATTGCTGAAAGACAAGGGTTTAAGCAAATTAGATCACTATCACGTTTGAGTTTTAAAAAAAAAAATCCAAAACAGCATTCCCAATTTGGACACATCTTTCTAGTGTGTGCCGTGACACATTCTGTAACTTTTTACCTGCGTTCGAGTTTTGAGTTAAAGAGTGCAACTGTGAAGATTTTTTCTTTTTGACCTAACGTTTCGTCAAGATTTTCCACTGCATTATATAGCACGGAACTGGCTACGTCACGCCCTGAAGTTGGCCATGTTACATGGTCTTACATTATGGAGTCGGTAATGATTTCTCGTTACGTCATGTGGTCTACCTACGTCACTTCGGTGATAATATTGTTGTGAGAACATGGTTTGTATTGTGCAGTGTCGGTATAAGAGGTGCAATGAAATAAATAACATAGCGTGACGTGAAGAAGTCCTTTCTGTGACGACGTCATGTCTATGATGATGACGTCAGGCATATGACCTGACGTTTTCGTATAAATGTAACACACGGATTACCTCTCTTGATCCGCTCCGCGGCAGCGGAGGTAAGCCGTGTGGAAATGTAAGTTTGTTGTCAGTCTTGAAATTGCACATTTTCTTCGCAACATGCTTGATCCGCGCTCCGCACACTTGTGTCTAGACACCATTTTGTTACACCAAAATATCGGTTATTTATTGTGTGGGTGTACATTTTGTCAGTTTCTTGCATAATGAGAGTGCGCTGCAATGGTAATTCATGCTGTATTTCTGCCCATTACTTTATTCCGTCTCAATGATTTATTTCGTGCACGTTGTTTGAGTTGCTCTTTGCGTTTTCTTTACTTCTCTGATTCATTTCTCGCTTAGATAATTGGATAAATTACACGTTTGTTTTAGTAAGAAAGGCAAATATTGAAGAGGAGAATTGTGTGACATAGTTAAACGACAAAATTATTCACAGGTGGATCTCACGTTCTGTACGTGCTGTGGTGGTAGGACTGTTTCTCTTGTGTTTCTCTGTTTCTTCATTTATTCCAAAAGCACACGCACATTTTGTGTGATTCAAGCACTATGAACTTATCGTTACCACGATACACAGCATTTGTTTTTATTCTTAATAACACTTCTGTGGCAAACTCCAGGCACGACCTGCAAAAGGTTTAGATCCTCATGAGCCCCCGCGCATTAGCGGGGGCTCGTGAGGATCTTTACCTTTTTCTGGTCTCGTTTTCACCAAACAGCGGGAGAAAATGTTCCACTTTTTTTCATTTTGACGGAGCGGTTTTTAGCCGCGCAAATTAGTGTAGGCATCGATACTAAGCGGTTTATTTAGAAATGGTCTGGACTTCCTTTTACATTAAAACTGTGCAGTCATGAATTATTAATGTTGCTCAAAATTAACAATAGAAATAAAACTGTCACTAAGCGTTAAAGTATATTGAGGAACTAAAGAAATGCGACATTTTTGAAATCATCGGAAACACTTTAGTGTTTCCGATGATTCCAAAAATGTCCCATTTCTTTAGCTCCTCAATTCCTTCCTTTTACATTAAAACTGTGCAGTCATGAATTATTAATGTTGCTCAAAATTAACACTAGAAATAAAACAGTCACTAAGTGTTAAAGTATATTGAGGAGCTACAGAAATGCGACATTTTTTGAATCATCGGAAACACTAAAGTGTTTCCCATGATTCCAAAAATGTCTCATTTCTTTTGCTCCTCAGTACAACTGCCGAACTGGGAGGCATTTAATTACAGCAAGCTGTTGTTTATTATTTTGAGAGAGCACTAAAGTATAAAATGACAGCCTAGCACAATACCCAGCCTCTGTTAAATTCGCCATCTTGATTCCGCCTTTTTAAATTTGTATTTATTTTTTTAAAAATAGTATTCTGTAATTTCCTTTTTCTCAGGACAATGTAAATGGCAAATTTATTTTTGTGCTTTGTTTTCCCTAGTGTGTAAAAAAATAATAATAATAATATAAAAAAAAAATTGCGTATCAGTCTGTCTCCAATGTGCACCTGTACTCCTGATTTATTCATCAGTTATTTATTTATTTCTGTTGTGAATTATCAATGGTTGAAGATGCACACATCATTTGCATGTCATGAATATGCATCAGGCGAGTGAGCACTATGCGTATTCGTGTTTAGTTTCATTAATTGAATACATAATTATGATACCCCCCCCCCCCCCAAAAAAAAAAAAAAAAAAAAAAAAAAAAATCATTTACATCAACCCCCTCACCGCTAGTGGACGCAATGTTTTTATTTTTTTTTATTTTATTTTTATTCCTGAAAAATCAGCGTAAGAAAATGCCCAGCCATCAAAGGAACATGGACATGAAGTGTTTTCAGCAAGAGGCATAAATCCTCAGTAGCGGGGGCTCATGCGGATCTATACCGCTTGCAGTGGCGTGATGGTGTTTCAGTTTTACTCCGCAATGAAGGGGTTAATATTCATTTAGTTTATCATACATTACTTTGTGCACGTGCGCATTCGGTCTCGTCAGACGAATTCCGTGAAAATTGTTTCAAGGAATTGTACTTTTGTTAAAACCCCCTTTGAGTGCCGAAAAAAACTGAACACTAACCAACTGCAAGAGGCATAGATCCTCATGAGCCCCCGCCTCATGAGGATCTTTGCCTCTTGCTGACACACTTTGAATCCGTGTTCCTTTAAAAAGCTTTGACAGTTGAAGATCTTTTGACGTTGCCTTGACAAGTCCAACAAACACCAGTTATGCGTCTACCGGCAGTAAAAGGGTTAATATTCTTCATTCCAAATTTGATCTCTTGAGAACACCCCCCCCCCCCACCCAGTCTTGTGAAACCCATACACTGTTATAATTGTTACTTGGCGTGTTTATTTATTGTGTCCCTTTTTTGACATTGCTTGTAGAACAACCACGGACATGTTTGCAATTGCGTGCATCATTCGCAGTCAGATATTTTCAAAATTGTCATTCCTTGCGTTTTATCATTTCGTTGTGTCTGCTAACCGTTTTCCTCTATACTGCGACACTGTGACCAGTGTCCAAGCATGTGATGCGGGAGAAAATAGCTTATTTTGCAGCATTCTCTGGTCGGTTCTGACGTACTTTTTAATCTCAGTGCTTGAAACGAAATCCTTACACCTTCGGTTGTCGGTAGATCTTTTTGTCGCGACGATTCCCTTTGGCTGTCGGCAGCGCTCTCTGACGAGGTGATACCAGCAGGAGTCACGTCAACAAAACCCACGGGGTTATTGCTGGGACACACATCGCCGCCAACAGCCACGGGTTAATGTTGCAGAATTCAGGCCACAAGACTTGGAGGACAATATTTTACTTGTGCTAATGCCAGTTTTAACTTTATTTAATCCATTACATCCTGAGGCTGATTTTGTTAAAATCTTTTTGTCCTAAGGTTACAGATTACAAGATGTATCGACCGATAGTTCAAGGGTGGTGCCAGAATAGCTTGGCGCCTAAGGCGCCAAGCTATTCTGGCACCACCCTTGAACTATCTTAGTCCGATTTATTTAAAGCGACAGTGCACCAGGATGGAAATGATTAAATGGATTCCATAACTGAAGCGAGTCATTAATCAATATTAATATACGCCTTTATTTTTGACATGATTGTAGCGAGCAGTTTAAAGTCGACATGATCACCGTGTGCACATTCCTTGCATGTTGTTTTGAAATCCGTTTATTGGAAATAAAATGCATTCCATGTGACGTGGTGTTGCGACAGATGGGTAGGTTGGTTGTTTGACTGAGTGAGTGATCGATTAATGTGTATATACGTGTGTGTGTGTGTGTGTGACCACACCATCTCCACACACAATAACATTGTGTGTGTGTGTGTATGTGTGTGTGTGTGTTAGAGAGAGAGAGAGAGAGAGAGAGAGAGAGAGAGAGAGAGAGAGAGAGAGAGAGAGAGAGAGAGAGAGAGAGAGAGAGAGAGAGAGAGAGAGAAAGAGAGAGAGAAAGAGAGATTTAGCAAAAACATTCTTCACAAACATCAAGTCTGCAAACACCGAAAGCATTTATTCTGAGGCAACACAAAATCATCAACTGAACATCACAAGCACAGACTGACAAAATCCACACAATTATTTCACAAGGTATTCACCTAAAGTACTGTTCTTCGCGTTCCATAACCACACTGCTAGCCGAATTGTAATAATTGTAATTACAATGACGTCAAGAGTTCTGGAACAATCAGACCATGTGGCAGTCGGTAGTGCTTGTTGTTGAGGTGATTCTTGCAGGAATCACCTCAACAACAAGCACTACCGGACAGCCGAAAACAACAAAGGCTTTTGTAATAGAGCAAGTCGGGAGAAATTTATTTTTCGTACTTTTCGCCTTAGGACACCACGTCTTTTAGTGTCGCGAGGTAAATAATATAATTCAAACAGACAAAAGGTTGCACCTCCCCCCCCCCCCCCCCCCACACACACACACACTTTTCCTACCAACAAATTGTTTTCACGCTTTTTGAACTACAGGTCAGCTTCAATATTACACGAGCCATACTGAACATGCATGCAGTGAAATCGCGTACAAGGCAGACACGTGCTGGCTCCACGCTGGATACTCAATGAGCAAAACGACCTTCGTGCGCACGTCAGTTTTAGTTGGCCTCAGGATCTTTTGCTTGATGGAAGTTTTTTCCCCAACAGTTCGCAAACCCGTATTGATTCAGCGATACGTTAACCTTTTGTCGCTTCATCGTGACAAAAAGCGCTACCGACTAAGGGTTAACACTGTCGAGGTCTGACTTTCTGGCTCCCAGATGATACCGCGATATACAGAGGCTGACCTTTTGAATGGAAACTGTTGATTAACCCCAGGCTCCCCTCGCCCTTCCTTTAATAATGGGAGGGCGAGGGGAGGCGGGGGAATGTCCTAGGTCTTTTTAACGCTTTGAGAACAAGAAAACTGACAAAAAACAACAAACCCATGACAATAGGATTTTTAAAAAATACAATTGGGAAAAGAAAAGAAAAAAATACCCGCGAAAATTGCCACATTTAGCACAATTACCATTTCATAAAGAACACATGCATAGATATACTGCAGATCAAAAGAAATGCCACATTTTTTTTAAATCATCGCACGTCGCATTTCGTTTGATCGTCAGTATATATCGGACTTCACAGTTCCCACTTTCAGACTTGACCAGGAGACCAACATACTGTCCGGGTACAAAAATTCAACATGTATTTTAACCACTGCTGTACCGGTGCCTGCATGCACATCATGACCACATGAAGTACTTTAAAGGAAGCCTTAATCCTTTTCATCTTGATACACTACTGCAAGAAATAAATTTCACTAAAATAGTTCAAGTGTGGTGCCAGAATAGCTTGGCGCCTGAGGCGGCAAGCTATTCTGGCACCACCCTTCAACTAAAATGGTTGATTTATCTCCCAATCTGTAATGTAGCCTTCACAGGCAAATAAGCAAATTTAAAAAATAACTCAGCCTCAGGATGTAATAGGTTAACAGAAGACAACGCAATTCTAAAAGATTTTCTTTATTTCTTTTCACACACACAAAATAAACTGTCCATCATAATCAAAATTAGTGCAGGTTGAACGTGTATACGAAGAAAGCAAACCCGGTGTGTATACAATATTCAGCAAGTGTCCTGCTTTTGTATCTCCTGGAGTGTGCGACACATTATGCGTGATACAATGTTGTCATTACACCTAAACCCAGATGACCGTCTCAGCCCGAGGGCCCTTTGCTCACCGGACTTGTGTAGGTTATCTGAGTCGGTACTGTAGAACCTGCCTTCACCAACCACTGACTAAAATGGTCTAAGAAAACAGGTGCTTTCTCAAGAGAAGTCTTGACGGGCAAAAAGTGACACCTGTCATTAAAGACCATCATTTAGGTGGCGACAGCCACAGTCACAGCCACCTAAATGATGGTCTTTAATGACAGGTGACCTCTCGTAAGGGTATTCCCTCAAAACAAGACTACTGTACACAAAACATACACGGAAAGGGATTCGAAAATGTTTTCCTTTGACCTTTTCGACTAAGTTCTTTTGGCCTTTTCGACTAAGTTCAAAACCGATGAGGACATACAGTGTTCGGATCTACAGACAGAATCTCCAAATTAGGTCACTGACACAAACATGCGCTGACCAGCGACTCGTTATTGTTTTCTGCAAAGTGCATGCTCATCATTGAAAGCTCCACAGAAAGACAGTAGTTATACGCCAATAACACGGTATTGGTAAGAAAATGACCACAAAAAAAAAAAAAAAAAAAAAAAAAAAAAAAAAAAAAAACCCGATTCAAAGTAAAGCATGGTCTAATCTATGTCAATCCATCTTCCTTGACTTTGCTTTTACACAAATTCTTTGCCTCCTTCGCCATTAATCTGTTTTACACACTTCTTTACCATCTAAACATTTCTGTCAAATGCGCACGCTTGACAAGACACACATACGTGCGTCTTGTCTAGTGTGCGCACTTGATAGAACTGTTTAGAAGAAAGCAAAGAATTCTTAGCAATTAGAGAGTTAACTCATTCTACCCCAGACACACCACATCAAGATAACGATCGACCATGATAGTTCAAGGGTGATGCCAGAATAGCTTGGCGCCTATGGGCGCCAAGCTATTCTGGCATCACCCTTGAACTATCATGGTCGATCTGTGTCCTGCACTGCACTGCAGGCTTCAGAGGACAAGAGCAATATTGGGGATTTCGGTGTTGGGGTAAAATGAGTTAAGTCTGTTTTGCAGTGTAACCACAGGGAACACGCGTGCAAGTGAGGGCATTTTTAATTACTTCTAAAAAGAAAAGACATGAGGGGCAGGGCAGGGCATAGGTGTCTATTGGCCTACCATCATATATATTGTCGAGGAAAAGAAATGCAACAGCAATCGAATCACTGCAGTGATTTGAATTATGTCGCATTTTTTGTGCTCGTCAGTACAGTTTAACCCTTCGTCAGCAGCAGTTAAGGGGTTAATTAAATTTACTAGTTATTTCTTCCATGTTAAAATGAACACATTAAGCTAACCTAAGCCGAGGACACAACACGCAGACACAAACACCAAGACGCAGGCGAAAGAATATCTGACATTACGTCGCGAAGTTCATTTCAAAATCCCACTGACAGACACGACGAAGCTGGATGAACGGTTTCCACAGTAACCTGGCTGTTTCCATGACATCCGCTTCCATGAGAACCGTTTCCATGACAACCATTTCTATGGCAGCGAGCTGAGGAGATCCGTTAGGTGTTGTTCCGCATTGGGGATCTCCTCCATCATGCCTGAAGGAAGGAAGGAAGGAAGGAATGGGAAAACAAATTATAATCGTCATCCATTCAGCTTATCTGTGATACTGCAAGTACGTCATAAGCTGCGTAGTACGTCATAATCAATATTTTATATTTCCGTTTTCATGTGTAGTGTATCTTAACCCATTGAACCCCAAGACCGCATTTCCCAAATTTTGATTGTGTCACGCAACGACTCTGTGCCAGTTGCAGGAGATGGATCGACCGTCACGGATTTCGCATTTGAATCCTCAGCACACTGACCGCCACTCGCGTTAAGAACACAAATGAAGTGGGACCAGTAACTGGCGTGAAGAACACAGACTTAACAAGAGACATAAATCCTCATGAGCCTCCCCGCGACAGCGGGGGTGGGGGGGGGGCTCATGAGGATTTATGTCTCTTGCAGATGGGTAGCGTTCGTCCTGCCCCAGCAGATAAGGGGTTAGAAGACTCGAGCTATTAGTGACTTACCCACGACGTCCATGTATTCGTCGAAGGTCTCGGCAGGCAGGAGCTCCTCCTCGAACATGGAGAGCACGCGATCACAGGTGTCTAGGATAGGCTTGTCGTTCTGGCGGATGTACTCGGCCAGGGCGGTGCACCACAGGCCGTCACTGCCCACCGTCACTTTCTGTCGTCAGAAGAAAAAGGCGGCAGAGAAGCATCAGCAATCACGTCCACAGGTCAACACAGCCTGGTAAGCAAAGGTTATCGGGCCCACGACGCCCGCAGTGGGCCCACGCACGGTTGTGCGCGGGCCCACTGCGGCCGTCGTGGTCCCGAAGACGTTTTGCTACTAAGGAAAGTACACGTGGTACGCGTATTCTCTTACGTCGTGTGCAAAGATCGCCGTCAGTAAGGTAACAAGGCCAGCACCATCACGGGTGTCATTTCAACTTTTTGCACTAAAGAGAAACGCACAACGAAGAAAGAAACACGCTTAGAAAGGACCTTTCTAAGCGTGCTTCTTTCTTTGTCGGGGGTTTCTATGCATTTTACACGCTATGCAGTCACCTTGTTTGTTTTTATCTGGATGTCAACGTTCTGGATTGATTTATTACGTAATACATGTGCTGTTGTTCAAGACATTTTTCAAGCTATGAGCAATCTATGTCTAAAATTTAATCTTGAACAAATAACATGCCCAGTCTCTCTCTCTCTCTCTCACACACACACACACACACACACACACACACACACACACACACACACACACACACACACACACACACACGAAAAGCAAACCCTCCAACCAATCACCCTACATTGACTTGGCTACCTTTACTCTTCAAGTTCTGAGAGGGGGTGGGTGTGGGGGCGGGGGGCGAGAGGGGTGTGTGCTGTGTGTCAGAATCAACACCCCTTTAATGCCGCTAATCCCGGCTCTATCCGGCTGGGGATTAGTCCATCTTGTCAGCGGCTTGGGGTCCCGCAGGTGTCGGGGTGGGTGGCAGGAACGGGTAGGGAGCACAGAGGACGGACCGGGCACCCTTCCCACCTGTTGCAAAGAGGCACAGAAGCTCATCAGCCCCTCGAGGCAAGCTGCGATGAGCTGATGTGCATCTATGCCTCTGTAGGGCATGAGGACACTTTTCCACGCTCCTCAGTGCTCTCTCTCTCTTGCTAGATACATAACTAGCACGACTAGGCTGGGGTTTGACTGTAGGGTTCCTCCAGTGAGCTGAAGGCTCCAAGGCCGACGTCGGTCTCCATTGGCCCGCGCACTGCCGTGCGCGGGCCAACGGAGTCCGATGTCGGCCCGGGGGCCTTGGGCTCACAGGGCCCGCTTCTAGAACGAGGTCGGACGAGCATGTCTGTCCTCTTCCGTGAACACGACTGTACGGTGGGTATGACCGAGTGAGGGTTGACGGGGACAGATTCAAGGCATACGTGTACACACGCGCTTACATTCACTTCATAAACACATGACGCAGAATACCCTATGTCTACGACACAAACCTCAAAAGGGCGTACAACCGTGTAATGGCCGAATGAAATTGTGTATATATATGTATTTTCCAACCGTTTAGGTGCCGACCAAATGTGCTTTTGGACCCGACGGTGACCAATACATTTTTGTATCACAATTCCTATTTGCTGGCGGGGAAGTGGCGCAGTGGTTAAGGCGTCTGCCTCCAATGCCAAAGGTGCGATGTTCGATACCGGGTTCCGGCGTTGGATTTTTCTCCACTGGTGTCACCGTCTGGGCAGTGGGCAGATGTTCACATCTGCACGGGACATAGACGACCCCGGCCCCCACGAGTCCCCTGCTGCCTTGCAGGCATGGCCGCTTGGCTGCGGAAAGGCTAAAAAAAAAAAAAAGGGAGGAAACCCCTGACATCAAAGCCCCCGTGTCTCCGGGGAAGGCTTTTGAGCCAGAGACTAAGACAAGGACAGTCTGATATAAAACCTACGACCCGAGGACCTCGATGCCACCGTCCCAGCTTGCTAGGCCATGGCAAACGAACCAAGGGTTTAAAGGGTGGGGCCAGTACTGCGCACACTGCACTCCACCAAAAAGCTCCACCGCGCAGGCTTTAGGAAACGCCCACGGACTATGACACTGAACTTTCCAAGTCCTGTAGCGATGGGCAAGGGGCAAAACGGCAGGTGAAAGATGTCACTGGAAGCCGCAGTCTCAAACCTGCATGCAGGCGGTTCAGGATATTGGTCGCCTGATGTTGACCTGGGGATGACAACGTCACTCGGCACACCCTGAACGACCAAGCAGCCTTCTCTAGGGACAGCACTGCTTGCTCCACATGGAGAGGGGCCTAGAAAAGGTGGCCTAACCAAAGCTCATCCCCTCGTAACCCCAGTTGGCTAGCCGCGGTCAACGGGCATCTTCTCATGCGGTCAGAAAACAAGAAAAAACAATGGATCCACTCTCATGACGACCACGACCGGACTCAACGTAGCATGCTGGAACATCCGAACCATGCTCGACACAGCAGACAGCGGACGCCCTGAACGTCGCTCCGCCCTCATTGCCCATGAATTGCGGAGGTTAAACATCGACATCGCCGCGCTCAGCGAAGTACGCCTTCCGGAGAAAGGCAGCCTCCAAGAACTTGGCGCTGGCTACACCCTCTACTGGTCAGGCAGGCCTGCATCAGAAAGACGGCTCTCAGGCGTGGGCTTCATGGTGAAGACCCCCATTGCGACTAAGTTGGAAATCCTACCAACGGGTCACTCCGACCGCATCATGTCCATGCGCCTCCCACTGAGACACCAGCAATACGTCACCCTTCTCAGTGTGTACTCCCCAACCCTCCTGGCAGAACCTGCAGAAAAAGACAAGTTCTACTCTGACCTGCGCAGCCTCCTGCAGAGCACCCCTGCAGACGACAAAGTCATCATCCTTGGCGACTTCAACGCCAGAGTGGGCCAAGACTCTGAAGCCTGGAAAGGAGTCTTCGGCAAGCATGGCGTTGGGAACTGCAATGACAATGGTCGCCTACTGTTGGAGCTCTGTGCAGAGCAGCAACTTGTCATCACCAACACTACTTTCCAGCAAAAGGACAGTCGAAAGACCACCTGGATGCATCCTCGCTCCAAGCACTGGCACCTTATCGACTATGTCCTAGTGCGTCAGAGGGACTGCAGTGACGTCCTCCTCACCAGAGTGATGCCCAGCGCAGAGTGCCACACTGACCACCGCCTTGTTCGCTGCAAACTCAGGCTCCGCCTCAAGCTGAAACCCAAGAAAGGCCCCCCCCCCCCCCCCCCCCCCCCAAGAAAAAGCTTGATGTTGCCAGCCTTCAGCGTGACAAGAAAGCTGCCCTTCAGGCCGATTTACAGCGCATGCTCAAAGACACAGTTGATCCAGCAGACTCCTCCCCTGAAACACTCCGGGAACAACTGAACTGCTATTGTAAAATCCTCTGTGGAAATCTTGGGCTTTGCTAGAAAGAGAAACAAAGACTGGTTTGACGAAAACGACGTAGAGATCCAGGAACTTCTAGCAAAAAAAAAAGAGCCGCCCACCAGGCCCACCTAGCCCAGCCTTCCTGCCCTGTGAAGAAGTCTGCCTTCCGCCTCATCTGCAGCAGTCTCCAGCTCAAGCTTAGAGAGCTCCAGAACGAGTGGTGGTCCAGACTCGCACAGAGGACCCAGCTCTGCGCTGACAACGGTGACTACAGGGGCTTCTACGAAGCACTGAAAGCAGTGTATGGCCCTAGGCCCCTGGTACAAAGTCCCCTGCGAAGCGCTGATGGACAGGCACTCCTCACAGATAATAACTCCATCTTGAACCGCTGGTCGGAATACTTTTAGGACCTCTTCGGCGCTGAACGCACTGTTCAAGAAACAGTCATCCTCCAAATCCCACACCTTCCACTAAAGGTTGAATTGGACGAACCGCCCACCGCCGAAGAGACCCTCACAGCCATCCACCAGCTCAAGAGTGGCAAAGCAGCAGGCATTGACGGAATCCCGCCAGAGATCTGGAAACATGGAGGCCGAGCACTGCACAACAAGCTCCAGGACCTCTTTCTCTGCTGCTGGGAAAAAGGAACACTACCAAAGGATCTCCGTGATGCAGTCATCATCACCCTGTACAAGAACAAAGGAGAGAAGTCTGCCTGCTCTAATTATCGTGGAATTACCCTGCTGTCCATTGCCGGGAAAATTCTCGCAAGGTTGCTCCTGAATCGGCTGGTACCTGCCATCGCTGAAGACCACCTCCCAGAGGGCCAGTGTGGCTTCAGAGCCAACAGGAGTACCACCGACATGGTCTTTGTGCTGAGACAGCTTAGGAGAAGTGCCGCGAGCAGAACAAAGGGCTGTACGTAACGTTTGTCGACCTAACAAAAGCGTTTGACACTGTGAGCAGGCAAGGTATGTGGCAGATCCTGGAGCGACTAGGTTGTCCCCCAAAGTTCCTCAACATGATCGTCCAGCTCCACGAGGACCAGTAAGGCCAGGTCAGACTAAACAGTGACCTCTCAGAACCATTTCCCATTCGCAACGGCGTGAAGCAAGGCTGCGTGCTGGCACCGACCCTCTTCACCATCTTCTTCAGCATGATGTTGAAGCAGGCCACAGTGGACCTCGACGATGACGACGCAGTGTACATCAGGTATCGTCTCAATGGCAGCCTGTTCAACCTCAGACGACTGCAGGCCCACACGAAAACCCTAGACCAACTGATTCGTGAGCTGCTCTTCGCTGATGACGCTGCCCTCGTTGCACACACAGAGAGAGCCTTGCAGCGCATTACGTCCTGCTTCGCAGATGCCGCCCAGCTCTTTGGACTTGAGGTCAGTCTGAAAAAGACAGAGGTCCTTCATCAGCCAGCACCCAAGGAAGAGCCTCGCCCTCCCCACATCACCATCGGCGAGTCCGAACTGAAGTCTGTACACCAGTTTACCTACCTTGGCAGACGTCAGACGCCAAGCTGGACAAGGAGCTGGACAACAGGCTGGCAAAAGCGAACAGTGCTTTCGGGCGACTATTCAAGCGGGTGTGGCACAATCAACAGCTGAAAAAAGGCACCAAGATCAGCGTGTACAGAGCTGTCGTCCTCACCACCCTGCTGTACGGTTCCGAGTCCTGGGCCCTCTACCGCAGCCAACTACGACTCCTCGAACGCTTTCACCAGCGCTGCCTGCGTACCATCCTGGGCATTCACTGGAGTGACTATGTCACCAACGTCGAGGTCCTTGAACAGGCGGAAACGGTCAGCATCGAGGCTTTGCTGCTGCGGACACAGCTTCGCTGGGCGGGGCACGTCTACAGGATGGAGGATCATCGCCTACCCAAGATCACTCTGTTCGGCGAGCTCGCCACTGCCGCGGACACCGAGACAGAGGGGCACCAAAGAAGAGATACAAAGACGGTCTCAAGACGTCACTTAGTGCCTGCCAAATCGACCACCGCCAGTGGTCTTCGCTTGCTGCGGACCGTGACACCTGGCGCTCCACCATTCACAAGGCAGCCGTCTCCTTTGAGGACTCTCGCAGAGCTAACCTTAAGGACAAGCGGCTCAGAAGAAAAAACAGAGTTGTCGTAACTCAGAACCCTGACCAGACCTTCCCCTGCAGCCACTGCGGTCGAACCTGCCTGTCCCGGATTGGCCTCCGCAGCCACGAAAATGCTTGCAGACGACGTGGGCAAGCCCTATAGAATCTTCGTTCGCGAAGTCAAGCCAAGAGAAAATGTGCATTTTTGCAGACGTTTTTGTTGTGGTGTCGGATGATTTTTTTTTCTAACCTTTTGAAGTGGGGGTGAGGGGTGGGAGGTTGGGGTTGGTATGTTGGTTGCAAAGATATATGGTGGTGGTGTGTTGTTTTTTAATTTATTTACTTTTTTTTTTTTAATCCAGAAACTCTAGGTAAAGTAAGAGTTAATCTGTTGTTTCTTTTAAACTTATTCTTCACATCTTCTTCTTCTTCTCGAACGCCGTCACACTTGGAGTTTGGCTCTCAAAATGAAATCTGTGGTCTTCTGTAGCGCCTCCACAGGCCCGTACAGTTTCTCTTGTAGAGTGGCGGGCTTCGGCCATATCTCCTCCCTCAGCGGCTGGTGGTTCCCACAGTCCTGGAGGATGTGCTCTGCGGTCTGCTCTGCTTCTCCACAAGGGCACAGGGGAGATGGCACGAGGTGGAAGCGTCTGTGCAGGTGGAAATTGAGTCGGTTGTGCCCGGTCCTCAGACGAAAGATGGTCACCTGCTCTTGTCTGGACAGCTGATGGTAACTGTCTAGGGGCCGTTGTGGTGGTCTGTACACAGACTTAATGATGGTCTTCATCTCTGTGAAGCTGACTCCATTTTCATCTTGTTCTTTCTCTGCGCCCACTTTTGCCATTCTGTCACATTATTGTCCAAAGAAGGAAAATTTGGGCTGCCTTCCAGGGGAAGATGCGTCGCCACAGAGCAGCGCCAGCCCACATTTTCCATTTTGGTACTAATTTTTGCCACAGAAGAGGTTCCAGTACTGGTTAACCCCTTGACTGCCGAGAAAAAGTAAACACGATCCAACTGCAAGAGGCACATACCCTCATGTGCCTCCGCAGTCGCGGGGGCTCATGAGGATCTATGCCTCTTGCTGAGACCACTTTGTAGCCATGTTCTTTGGACGTTTGTGGCTTTTGGTCGTTGAATGAACACAGATTTCAGAAATACAATGCACGCACAGTGTCCGGGAAGGCGTCAAAAGAACCCCAGTAGGAAAACGTCTTCGGACGAGCATAATTCAAGGGTAGTGCCAGATTAGCTTGGCGCCTGAAGGCGCCAAGCTAATCTGGCACTACCCTTGAATTATCAAATACAATGCACGCACAGTGGCCGGGAAGGCGTCAAAAGAACCCCAGTAGGAAAACGTATTCGGACCCACGGCGGCCGCAGTGGGCCCGAGGACCATCGCTTACTGCTCATTTTGAGGCATGCGAATCCCCTTCCACCCGCCGTTCGTCACTGTGAGGACATGACAGTTGGCAGCAAGCCGGGCTTTGATAAGGTGAAGCCCTCCTGCACCCGGGGTACTCTGCCTACCCGCCACAGTGAAACCCCTTCTTCTGAACCACGTACAGACCCTCAGGTACGAACGTCCATCTTAAACCCCTTCACTTCCAGTGGACGTAGATTAGGTCGAGGATCTACACCTTTTACAGTTTGGGGGTGTTCATTTTTTTCTCGATAAGTGAACGAACGTTAACGAACTAAACTTACACGAACCCCTCTATATACAGTATCGGTGGCTGCGTGCGCAAAGCGGTTAACATTTTGCGTGAATCCTCATTATTTTTACTGACATTATGACAATGCATTATTATTATTACTATTGCTGTTGTTGTTTATTGTTAATACCATCAACATCATCATCATCGTGAGCGTCTGCAGCCGCTTTCATTTTGCGAGAAGACACAGATCTTCATGCGCCCCTGCAACATGCTGGGCGTCATACACATCTATGCTCTTTGAGAGCACATTCTACCTCTGCGTGCCTCGCAATACATTTTTCACTCCGTGTTTGTCATAAATTGCCGTGCGGCCCGCAGCGACATAGATCTACATGCGTCATCCGCAAAAGACGTAGATCTTCATCAGCCCCTGCATTGCAGGGGCTCATGAAGATCTATGCCTTTTGGTCACCCATCAGACCACCTCGCTCCCTACGACGGCGGAGGACCCCGGGTGTCTCCGTGGGATTTTTCGCATTCTCGCACTGTCGTCTGATAACGCGGCAACTCCGCTATGTCCTGTGTCAAACATTGTGCCTTGTCTTTTCGGGACAAATTACAAATATTGGCCGTAAGCCTTCTTCAGTCTTGCTTGGGGAAAAGGTGTGGGTAGGTGAAAGGAGGGTTACTGGCAAGACTTTTTACTTGGAGGAGGGAGGTGGGGATGGGGGTGGGGGTGGGGGTGGGTAGCGGGAGGAGGGGGGCAGTGGTCTCCTGTGAAGGCAAGAGACAATAAGTCCTTTAAAAAAAAAAAAAAATTAAAATCGAGATTTAAAATATATAAATAAATGTTCATTGTATTACGATGTAAATGTCTCTTTTCGCACAAATGGACTTTCACAGAGCAGTGGAGGTGTTGGTTCAGTTTAGCTCATTCAGCCCCGACACACCATAGCAAGACATGGGTCGAACATGATAGTTCAAGGGTGGTGCTAGAATAGGGCGCCAAGCTATTCTGGCACCACACTTGAGCTATCATGTTCGATCTGTCTCTATAACTGTAATACAGTCCTTCAGAGGGCAACTTCAAAATTGGAGGATTTCGGTCCTCGGGTCAGTAGAATGTGTTAATACTGTTTATTTTGTTCTTCGTTATGTGTGGGTTTGTTTGTTTATCGATTTCTTTGGCAATGGTGGTGGTGATGGTGGTGGGTGGGGGTGGGGGTGGGGCGGAAGGAAGTGGGTCTGCTTGAACGTTTCTGTTTGCTGTTGTTTTGTTTAGTTGCTTATTTGCTCCTTGGATTGTCTGTGACAAGTGTGTTGTTTCACCTTTTTTGGACCGAGTGTTCTTTTGTACTTTATTAGTGCTAGGTTTTCTAACTGCTTGTTTGTTCATTTCATGAAGAGGAAAGACTCTCTTGCAAACTACCCCGCAACACACACACACACACACCATACACACACACACACACACACACACACACACACACACACACACACACACACACACACACACACACACACACACACAATCCTATCTGTCCTTTCCAACTGGCGGTCAGACGACAACAGCATCATGGCTACAGCGAAATACTTGTGTCCCAAGCGATAAACCCGGACCGGTGTCTGTGCGATGCGCGAGAAGACGCCACGCGCGTGTTTGCTCATCACTCCACCAGTCGGCGCTCTATCTTGCCCCAGCTCACGTGCGACTTCTCACGACTTCTTGCTTCAAACGAAAATTATCCCACCACCTCCTTGGCGACTAAAGATCTTTGAGAGCGGATTTGTTTTTTTGTTTTTTTTTCAAATCCGTCAACATGTGTGCAGGGCTGTGATTTTGGAGCTTACGGCTTCTAACCGTAAGCTCCAAAATCATAGACCAGCACACAAATTAAAGCCACTTCTTGTTTGGAAACCAGAGTTGATCGCAGGCATTTTTTGGCGGGTGGGGAGTTGGGGGAGGGGCATAGGGGCCTGACGGACGAGTGGTGCTTTGACTAAATGCAAATCCGCTGCGCCATCGGGTGCGCGCCACCACGTCCCCAAGCTCAATTCAGAATGATACAAGGGAGGAAACGAAAGGCACACAAAGCGGGGAAGCACTTTGATTCCAGAGCAGTTTTCAACCCTCAAAGCAACCATCCGCCTAAAACCTCGAACTGAACAAACTCGGTAGATATTTTGCCACAAATCTATACCAACCTTGTCCTCCGATCAAAACTGATAGTTTAGTATCAAGGCATTTTGTACATTCAAGCAGACGTCGCGTTGTAGGGGTTTAGATGTGGCCGGAAATACACCCCATGCTCATGTTTCATTGGTTTATGTAAATTAGCATATCCAATGAAATTAAAACAAGAGTGCGTATCAATATCGACATGAACTTGTGATCTGCACGCAGCAGTTGCTTTAGGTACATATTTCCCCCAGCCCGAAAAGGTCTACTTTAATGGAGTCTGGTTTAAACACTACTCAGTTGTCAATATCTTTTCGAGTAATTCGCTTCGAATTTAGAGTCAGTAAACACGGCAGAAAACAACGGCTCTCTACTAAAGGGTTTAACGTTCAACTCTAGATATTGAGAAAGAGGTCCGGAATACTTCCGGCCACAGCTAGAATTTCGCGGATATGCTTCGTTTCCTCCGTTGTATTCTGACTATTTACGCGGTGGCGCAGCGGATTTGCATTACTCGTCAGGCCCCTATGGGTGAGGAGGGGTGGGGGGGGGGGGAGGTTAAGATGTCCGCTGCGATGGGGTCCGCGCGCTGACTGACCCAATTACATGCCACATGCGACTTCTCAGGGCCTCTCGTTTCAAAAGAAAATTAAGCCACTGCCTTCCATGGCGACTGAAAATCTCGCAGAGTTGATCAAAGATTTTTTTTTTTTTTTTAATTTAAAAAAAAAGAACTTCCCCTTCTTAACCCGTACACTGCCGAGAAAAATTGACCACCACCCAACTGCAAGAGGTATAGATCCTCATACTTACTTACTTACGCCTGTCACCCCTACCCGGGTATAGGCCGTCGACGAGAGACCTCCAGCAACTCCTGTCCTGTGCTTCTCCTTCGATTCTACTCCAGGGGGTTCCCAGTCTCTTGATGTCTGCTTGGAGGTCTCGACGCCAGGAGTTTCTTGGCCTACCTCTTTTCCTCTTTTCCTGGGGGTTCCATGACAATGCCTGCCTAGTGATACTGGAAGCTGGCTTTCTCAGACTGTGACCGATCCATCCCCGTCTTCTTCGCCCAATTTCATTCTCTGCTGTTATCTGCTCTGTTCTCTCCCAGAGTCTGACGTTGCTGATCTTCTCTGGCCAGTGGATTTTCAAAATTCTTCTAAGGCAACTGTTCATGAAGATCTGTACTCTCTTGACTGTGGTTTTTGTCAATCTCCAAGTCTCTGCTCCATATAGGAGAACTGCTTTTACATTGGAGTTGAAAATCCGGATTTTGGTGTGTTGTGACAGCTCTCTGGAACTCCACACTTTTTTCAACTGGAGAATTGCGGGGGCTCATGAGGATCTATGCCTCTTGCTGAAACCACTCTGTGTCCACGACGGCTGGGGCTCTTAAAAAATTGGTTTCACGTCGAAAACTCAAAATCTGCGCCCGCTGGCCGCGAAGGGGTTAAAAAAATTCACCCCTTTACTCCTGCTGCCAACTATCGGAGACGACACTGCTCCGGGGGCGGTTGCCAAAGGTGCAAAATCACACACTGAAATGTACCATCAGACTAAAGAGAGCGAACTAGCGGACAACGCATGCACGCCAAATGTGTTTCCAATACTACGATGCTGATACAAAACAGTGAACCCTGCCTACAATATCTCACCCACCAAAAGGGTGAAAGAATGGCGGGAGAATGAGGGTGGGTTGGTGGGTGGGGGGGGGGGGGGAGGGGGTGGGGTCGGGGGGGAGAGAGGGGGAGGAGGGGGGGGGGGGGTTGATATCGAAATTTGACGCATGCCCCTGGAGTGCCTCGAAGGCGTGAGACCGCAACACGGTAAGATCTGTGCCACATGCAAACAAACTTTGAAGGAAAAGACGACCCCCCAAAAAAAAATAAATAAATAAAAAATAAAAATAAATAAATAAATAAATTAAAAAAATAACAAACAAACAAACAACAACAACAACAAAAACAACAACAAAAACAACTCAAAATCGAACTCTGCGTGGAGAAGGTCGGTGGGGGAAAAAACACAAGACTGACACTGGCCTAAAACACATTTGTCAAACGTGATACTTCTTAACCCATTATCTCTTAAGAACACCTGGAACCATCGGCACTGAAAGCGTTATCAGTGTGGTTTCGTTTGCAACGAACAACTCCCGACAACGAACCAGAGCAAAGTCAGCGTGTACTATAATTGTGATAAGCATAGACAACACTCCGAACATCTCCAAGAGGCTTAGATCCTCATGAGCCCTCCGGGCCCTAACCCTAACCCTCGGGGCTCATGAGGATCTATCCCTATTGGAGATGTTCGGAGTGTTGTCGGTGCGTTTGGTATCCGCCATGATTTCGCTCTCGTTCGTTGTTGTGCGTCGTTCGGCGTAAACGTGACCTCGCTACATGTATTTGGACTGACAGCTACAGTTGCCTGCCACGGGACGATGCTGAGACAAGTCAATCACCCAAACAGACGGGCGGACTGAGCCAGTAATACAGGTGCAAACATATCGTGTATGCATGTATTATGAGACACGCTGAAATTACGAAAAGAAAAAAAAAGAAAAGAGTAGTGAATTGTATTTTTCCATTTTGTTATAAGCGTCCTTTCTAGACGTGCTTCTTTGTTGGGGATTTTCACCGTGAAAAAGAACTGTATGATTGTATTAATTTGCACGGATTTTTGCGCGTGGAACCGCCGAATACCCCACACCCATCCGTGTAAGATGCATTGTTCATCTGTGAACACCCCCGATCATATCTCGGAACATCTAAACAACTGTACACTAAATCACACACCTCGGTTCGCTGCTTCTGGTCTAATGTTGAATTCCTATGAGCAGCGAACGCCAGAATTTCCCTTTTAGCCCCAAGGTCCCATTTCTCCCAAAATTTCGGAGGTGTTGCCTAATGACTATGACATCGAAATTGCAGGAGATGTATTGACCATGATAATTCAAGGGTAGTGCCAGATGAGCTTGGCGCCTTCAGCTAAATGGGTTAAGATCGTATCAACGTTTTCTACGAGTACCGTACACGCGAGTTCCTCAGGCCCGTGCACCAAACCGTTCACAGTTCAACCCTTCACAGAAACTTCGCGAAACTGCTTATAATCAGCTCCCCTTGCAGAAAGTCTGTAAGGTGTCAACGTGTGGTGGGAATGAGTGCGTATGAGTTGTGTCTCAATGTTTTCCTCCTTTGTTGTCATCGGTGGATATCATAACTGTTAACCCATTCGAGACGTGCCGCATCCGGATACGCGGCGTAAAGCCGCGTATCCGGATGCGGCTCATGTCGAAATGAGTTAATCCTTGCGTGTGGCCACTTGGCGAGTGTCAGCCCTAACCCGCGGATTATCGCCGCCAGCCGGATTGCCGTAACAGGCGGATTAAGCGATTACGATCTTAGAAGGGTTCCTTGTCGGAGACAGTTCCCTTCCCCTCCCCCCCCCCCCACTCCCTTGCTCCCCCCCCCCCCCCACTCCTAAAATGACGCTAGTCGCACACTATGCCAGCAACAGGTACATTCCCCTAAAAAATAAATTAAAAAAAGACCTGGTGTAGATTCTCAGATTACAGCAACAACACACACAAAACCTAAAATTGGTCTGTTGAAAAGCTAGGTTGATCGGGAGGCGCTACACCGTGGTGTCGCGCGTTTACATGGGGAAGCAGCCTAAATATCCCCTCCTGAGACACTGCGGCTGCTACATTTGACTTTTTTTTCTGTTTTGAAATTCTCAAAATTCAACGTACGTCGAGGAAGAGGGGGGGAGGGGGGTGGGGGAGGGAGATGGGGAGGAAGGGGCGCGCTCTCTGCGGTCAAGGTGCTCCACGCACAAGCACAAGTCAGAAAGTTGTTTCAACTCTCCATTAAGGCGCACCGCATCAATAGCTGCGGAAGCGTCGTACAGTGTTGCCGGCGGCAACGCTATACGACGCTTTTGCAGTTATGAACGCCGGGCGCCCTGAACCAGTTTAAAAAAAAGAAAAAGAAAGAAAAGAAGACAGGCCCCCCATGACAACAAAAAGACACACCGCAATGCAAATCTCCCGCGACCGTTGCAGACGGCAGGGGCCTAGCTGCATGAAAATGAATCTGCACCTCTCGCAGCTAGGGGCTCGTGAGAATCTACGCCACCGAGCAGAGGAAAGAGGGGTAGGTGGAGGGACTGACTGGGGATAGAGGGATTAGAGTCGGGGGATCAGGAGGATCCCAGCTGTCACTCCGCGCTCTTGACTGGCAGCCGATTTGTGTGCACATAGATGTGCCGGCAAAGTCAACGCAGCTCCGCTCAGATTTGACGCCTCTTCTGACAGCAGGGGAACACAGCTTCAAACCCCCCCCCCCCCCCCACCCCACGAACAAGAGGAACAGCTCCTCATGAGCCCCGCAGGAACTGCGAGGGCTCATGAGGATCTGTGCCTCTTGAGAGGTTCGACACAAATTCATATAACGGCAAACTGCACGGCCGCTCATCGCCACCTGGGAGACAGGAACGCAGAAATAAACTATGCCCACAAGTTGGCGTAGATCCTCATGGGCCCCCGCAAGCCTGCTAGGGCCCATGAGGATCTACGCCTCTTGCAGACATCAGCCGTTCGACGTCGCGCCACCACTGTCTTGTCGGGGGTTAGCGGGTAAGCCCTCCTTCCTAAACGCCACGCACGGATACGTAACATTTGGCCGGAAAGGTGCGTTCAGTTAAGCGTGTGTGGTCCGCGATTTTGTACCTCAGGGACCTAGACGAAAACGCCGCATTGGCAGATTTAGCGAGAAGGACGTTTCTGGATGTGTGCCTAGGTCCAAATTTACATACTAGTATACACAATATACGTGAATAATTATGGTCCCCAGACTGTTTTGTGAAAAGTGAAAATACAATGAAAAATCTCGCTTCTCACAAAAAATAAACTCGCTCTTTTTTTGCCTTCGAATTAACCCATTTAACCGCAAGGCTGCATTTCCCAAATTCTGAAAGTGTCATCTCACAACTACGCACCAGATGCAGGAGATGGATCGACCGTGATAATTCAAGGGTCGTGCCAGATTAGCTTGGCGCCTAAATAGGCGCCAAGCTAATCTGCCACGACCCTTGAATTATCACGGTCGATCCATCTCGCGCATTGGGGCTGAGTGGGTCAAGTGGCACGTGACGACCGACCTGGAAGACCTTGTCGTATATGCCGCTGATGAAGCCGAAGAACAGCATGTAGATCTTGTACTGCCCGAAGCTCTTCACTTCCTTGTCCACAGGCCTGGAACGACACACGGCAATTACATCAGGGCATCGAGAAAGGATGCATCTCTCATACTCCTCAACCCAACCCCATCCACCCCCCCCCTCTCAGACACACACACTCTCTTTTCTGCATGCAGCCATTAGCACTGTGAGCATTGAACTGTCATGCGCTTTGATCGATTCATTAACCCTTTGGGTGTCGGTAGCGGTGTTTGTTGCGACGACTCTTGTAGACAAACACCACCCCTAGCCACAGGGTTAATTGATTGACCGACTGATTGGCTATTTATTGATTGATTACTGTATCAACATCTTAGCTGGAAATATATTAAATATATTTACATATATATACATGTACCGTTTTAACCCATTACATCATGCGGTTGATTTTTTTTTTCAGATTAGTGAGTTGTTTTTTGAAGGTCATATTACAGTTCAGGCAATATACTGACCATGATAGTTCAAGGGTGGTACCAGGACAGCTTGGCGCCTCTCGGCGCCAAGCTGTTCTGGCACCACCCTTGAACTATCATGGTCAAATGTATCTCATGTTGGAGTGTATCAGGACTTAAAGGGTTAAGTCCACTCTCTTAGTCTTAGACATTTACCCTTACCGCCGTGAGATGGCCTTAGTCGCCTGCTCGGTGTTAAACCCTACTAACTAACTAATGTACTGCCTTTTTATTCACTACAGTGTAAGGCCGGAGTTGGCTTTGAAAAGAACCGTTATTTTGTCCTATCCCATGCAGGTCTTCCTTCCCTGTCCTCAGAACTTGCACCACACTGGTTGTCTGTCTAGCCTGTCTGTCCGACCAGCGGTAGCAAATCGAAGGAGGCAAAACCAGTGTGAATGTGCACCGTTGGCATGTCTCCGAAACTCACACTAGCAACTGTTTGTTTAGGCTGCAGCTTACAACTGACTTTTCGTGTCCACAGGGGCGCAGGGTCACCACCCTACACCCCGTTTACACCCCTAACTCCCCCCCCCCCACCTCCCCCTCCACACACACAAAGTAACTTTGACCCTAGAAAAACAACTGGTGGTGTGAGGGAAAAAAACGGAGACACTGTCAGCCGGCATGGGGCGAAGAAGAAGAAAAAAAAAAAAATGACAAGGGAGGAAAAAAGGTAAGATGACAAATAGCTACAAAGATTAGCGTAATCTTTCGTGTTGACAGTGGATTAGCGCGGGGATTTTCCCATCACAATGGGGCCTCCCACGCACACCACGGTGCGGCTATGAAACCGGACCGCAGTCGCTGTGGTGTCATAACCTGTGGGCTGCTCATCAGTCTGGGCCTTACCCAAAAAGGTCCTCGGGCCGATGTCGGCCGCAGTGGGCCCGCGCACTGTCGTGCGCGGGCCCACTGCGGCCGACGTCGGCCCGAGGACCTTTGTTTACTGGGCCATAAGGTCTGAGACTACAGACCACCACTTAAATAATTTGTGACTGTGTTAGTCTGCTGTAGACAATGAGTTCCAGAATCACAGGGACTGGTGCGAGAAATTGATGAAAGCTCAGAGGACTTTGCTAAAATCAACTCATAAAAGTTTTATTATGTGTCAGTAAAGCTGGCAGGTGCAGGAAAAAAAAGTGATTAATAATGGGGGTGGGAGTTGGGGAGGGGAGGACATGGTCTGGGTGGGGTGGTCGGGGTGGGGGTGGGGGAGGGGGTAGATTAAAAAAAGGTTCTGTGCTGTTCTGTTTTGTTCTTGAAAATGGGAGTTTAAAGCATCAGTATGATTTTTTGTATTTTTATTTTTGCAATTTCCATTGTGCGCTTTCAACAAGTCATTAAAACTCACTCAATACTGGGGGATTCATGTTATCTAAAAATTCCTCTGTAAAAACATTAGGTTATGAAATTAATAATAATAATGAAATTTATAAAGGTTTAAGGCACTAGCTCTAAATCTAATTTTGAAAATCAGTTCTAAGCGCGTACACAGACCACAGACACAAGCACAAATGGTGTGTGTGTGTGTGTGTGTGTGTGTGTGTGTGTGTGTGTGTGTGTGTGTGTGTGTGTGTGTGTGTGTGTGTGTGTGTGTGTGTGCATGCGTGCTGATGCACAGTACCACGATTCAAGCTTTAACCCCCTTATCATTCGGAATACATCAGTGTGTGAAATAAGTTTGACTAAAATAGTTCAAGGGTAGTGCCAGAATAGCTTGGCGCCTCTAGGCGCCAAGCTATTCTGGCACCTCCCTTGAACTAAAGCCATTGGTCTATATCCTTATCTGTAAGTACTATAATGCAGCCTGCATATGGCAGTGTACAAATTTGAAGCTTTTCACCTCAGTATGATATGGGTAAAAAAGATAATTCTTAGGTTTCACGTGTGAGTGTTAACCCCTTGACTACCAGTGGACGCCGATTTCGTGACTGAAACTCCATCCGCACACTGGCCGACATTCCCGTGGAGAACACAAATGAAATGGGACCAGACGTGGGCACAAAGAACACAGGACCAACAAGAGACATAAATCCTCATGAGCCCCCCTGCGACGGCAAGACTGAACTCTGTCACTGCTGACAAGAACTGAGAACTGAATTAAATCCAGCTGCAAGAGACTTAGCTGTGGGGGCTGATGAGGATCTATGTCCCTTGCTGACACTACTTTGTGTCCATGTTCGGACGGCTGGAGCTCCTTGACCCATTTAGCCCTGAGTCCCTACAGCACGAGATGGATTGACCATGATAATTCAAGGGTAGTGCCAGATTAGCTTGGCGCCTTCATGGATTGACCATGATAATTCATGGGTAGTGCCAGATTAGCTTGGCGCCTGAAGGCGCCAAGCTAATCTGGCACTACCCTTGAATTATCATGGTCAATCCATCTCCAGCAACTGGTACATAGTCTTTAAGTAACACTTCCAAAACTTGGGAAATGCACCCGTGGAGCTAAAAGGGTTAACACTGAATTAACAAAGATTTCAGCAACACGACCTGCGCCCAGGTCTAAGTGAATCATACACAGAGTGCGGTTGAGAGAAATGACGGAGGATACTCACGATTTGGCTCCGACTTGAGCGGTGGCGCGCATGTGAGCCATGATGAGCAGTCGCTCCAGAAACTTGCTGCGCAGATCCTTCCAGCGCGTGGGGGACAGCATCTGCATGGCCAGCACCAGAAAATACAGAGGGCCCTCCGTCTGTAAACAACAAGGTCACAACTTACAATCTACTGCCACTCATGTTTCACAGCCCGCTTGACTTGTGACCATGGCAAATAAACCAAAAGCTGGACACAGTGAGCTTTTGACCCTTTGGGTGTCGGTAGTGGTTTTAGTCGCGATGATTCCAGAAGGAATCATCGCGACAAAAACTGCTACCATCATCCAAAGGGTCAACAGAAATTCCCAAGAAAGAAAGAAACACATTTAGAAAGGACAAGTACAACACCATGTATAAATTGTGTTGTACCTGTTTTTTAAAAAAAAGTGTCTTTCTTTCATTACTGTGAATTTCCGTGCATTTTCTACGCTTGGCCGTCACCCATCTGGTGTGGATATGTAACTTACTCTCTGATTATAATAAATCTTTACACATTTTAAAAAATTAAAACTGAAAAAAGCAAACAATACAAATGAACACACCTCAAAACAGTTCTCCACCCATTTTGCTTTTGGCATTTCCAGGAAGTTGGTAATATTTTTCTCTTCCCTTGTGTGAGCACGGGTCCTGAAAAACAAAAAGAAAAACTGGTGACATCAACACACAAACTGACGACAAGGTACTCACATACCGGTGACATCAACTCACAAAACTGATGACAAGTCACACATATACTGATGACATCACTACTGAAAGAGTATTCTACTCACGTGTTGATGACATAGAGCGTGATGTGCATCATGAAGGGTAGGATGTGCACATTGCTCTGTCGACCCCCTCCCCCACTCTCATCGCTGAAGGACCGTTCCTGAGCCAGGCGCAGAAGCAAAAGTTTGATGTCGTGAATGGTGTAAGTGTAACCGATGTCACGAACACCTGTACACTCCTGCAGGTAGTTGTTGTGTCTGGAACAAACATTTAATTAAATCATTCACTACTGAAGAGAAGCTTGACACCACCCAACTGCAACTGCGGGGGCTCTTGAGGATCTATACCTCTTGCTGAAGCCACTTTGTATCCATGTTCCTCAGACGGCTGGGAATCTTTGACACTGAATTTACACTACCTTCAAAATCACAATCTGCGTCCACTGACAAAAGCAGGAAAACAATGCCCGCCCTGACACATTACAACAGGAAACGCATCACCCATGATGATTCTTCAATGCTAACTTTATTGTCTGCGTGTCTGTGTGCAGCACAAGTTTAAAACGATTCAACATGCTGAGAATTCAGCCCACAACCTCACAGCTGCTGTCATGGTTCTAAAGTTAACCCCTTGACTGCTGAGAAAAAGTGAACTCGATCCAACTGCAAGAGGCACAGATCCTCATGAGCCCCCGCAGTTGCGGGGGCTCATGAGGATCTGTGCCTCTTGCTGAGACCACTTTGATTCCATGTGCCTTGGGCAGCTGGGGCTCTTTAGTTTTGCGCTGACAAATCTTTCAAAAACACAATTTGCGACCATCGGCGGTGAAAGGGCTAATAACAACCTTGCTAAGCAGGCGGCGAAAACAGACTCCTGGACTTGGGGCCCCCACAGCGGCAGCAGACCGTTACACTTGGTGTTGGCATTCTGCAGGGTGGCACTTTCCCATTCTTCACGACCTCGCGCATGTCTGTCAAACAGGTTAGTAAACAAGACAGGTTAGCAACAAGCATGAATTCTCATCAAGACCCATACCACAGCATGCCACTATACAGAATACTGGGCAAGGATTTCTGGAAAGGCATCCCGATCATTTCACCCTGGCAGTGCCCAGTTGACAAAATGAGAGGGTGAGTGAGAGCGTCATACTTTTTGACAAGACCGACTCTTTGTGTATGGCAACTTTGTCCCGAGAGGGTAAATTTGGGATGCGTTCCTGGGGAAAGAACATCGTCACCATCAGCATCACCTGACCTACCCATTTTACGTTACTAGCCCACAAGGCCGTGACATGCTACGACAGGATGTGGATCGAGCATGATGGGCGCCAAGCTATTCTGACACCACCATTGAACTATCATGCTCGATCTGTCTCCAGAACTGTGATGCAGACCTCAGACTTGATAATTTCGTCGTCAGGGTGTAACGGACGCTCATGCTCACGTAAGGCTTTTAGATGAAGCAACAACACCAGTAACAATGACAGAAGCAGCGATTCTCACCTGACAGCAGCTGTATGACAGTCGACGTGCACAACGTTGAAGTGGGACACGGTGGAGTAGCCAGGCGTCTTGCGAGGCTTGTTTTCAAACTCATCCAGGTTCGTACGCTTGGAGAAAGTGTACACGGCCAAGACCTGAAATAAAGCATGTTCATCACCATCATGGCAATGCGTACTGACTGCCACTTCAATAAGAAATCCAAAATCAGTCAACGGTTTGGACGTCACACAGCCTCAAGCAAGACCTAAGTTTTGTATACTGCAGGATATAATCAGACAGCAGAATTACTGAGGACACTTTTAACCCTTTTGGCTGTTGGTAGCGCCTTTTGTCGCAATGATTCCTTCAGTAAACATTGTGACAAAAGAACTACGGACAGCCAAAGGGTTAAGATGGTGTTTACTTTTAACCCATTCAGTCCTGACGCACTACAGCGTGAGATGGGTCGACCATGATAATTCAAGGGTAGTGCCAGATTAGCTTGGCGCCGACAGGCGCCAAGCTAATCTGGCACTACCCTTGAATTATCATGGTCGATCCATCTCCTGCAACGGGTGCACAGTCGTTAAGACGACGCCTCCAAAATTTGGGAAATACGGCCGTCGGGCTGAATGAGTTAATACACACTGCCAACATTGTCAGCTTTAAATGAACCCATTCAGCCCTGACGCACTACAGCCAGAGATGGACTGATCATGAGAATTTAAGGGTTGTGGCAGATCTGCCACTACCCTTGAATTATCATGGCTGAATCTCGTCTCCTGCAACTGGTACATTGTCGTTAGCCAACGTCTCCAAAATACGGCTTTGGGGGTTTAATGGTTTAGCTCTACGATACCATAATTTTTTCCACTACAGTATGAGCTTGATATATACCAGCCAAACCAACATTTAGCCTGTGGTAGCAGATGGTTACCACTTCCAGCAAGAGGTGTAGATTCTTATGAGCCCCTGCCGATGCAGGGGCTCATGAGAATCTACGCCTCTTGAAGATGACAATCGGTCAGCTGACAGATTTCATCTACAAGCGTAAGTGATCAACCTTCTGCGGCTGGTAGCGATAGCCCTCCCGACAGATACAGCACGTCAGGCCCGTTTCTTCCTTCAGGTCCTCCATCTGCTTTAGTACTGAGCTCTTCACCGTCACCTGGCCCTTCTCGTTTGTCTGAAACACAGATCATCACAGAAAATAGACTACAGTTTCATTGACAAGGGTACAAAATCTTCTGCATCCAAAGTTTGCAAACTTTTCATCATCAACTCACTTATGTGCTGATTCAGAACGTCGGTTTCAGAGATATTGTTTAGCCCTTTGCATGTCAGTTGTGGTTTTTGTTGAGACGATTCTTGTAGGAATCATCGCAACAAAAACCACGACCGATAAGCAGTGGTAAAAGTCTGAAGAAGAAACCCAGAGTACCCAGAAAATGCCCCTGGGCCCAAAGCCGTAAGGTCTAAAATCACAGACTGGCACACATTATCACAAACACCCACACTCACTCACCGTCATGCCCAGAGCGCCAAGGTGCTTCTTTCTCACAGCCATGGCTAGTCGTTTCTTCTCAGCTTTGGTCTCCTGACGCACGTCCTCGATTTTCTGGGCAGCCTCCGTGTCAGCCTTCAGGGCCTCGAGAAGATTCTCAGCGAGGGTCCCAACGTGCTTGTCCGACGAGACCTGCTCCAGCTTGTGAAGGATGGGCACGCACTTGTTGGCAATCAGATTCTGCAGGCAACGCACGGACGTTAACGTGAGAGGTGCATTCAAGCGTGGAGTACTCCTTTCTTAACCTTTTGTGCATGCAGCCACCAAAACTGTTTACCCACTAACAAATTACATCCTGAGGCTGAATTAAAAAAAAAATGTGCTTAATGTCCTAGGAAGACTACATTACAGATTAGGAGATAGATCAACCATTTTAGTTTAAGGGTGGTGCCAGAATAACTTGACGCCTCAGGCACCAAGCTATTCTGGCACCACCCTTGAACTATCATAGTCACTAATTTCAAGCAAAGCAAATTTTATGAACAAGAGGTGCATGATACATGTAAGTATACCAATACTACTATGCCGCAGGGAAAACCAACTTACAATGGTCTTGGAATGCTTGACACACAGTCCTGTCAGGATCCTCAGCGTGTAGGACAGGCATGGCTTGCTCACAAACTCCTTCCAAACATCAGAGTCCGTCCTGAAACATGCACAGTATTATAATTGACCCTCTTGTACACCGCAGCCACTCTACTGCGTGCACAATTCACCTTCCCACAAAGAACACAGAAACAAAGCAAACAGAAAGATACACATCACTCCACTCAGTCTAAGGGAGACAGCTCAGTAATCTACACAACCTGACAAACAACTATGATCAGCAGTTGTCCCCCTTCTAAAGAGTCACCACCTGTACTTCGTTTTTGCATAAAAACTCACTGTGTATCTGGACTTTTGAGTCTAATACTCCCCCCTCCCCCCCCCCCCCCCCCCCCCTTCAAAAAATAAAATGAAAAAAGAAAAGCAAAACAGCAAACAAAAAACAAACCAAAACAAAAACAACAACAAACAACCAAACCAAACCAAACCAAACCAAACAAACAAACAAAAATCCCGAATTGCTCAAACGTCTACTCACAGAAACATGAACTCAAATATCTCATTTTTCTTTTTTAGAAAATACCTTTCTGGCAGTATTCGGACATTAAATCAATCACAGCGTTTCTTGTCATATGATGCGCTCCTTGCATATAACAATGATGGCATCAAACGTCACTTGACACTGGCCGTATCAAATATTTTTTCACTGCATGATTCATCAGATGGATGTGTATTTGGAACATATATTCAGACTGTGAGTGGCATTTCTCATGTGACATGTCTCATACTGATCTGTAGAAGTGGTAATGTAAAGTGAACCAGGAACAAAGAAAAAATTTGGTTTTCCTCATTTTTGAGGACAATGGCATAATTATTTTTACAGATAATATTTTTCACTTATTTTTTTTTTTTTATTTTTTCAAAGTTTAAACCTTAGACTTTCTAAAAATGGATAGGTCTGCATTAGTATTTTCAACAGGTCAGTCGCTAGAATGTTTGAAAATCTGCTAAAATTCTGTGTGTTTTGGACAAGGAACGACCCGATTTGATTCGATCGACTTAACTCATTCAGCCCTGACACACCACATCAAGACATGGATTGAGCATGATAGTTCAAGGGTGGTGCCAGAATAGCTTGGTGCTAAGCTATTCTGGCACTACCCTTGAACTATCATGCTCGATCTGTCTCCAGAATTGAAATACAGTCTAGAGATTTCGGTCCTGGGGCAGAATGTGCCCACTGAGAAATGCTGTAATGGCCTGCACACGCCATACAGTGGGCTTTAAGGCTTAGAAATGTGCAGTGATCTGTGATTCTGGACCTTACTGCTCTAGAGGTGCATTACATAATCACAGACCAACACACACATGACCAAATGCCCCCAAGCATGTTGCCACTCACGAGAGCATGGTCTTGATTTCCGGCGCGTGTTTCAGGATGTAGTTGACGGCTTTCTCCACCACCCCGTGATCAAATATCACGTCCTTCAGCCTCTCGCCGTTTGCATTGCTCTGGACAAAAATAAGACAGGAGTTCAATAATCAGTAACTGATTTTCTGGACCCCCATGTGCATGCAGCATAAATGTGGCTGCACGCACAGAGGGGGTTTCGTCGCTGATGGCCCTCTACAGGCTCCAAGCGATGTTAAAAATTAACGAACAACAACAAAGGGGGTTAACCCATAAATCCCTTATGTGCTACGAAACGATATGAACGGACCATGATATTTTCAAGGGGAAGTGTGAGAATAGCTTGGCACCTTTATTCCGACGTCATCCTTGAACTATCATGTTTGATCTGTTTCAAGAATTGCATCGCAGACCTCAGAGGATAATTTTGTCCTCTGAAGGGCTTATTAATTAACCCTTTTAGCCCTGGAACCCGGCAGCAGGAGATAGATTGATCATGATAATTCTATGGCAGTGCCAGATTAGCTTGGCGCCTGCAGGCGCCAAGCTCATCTGGCACTACCCTTGCATTATCATGATCAATCCATCTCCTACAACTGGTACATAGTCAATAGGCAACACCTCCAAAATTTGAGAAATGGAAACCTTGGAGCTAACCGGGTTATTACAGGTACTAGGTACCAGTAAGATGGGTTTAAGTTGGAACTTGCAAAAGTAAGGAGATGAAAGCCAGGACTTTGCATTTTCCATTAATGTTTGTGCACCTCTTGCAATCTAGATGAGACATTGTTATTGTTACTACACTTGAACCTGTTTTGAGCACAACATTTTTTTATTTAACTCTTTAGCCCCAGATCCCTACAGCAGGAGATGGCTTGACCAGGATAATTCAAGGGTAGTGCCAGATTAGCTTGGCGCCTGAAGGCGCCAAGCTAATCTGGCACTACCTTTGAATTATCATGGTCAAACCATCTCCTGCAACTGGTACATAACCGTTAAGCAACACCTCCAAAATTTCATCCCATGGTCACATTTCCAAATATGTACTAGTTGCAGGAGATAAATCGACCATGATAACTCAAGGGCAGTGCCAGATTAGCTTGACGCCTGATAGAGACAAGCTAAGATGGCATTACCTTAGAGTTATCGTGGTCGATCTATCTCCTGAGTAAGTGCGTTGGGGCTAAATGGGTTAAAGACAGGTTCACATTCTAGAGATATACTAAAAGGCAAAAAGTGTTGACTCTGTGTGACCATGACCTTTGAGAGAGGTCTCGCCAAAAAGTGTCCTTGGGCTAAATTCAGTCTGTGGCTTGAACAGTAAGTATCCTTGGGCTAAATTCAGTCTGTAGCTTGAACAGTAAGTATCCTTAGGCTAGGCTTACAGTCTGTGGCTTGAACAGTAAATATCCTTGGACTAAATTCAGTCTGTAGCTTGCACAGTAAGTATCTTTAGGCTAGGGTTACAGTCTGTGGCTTGAACAGTAAGTATCCATAGGCTAGGGCTACGGTCTGTGGCTTGAACAGTAAGTATCCTTGGGCTAAATTCAGTTTGTGGCTTGAACAGTAAGTATTCTTAGGATAGAATTACAGTCTGTGGCTTGAACAGTAAGTATCTTTAGGCTAGGTTTACAGTCTGTGGCTTAAACAGTAAGTATCTTTAGGCTAGGTTTACAGTCTGTGGCTTGAACAGTAAGTATCTTTAGGCTAGGTTTACAGTCTGTGGCTTAACAGTAAGTATCCTTAGGCTAGGTTTACAGTCTGTGGCTTAAACAGTAAGTATCCTTAGGCTAGGGTTACAGTCTGTGGCTTGAACAGTAAGTATCCTTAGGCTTGGTTTACAGTCTGTGGAGAGAACAGTAAGTATCCTTAGGCTAGGTTTACAGTCTGTGGCTTGAACAGTAAGTATCCTTAGGCTAGGTTTACAGTCTGTGGCTTGAACAGTAAGTATCTTTAGGCTAGGTTTACAGTCTGTAGCTTGAACAGTAAGTATCCTTAGGCTGGGTTTACAGTATGTGGCTTGAACAGTAAGTATCCTTAGGCTAGGTTTACAGTCTGTGGCCTAAACAGTAAGTATCCTTAGGCTAAGGTTACAGTCTGTGGCTTGAACAGTAAGTATTCTTAGGCTTGGTTTACAGTCTGTGGCTTGAACAGTAAGTATCCTTAGGCTATGTTTACAGTCTGTGGCTTGAACAGTAAGTATCCTTAGGTTAGGTTTACAGTCTGTGGCTTGAACAGTAAGTATCCTTAGGCTAGGTTTACAGTCTGTGGCTTGAACAGTAAGTATCCTTAGGCTTGGTTCACAGTCTGTGGCTTGAATGGTCTTCAATAAACTGTCAACATCATAGTTTACTACCGACCACAGACAAAAAAACGTACGGAAGTACAACCACTTGGGTACATGCTCACTCACTCTCGCTCTTACATGTTTCCTTCTATCTTAAGTTCACAGTATCATAAATTAACAGTACGCACCTCAATGCCACTCGCGATGACAGAGAAACAGTCCAGATGGTTCTGCTCATCCTGACCTTGCTCAAGGTCAAACCTGCCAAGCAACAAACTTTAGAAAAACAAGTTGAATCTCTGGCACATTTCAAATGCGGTAATATTTATCTCCAAGAAAAATAGTTTGATAGAGGATCATTATCTGTAAAATAAGTAAATAAGAAGATCAGCATTTTCAAAAATCTGTTGCAGTATAGGACAATTTCTAAAGAAAGGGGTATTCCTAAATCAGAATCAGGTCAAAGACAGTGGGTTGCATCCCTTGACCTTAAGGACATCGCTGCAGTATAAAAGGACACTTTCGCTACATCATCCCTATCACCGTGACGTGTACTCATGACAGTCTTACTGTCAAGAAGAACCCAATGGAGAAAGAAACACGCTTAGAAAAGACAGTTACAACACAAGTTATTTGTTGGGTTCTTGTCTGCATTTTACACGCTTGGCAGTCACCTTTCTGGTCTGGATTTAGTCTTACTGTCAAAACCAGATAAATACCTCAATCTGTAGATGTCAATGACCCAAATCCTTGCGAGCAAGAAGCATATATACTCATAAGCCCCTGCGGCTGCAGGGGCTTATGAGAATATATGCCTCTTACAGACTGTCAGTTAGTCAGATATTAGGGTTTAACATCAAGTAGGTGACTAAGGCCATCTCACGGCGGATCTTGAAGATCAAAAACAGGATGACTGAATCCAAAGAATGTTTGAAGTCTGTGCAATATTGACCTACTTCTGATTTAGGGATAACCTCTATCCAGACCCCTCTCCCATTAACCCATTCAGTGGCGAGAAAATCTGAAGACCACCCTACTGCGAGAGGTATAGATCCTCATGAGCCCCCGCAGTGGCGGGGGCTCATGAGGATCTATGCCTCTTGCTGACACCACTCTGAATCCATGTTCCTGTGATATCTCGGGTTTTCTGGTGTTGAATTAACAAAGATTACAGAAACACCGTCTGCATCAGCGGGTACTAAACAGGTTAAACGAAAAGTCTCCCCCGAAGACGACTTGCACTGACCTGTCGAAGTCGAGGTAGGGCAGGAAGTGGTTGATCAGCACCAGCATCTTGTCCACGTCGCCGAAGGCCAGGAACGGAATGAGCCGCATGAGGGCCTGACGCACACTGGGGGTGGACTGAACGAACGGACTGTTGATGCGGTCCAGCAGGAGCTTCAGCTGGTCGCGGTCGCCGCACAGCTTGGAAAACTCCTGCAAATACACACAACATTGAGTCAGCCTGACCATTGCGGCATATAACATCAAACGTTTTCTTCACTCGGTTTGCAGGCCTGCCAACCCTAAGTTTGCTTTATCCCTTCACAGATCTTGTTTCTGAAATATCTGTTAATTTAACACCGAAGAGCTCCAGCCATCCAAGGAGCGTGGATATAAAGTGGTGTCAGCAAATGAGGATCTATGTCTCTTGCATAACAAATGGGTAATTACAAGTGTAGTATTAGAACTTAACCCATATCATACTGAGGCTAAAAGCTTCAATCTGTACACTGCCATATGCAAGCTACATTATAGTACTTACAGATAAGGATATAGACCAGTGGCTTTAGTTCAAGGGTGGTGCCAGAATAGCTTGGCGCCTAGAGGCGCCAAGCTATTCTGGCACTACCCTTGAACTATTTTAGTCAAACTTATTTCACAGACTGGTATACTCTGAATGATAAGGGTTAATGTGTAGCAAGCACACACATGAACTTCAGCATAGTTGCAGAGTGAAAATGATCGCCCCTACACACAGTAAAAAGCTGATCCGAGGCAGAAAAAAGCTATTTTATAGCAAGTTCCTTTAAGACCTTCCCTGCCACTGTTACATACATTTTTGTTTATGAAATCTTGGTTCATTCAACGACCAAAAGCCAAAACCGTCCAAGAAACATGGATACAAATTGGTCTCAGCAAGAGGCATAGATCCTCATGAACCCCCACAACTGTGGGGGCTCATGAGGATCTATGTCTCTTGCAGCTGGATTGTGTTAACTTTTTTTTTTTGGCAGTGAAGGGGCTAAGTGGAATTTTTTTCACTTAAAACAGATTCTGCTGTATTAAAAAAAAGGTCAAGTTGCACATTCTAAAAAAAGCATTTTAATATTCTGTCATCAGCTAAGTCGTCCACAGTAATGAATACCAATACTCACGCTGTATTGTTCAGGGGGCTGTTCGCTGGCCTCCAGTAGGATGGTCTCCAGAATGTTGAGGACTTGCTCCGTGATGGTCGCTCCCTTCACTACAGTGCCCCCTTCTTGTTCTGCCCACAGCGCCTGGGGAATAAATAATGAATGCAGACTTGTGCATTCTGGTCTGTGATTTGGGACCTGACAGCCTTTAGCTGTCTGGTTGTAAGATTTAAAATCATAGGCCAGTGCATATCCAATTTTCCATCGCAAACACATGGATGACAGTGCGAAAACTTGAAAAGACGGAAAACGGCCCATGGCAGGGCCAGCAACAGACGAAAATTCTCATGAGCCCCTGCAGATGCAGGGGCTCATGAGAATTTATGCCTCCTGAAGATGTAATAGGCTGGCTGAGGGGATGTTTTGTCTGAAACAAACAGCTGAAATTCAACTTCCTTCGATTTCAAAAAGCTGAGTCAGCCTCCAGGACAGAAGACTGTCGTCCATACAAACACCAACCCATCCCAACCTAACCACTGACCAGGTTGAGAGCGCCCAGCATGATGTTGACGGTGTTGAGCTCTGGTTTGATCAGCTCCTGCCGGTTGATCTTGACATTGACGGCGTAGCTGAACAGCTTCAGCAGTACACACATGAGCGGGCGACCCAGGACAAGGTCACGCACCGACGCCAACCTGCAAGAAAGAGCAATATTTATTTGAATGCCATGTCTGGGTCACATGGTGAAAGTACTTTACATCATTTGAAATTTGGGCTCTGTTGGGTTCAAACAGAAAATTAAATTGCTTAACCCATTTAGCCCTGAGTCCCTAGAGCTTGAGATGGATTGACCATGATAATTCAAGGGTAGTGCCAGACTAGCTTGGCGACTTCAGGTGCCAAGCTAATCTGGCACTACCCTTGAATTATCATGGTCAATCCATCTCCTGCAACTGGTACATAGTTGTTAGGCAACACCTCCAAAATTTGAGAAATGGGACCTTGGGGCCAGAAGGGTTAAACCCTCAACAGCTACTCGAATGACATCGCTCGGCAGAAAGACACGTGGCCAAGCACCTTTAGGTCGATTAGTATAGTCGCTGGAAGTCATGGGGTTAATTTCTTTCAAAGATAACCAAACAAACACAAGCTGACCTCTCCAGCATGATCGGCAGTCCACCACACTCCTTTAGCACTGCGGCCATTTTGAACACCGCCTCCTTGTCAATGTCCTCCTCTACAGGCAAGAAAAACACAGGGCAAAAAACACGTTGTAAAAAACACCATATTATAAGTGCACAACAGTGTTCCTCTTAATTTTCTTTTTTTTTTTTTTTTAAGCTCTATTAGCCCCGAATCACTACAGCAGAAGATGATTGACCATGATAATTCAAGGATAGTGCCAGATTAGCTTGGCGACTTCAGGTGCCAAGCTAATCTGGCACTACCCTTGAATTATCATGGTCAATCCATCTCCTGCAACTGGTACATAGTCGTTAGGCAACACCTCCAAAATTTGAGAAATGGGATCTTGGGGCTAAAAGGGTTAATGTTAATTCTTATGTAATTTATTGGAATGCTCAAAAAGCAATTCTGTCTGTCTTTCATGGAAATGGAATTTTCCTTCAAGCGATACTCCAACAGGTTTTTCAAAATATATACAGACGTTTTCTCCATATCATGGGGACACTATGCTCTGAAGTTAAAAATCTGTACTGACCACTGCCGGAGTCCAGTGAGTTGACCATGTCCTCTGTGGCATCACCAAGAAGCCCTCGCATACGGTACACGATCGGCATGGGTTCTCCCTGCAAGAAGTGAATACATCAATGAATAGATTATGATTTAAACACACACACACACACACACACACACACACACACACACACACACACACACACACACACACACACACACACACACACACACACACACAACACACAAAATGGTGACATCCGAGCATTTTTAAGCATGGACATGAAAATATGAGTGAACAATTATTTATGAATTAGTGAAAATACTTAAATTCTTTTTCAATTCTTGTTATGAATTCGCAATACAGGTCAGCCTCAGTATTATGTGCTGTTGTGCGCAAGTCAGTTGACTCTTAAACTCTCAGAACCAAATGACTTCCATTCTACAGAATGGAAGTCATTTAGATCTGGGAGTTTAAGAGTTAAGGCTAATGTTAGCCCGAGGACCAAGTACCCTGGTAGATATTTCACAAGTCGATGTAAATTCAGCACTCTAAAAAAAGCAGTCGCAAGTAAAGTCTGATTTCATGGCTCCTGGTGACCGTGATACACTGAGGCTGACTGGCACCATCAAATAATCCACCACGTCAGCTACATAATGAAGTACCCACCTCCCCATGCTCAGGGAGCCAGACTTTCTTGTACACCTCTCGAACCGGCAGGTCAAGGCTTATGATCTTCTTGTTCACTAGCAGCTGAAACGAGAAGCCGAGTCAAATCAGTACTTCAGCAAGGAAACAACCAACAACAAAAAAAAGAAACATTAACTTCAGAATACCAAACATGAAACTGCTGCACCTACCAAGGAAAATCACTCTGCGATGGGCAAACAGTAATTTCCCTTGGTTAACCCAGTTAGCCCCAGGACCCTGCAGCAGGAGGTGGAATGATCATGATAATTCAAGGGTTGTGCCAGATGAGCTTGCAGGCGCCACCTGCAGGCGCCAAGCTCATCTGGCACTACCCTTGAATTATCATGATCAATCCATCTCCTACCACTGGTACACTGTTGTTAGGCAACACCTCCAAAATTTGAGAAATGGGACCTTGGGGCTAAGAGGGTTAAGCGCTCAACAAACACTTAAATTAACCCAAAACATCCTGAGGCTGAATCTGCTTCTTGTCCTATGAAGGCTGCATTAAAGATCAGGAGATAGATCAACCAGTTTAGCTCAAGGGTGGTGCCAGAATAGCTTGGCGCCTGAAGCAACACCCCTGAACTATAACAGTCAAATTTCAAGCAATAATGCATCAGGATGAACAGGACTAAAGTAAAAGTAAGTACATTATGTGTAAAACAAATGGTCGAGACCTCTGAAGAAAGTTCTCATATCTTACTTTTGTTATATATCCGACCTTCTTGTAAGCGTAGTCCACCGTTTCAGGTGTAGATGTGTTAGAATTTATAGTTTTAAGTGGTCATCCTGAGATCACCTGTCATTAACCCATATCATACTGAGGCTAAAAGCTTCAAATCTGTAAACTGCCATATGCAAGCCACATTATAGTACTGACAGATAAGGATATAGACCAATGGCTTTAGTTCAAGGGTGGTGCCAGAATAGCTTGGCGCCTAGAGGCGCCAAGCTATTCTGGCACTACCCTTGAATTATTCTATTCAAATTTGTTTCACACGCTGGTGTATTCCAAATGATAAGGGTTAAAGACCATCATTCAGGTGGCTGAAGATACCTGAATGATGGTCTTTAATGACAGGCGGCACATTTTGACCTTCAAGACTTCGTGAGACAGAGCATCTGTTTTTCAAGCGAAAGCAGGTCCTACTGTAGACAAGTACGGTACTAACCTCCATGCCTGTATCGTCCTCCAATAGGGCCACCAGTTCACAATCTGCACACAAGGTGAAAGTCATCTCTTATCATGCCATTTCCATGACAAACTTCTGCCCTGTGAAGGCCAACATCACTAAGTCCAGATTTTGACCCCATCACAATAATGCAGCAATACAATGACTCACACAATGAGAAAACACAAAGATGCGATACAAGCCGACAAGCTCCTGAGTCGAGGAAGTTTGGAAACCCGCGCAGTCTTACCTTGGCAAATCTTGTTCTTGATGTCACGCATGAGTGGCCTCAGCCCCGCCTCATTGGAGCTGTATGGATTACCCAGCATCCTCCCCTGCAGGAAGTCCTCCTGCTGCGGATCCTTCTCCAGAATCATGAAGAACTCGCCGACATCATTCTCCTCCTGCAGCACACATGTAAGAAGTGAGTCAACTCTCAAGGTTTGTGCTCAGCCAGTCCTTAGGCCGACATCGCCTACAGTTGACCCATGCACAGAAGTGCGTGGGTCAACTGTAGGTGATGTCAGCCTAAGGACTGGCTGAGCACAGCTGTGCACAGGGCCAAATGCAGATGATGTCAGCCCCAGAACCTTTTGCTTACTGGATAGGGAATGGTTTTAAGGTGAAAATTTGGATTATTGTCCAAGAGACTGTAAGGGTAAAATACACACTTTCCTTTCTTTTAGAGCATTGTTTCAATTTAAAAACATGTGGAAAAATGAATTTTTTTTCTAAAATGTATTTTTTTGAAAAATACTTACTGATGGCATTACTATCTGGAATACACTCTATTGCCTATAGATTTCAGCAAAAGTTGTGTGTAGCACACAACTGGGGAGGAGACACCGGGGATCCAAGCACTAGGACCCCGGGTGGCCTCCCCTTACTACCCTATCCTGGCGAGCACAGGGCGACCTCGTCAGTTTCACACTTAGCCACAAGAGGCAAGCGGGGCAGGAGGGAGGGCCATCCGAGTAATGCCATCGGTAAGTATTTTTCAAAAAAATACATTTTAGAAAAAAAATTTGTTTGTTTTTTCAAAATACATTACCGATGGCATTACTATCTAAAAGAATGGCGAACAGGCGGAGGGTGCCGTACCTAACCATAACTCAACCACTCCGCCGGCCCCATCGAGAGAGAACTCCCGACGATTTCAGCTATGACGTACCTAAGACGCCAGCGGCGCTCGGAGGGAGTGCTGGGCCGCGGAGATGTCGCCCACTCGTGCCAGGGAGTCACGTTGGCCGGATAGGTCTCTAAGGTAGAAGCGTGCGAAAGTGGAGTCTGAGCGCCAGCCACCCGCTGTCACAATATCTTTGACCGAGCAGTTGCGGTCCAGGGCTAAACTGGTGGCTACTGCTCTCACTTCATGTGCCCGGATTTGTAAAAGCTCAGCGCCGCGTGGGGAGAGGTCCTGGTAGGCTGACCTAATCACCCACCGCAGCCAGGATGACACGGTCTGGGCCGAGATGTCGTGTCTGCCCGCAGACAAAGGTAGGAAGAGGCGCGAGCGCCCCCGGCGCTGCGGCTTAGAGCGGCGCAGGTAAATCTTTAGCGCCCGCACTGGGTCCTGTTGCCGCGATCCAGGGGAGAGGTCCGCTCCATGGAGGGGCCGTATAGTCAGCATCTGAGGGGCTGCCGCGGGGCGGCGGTTCTTGGCCAGGAAGGACGGATCGGGGAGCAGCTGTGCCGAGCCGTCGGAACGAAACTGCAACAGGCTGGGAGCATCGAGAGCGCGTGAAGCTCGCTGACTCGGGACGCTGTAGCGAGAGCCAGAAGGAAACAGGTTTTCCGGGTCAAATCTGAGAACCGAGCCAAGGGGAGGGGTTCAAACCGGTCCGTATTCAACCACTTCAGTACCCAGGCAAGATCCCACCGGGGTACTAGGGAACGTGAAACCGGACGTCGGAGTTCAAAGTGAGCCAGTAAATCCGACAGATCCTTGCAGGCGCCTGGGTCCGGAAGACACAGGTGGCGGTAGGTGTCCGCGATCATAGCGCGGTAGCCCTTGATGGTGACCGGGGCTAAACCTTGGTCGTCGAAGAGCCACAGGAAGAACTCCGCCAGTTGGTGGAAGGCTAGGTTAGTGGGAGGGAGTCCATGGGAGGAGCACCAGGTCTGAAAGACCCTCCACTTGCCTTCGTACACCTTCCTTGTAGAGAGTCTGCGGGCTGCTGCAATTGCCGCCACTGCAGCATCCGAGAAACCTCTAGCGGCGAGGGCTTGCCGGACAACCTCCAAGCGTGTAGGCGGAGGCGTTCCGGGCACGGATGGAAGAGCTGCTGACGGGGCTGCTTGAGCATCATGGGAGGGGTAGGAAGCTCCAGGGGAGGGTCCGTCGCAAGCGCGAGGAGGTCCGTGGTCCAGCTCTTGGTCCAGTTGAAGGGGGCCACCAGCAGGAGGACCGCCGAGCATCCCAGAAGCTTCCGCAGCACCTTCGGAACGAGGACTGACGGGGGGTAGGCGTAAGCAATCAGGCCGTCCCAAGGGATGGCGAGCGCGTCCACTGCCCAAGCGAGTGGATCCGGGACTGGAGAGACGTAGACCGGGAGCTGGTTGTTCCATCTGGTGGCAAACAGATCCACTAGCGGCGTTTCCCAGTGAGAGCAGATCAGGCGAAAAATATCCGGGCGTAGGGACCACTCCGTGTGGAGCAACTGTCCGCGACGAGACAGGGCGTCCGCAATCACGTTGAGGTGGCCAGGGATGTGGCGGGCTCGTAGAGTAATGCCCCGATCCCTGCACCAGAGGAGCAGGTGGTATAGTAGAATGCAAAGGGAGGGCGAGTGAGTGCCCCCCTGATTCTGTATGTAAGCCACCACCGTCGAGTTGTCGGAGAGCACGAGGACTTCCTGATTGGCCAAGGTCTCCTGCCAAATGTCGAGTGCCAACCCAACTGCCTTCAGCTCCAGCCAGTTGATGTGATTCCCTAACAGCTCCCGAGGCCAAACGCCCGAGGCCGAGAGAAAATCCGGTAACAGGTGCGCGCCCCAGCCGGCCTGGCTCGCACCTGTACAGAGGGACCACCGAGGCGGCGGGCAGTGTAGGGGCACCCCCGAAGCCAGCCAAGCGAGGTCCGCCCACCTCTCGAGGTGAGGACGAGCCAGAGGAGTGACTGGTACTAGATCCGACAGAGCGCCCGAGGAGGGTCGCCAGTGAAGAAGGAGATGTAGCTGGAGAGAAGGAGCATAAAGTCTGCCCAAGGGAAGCAGGTCCGCAGCCGCACTGAGGAGGCCCAGGAGTTGAAGCCAGACCCTGGCGGTGAAGGAGGACCCCATCCCCATCGAAGTCGCTAAGTCGACGATCTTCTGTCGCCTGGCCAGAGGCAGGCGGACAAGGTTGAGGTCGGTCAGGAATTCCATCCCCAGATGTAGAAACCGTCGAGAGGGAGAAAGATCGGATTTCCCCAAATTGAGCAGGAAACCGAGACGACGCAGAAGGGAAAGCAGGGCATCCCTGTCCGTCTGGAGGGCTGCGGAAACCAAGTTGCGCAGTAGAAGGTCGTCCAAGTAATTGGAGGCCGGGCTCAAGGAGTGCTGACGGAAGTAGGCTATCACGGCGTCGAGCAGTCTTGTAAATACCCACGGACTGATGTTGAGGCCGAAAGGAAGGGCGCAGAACTGGTAGACGATCCCCCCAAAGGCAAACCGAAGGTACCGGCGAGACGACGGATGAATCGGGACGTGCAGATAGGCGTCTGACAGATCGAGGCTGATCGCGAAGTCCATCGGCCGGACGGCCGCACGGAGTGTCCTGGCCGTCTCCATCCTGAAGCGAGGGGCCAAAATGAACTTGTTTAGCGCTGGGCCAAAATGAACTTGTTTAGCGCTTAGCGCTGATAAGTCGATAACTGGCCGCCTGGTTTGGGGACTAGAAAGAGTCGGCTGTAGAACGCCGGAGAGTCCTGCCGCGAAACCACCTGTCGCCGCTTTGGTGAGGAGGGCCGCCACTTCCCCTCGCAGAGCGTCCGCCTGTGTGCCGTCGAGCGGTTCCTGGGTCCACATGGGTGATCTGCGAAGAGGCGGAGGAGACAGGAACGAAAGTTGCAAGCCTGAGGTAATGGTGGAAAGAATCCAGGGGTCGTCCGGGAACAGCGATCTCCAAAGATCGCTGAAGAGCGACAGCCGCCCGCCGACAGGAGACCCGAGTACTGAGGGCGGGGGCGGAGGCGGGGGCGAGTCCTGACCGCGGCCCAATTTACGGGCACCGCGGGGCCAAGCAGGGCGAGGGGCGGGGCCGGCCTCGACCTCGTGAAGATCCGACTGTAGGAACGGAGGGCCTGAAAGACCGCCGGGCACGACCCCCGGCCGGGCGGGGGGCGCGAAAGCGGGTCGAGGCTGGGGTAGATGCCGGCTTGGGCCACAAGTCCTTGGACGATTCCTTAACAGTGTGCCAAGTGTCGCCGAACAGCTGAGGACCACCTAAGGGGGCTTGACGGAGCTGGGTCTTCACTGACAAGGGAAGGTCCGAGCAGAGGCGTAAAAGGTTATCCCTCCTCCAGAGGTCGCAATTGGCAGCTGCTGCCATGGCGTTGGCAGAAGAATGGTAGGCGGCCCGGTTGGCCGCTATCAGGATGGACTGCACGTCACGAAGCGGGGACTGAACCTCCAGGTCCCACGTATCCTGTAGGCACTGCAGGGCTGCCTGGGTAGCCAGTTCCAAAAAACCCGAGCACGCCAGCGAGTTCCGCGCTAAGGAGGCGATCCTGTCGAGAGGCCGAGGCCACGAGTTCTGGACGAGTCTGCGGCCGCCCGCCTGTACTAAGGCCGCCGCATCCACCGCTGGAAGAGGTATGGCGAAGGCTTGGGAGTGTCCAGCGTACCAGGCCTGGCGGAAGCTTAAGTTGATTCCCACCGGCCAACGAGCGGCGGTAAAGTATCCCGTGTCGCCAAAAGCGTCGTTTTGCAGCTGGGCGGAGAAAGCATCGGTGAGGTCCCGGAAGACGGCTGGCTGCGGGAGGGACTTGCGGCGCTTGACTTGCCTCTGCGCGTCGACCATGGCCGAAGCCTGTCTCTTCGGAGGAGGCGAAGGCGGACAGAAGTCGGGCGGTAGGTACTTGGCGATAAGCCTGGAAGCCTCACCCAGTGCGTGGACCGTCTGTGATCCGAGCGATGGGCCGGCAACGTCTGACGAGGCGGAGGCCGACGAGACAGCGGAAAGGCGAGACGGAGATCCAGCCGCCGAGTCCTGCAAGAAGATCGCCGAGGCCGAGTCCGTCGGATGAAGGCTGAGGACGTCCGGCTCCCAAAACTGATCCTCTCGCGGAAAAGACGAAAGGGGCGAGCGGCTACGAGAGCGCCGCACCGCCGCGCGCGAGGTAGACGCAGCCGCCCGCAAAGAGGGGCGCCGCGGCGACGGAGGGACCGTGGCAATGCGACGGTCCACCTCGAAGTCGGGATCCGCACGCGGAAGCCGACATGAGTGACAAAGCCACGATCGGAATACCGATGAAGTGGCCTGGTCACCCCTGGCCCGCCCGGGAGAACCGGTGCGGGGGGGGGGGGGGGGGGGGGGGGGGGGACCGCAAAGTGTCTCTCCTAGCCCGCTCAGGAAAGGCGGAGCGGGGAGGGGACGAATACCGGGCACGCGGCCCCACGTCCGATGCCTCGGACTGTGGAGGACGCGCGATGATGTCACACCGGGCCCGCCTGGTCGATACGAGGCGGGGGGGGGGGGGGGGGGGGGGGACAGTCTAGGGTCACGCCAAGCCCGCTCAGGAAAGGCGGAGCGGGGAGGGGACGATTTATGAGCCCACTGCCCCAGCTCCGAAGTCTCGGAGCGAGGGGGGGCGAGGGTCCAAGTCACACCGGGCCCGTCTGGTCGATACGAGACGGGGGGGGGGGGGGGGGGGGGGGGGGGAGACAGTCTAAGGTCACGCCAAGCCCGCTCAGGCGAAGCGAAGCGGGGAGGGGACAATTTATGAGCACGCGACCCCCGCTCCGACGCCTCGGAGCGTGGGGGGACGAGAGTCAACCGCACCCCGGGCCCGCCCAGGCGAGACGGGGCGGGCGGGGGGGGGGGGGGAAGAAAGCGAAGCATGCCGTGCCCGTTCGGAAAACACAGAGCGGGGAGGCAGCATTACTAACGGTCTCGAGTCACGTTCCAAAGCCTCGGTGCGTGAGCGAGAGCTTTTCTTATCACGTTTACTCTCTTTCTTATGCTTGCGTTCAGTCACCCGCCCCCGCTCCGGAGACCTAGAGCCGGGGGTGGCCGACGAACGCTCATCTCTCCCAGACCGCTCGCCCGAAGCAGAGCGGGGGGTGGGAAACAATATGGGGCTCAAGCCACGCGCTAACGAAGCAGAGCGTGGGGAGCGTGACTCCGAAACTCGCCTACCCTGCTCCGAAGACTCGGAGAGGGGAGGGAGAACCTGCGAGGTAACGGTACAAGAAGGGGACTTACCTGTGGGCCGGACAGCCCGAACGACGGAGCGGAGAGGAGCCCGAAGCACCGAGGGAAGTACGTCCACCCGTGGAGGATCCCGGGGAGACAGAAGCGGACGAGGGGCCCGGTCACGCCTGTAGAAGTCCCACATGCGCGACCACCGGTCTTCCGTCCAAGCGGCGCAAACGTCACACGTTCCGTCCGAAGAACAGCCCGAACACGGCAAGCAAGAGCCGTGTGCATCGTCCGGCCACTGTAAGTCCCCGCAAAGGAGGCAAGTCTTCGACACAGAAGAAGCCATAAGGCCCTAAGCCAACTACGCAGGCGAAGAAAGTCAACCGTGCACAAAACAGCAGAGCACAAGTCACATGCGTCGTCGAACCCCAAGGCCAAGCCAAGGGTGAAGCTCACAAAGTCAGAGCCGGTAAAAACCGGTCGGCGCACAGTTCACAATTAGTCCAATAGCCAAAAGGAAAAGCCACGAATGTAATGAGTCCAGGGCTGAATCGAAAGACTCCAATTCAAGCCCAAAGTCAAAAACCACTGAAGACGAAAAAACCCGTTGAACGGAGAAAGGCAAAAACTCGACCGTCCTCGGTCGAGCTATGAGTGAAACTGACGAGGTCGCCCTGTGCTCGCCGGGATAGGGTAGTAAGGGGAGGCCACCCGGGGTCCTAGTGCTTGGATCCCCGGTGTCTCCTCCCCAGATGTGTGCTACACACAACTTTTGCTGAAATCTATAGGCAATAGAGTGTATTCCAGATAGTAATGCCATCGGTAATGTATTTTGAAAAAAACAAACGTCATACTTACAGGATAGATGATGCTGCAGAGACGTTCGAAAATGAAGACAGGTGAGCGGTAGCCATCCAGTGGGTAATTCTGTACCGTCTGTATGCACACCGACATGAACTCTTTGGTCTCCGACTCAGTGCCTGCAAACAAAACACACACTTGCTGGTGACTACGAAGACAGTAATGAGTCATAATATTCTCCAAAGGACTTGAGAAGCACATATTCCCACTGTGAATGGATGTACACAACAGATCTCTATCTTTGTGTCTCACTCTAAGAGACAGTCAGATTAGCTGATTTCCAAAATACCAGCGACCACCTTAGGGACTCATTTAGCCCTGAGTCCCTACAGCAGGAGATGGATTGGCCATGATAATTCAAATATAGTGTCAGATTAGTTTGGCACCTGAAGGCAACAAAGTTAATCTGGCACTACCCTTCAATCATCATGGTCAATCCATCTCCTGCAACTGGTACATAGTCATTAGGCAACACCTCCAAAATTTGAGAAATGGGACCTTGGGGCTAAAAGGGTTAACATGATCGCCTGTAGCCACCTAAATGATAGTCTTTACAGGTTCAATCAGCCATAAAAATATGACTTTTCCAGAACAGGTAACAACCCACACCCCTTGAGGGAGTGCTCCCCACAAAGACCCACTCAGGGAGTACACAAATACACTTGTATTCAAATGAGATGCATACACCACAAGTACATATTTAAATGAGATGCGCAGCATATCATTTGAATAGAAGTGTTCTTGATGTGTGCTCCCCATGTGGGTCTAGCTCGGGAGTACGCCCAGATCAGCCACCCTACCTGTGGTAAGCTCTTCCAGAAGCTCAAGAAGCCTCTCCTGCGTCTCATCCACCAGTTTGGTCCGCTGCACCACCAGCTTGCGAAGGGACAGGTACCCATTCAGGATGAATCCCACCAGCTTGTTCTTGTAGTGGCTTTTGATCTTGTCGTGCTCCACAAAGATCCACAGGAGCTCTGTCAGTGCCTTCAGAGCATAGCCTTGCGCCAGGTCCGAGCTGAGGGTGGTTTCCTCCAGGTGCTGCAGGTGCTCCACTTCCTGTGGGGAAATTAACCATTTCTTGTAACCCCTTCACAGCTGGTGGAGTTTGTGAATCGTAAATTCAATCATTGCCAACTCAACGGTACAGATCCCAAGTCATTAAAGGATTATGGATGCAGAGTGGTTTCAGCATGAGGATCTATACCTCTTGAAGTTGGGCAGTGTTCAAAATTTCTTGGCACTGAAGGGGTGAATAGAAAGAAAATTAAAAACTACATGTGATGGTCTGTGACATCTTGTCAAGGTCTAACATTACAGAGCAGCGTACATTTCTGAAAACTAAAACAAAATCAAGTCAAATTAAGCCCTTACAGTTCATGGTGCATAACTCTGCACATCCTGACGACCTATGATCTTTACCATTTGAATAAGCTGCTAGAATGAACAAGTATAAACAGCATCAATGACACTTAACTTCTATCAAAATCTGACTTCAGAGTTGGCCATAATACCTACAGAAACCTATTGCCTGTCACAACAATTTTCACCCATTACAACCTGAGGCTGAATTTTTTCTAAAACTTGCTTATTGTCCTATTTCAGATCATTTCAGATCAGGAGCTAGATCAAACATTTTAGTTCAAGGGTGGTGCCAGAATAGCTTGGCGCCTGTGGCGCCAAGCTATTCTGGCACCACTCTTGAACTATCATAGTCAAATTTATTTCGAGCAATAGTGTGTCAGGATCAACAGGGTTAACTGACCTCTCTTGACCTTCGGCTGGGTTCAATAGGAACAACCGATGTCAAGTGACTACTCACCTGTGTGATGAGAGCTCCCAAGCGCTGCAGAACCCCCTTGATGGCCAGGTAGATTTTCCAGTGAGCCGGGGCGATCATGCGCTTGTACAGACCCAGGAACTCGTTAGCACACTCTCCACTCTTTCCCACCTGCTCCAGACACCTGCAGCAGAAACATGCGTTCATGGTGACTACACTCGCTGAGGAATGGCACATTTCTTGACTCATTTTACCTGTGAGCTCCCGTACTGTTTTTGGTAGTACTCCCCAACAGACCGAATGGGGTTAGTACGTCAAGACTGCACTTATATTCAAAAGTGATCTGAATGTTCAATTTCAAATGAGATGCCCCTGGAGCCAGTATCAGGCAAAGCAAGAAACAGATATTTTCATAAAGCAGACGCAGGTAAAAAAAAACACACAAAATAACTACATGACAATAACAGTGGATTAAAACCCAGACAAACACCAAATATCACATGTTTGTCCAGGCTTTTAGTCATCTGTTTCACGACCACATTCTCTCCCCACCCCCCACCCCCTTCCCCCCCAAACAAACCCCACTCCCAAACTATACCCAGCCTCCATATTACTATGAACCTACACCATCAAGTTTTCCTTCTTTCACACATAGACAGAGAATCTGTATAAGCAGCAAATGAAATTATCCATGTAATGCATATCAAGCATGTTAATTCATTCGAGACATGCCGCCTCCGGATAAGCGGCTTATGCCGCGTATCTGGAGGCGGCACGTCTTGAATGAGTTAACATTTATGCACTGCTGGGCGAAGTGACTGCACTGGATTTCATGTCTGACCAAACAAGAACACGCAAAAAAAATGATTTTTTTTTCTAAAATGTATTTTTTTGAAAAATACTTACCGATGGCATTACTATCTGGAATACACTCTATTGCCTATAGATTTCAGCAAAAGTTGTGTGTAGCACACAACTGGGGAGGAGACATCGGGGATCCAAGCACTAGGACCCCGGGTGGCCTCCCCTTACTACCCTATCCCGGCGAGCACAGGGCGACCTCGTCAGTTTCACACTTAGCCACAAGAGGCAAGCGGGGCAGGTGGGAGGGCCATCCGAGTAATGCCATCGGTAAGTATTTTTCAAAAAAATACATTTTAGAAAAAAAATTCATTTGTTTTTTCAAAATACATTACCGATGGCATTACTATCTGGAAGAATGGCGAACAGGCTGAGGGTGCCGTGCCTAACCATAACCCAACCACTCCGCCGGCCCCATCGAGAGAGAACTCCCGACGATTTCAGCTATGACGTACATAAGACGCCAGCGGCGCTCGGAGGGAGTGCTGGGCCGCGGAGATGTCGCCCACTCGTGCCAGGGAGTCACGTTGGCCGGATAGGTCTCTAAGGTAGAAGCGTGCGAAAGTGGAGTCTGAGCGCCAGCCACCCGCTGTAACAATATCTTTGACCGAGCAGTTGCGGTCCAGGGCTAGACTGGTGGCTACTGCTCTCACTTCATGCGCCCGGATTTGTAAAAGCTCAGCGCCGCGTGGGGAGAGGTCCTGGTAGGCTGACCTAATCACCCACCACAGCCAGGATGACACGGTCTGGGCTGAGATGTCGTGTCTGCCCGCGGACAAAGGTAGGAAGAGGCGCGAGCGCCCCCGGCGCTGCGGCTTACAGCGGCGCAGGTAAATCTTTAGCGCCCGCACTGGGTCCTGTTGCCGCGATCCAGGGGAGAGGTCCGCTCCACGGAGGGGCCGTATAGTCAGCATCTGAGGGGCCGCCGCGGGGCGGCGGTTCTTGGTCAGGAAGGACGGATCGGGGAGCAGCTGTGCAGAGCCGTCGGACCGAAACTGCAAACAGGCTGGGAGCATCGAGAGCGCGTGAAGCTCGCTGACTCGGGACGCTGTAGCGAGAGCCAGAAGGAAACAGGTTTTCCGGGTCAAATCTGAGAACCGAGCCAAGGGGAGGGGTTCAAACCGGTCCGTATTCAACCACGTCAGTACCCAGGCAAGATCCCACTGGGGTACTAGGGAACGTGAAACCGGACGTCAGAGTTCAAAGTGAGCCAGTAAATCCGACAGATCCTTGCAGGCGCCTGGGTCCGGAAGACTCAGGTGGCGGTAGGTGTCCGCGATCATAGCGCGGTAGCCCTTGATGGTGACCAGGGCTAAGCCTTGGTCGTCGAAGAGCCACAGGAAGAACTCCGCCAGTTGGCGGGAGGCTAGGTTAGTGGGAGGGAGTCCATGGGAGGCGCACCAGGTCTGAAAGACCCTCCACTTACCTTCATACACCTTCCTTGTAGAGAGTCTGCGGGCTGCTGCAATTGCCGCCACTGCAGCATCCGAGAAACCTCTAGCGGCGAGGGCTTGCCGGACAACCTCCAAGCGTGTAGGCGGAGGCGTTCCGGGCACGGATGGAAGAGCTGCTGACGGGGCTGCTTGAGCATCGTGGGAGGGGTAGGAAGCTCCAGGGGAGGGTCCGTCGCAAGCGCGAGGAGGTCCGTGGTCCAGCTCTTGGTCCAGTTGAAGGGGGCCACCAGCAAGAGGACTGCCGAGCATCCTAGAAGCTTCCGCAGCACCTTCGTAACGAGGACTGACGGGGGGTAGGCGTAAGCAATCAGGCCGTCCCAAGGGATGGCGAGCGCGTCCACTGCCCAAGCGAGCGGATCCGGGACTGGAGAGACGTAGACAGGGAGCTGGTTGTTCCATCTGGTGGCAAACAGATCCACTAGCGGCGTTTCCCAGTGAGAGCAGATCAGGCGAAAAATATCCGGGCGTAGGGACCACTCCGTGTGGAGCAACTGTCCGCGTCGAGACAGGGCGTCCGCAATCACGTTGAGGTGGCCAGGGATGTGGCGGGCTCATAGAGTAATGCCCCGATCCCTGCACCAGAGGAGAAGGTGGTACAGTAGAATGCAAAGGGAGGGCGAGTGAGTGCCCCCCTGATTCTGTATGTAAGCCACCACCGTCGAGTTGTCGGAGAGCACGAGGACTTCCTGATTGGCCAAGGTCTCCTGCCAAACGTCGAGTGCCAACCCAACTGCCTTCAGCTCCAGCCAGTTGATGTGATTCCCTAACAGCTCCCGAGGCCAAACGCCCGAGGCCGAGAGAAAATCCGGTAACAGGTGCGCGCCCCAGCCGGCCTGGCTCGCATCTGTACAGAGAGACCACCGAGGCGGCGGGGAGTGTAGGGGCACCCCCGAAGCCAGCCAAGCGAGGTCCGCCCACCTCTCGAGGTGAGAACGTGCCAGAGGAGTGACTGGTACTAGATCCGACAGAGCGCCCGAGGAGGGTCGCCAGTGAAGAAGGAGATGTAGCTGGAGAGGCCGAGCATAAAGTCTGCCCAAGGGAAGCAGGTCCGCAGCCGTACTGAGGAGGCCCAGGAGTTGAAGCCAGACCCTGGCGGTGAAGGAGGATCCCATCCCCATCGAAGTCGCTAAGTCGACGATCTTCTGTCGCCTGGCCAGAGGCAGGCGGACAAGGTTGAGGTCAGTCAGGAATTCCATCCCCAGATGTAGAAACCGTCGAGAGGGAGAAAGATCGGATTTCCCCAAATTGAGCAGGAAACCGAGATGACGCAGAAGGGAAAGCAGGGCATCTCTGTCCGTCTGGAGTGCTGCGGAAACCAAGTTGCGCAGTAGAAGGTCGTCCAAGTAATTGGAGGCCGAGCTCAGGGAGCACTGACGGAAGTAGGCCATCACGGCGTCGAGCAGTCTTGTAAATACCCACGGACTGATGTTGAGGCCGAAAGGAAGGGCGCAGAACTGGTAGACGATCCCCCCAAAGGCAAACCGAAGGTACCGGCGAGACGACGGATGAATCGGGACGTGCAGATAGGCGTCTGACAGATCGAGGCTGATCGCGAAGTCCATCGGCCGGACGGCCGCATGGAGTGTCCTGGCCGTCTCCATCCTGAAGCGAGGGGCCGAAATGAACTTGTTTGTTTAGCGCTGGTTTAGCGCTGATAAGTCGATAACTGGACGCCACTTGCCGCCCGGTTTGGGGACTAGAAAGAGTCAGCTGTAGAACGCCGGAGAGTCCTGCCGCGAAACCACCTCTGTCGCCGCTTTGGTGAGGAGGGCCGCCACTTCCCCGCGCAGAGCGTCTGCCTGTGTGCCGTCGAGCGGTTCCTGGGTCCACATGGGTGACCTGCGAAGAGGCGGAGGAGACAGGAACGAAAGTTGCAGGCCTGAGGTAACCGTGGAAAGAATCCAGGGGTCGTCCGGGAACAGTGATCTCCAAAGATCGCTGAAGAGCGACAGCCGCCCGCCGACAGGAGACCCGAGTACTGAGGGCGGGGGCGGAGGCGGGGACGAGTCAATGAGCCCGACCGCGGCCCGATTTACGGGCGCCGCGGGGCCAAGAAGGGCGAGGGGCGGGGCCGGCCTGAGGAGCCTGGAATTGACGGGCCCGACCTCGCGAAGATCCGACTGGAGGAACGGAGGGCCTGAAAGACCGCCGGGCACGACCCCCGGCCGGGCGGGGGCGCGCGAAAGCGGGTCGAGGCTGGGGTAGATGCCGGCTTGGGCCACAAGTCCTTGGAAGATTCCTTTACGGTTTGCCAAGTGTCTCCGAACAGCTGAGGACCACCTAAGGGGGCTTGACGGAGCTGGGTCTTCACTGACAAGGGAAGGTCCGAGCAGAGGCGCAAAAGGGTATCCCTCCTCTAGAGGTCGCAATTGGCAGCTGCTGCCATGGCGTTGGCGGAAGAATGGTAGGCGGCCCGGTTGGCCGCTATCAGGATGGACTGCACGTCACGGAGCGGGGACTGAACCTCCAGGTCCCAAGTATCCTGTAGGCACTGCAGGGCTGCCTGGGTAGCCAGTTCCAAGAATCCCGAGCACGCCAGCGAGTTCCGCGCTAAGGAGGCGATCCTGTCGAGAGGCCGAGGCCACGAGTTCTGGACAAGTCTGCGGCCACCCGCCTGCACTAAGGCCGCCGCATCCACCGCTGGAAGAGGTATGGCGAAGGCTTGGGAGTGTCCAGCGTACCAGGCCTGGCGGAAGCTCAAGTTGATTCCCACAGGCCATCGAGCGGCGGTAAAGTATCCCGTGTCGCCGAAAGCGTCGTTTTGCAGCTGGGCGGAGAAAGCATAGGTGAGGTCCCGGAAGCCGGCTGGCTGCGGGAGGGACTTGCGGCGCTTGACTTGCCTCTGCGCGTCGACCATGGCCGAAGCCTGTCTCTTCGGAGGAGGCGAAGGCGGACAGAAGTCGGGAGGTAGGTACTTGGCGATAAGCCTGGATGCCTCACCCAGGGCGTGGACCGTCTGTGATCCGAGCGATGGGCCGGCAACGTCTGACGAGGCGGAGGCCAACGAGACAGCGGAAAGGCGGGACGGAGATCCAGCCGCCGAGTCCTGCAAGAAGATCACCGAGGCCGAGTCCGTCGGATGAAGGCTGAGGACGTCCGGTTCCAAAAACTGATCCTCTCGCGGAAAAGACGAAAGGGGCGAGCGGCTACGAAAGCGCCGCACCGCCGCGCGCGAGGTAGACGTAGCCGCCCGTGACGCACGCAAAGAGGGGCGCCGCGGCGACGGAGGGACCGTGGCAAAGCGACGGTCCACCTCGAAGTCGGGATCCGCACTCGGAAGCCGACGTGAGTGACATAGCCGCGATCGGAATACCGACGAAGTGGTCTGGTCACCCCTGGCCCGCCTGGGAGAACCGGTGCGGGGGGGAGGGGGGGGGGGGACCGCAAAGTGTCTCTCCTAGCCCGCTCAGGAAAGGCGGAGCGGGGAGGGGACGAATACCGGGCACGCGGCCCCACGTCCGATGCCTCGGAACGTGGAGGACGCGCGACAATGTCACACCGGGCCCGCCTGGTCGATACGGGGCGGGGGGGGGGGGGGGGGACAGTCTAGGGTCACGCCAAGCCTGCTCAGGAAAGGCGGAGCGGGGAGGGGACGATTTATGAGCCCGCGGCCCCAGCTCCGAAGCCTCGGAGCGAGGGGGGGGAGGGTCCGAGTCACACCGGGCCCGTCTGGTCGATACGAGACGGGGGGGGGGGGGGGGGGGAGGGGGGGGGGGGGGGGGGGGGACAGTCTAAGGTCACGCCAAGCCCGCTCAGGCGAAGCGAAGCGGGGAGGGGACAATTTATGAGCACGCGACCCCCGCTCCGACGCCTCGGAGCGTGGGGGGCGAGAGTCAACCTCACCCCGGGCCCGCCCAGGCGAGACGGGGCGGGCGGGGGGGGGGGGGGGGGGGGGAAGAAAGCGAAGCATGCCGGGCCCGTTCGGAAAACACAGAGCGGGGAGGCAGCATTACTAACGGTCTCGAGTCACGTTCCGAAGCCTCGGTGCGTGAGCGAGAGCTTTTCTTATCACGTTTTCTCTCTTTCTTATGCTTGCGTTCAGTCACCCGCCCCCGCTCCGGAGACCTAGAGCCGGGGGTGGCCGACGAACGCTCAGCTCTCCCAGACCGCTCGCCCGAAGCAGAGCGGGGGGTGGGAAACGATATGGGGCTCAAGCCACGCGCTAACGAAGCAGAGCGTGGGGAGCGTGACTCCGAAACTCGCCTACCCTGCTCCGAAGACTCGGAGAGGGGAGGGAGAACCTGCGAGGTAACGGTACAAGAAGGGGACTTACCTGTGGGCCGGACAGCCCGAATGACGGAGCGGAGAGGAGCCCGAAGCGCCGAGGGAAAGACGTCCACCCGTGGAGGATCCCGGGGAGACAGAAGCGGGCGAGGGGGCCGGTCACGCCTGTAGAAGTCCCACATGCGCAACCACCGGTCTTCCATCCAAGCGGCGCAAATGTCACACGTACCGTCCGAAGAACAGCCCGAACACGGCAAGCAAGAGTCGTGTGCATCATCCGGCCACTGTAAGTCCCCGCAAAGGAGGCAAGTCTTCGACACAGAAGAAGCCATAAGGCCCTAGGCCAACTACGCAGGCGAAGAAAAGTCAACCGTGCACAACACAGCAGGGCACAAGTCACGTGCGTCGTCGAACCCCAAGGCCAAGCCAAGGGTGAAGCTCACAAAGTCAGAGCCGGTAAAAACCGGTCGGCGCACAGTTCACAACTAGTCCAAGCAAAAAGGAAAAGCCACGAATGTAGTGAGTCCAGGGCTGAATCGAAAGACTCCAATTCAAGCCCAAAGTCAAATAACCACTGAAGACGAAAAACCCGTTGAACGGAGAAAGGAAAAAACTCAACCGTCCCCGGTCGAGCTATGAGTGAAACTGACGAGGTCGCCCTGTGCTCGCTGGGATAGGGTAGTAAGGGGAGGCCACCCGGGGTCCTAGTGTTTGGATCCCCGGTGTCTCCTCCCCAGTTGTGTGCTACACACAACTTTTGCTGAAATCTATAGGCAATAGAGTGTATTCCAGATAGTAATGCCATCGGTAATGTATTTTGAAAAAACAAATCGAGATTCTTATTCCGCAATACTTGATAGCTTTCTTTACCTGCTAGTACTGGTTTACCCCTACACTGCCAGCGGATGCAAGATCTGTCAATTTAACTCTAAAGAGTCTCAGCTGTCTCAATTAATATGGATACAAAATGTGTCAGCAAGAGTCATAGATCCTAATGAGCCCCACAACTGCGGGGGCTCATGAGGATCTATGACTCTTGCATTTGGATTGTGTACACTTTTTCTTAGCAGTAAAGAGGTTAAAGGTTTAAACAGAGGCACAGACTTTTGATCAACCCACCCAGTCAGCATGTCGATGACCTCCTTGCGATGGGACGCCACCTGGGAAATGGACTCGATCACGCTGCACGCCGTCTGTCGAGCCGACCGTGACGATGGCGAGAACATGGCCGTGTGGAGCCAGGTCGTTTGGGTCAGGCGTATCTGCTGTTCTGGCACATGCCACATGCGCTGGCGCCACCTGCCCACATACTTCTCCATGAGGTAGCGAGCGTGAACGTCTTTCTTCTCCTTGGCTTTCTCCTTGTCCTCCCCTTCAGCTGGGCCTGCTGCAGTCAAGTGTACAGGAAAAAAATAATAAATGTGACCCTTAACTATCATAAGGAGTCATAGCATCAGGTATCTCTGTAGAAAGTTTGACTTCAAATTTGAAAATAGTATTTGATACTTTTTTCTTTTCTTTTTTTTTTTTTTTTTTTTTTGGGGGGGGGGGGGGGGGGTATCAAACCCTTGTGACTTTGACCCTTGAGATCACTGAAATTGGCATGTTTAGAAAGGTCTTGCCACAAGGTATCCCTGAGCCAAGTTTGATGTCTGTGGCTTCGTCCAAGAAAATGCCTATGTTCAGCACTGACAACAAACACCAGATGCTACTCTGCCTACCCACTGCTACCTAGGAAGACTGTTCAATTCTGTGCAATCTGAGCTATGGTCTAACCCCTTCACTGCTGGTGATCAAAAATTTTGCGTCAGAAAAGACTGCACACTGATCGACATTCTCACAAAGAACAAGAATGCAAGTGTGATAAAATTAGCCATAAGGAACACAGGACTAACAAGAGACATAAATCCTCATGAGCCCCCGTGACTGCGGGGGCTCATGAGGATTTATGTCTCTTGCAGATGGGTAGCATTCGCCTGGCATTGGCAGTTCAGGGGTTAACAAATATGGCCATGGTGACAAACCTTTGTTGGGGAGTCGCTTTTTCCAGTTGGTGTAGGCGTAACTGGGATCGCCCTCCAGCCAGCTGCATACGTCCATGTGGAAACGCGGCGTCTGTCCCTCGCTTGGATCGAATTCCTCCTGGAGCCGGGTAAAAATAAAAGGGAGCATTTCAACATAATGATACTACACTTTTACAAGAAGTGTTACTCCACATTTCTAAACATACATACTAGAAAAGAACTCTGGTTTTATTTCTCTGTTTTTAGAGAGCCAAGACACTGCTCCATCAAACAAGACAGCAAACTAGACAGTCACATATTGCAGGATTTACAAAAATCTGTTAAAATAAACCGAATTGACACTGACTTGCACTTCACGGTTTCCTATGATTTTCCAATGATGTCGTAAGTACAATCTACTTCGCCAACAAACACTGAAAGACCCATAAGCATTTTATCCGAGGACAGCGCACTTCAATGGAGCAAGCGAGAGGCATAGACCCTCATGAGCCCCTGCAACTGTGGGGGCTCATGAGGATCTATGTCTCTTGCAGCTGGGCAGTACATGTTCTAGTGTCTGCTGGTGTTGCTGGCTGCCTCCCAGCAGCAAAGCGGGCAACGTCTGACCTTTTTCTTGCCGAGGAACGTGACGAGGTCCTGCTTGATGAGCCCCTGCAGGATGCGGAGGCAGGGCAGCGTGATGCTCTCCATGATGATGGGGCTGCGCATGTGCATGCCCATCAGGAACAGGCGCATGACTGGCGGACACACGACGCGCGTTACGTCAAGCGAGGCGAATTTTAAATACGGTAAGAAAGCGGGACCCTTAAGAGGTTGTCCCTGAATCAGAGCTAATCAAAAACACAACACAGACTTCAAACATTCTGTGGATCCATCATCCACACTGCTCTGTCCGCAAGAGGCATATATTCTCATGAGCCCCTGCAGCTGCAGGGGCTCATGAGAAGATACGCCTCTTGCTGACAAGGAGCTGCCTCACTGGCATCCACAGTTTGAGGTATTCATCTGGTATTAACCCTTTTAGCCCCAAGGTCCCATTTCTCAAATTTTGGAGGTGTTGCCTAATGACTATGTACCAGTTGTAGGAGATGGATTGATCATGATAATTCAAGGGTAGTGCCAGATGAGCTTGATGCCTTCAGGCGCCAAGCTCATCTGGCACTACCCTTGAATTATCATGATCAATCCATCTCCTGCTGTAGGGTCCTGGGGCTAAAAGGGTTAATAGTACAACTAGTTCAAGGACACATGCAGAAGTCATTGCGGCGATCCAGCAGATTGGTTCCTGTGGCTCTTATTATAAAAGGGTACAAGCTACTGCCTTTCCTGCGATCCAGGAAATTGGTCTCTTTAGTTATTATTATAAAGGGGTGCAACCTACTGCCTTTTCTTACTATAAAATGTGTGTGACTCGGTCACCTACTAGCCTCCATCTGCAACATGCATATATTCTCATGAGCCCCTGCAACTGCAGGGGCTCAAGAGAATTCATGCCTATTGCTTGTATGAACGATTCTCATCAGCTTGAATCTGTGTTGTTTAGACAGTTTAATGACCCTCAGGAATTTCAAACAGCTGAACTGCAACCAACTGCCTTAAAAATCTCATGCCTGACTGTCCCATTAAAAATGTGAGCTCCTGAACATATCACAGCTCTGCTATTACTTGAACAATACATATGTCAAACACTACCCAGACAGCAAAGGTCTTCAGGCCCACGACGGCTGCAGTGGATCTGTACATGACTGTGCGCGGGCCCACTGTGGCCGTCGTGGACCCAAAGACTGTTTTACTACTGTGATATGTGCACAAACATGCGCACAGACACAGACGCTCCTGCTAATGTCTTACCACATCTGACTCTCTGCTCCCAGCACGAGTCCTCCTGTTGCAAGGAACTGGCCAGCAACATGATCTCGTGACGCACAGACGATGCCTACAAAACAAGAGAAGAATCGTGAACGGCAAACGAGGAGGAGCAAGTAACTAAACAGACTCATTTCAGACCTGCTGCATACAGATACTATGTTAACAAGACAGACGCTCTTTTTCAAACAATAACTCTCTGCAGAGAGATGAACGTTCGATTTCATATTCCAACTTCATTTGATTCATGTATCAGCATGTCTTCGGCGTGTTCAACCTTCTTAAAACAGTACCTTATGAAAATTTTAATCCTACAAGATTAAACAAAATTCATGAATTTTACTAAACATCAACATAACACAACCAACATCAACACCCCCTGGGCTTCGCTATCTCATTAACCTTTTCCCATCGTAGCGCTTCCGGTTTAGCGTTAGCCCAAACAAACCCTTAGCCATCGAAACGCTTATGTTATAGCGTTCTGCTAGTGCCATATATAGACAAGTCGCTAGTATTCTAGGGTTGCGTTTTTAAAAAATTCGCATGAAGCAGAGATATCAGTCTAAGGGAAGCAACCACTATGTTTCATCAACCATTTCTAAAATATCTGAAAGTGAATGCCCTTGTTGGATGGTGTCAGAACAAAGCTAAAGCAGTCGACACAGTGCCTTGGGTCGTCTCAGACGATGAGCTTGTTCGATCCTCATGAGCGTGGTTTCAACAGTGATTTTTAGCTCGTGAAATTGTGATTTAAGAAGGGACAGATCTCTTGTGTGATTTCTTGCTTGTGGAATAAATTTTCTGCCATGTTGGTGAGTAAATTTTGGTTTTTCATTGCATGTGCTTACACTGTTGCTACCAAAACCGCATTTGTCATTTTTTGCTCCACCATGTTTATTCTGTTGCATTATAACCAAACTGGTTCGACTTCCCACTAAACTGATGCACAAATATGCGCATTTTCTATAGACCAATTTTCTTGCAAAAAAGGAAGATTCTCAAAACAGGGTCTAATGTCCTCCTAATAACACTTCTTTGTTGGTGGTTATATCCAACTGTTTGGAAGATGTGAAAAAAACAAAGCACTAATACTAATAATTTTCATAAAAGGGGCCATAACTGACCATGTCTGGGTTGGACTGGTGTCCCTTGATGGCGGCAGTGATGCGTGTCATGATCAGGTTGTTCATCTCCTCCGTGGCGCGACAGTTGTCGCGCGTCAGAAGGCACAGCAAGGCTCGAACCTCCAGCCGCACAGACAGGGCGCCATGACGCAGGTTGTACTCAATCAGCTGCTGGATCATACCCTGCATGTGGCAGTAAATCAATCACTGCAAGCTGGTCTCTGGCTTTTTTGCCTCGAGGCCTATGGCGTAACCCCTTCACTGCCAGCAAAATGCGCACACTAAACCCACTGCAAGAGGCAAAGAACGACATGACGTTCTTTGCGTCTTGCTGACCTTTTCATTCATATTTCTTGGATTGATGGGATTATGCTGAATTTGCCCTGCCTTCAATGACAATTTTTTATGCACCAGCAATACAGGGGTTAAAGGCAATTTTCTTCAACCCCCACCACCACCTCCCTAGCGCCTGATGACACGTAAAAACTACTGCAGGCTGTGCTAACCCTCTCATGCATGCAGTCACCAGTACAGTAGACAGTAGGCCGCACGCAAAAGGAAGGTTTAACTCAATCGCAGCCAGCCACATCCGGATGCGCTGCATAAGCCGCGCATCCGGATGTGGCTGGCCGCGAATGAGTTAAGTTCTAAATAATTACCTGGTTACAAAGGATCTGTCTCATGCCCGGGTTGGTGACCAAAGCTCTGAGCAGCGTAATGCAGTGCTCCACTGCCGCGCTCGCACATCCAAAACAGTTGCTCGGCTTGCTGAAAAGAGGAAAGAATAAACGTGATCACTCAGTTCAAGACATTTGTGATGGTCTGTCTGTGCGCGACAAAGATGCTGTTTCTTACACACCTCGTTCTTTGCTGCCTTTGAGCGGAAAAGCTGTATCACACACGTGTATGATACAGCCCTACAGCCCACATGTGCACAAAACTGTCTTGTAGAAAATCTAGTCAACAAAAAGGTACGGGCACAAACGATATTGAAACTTGACCTACTTTTAGCTCATGTGCAATGACGTCTTGCTTAGTGATGAGTGGCACTCTGGCATCATATAATGTGCTATAACGTCATCATGTAGAAACATGTCTGACATTCAAAATATCCACGTCACATTACAATGTAAATGACGTCATGTTCTTTGCAAAAGACACAATGGCGGCTGTGTTGTGCCGAAAACCAACTCACATCAGATTAATGCCAAGAAAAAGAGGAGTAAGAAATAGATTCTTACATCAATGTTTAGGTTATACTGAGAATCTCACTCTCGTGGTCTCAAAACATTCTACGCGCTTTTGCTCATAGGATAAGGTTTTAAAACCACTCGAGTGAGATTCTCAGTATGACCTAAACACCAAAGAAAGAGTGAATGCCATCATGCTTGAGAAATGAACACTAACGCAATGAACACAAACATACAATGGACTTCGTGAACGCAGCTAAAATATATTTTATCAACATCCTGCAAGGAAACAGCAGAAACCCTGTCCCTTCAACCCATTTAGCTCTGACACACTAAAGCAGGAGATATATCAACCCTGATAATTCAAGGGTAGTGCCAGAATAGCTTGATGGTGCCAAGATAATCCAGCACTACCCTTGAATTATCATGTTCGATCCATCTCCTGCAACTGGTATATGATTGTTAGGTGACACCTCTAATGTTTGGGAAATGCTGCCATGGGGTTAAATGGGTTAGAACATTCTACCCCAGGACCGAAATCCCCAAATGTTGAAGTTGCCCTCTGAAGGACTGTATTACAAATTCTAGAGACAGATCGAGCATGGTAGTTCAAGGGTGGTGCCAGAATAGCTTAGCGCCTATGGGCGCCAAGCTATTAGCTATTCTGGAACCACCCTTGAACTATCATGCTCGATCTATGTCCTCTTGTTGTGGGGCTGAATGAGTTAATCCCTTGACTGCTACTGAGGATACTGCTTGATGGAAAAGACGCCAAAACTGCTACTCATGATACCGTTTGGTAGAACAGACATCCATCTCTTCCGCCTAATGGTAATATCAACTGCAGTCAAGGGGTTGGTCCAAATGTTCAGCCCTGGAAAACTGTATTAACTGACCATGACAGTTCAAGGGTGGTGTTAGAACAGCTCGGCGCCTTTAGGCGCCAAGCTATTCTAGCACCACCCCTGAACTATCATGAGCGTGCTTCTCTGTGAAAAGCTCCCAAACTGAAAGCGACCTTCTCAGGCAGGGAAGAGTCAACCCACTGGGTGTCGGCAGCCCTTTTTGTCGCAATGATTCCTGCAAGAATCGGCATGCTACAGAGGCTATGATGGTTTTCCCTGAAACCTATGCTGGGGGAGTACAGAGGGCCGATACATAAACAGCATGCAAGACACTGTGACAGGCACGTTACAGAGGCTAAGATGGTTGTCCAGTTTCGCGGTAATCTGCAAAATGACGGAAAATTAGCATGCCTGCAAGAATCATCATGACATAAAGCATTACTGACAGCCAAAGGGTTAACAGTTAGTTTACGTCATCTCATCTCAACAAAACTTCAAGACAAAACGTCCGCAGCTGCGCCTCACCTCTCTTTCTCTTTCTTGCCGGACACAGGCTTGCAGGGTGGCACCTCTTTGACCTTGACCTGGCTCATTGCCCCCGGCAGAGTGCCCTTGGCCTGTGAAGTCACGGCCTCTCTCTGCTGCTGATCGTACTCCACCAGCTCACGGCGACATGCCATCACTTTCTGCAAGCGGAGAAAGAAAATGAAAAAAACTATAGGTTGAACATGGAGACAAAGTGGTTGCATCAAGAGGTATAGATCCTCATGAGCCCCCGCAATTGCGGGGGCTCATGAGGATCTATACCTCTTGCTGAAACCACTGGTGTTCATTTTTTCTCAGCAGTGAAATGGTTAAAGACCCAAGAAGCCGCCTGTTGTGACAGGTGATCTCTCATAAAGAGAGTCGCTCAAAACAGCTTCTGTTGTATAATGCGCTAAATGTATGGCCTGAAAAACTAGACGCCTGAGAAAAATCAAACATAAGGGCACATGTTTGCTGCCTTTTCTCATCTTCTTTTTATTTTTTTACTTTCTATATTTCACACACGTATTCCCCCCATAGCATATTTTTAACCCATGTGCATCTCTGCACGCAAAACACAAAATGCTGTCGCAAATCTGCAAAGTGATTGCTGACACAAACCTGAATGATCTTGCTGAGTTCTTCGAAAGCAGACTTGCACTCCCCACAGTATTTCTGAGCCAGAAGCTGAATGGCTTTGTTCACGTTGCTGGCCGGAACCGCGCTACTCTGATTGGTCACTTCGTCCTGTGAACCAAAACTTGTGTGAATAAAATTCCCGACAAAGAGACAGGCTTACAGACTGAAACTAAATAGTGAATAGTTGTGCAAGTAAGATTCCAGGATTATGAACCCTTTGGTTGTCAGTAGCGCTGTTTGTCATGATGATTCCTGTCGGAATCATCATGACCAACAACGCTACTGACAGCCAAAGGGTTAAAGGACTTACAGATGACAGGGTGCATGAAACCGAAAATAATTTTCTGTTTTTTTTTTAAACTTTGTTTTAAAACAGGGCGTTTTCATGCCCACTGCTTGTATGATTAAATCTGATCAGCTTGAATCTGTTCTTTTTAGACAGTCTAATGACCCCCAGGACCTTGCGAAGCCACATTTCTGCCAACTGCCTGAAAAATCTCATGGAGGGGAGAGGTTTAAAAAAAAGGGCAGGAGGGGGGAGGACAGGAGGAAGGGTGGAGTCCAACCTACCCTCTGTGATATGGACAGGCGGTCAGCGCTGTGTTCTGTAACCTGTATCAGCAGTGACTCCAGCACTGGGCGATGGGTCTGCAGCTGCTTGTATGTGCGGTCGGCCTTTTCCAGCAAGGAGTTGATCGTAGTGATGGCCTGTAGTGATGGCAATAACACAGTAACAAACATGTCCACATCCTAAAGCTGAGGTGGGCAGATTTTTGTTGACCCACGCTCCATTGAAAAGTCCTTGGGCTGACATTCCCCTTAGTTTCAGCTGTGAGCAGGCCAGCTAAATGTCATGTCATTAGGCTGATGTCTGCCTTAGCCAGCCCTCTCATAACTGGAGCTAAGGCTGACATCAGACTGAGGACCTTTTGGCAACTAGAAATTGAAACAGGAAACAGCTACATACACCAGACCAAACTAAGAATATCAAAATTATGAAGATTTGTATTCATGCAATGCAAACTGGGCAAGAACGAAGAAGGCTGTCGCGACGCATTAAATCACAATTAACCGCGCCCGTTAATGCGTTGGAAGAGGCGTGGTAAGCTGAAATTGTTAGGCTAAGTGCTACTTCCATACAGTAATGCCATCGGTAATGTTTTTTGATGAAACAAAGGAATCATTGCCTTAGTAATCCAGTAATCTCACCCCTACTCTCCTGCTGTTTTAGTTTGTAAGAAATACCCAAGAAAGAAAGAAACATGCTTTGAAAGGACAAGTACTTCTTGGGTATTCTTCACATTTTTACATGTCTGGCAGTCACTTTTGTGTTTTTTTATGACAAACTAAAACTGATATTATTTCATGAAGACCATTGTGTATTTTGATCAGGTTGAAATGCTAGAATGCCAGTTATCAAAAGCCTGGCATGAGCGCTGTGTCTACCACTCACCTTCTTCCTGTCTTCTTCGTTCTCAATGGGGTCGACAGCACAACACGGCTTGGCCAGCAGGGTCAGGTCAAACTTGGCATACTTGCAGAACCCACAGGCGTTGCACAGGAAGGGATCTTTCTCATCGTAGTTGATGGCCCTGAACGCACACACAAAAACGTGAAACAGCATGATGGGCGACAGTGCCAAAAATTAAAATGACTGTAAAATTAATGGTCCACTGACCAACTATGCCCCATGACTGATGGCCAGCGAGAGATGCAAATTCTCATAAGCCCCTGCAAATCTGGGCTCATGAGTCGGTGCCAAGCTAATCTGGCACTGCCCTTGAATGGTCAATCCATCTCCTGCAAATGATGCATAGTCATTAGATGACACCTCCCAAATTTGGGAAATATGGCTGTCAGGCTGAATGAGTTAAGAGGCTGTTTTGTCTCAACCATACAGCTGAAATTGTACTACCAACCTGCACTTGTGGCACTGGTAAACATTTTCTCCACAGTTGCCGCACACACCGGGCGTGGCAGGGACAGAGGCAGAACACCGTGGACACTGGAGTGTCTCTGTGGTTGCCTGCAGGTTGTCGTAAAAGTCGGCGTACTCCAGCATCAAGTTGCACGCCACGATGGGGATCGGGAACTCAACCTGTGGAAAGACAATCACCCATTGAAGCACCGATTGGATGTCTTCCACATATGGAGACAGACATTAAGATGTATTATTGGTAACTCCTTCACTACAAGTGGATGTTTTTTAAAAATATTTTCCTGTTAAATGTCAGAAATCCCAAGCCGTCCCAAAAGAAATGATTGATAGTGGTTTCATCAAGAGGCATGGATCATCATGCCCACATGAACTTGGACATCGTAATACCCCATCCACCCCAAGAATGAGATGTATTCCAAGCAGACAAGCTTTGCGTGTGTGGATACCCTCTGGTCCTAGACTCCACTTAGGAAAATGCTTATATGCAACAATGCAACAAGCAAATTCCCCCACCCCCCCAATCACATTCTGCAAGACTTTTGTAATCCAGTTGTGCTGAGCAACCCATCTCAAGCCCTGCCACAGAGTTCAGCAACATACAAAGCATAAAACGTCCAAATGTTACCTTGATGTCGGTCTGTCCAGCTGTCAGCGTCACTTTTCTTGCCTTGTGCCACAAGCCAGGCCTGGACAAAGGAACAGACATTTACTTTTTAACCCTTTGAATGTCGGTAGCAGTTTTTGTCACATTGATTCCTGTAGATATCACCACGACTAAAAACGCTACCGACACGCAAAGAGTTCACTCATTCACTTCATAACGCCACAGAGTGAGACGACTCGGCCAAGCTCGATAATGGGTAGTGCCAGATTAACCCCTTGACTGCCGAGAAGAAACGAAAATGATCCAAACTGCGGGGGCCCATGAGGATCTATGCCTCTTGCTGGCCTGACTGTGTATCCATGTTCCTTGGATGGATGAGGTTCTTTGGTGTTAGATCTTGAACAAAGAGTTCAGAAACACAATTGTCCACCCGCAGTGATGGGATTACTTGGCATCTGGACAGGCACAGAGCTAATTTGGAATTACTCTTAACTCATTTATCCCCGACGACCTACAGCAGAAGATAGCTCGACCATTATAATTCAAGGGTAGTGGCACCTGTCGGCGCCAAGCTTATCTGGCACTACCCTTCAATTATCATGGTCAGTCCATCTCCTTCAACTGATGCATAGTAGTTAGATGACGCCTCCAAAATTTGGGAAATACGGCCTTGGGGTTGAATGGGTTAATCTGCTATGGTCAGAGATGCCAACCCCTTTCACTACCTGACCTTACCATTTTCAAAATTTGACAGGAAGAAATCAAATTTGACAGGAAGATTTCACGTGAACATAAAACTCGGTCATTCAAGGTTAAAGTACCATGGCGTGCAAGATTGCACACATGAACTTCCTCGTCACAGCACTGGCACTGACCAGCTTTGCGTGGCTAGAGCACAAAACCACAACTAAAAACAGAATGAACCATATGAGTTCACCTCAGAACAAATGAACTTATAACTTGAAGTTCCGTAAATCCACAGAATTCCGCGATAGGAGTGAAAATGGGGCAGATACAACCTACCCCTGTACCCTGTTGACACCCAAAACCAGGGACTGCAAACGCAATAAACCATACGAGTTCACCCCTAAAAACACGCCAACGGATTAAATTCAACAAATCCACAGAAAACCTGTGATACCTACTCACAGTGTGTAAAAAAGAACACACATCAAATTTCTACCTTCTTTGAAGTGATCAAAGGGGTATCTAAACGACACCCCAAAAACAGGGGGAGAAGGGAAGGAGGAGGGGAAGGAGAAAGGAAGGGGGGAAAAAATGGCGCAACTCATGATGGAAAATTGTCTGACACGAAAGTTAAACCTCACAAACACTAGGATACAACTATGCGAGCATCCTTCCAAAAGTGAGCCAAAGACCTACGAACACAAGTCAGTAGGAAAGCCCTAGAGCTATCAATCCTAATCCCTAGCCATTACAGGGAATAGGTTTAAACGGAGATTGAGATACGTGCAGCAGAACGCTACACTAAATTTTCATCTCCACGGTTTGGTCCGCCGACGATGAGGAGTACTGGCAATTCAAAGCAAAACATCCTCGAAACACACATGAACTAGACATAAAAATTCAGACTGACTTGTGTCGCTCAAGTGTGTACGGCCGGCCGATAAATAGGCCATTGGATCATATAGTGTGCGATGTCAAACACATCTTTACACATTAAAACAGCGAAGTCCCAAGAACTAATGAACTGAACTGAAATTACACTATTTCCGATCATGTGTACTTCAGATTCCGATTGGTTGCGCTAAGAGGACACTTCTGATTGGCTCATTATTTATCTCGAGGGAAACGCGATGGCTCGGCGGTATAAGAGTAGCAAAGTCAACGAGAAATTGGTAACTTTTAGCGGACAATTTCAGCACTTTTTTCGCCGGAAGATAATTTATTTGGCCGTAAAATCTTAAGAAATTAATTTTTGCGTAAGAAAATACAGCGAAATCGGAAGGGTTGGCATCTCCGTATGGTTAATCCTTCTCTCAGAGATGGTACCTGTCTTGATAGATGTATTCCAAGATTGTGACAGTCATCATCAGGGTAAATGATCTGCTGGTAGAAATTCAGTAAATTCATTTGTGAGATGAAATAACAAGAAAAAAGGATGTTTACCTGTTCTTCAATTCCACAACTGCCTGCACCGAGCGATTGTTGTAGTAGATGTTCAGTGTTCTCACCTGGTACAAAGCAAGCACAATGAAAACCGAATTACTTCAAACTCATAGTTGCAAGAAAGCAAAACACTCTTGATAGACTTGACTCTTGTATTGCATTAGACATTTCTATGTATGTTCTTTTCTTTACTTTTTATTTGTGGGTGGGTGGGTTGGTGGTGGGAGGGGAAAAATTTCTTTATTTTTTTAATACATGTAACTGCCTTCATCCATACAATACATGCACTCTTTCAAAAAGTCAAAACAATTTGAAAAATCAGAGAACCTTGTGAGAAATGCAATGTATTGATCAACTGATCAAAGGTTTCCCCCAAAAAATTGTTTCACCAAAAGTTGCTTTGTTATATGAAAAAAATACAGTCAAACATTCAACAGAACATACTACATAATATTATGCTGACAAGCGAAAGAAATGCAACATCACTGGAATCATTGGAAACACTTCAGTGTTTCTGATGATTCCAATGATGCTGCATTTCTTTTGCTCGTCAGTATATGTAACATGGAACTGGTTCCACTGATGTCCCAGTTCTTTTGCTTAATTGTCAGTATAGATAAGATAAAAAGCATCCACTGACCATCTTTGTGCGTTTGAGGTCGGAGATGCGGAGTGAGATTTTGGAGATGGTGTGGCTGCCAACCAGCTTGACGATCTGCGTGGTGGTCGTGAACTTGGAGTCCACCTTCACTGCAGACAGCTTCAGGTTCTGAAAAGAACAACACAAATTCAGACTCCAGACCAAAAAGGTGACGGCCAAGCATCTAAAATGGAGAAAAGAAAATCCCCGAAAGAAAAACACATGCTCAGATTCAGAAAGGACAGAAAGTAGCTAACCCTTTGCATGTTGTTAGCAGTTTTAGTCGTGATGATGCTGAAAGAAATCATCATGACAAAAACTGCTACCGACACGCAAAGGGCTAATTGTATTCTTGTAGGTCTGTCTATTTTGAAAAATAAACAAATAAAGAAACAAGTACATGGGTAAAATCCTGAAATATTAATAAATTATGTCCTCTTTTCTAAGCGTGCTCCTTTCTTTGTTGGGTTATTCTCTACAACCCAAAGCTGTCTCAGAAAACTGAAAACAAAACTGTTGACTCACTGTGTAGGCGACCTCTGGGTTGTTGCAGACCAGGCATGGATCGCTCTCCAGGTAGTATCCATCAAAATCCACCAGCCCTTGCAGCATGCTGCGCACACAATAGCAGATCACAAACTGACAGTCCGGCAAGTCCTGGCAGATACAGGCTGCATACCAAGGGACATAACCCAGCGCTGGCCAAACAGATGCCCTGTCCCCTTCCTTATGGCACATATCAAGGGGGGTTTAACGCTGAGCAGGCAACCAAAAATGGATAAAACGAAGGCAACCAAGGCCATCTCATGGCAGACTCAGCAATGGACAAATAGTTGGATCCCCTGGGGTCAGGGGATCTAACTGTTTGTCCATTGCTGAGTGATTTCCCCTGGTATGTGTACATAGGCCACACGGGGCAATTGCTTCAGGTGCATGTAGTAACTTTTCCACAAGAAATAGTTTTTAAAAATTCCTCCCTTTTTGCAATTGTTTTAGGGTGTAAAACTTCAATTTTTTGCCTTTTTGGGCATTTTGAGCAGCAAAAGGCATGACAGGTGGTGTGAAAAAGAGCAAAATCTGGGTAATTTTAGTTGACCTAGTGTGTTCATGGGAGACTTATATGGGGCATGTGCACAGTTGTATACAGGCTTGGAGACAACAGTTTTGTCATGGGGTACTTAGTGCATTAGAGTGTTGTGGAATTTGTAACAGACAATTTGTTTAAGAATTGCTGGAAATGTTTCTCCTGTGACATGCTCCACGTGGATTTTTTGTTTTGTCAGAAACGTTCTTCGTTCATAGCTTTGTGTTGCAAGAGGCTAATAGAGAAGAGTGTGTGAAAAGGCAGGCGTAACCTAATTGCCCTGTGTGACCACAATCACAAAGTCGATTCCAACATGTATATTCACTCCAAATTATTCCCTCTGTAATTATTTTCTATCTAATGGTGGTGGTGGTGGTGGTGGGGGGGGGGGGGTGGTGTTTAAAAGTAAAGGGTGTGTGTGTGTGTGTGGAGGGTTATGGGGGTAAAACAATACTTTCAAGGCCAAAAACAACTGAATGAAGCTCAGCGCAGCTTATAGTCCCTACATAAGAATTAAGTCGGCCAAGCTGAAGGGGTCAACTTTGCCATTTTGAGGCAAAAATTTACAGGGTGTGAATCAACCCAGTGAAAATTCACCAAGCATGAATCGACCATTATAACTGAACATGCAAAAAGGGAGGAAAATTCACAACCACTCACTTGTAGATGGAGGCATTAGGGTGGTTAGCCAGTACACTGTTCTCAGCTCGCAACAGGGACACTGCCTTTTCCAGGTAGCTTTGCACCTGTTGAGAAAATAAATGGAGGTCACAATTTCAGAAAAGAGAAAAGTGCTCAGTGATTCATGACACAGCCTATGACAAATGTGAACTATACAGACGAGGAAAAGAAATGCGACTCCCACTGGAATCATTGCAAAACACTTTAGCATTTAACAGAAACACCAGTTAATGAGTTATGAGCTGTCACCAGCTCTCTACTGCAATTAAAATACCCAGAAAACCCCCCCACAGAAATGTGCACAGAAAAAACACGTTCAATGCAGTTTCACCCGTTCAGTGCTAGCTGATGCAGACCGTGTTTCTACAATCTTGGGTTAATTCAACACCAAAACACCCTAGCTGTCCCAGGAACATGGATTCAATGTGGTGTCAGCAAGTGGCATAGATCCTCATGAGCCCCCACAACAGCGGGGGCTCATGAAGATCTATACCTCTTGCAGTTGGGTGGTGGTCAATTTTTCTTGGGGCAGAACGGGTTAAATAAACTGTGTTGTCCTTTTTAAGCATGTTTCTTTTCCTTGGCAGGTATTTCTTTGCATTGTACATGCTTGGCAGTCTCCATCTTGGTCTGAATTTCTTATCTATTATCTACCGCAATGTACTCATTCAAAATGACTCAGCTCCAAATATCACATCAAGGCAATAAGTACACTTGTGACAGAACAGCTAAAGGGAAACTATGCGATGAGGTCAAAAGTTCATGACAACCCTAAAGCAGATTCTGCAAGGTACCTTTTACTAGTAGAGCAGAACCTGTTTTGACTGACCAACCTTATGAGAGGTCACCTGTCAATAAAGACCATATGGTTTTTAACCCATTACATACTGAGGCTCATTTAAAAAACAAAAATTGCTCGTCTTATGAATGCTACATTACTGATTAGGCGATAGATAAAAAAAAAAATTGTTCAAGGGTGGTGCCAGAATAGCTTGGCACCCGAGGCGCCAAGCTATTCTGGCACCACCCTTGAACTATCATAGTCAAACTAATTTCAAGCGGTAGTGTATCAGGATAAAACGGGTTAATGACAGGTGACACTTTTGCCCATGAAGACTTCTCTTGAGAGACTAGAGAGTCTTATAAGATCAGTTTTTCTTGCCCCCCCAAAAAAAAAGAAAAAAAAAAAAAGATGGCTGTCAGAACAGGTTTTACTGTAGTCTACAAAAACTCACCTTCTCCTCAGGTAGACTAGGAGTTTTCAGGACGAAGAAGCCGAGCAAATCAACAAACTGGGCCGCCTTACGTCCGAAAACTGGCAGCTCTTCCCACAATGCCCACAGCATGTCCAGCAGGCCTTCCTGCTCAGTAGGGCTGGAGTTTCTGCCAAAACAGAACGAAAGAATAAAGTTCAAGCTTAGTTTACTCACATCGCCCTGTGGTCAAAATGTTCAAATTTCGGAGCTGTCCTACGACCTGAAATCTTTTACTTACCAGCAAATGCGTTTCTGAAACTGTCGTTAACCTCTTCACTGCCAAGAAAAACTGCGCACCGCACAACTGAAAGAGGCATAGATCCTCATGAGCCCCCGCAGTTGCGGGGGCTCATGAGGATCTATGCCTCTTGCTGAAACCATGTTGTATCCGTGTTCTTTGGACTCGGCTGGTTTGTTCAATTTACACATATTTCAAAAACACACTCCGCTACATCCATTGGCAGTGAAGGAGTTAATTCAATGCCAAATAAGCCATCCAAGTAACACGTGTTCAAAGTGGTGTCGGCAAGAGGCACTGAACCTCACGAGTCCCGCGAACTGCAGGGGGCTAATGATGGTCTATGTCTTGCAGCTGGATCATGTTGACTTTTCCCCTTGGCTTGTCAAGGGGTTAAATTATAGTTTAGGAGACAGACTGTCAAAGGGTGGTGCCAATGAGTCAAACTGAGTAAGATGTGTCTGTGGATTAACCAATATCATACTGAGGCTAAAAGCTTCAAACTCGTACACTGCCATATGCTAGCTACATTATAGCACTTACAGATAAGGCTTTAGTTCAAGGGTGGTGCCAGAATAGCTTGGCGCCTAGAGGCGCCAAGCTATTCTAGCACTACCCTTGAACTATTTTAGTCAAACTTATGTCACACACTGGTGTATTCCCAATGATATGGGTTAAAAGCCAAATAAAGTTTTTTTGCCAGAGGTCACTCAGACTGGTATGTTTAGAAAGGTTTTCGCCAAAAAGTACCCTCGGGCCGAGTCTGCAGTTTGAACGGAGTCTGAGAAAATGCCAGCACTAAAGTTCATCCTCAATGAACAACGGCAGACATGAGACAGGTGGACAGACGGCTACGTGGCAGATAGCTCGGTACACAGACTCGCTGTTGCTATCACATTTGTGACAGAAACAATTTGAACGCCCTGTAGATGAAAACACTGAAGTTTTGTTCCAACATCCATACATGTCAATCTCAGTATAAAACACTCTGGTAGACCTCAGGAGCCGACGTCAGCCTTAGCTGCCTCACCCCCCCTTCCCCCCCCCCCCCCCTCCCCGCGTGCGGGCCAGCTAAGGCTGACATCAGCTCAAGGACATTTTGCTTTCACCAACAAGCGGTTTCTCTTCTTAAGTCTATGTTACTTCCACACTACCATAGCACCATCATGAATAACATGGTCTGAATTTATGGCTCCCTGGCAGGATACTGCGGCTGGCCGAGCAGCACTTTCACCCACCGGTAGATCTGCAGGACCAGAGAGTGTGCCAGCCAGCGGTTGCCAGACGCGTTGGACTCCAGCAGAAATGTGCGGACGAACTTGACCAGAGTGGGTTTGTAGAGGAGATGCGTCACAAGCTCGACCAGCTCTTTGCTCAGGTTGGCATCAAATCTCTGTGGCTCCTCGCTTCCCTCTAAAAAAGGAAACATTTTATATTTTTCTATGAAAAGATTGTTTTTTTAAAGTTACACTTTCCGTGAAAAAAATCAACCAAACAAACTTTTTTCTTCTTCATAAATTAATGTTTGAAAAGGTGTGTCCCCTCTTATTTATTATTATTTATTTATGTATTTATTTATTAATTTTTTAATTTTTTTTTTTTTTGGGGGGAGGGGGGGGGAGGGCTGGATTGAAACACTGGGTTAGTAATCAGTTGTAGGTTGATACTCACAAACCAGATAGGTGAGGCTAGCGCTGGCAGAATTGTACAACAAACCAAGGGGAATTACTCAGCGCTGGACAACAGTTAGGGAGGGGGCAGGGGATCTAACTGTTGTCCAGCGCTGAGTAATTCCCCTTGGTTTATTGTACAGTTGTAGGTTGAGACCCAAACCAACTCTTCTGTCTCAGGAATCAGCACTTAGGCATGAACGAGAGTACAGCAGAACCTGTTTTGAGCGACTACCCTCATGAGAGATCAGTCATTAACCCTTTTGATCCTGCTACACTTTTGCTTGAAATAAGTTTGACTATGGCAGTTCAAGGGTGATGTCAGAATAGCTTGGCGCCTGAGGCGCCAAGCTATTCTGGCACCACCCTTGAACTGAAATAGTTGATCAATCTCCTAATCTGTATGTAGCCTTCATAGGACAGTAACTTGAATATGCAAATTTAAAAAGAAATTCAGCCTCAAGATGTCATGGGTTAAAGATCATCACTAAGGGGGTTAAATGATGGTTTATAATGACAGGTGACACTTTCGCCCTTGACAATTTCTCTTGGGTGAGTGCCTGTCATTTCAGACAACTTTTTCATGCAAAAACAGTGTTGCTCAAAAGAGGTTCTCCTGTAATCCTTTGTGCTAAAAGGGCACAGATCATCACCCCCCCCCCCCACCCCCAACAACAGGGGTGCATGACGATCTAGGTCTATTGTGTGCAAGTGAAATGGATAAAAGGCTAAAGTTTTTAGTATGGGCTGACATGCCAGAAAGAGCAAAATAAAAATAAAAATAAAACTTAATAAACCCATTTCATCCTGAGGCTTATTTAAAGTTATTCTCCCCAGGATCAAGCATCTCAACACAGTCAGAAAACTTTCTGCAACAGATACTGCTGACAGTATTATGTATGGGTCCTTTGTGTACTAACTTAGAGTTTTATAATGTAAATACAATGCCAAATGTCGAAATTCATCATTTGGTGGGTGTGTTGTTTTTGTACCCGAGAGCGCAAATTATCGTCTGCATCAGCCTCGTTTTGAATTTGGGCATATTTACTAGAGTATGTCACAAGGCAGAACCTGGTCAATACTGCAGACGAGGTCATCGGTGTGGGTACACACGTGTCAGTGTAAACATGCACTGATGTTCTCCGGCATCCCTTTGACATAATTTTCCACGAGAATGTAAAATAAAACTTCCATACTCGCTTTGCTGTCAAAATCAGTGCGGGTTCCGCTTGACCTGCTACCTTGAGTAACGATCATGCTGGGGGCGTGGCTTGTTCGACTTGGTCTCCACGCCAAGTGACTGAGCCAGCGTCACGAAACAGAACAGTGGTATTTATACCCACTTTCTGCACTGCAATTTTACATCTCACACATCGAAGTCTACGTAACTGAAAGCATCTCTGGAAATGACAAATGCACCATCGCAGCAGAAACACTACCTCTGTGAATCGAGTGAATGAGAGCGGCCCGCACAGACAAAAACGTGTCATGACCAGCGATGTCAGTGCCGCAATTTTGACACACACCGTAGTTTTCAGATCCTTGCAGCATAAAATCTGATGAACTAGCTCGTAACTTTATGATAAAACAGGTTTAAAATCTTGCAAAATCAGTAAGAGATAAAATCTACTGAAGATCATGAATTCTGAAAATCACTGACTAGCGCTCGCGGAACTATAGGAACTTACTGATTCACATATCAAGAAAGCGACAAATTCCGGATGGGTGGTCAAGCCAAGCTCTATATTCCCTTGTCCGATGTCAATTCTACTTAGGGGTATCTTGTCTCTCTTTCTCTTTCTTCTCTTCAATTCCGAGTCTGTCATTGTCGGCCGGTGCGAGTCAATTGATACTTTCTTTTTTTCTTCGCTGGTTCATCCGCCATCTTGTCTCTGATTGGTTATAATTATGCAGATGACCTAAGGTCGTATAGAATAGTTATGATGTCAGCTACCATCGCTATCAGAAGCAATCTTTTGACTTGGTCCAGCCACAAGATTCCTGTGACCTCTTTTTGCTTTGAACGGACAAAAGAAAGCATTTGGCGGGACAATAGGGTGGCCTGGTCATTGTCTGAGTGGGTGTGTACACTGAATCCCAGTAAAAGCTTTTTGCGGACTGAAGCATTAAATATAGTCAGGACTGCCCCTTTAAAAAAAGAGATGTTTATTGTCCTATGAAGGCTACATTACAGATTAGGAGACAGATCATGCATTTTAGTTCAAGGGTGGCACCAGAATAGATTGGCGCCAGAGGCACAAAGCTATTCTGGCACCACCCTTGAGCTATCACCATCAAATTTATTTCAAGCTATGGGAGTATTAGGAGGAGGAAAAGGGTTAAATTAATCAATCAATAAAAAGAACATGTAGGTGACAATATATGTTCAGTCATATGAGAACAGCTGAGTTGCCAGAAGAGAGTTCTTGTGCACATTATCATTCTAAAAATTATTGCAAACGATCTACCAGCAAGCGTCATTTTTGTCTGAGAATTTTTAAGACGTCAGAGGTGCCCCTCATGCAAAGCAAAAGCACCACATGACAGAAATGTAAAGGTGACCTGACTTACGATTTTGAACCTAACAACTCAGGTCATATGGTCCAAAATCACCAACCAGCAAAAATTAAATATGAAATGAACGGAAACTTTTCAAAATGAGAGAGGGAAATTATTTGTTTATAAAATCATGGTGATCAAAGCAGAGTTCAAGCTGAAGTAAAAGCCACATCATCGTCTCTCTCCAGCCAGGACGTTACATACCTTTTCTTGTTAACCCTTTTAGCCCCGAGACCCTGCAGCAAGAGATGGATTGATCATGATAATTCAAGGGTAGTGCCAGATGAGCTTGGAGCCTTCAGGCGCCAAGCTCATCTGGCACTACCCTTCAATTACCCTTGAATTATCATGATCAATCCATCTCGTACAACTGTTACATAGTCGTTTGGCAACACCTCCCAAATTTGAGCAATGGGACATTGGGGCTAAAAGGGTTAAACTCTGATTTTCAAGGCTGTCAAGTCCATTTTCGTGTAAAGCAAGATTCTCAGTGTTAACCCTTTTCTTTCTGATACACAACTGCTTGAAATTAGTTCGACTATGATAGTTCCAAGGTGGTGCCAGAACAGCCTGGCGCCTGAAGCGCCAAGCTATTCTGGCAATACCCTTGAACTAAAACGGTTGATCTGTCTCCTAATCTGTAATGTAGCCTTCATAGGACAATAAGCAAATTTGGAAGAAAAAAAAAAATCAGCCTCAGGATGTAATGGGTTAAAAATACAACAAAAGTTCTGCATTTCGCAGAAATGGACTTGCGGTCTTTTGCCTTCAGATGGCAGAACTATTGTGTGCCAGTCCATGCTTCTGGGTCTTCCACCATATGCCGCGATTTAAAAAAAACAAAACACAGACCAGCGCCCACATACCTTAACTCATTCTACCCCAGACACACCACAGGAAGATAAAGATCGGCCATGACAGTTCAAGGGTGATGCCAGAATAGCTTGGCGCCCATAGGCGCCAAGCTATTCTGGCATCACTCTTGAACTATCATGGTCGATCTGTGTCCTGCACTGCAATGCAGTCTTCAGGGGACAACGAAAAAATTTAAGGATTTCGGTGTTGGGGTAGAACGAGTTAAATGCTTTTCACTGTATCGCTTCGCTAGATGCATGATTTGTTTTCCCTCGGCCACAATACTTAGCCCCCCCCCCCCCCCCCCCTTGTGCAAGCAGCCACTGGTATTGTTTACAGCCCCGGTGACTGTATGCACAGGGCAGGGTTAACCCTTTGGCTGTCAGTAGCACTTTTGGTCGTGACGATTCCTGCAGGAGTCATCATGACAAAAAAGCACTACCGACAGCCAAAGAGTTAACTACATGAATCCACCCCTTTACTGCCAAGAAGACTGAATGCAATCCAACTGCAGAAAAACACAGATCCTCATGAGCCCCTGCAACTGCGGGGGCTTATGAGGATCTATGCCTTTTGCAGAGACCAATTTGCGTCCATGTGCACTGAACGGTTGTGGTGCTTTGACCGCTGAATCAACGAAGATTTCAGAAACAAAATATGCATCCAATGGCAGCGGAGAGGTTAAACCCAAAGAATATAAATAGTAATAATGATAAAAATGAAAGAAATGATTAGAATATAAAAGTTGAGAATTCTGAGTGGTACATTTGTATATTATTCAAACTTTGTCAGGAAGCATCATCTATGCATATTATCTGAACTTCAGAACATCTAGGACAAAACAACACTTTAGCTACAGGGTTAGTCTGACAGAACATGCAGCAACGACACATGCACTGTTACAAGAACACACTCATCTTTCACGCAATCATTAGAACAGACAGTTAGGATGCTATCTTGATATGCTCATATTATTATTATTTATTATAATGTAATATTATTTATTATATGATTATTATTTATCAATAATAGTACCACTACTATTATTATTGTTAGCCTAAGGAAAAATGACTTTTTTTGACTGTTTTATAGTGTCAAAAGAAAAATTTGAATGAACATGATCCAGCTGCAAGAGATCCTTATGAGGTGCTATGCCTCTTGCTGAAAACAATTTGTATCCATGTTTCTTTGATGGCATTGAATTGACAATGTTTTCTGCGTCATCTGGTAGTAAAGATGTTAGTCATGAAATAACTTTTACTAATATTTTTTTTTAATGTTATCCTGAACAATGATGGCTTTATTTAATTTTTCATAATGTCCACACAACAACAACAAAAATTAATAAAAATAAATAAATAAATAAAAATAAATAAATAATAAATGAATATATAAAAGAAATAATAATCATAATAATAATAAAAAATTAAATGCTATATTTTATTTCTAAACCTTTTAGTATTGGTCATAGTATGTTAGGGTTATACTATGCTGGATATTATTCATGCATTTTACTGCATTATGTGCACAAGTTTATAATTATGAACAATAAACAGTCAAACTTGATGGTGTCATTGATGGCATTAACATCTGCACTGGCCTAAACACTTGGTGCAAGACTGATCAAAGCAAAGCAAATGCATATTACACATAGATTTCCCTGGCAAGTAAAATGCATCAGTGACACTGTGCCCCCTAAAAATATTTAAAAAAAGAATTTTCATCTATTTTGTTGTGGACATATAAAAACAATGACCAGAACTTCTCTAAGTAGGGTCTCCGTTTGTTTTTTAATTTTTTTTCTCTCCAGAAAAATCAAGTACAAAGATATCCAAACACACTCCATTAACTCATTTGAGACAAGCCACATCCGGATATGTGGCTTTGCCCCATATCCGTATGCGGCACATCTGGAATCAGTTAAAACAACAATGAATCAGAAGACTTTACACATGACCACCAGATCCCCATTTCAGCACTAACAAAACAACAGAAAAATGGAAATTAACTCATTCAACCCCACGCCCATATTTCCCAAATTTTGAAGGCATCATCTAACGACCATACACCAGTTGCAGGAGATAGATCGACCATGATAATTCAAGGGTAATGCCAGATTAGCTTGGCGCCTTCAGGCGCCAAGCTAATCTGGCACTACCCTTGAATTATCATGGTTGATCCATCCCCTGCTGTAGTGTGTCAGGGCTGAATGGGTTAATAAACACAGGCAGTACCTTCCATGAAAATACCTTTCTTTTCGCCTTGCTTCTTTTTCTTCTTTGCCTTAGATTTGGCTTTTTGTGCATCTGAAAACACTAACAGTTTTGAAAGTTTGTCAATGTTTTTTTTTTTCCTCCCCTGAACGAGAAGAGAAATACTCTTCCACGTAACATCTTTCCCTATCCCTGTAAACACATACACATACAAAAGCACACACACTCTGGTATGTATACACACACGCACGCATGCACACACACAAGCACCCACACTGCTGATCTGTATAACTACCCATTCCGTGACACTCACACTACAGCCATTCAGAACATGTTTGACTAGCCGTGTAAGTATCTTACAAGACATGGAACATAGCACACCTGACATGCACGTTTCAGCAAGACTGAAAGTTGAACATTTTGGATTTCAGGAAACCCGTCCCAGGGGTCAAGGGGTTCAGGGGTAGAGCCCCTGTACCCCCTTGATAACATAACATTTTAAGGATTTAAACAAAGAAGTACCCAACGGAGAAAGAAACACGCTTAGAAAAAACGGTACAACACAATTTATTAATATTTCGGGTAAATAAAGTTGCCACATTCCTTCTGCATCTGAAGATAAGTAGCAAATAATGTCTCTGTTTGTTTGTCTATTTTGACAAAGGGTATTTACCCGAAATATTAATAAATTGTGTTGTACCGTTTTTTCTAAGCGTGTTTCTTTCTCCGTTGGGTACTTCTTTGCATTTCACACGCTTGGCAGTCACCTTTTTGGTCTGGATTGCTTAAGGATTTAAACGATTTCGGGCAATAACTGAAACAAATTCTTCCACTCTGAAAAGAGAAATTGTAAGGATTTAAACAATTTTTTGGGCAATAACTAAAACACATTCTTCCTATCTGAAAAGAGAAATTACATGCGAAGAATGAATAAAATGGGGAGAAAAAAAAATCTTTCCAAATTTCAAGGGACACTTCGACTTTCCAATTCCTGATTTCTTGCAGTCAACTTTCACCCAAGCGTTTGTGTGCTGGTCAGCAGCACACATTAACAAAGCTATCAACCAATCTTGAGGAACTCTTCATGCAGACTGTAATCTACTCCCATCCATTCATTAGCTAACCCTGTCTGCCACCATCTACCCTTCTGACTGAGCGCCAAGTGTGAAAAATGCAACAAGAATACCGGTAACCAATGCAGAAAGAAACATGCTTCTAATTGTCTAATCCTTTGGGTGTCGCTACCGGTTTTAGTCGCGATGAATCCTGCAGGAATCATTGCGACTAAAACCACTACCGACACCCAAAGGGTTAATAAACTGTCTTGTCTTCAATAATCTGAAACACGTTTCTTCCTTTGATGGTCGTTTCATTCCTTGACCTTTACACTGCCGGTGGATGCAAAATTATGTATTGTCTTTGAAAGCAGGGGAAATTCAACACTGAGCAATCTAATGAATCTAAGACATGGATCTAAATTGGCTCATGCAGGAGACAAAGAACATCAAGAGCCCCCGCAAATGCGGAGGCCTCTTGATGTTCTTTGCCTCCTGCAGTTGGGTGGTGTTTGCATTTATCTGGCAGTGAAGGGGTTAATTACAACCTAGTCTATGCTTGTAACATTCCAGCTACAAGTGTATGTGAAGGGGGGGAAAAAAACATACCAAAAAAAAAAAATCATGACAATAAGGCAAAAGCAACGAAAAATGATTAAAACGAAAAAGAGAAAGGGTAACCGTTCACGCTAATATCCAGGATAAGTACATCCATGGGTAGGGAAAAAGCCCGCATTTCTAGCCCTGTTCACTACCTACTTCCTACCTTATCTTGACGACAAAGTTCAAAAATACAACACAATAAGTTGTTGGTGAATCACTGTTTAAATATGAACTGCAGCCAAGCCGTGAGGTTTGCTTCAAAAATGCCGCGTAAAACATTGGTCATATTTGACAAGGTTTCTGGGGTGCCAACCTCACAACTCCTAACAAGATGATTAAGATATTAAGATATAGATATTAAGATATTATTTAAACATGTCACTAACTCTTAAAACTCCCAAAACTAAATGACTTCCATTCTATAGAATGAAAGTCATTTAGTTCTGGAGTTAAGAGTTGAAAGATACAGGAGGTGGATCAACCGTGCTGCCAAGTAAACAAAAGTGTTTGGGCTGTGGTCTTAGGATTGTGCAAAAGCCACTTTTCAGGTTTGATCTAAACAGCTGATGTAATATTGCAGCAGTTTTGCCTCCACTACTGACAAGCTGCTTCAAAGCTCATTGGATTTATTATTCCTCTCCCTAAATTTGCTGCCACTGATCAATGGCGGCAAATCGAAGGCATCAACCAGTATATGATCTGAGAACAAATTTTCCTGTACGCGGTAACATGTATTTGGAAGAAGAATAAAGTTTCTTGGCTTGACTTTAATCTGTGGGCTAGGCTGCTACAAGCAGCCGCATGACATAAACTTTATTTCGGATATCCGGTCACTTGTTTGTTTTTCCATAGAATAAAACTTGTTTTATGGCCGTAACCGCTCAGAATGCCACCCCTTCCTCCATCTCCCACAAAGGAGGAAGGAACGGTCATCAATGGCGCTTGTTGACCACTAGAGCCAGCAGTCAACCGCACCCGCTTCGCGCTCAGAAGGGGAGGCTTCGTCTCGTCCTCGCGGTTTACGGTCCTGTCAGTGTTACCTGACGTCTCGGCAGAACAACCTTTAGAAATGATCCCTAAAAGTATGATCTTGCATACATAGGCTCAAACGCCGACCCCAGTGGAAAACGGGCTCATGAACAAATTGGTCATCCGTTGTTGCTTATAAAGTTAGTATAATTTAACTATTAACAGAAGAACTAAATCTTCCTCTTTCCCAACCCGCAAACTTGTTATAATCAGAAAAATAAAGTCATATTAAAATGGTGGCAAAAAATTGAGTACTTTGAATTTTTAACCGGAAAAACTGAGAATATTTTTGTGTTACGCCATTGAAATGAGTATTTTCCCTTAGTCTGCTAAGAATGAAGAGTTATTTCCCCTTAAACAACGTCTCAATAACAGAAATGCCGCTTTCAGGCACTTTGGCCAGCTGCTGCCATACGCAAGAGACATAGATGTTCATAGATGCAGATGAAGCCTGCATGAGCTCATGTGAATCTATGCCTCCTGAAGGCATGCCTTTAGGAGTATAGATTCACATGAGCTGATGCATTGTCTGGCCTCACCTACATCCGACTTAGACACTAAACTGGGTTTTACGTTACAACTATTTCTCAACTGCTGTCAGTTGTACAAAAAAAGAACGTTTTTTTTTTTTTAATGAAACATGCACATAGGTAGTGAAAATACAGACAGGCAAACATTTTCAAACATTTTCAGTGACTTCTCCTGCAATCTTGACGTTAACCCCTTGAATGTTAATGACTATGCTGTTCAGTGTATTTACACATCTTTTCTGCCATAGCATCAATTGCAGTCAAGGGGTTAATTTTCTTTTCTTGCTGCTAGCACAGGCCCAGGTTTGATTTTGGAAACAGACCTAACTCATGTGCAATTTGAATTTACAGATTTCTGTCTTCCCATCTGCCAACAGTCACCTTGCCTGCACAGGCATGAGATCCTGAAATTCTGAAAACACTAAACTTAAAATGCGTAAGACTCAATCTCCTACTCAGCCTCCATCTTCAATAGGCAGGAATTCTCATGAGCCCCTGCAACCGCAGGGGCTCATGAGAATTCAAGCCTATTGCTCGTATGACCTTCACTCCTTCAGATTCAGATTACCATCAACTGCCTGAAGAATCTCATGCCTGATGCAGAATTGTCCACGCAACATTTTTATCTTTATACACTTTTTTCCCCTTCTTCCTTCACTTTTTCAAATAAAAATAACAGCATGCAAGAAAGCTTTAGAACACAAACAGCCACAGTACATTTCAATGATGAGAACAATGACCACGGCATAACCCTCACCTTTCTTGGAGTTGAGCTTGACTGGGGAAATGCTGGAGGTGCTGGAGGAGCTTTCCACTGACCCTTGACCCTGGCCTTGACCCTTGACTCCACAGATGGCCACCTGCAAGAGGGTGAGAAGGGTGGGGGCCACGCCTTCGTCCAGCACTATGCTGGCATGCACAATGTAGGGAAGAGTGTCTGTAGGAAAGACAAGTATGTACAATGTACCAGCAGGTGTGACTTATTGAAATCTCCAGACAAACAGAAACTAATCTATTTTGAAGACAATGATACTACTACTACCAATAACAATAATAAAATAAAAAATTAATAATAATAATAATAATAATTATTATTATACTTTCTTGTCCCACCAGTGATACTGGATGAACAATGGATGAAGATTAGTAACAAAAAAGACAGCCTCCAAATATGATAAAATTTAACAAACAAATGATTATTTGCTTCTGGATTCACCTCACCATGAGCAAAGGGCTCTTCATGGCCATTTTTATTTTCTTTAACCCCTTCAGTGCCGGTGAACGCAGACTGTTTCTAAAATCTTTTCTTAACCCATTTCATCCTGAGGCTGATTTTTTTTTTTAAATTGCTTATTGTCGTACTTTGCAGATTAGGAGATAGCTCAACCATATTAGCTCAAGGGTGGTGCCAGAATAACTTGGTGCCTCAGGCGCCAAGCTATTCTGGCACCACCCTTGAACTATCATCATAGATTCATTTCAAGCAATAGGTGTATCAGCATGAAAAGATTTAATTCAACGCCACGGAACCCTGCCCGTCTAACGAACAAGGATGCAAACAGGGGCAACAAGAAGCACCGATCCTCATGAGCCCCCGCAACTGCTCATGAGGATCGGCGCCTCTTGAAGCTGGGTGATGTGGACTTTTCCTCAGCAATGAGGAAGTTAAACATGATGACTGGAAATACAGAAAGAAAAAGACAACAGATACCTTGGTTGTTGCGGCAGTAGGTCTGCCAGTTGCAGGGTCGGGACGAGGCAATCTCTGAGCAGACCTTCAGGTGCTCAATCTGAAAATTGGTCAAATGTGTTTGTTTTTTTAAATTTAATTTACAATTTTATTTTTAAATTATCTTCAAAATAATAAAAAGAAATAAATAACTTAAAACAATCTGGTCAAATACGTCCAAAAAATAAAAAATCATAATTTGAAAAAATACTAGGTAGGTTGGGTGGCACTGCACTGTGGCGATGTGTCGCTCAAATTTCCCCTCGTGGGACAATACAGTTGGAAAAATAAAGAGATAATGCTTATATCGTTATGAAAAGGTGCATGGATCAGCTGGAAAAGTTTGACAATGTGCGTACAATATTCATTACAAGATGATCATTGTATCAGCTGTCATTAGCTTTTTTCAGGAGGGGCAGCTTATTCCGAGGACAGCACGGCTTTTGCTCCAATCTTGGCATCAGCAAGCTATTCTCACATAACCCTGAAGGGCAAAAAATGTCACTTGTCATTAAAGACCATCATTTAGGTGGCTACAGCCACCTAAATGATGGTCTTTAATGACAGGTGATCTTTCAATGGTGGTCACTCAAAACAGGTTCTGCTGTCTGCAACTCACCAGAGTAAGAAGGGTGTCATACGGCAAGACAATGCTGTGAGGGACAAGCTCCCCAGTGTCATCCCATCCGCCCTGCTGACAGATCTGCTTCACCTGGGCCAGGTGTGACTCCACAGCGTGCTCGTCTCGCAGCTGACGGTACTTCTCTTTCGAGCCGCAGATAAACAGCAGCAGCTGGGAAAAAGCAAAACAAATAGGAGTTGCTGATTAAAATAATAATAAAAACAAGTAGTCGTTGCTGACCGACCCCTTTGCTGCCAGTGGCGGCAGATGGTCTTCCTGTAATCTTCTTTAATTTCAATGTTAAAAGGCTCCAGCCGTACCAGGATCATGGATTCAAAGTGGTGTCAGCAAGAGGCATAGATTCTCATGAGCCCCCGCGAATGCAGGGTTTGATTGATTGATTGATTGTATATTGCTTAACGTCCTGACAGCAACAAGGCTTTCTCAGGACGTGCCTGCACGGCTTGTGAAAAAAACAAAACAGAATATTGAATGTATGTCGCCAGCCGGTTCAATACGTTAAATAAACCTACCACATGGGGCCTAAATAAAGTCAAGACCATTTGGCAACACACATCCAATATCAAGAGCTACAGGCAGTGCAGACAGTAGGGAGAGTTTTAAAAAGACAAATACAGGTGAATGGACCAAGGGTAGACAGAAACACATGCCCCAGAGTAGAGGGGGAAACCCACCCTGTGGGGCTGACCAGGGTGACCCTGGGAACTAAAAAGTACCTAACCCCACCCAAGTCCCCCAGGGCAGACCCGGGTGGGGGCGCGAATGCAGGGGCTCATGAGGGTCTATGACTCTTGCAGTTAGGTTAGGTGGCATTTACTTTTTGGGCAATGAAAGGGTTAGTCCCTTGACTGCTATTGAAACTACCGCATGGCGCAGAAATGACACATTAGTTGAATGTCTTTTCCAAAAGAAGCAGTCAAGGTGTAAAGAAAAAATAAGTAAATCAGTTATATCACAAAGACTTTGTATGCTAAAAAATTATTATTTTCACTAGGAAAACAAAGGACATTTGCCATTATTATTGTCATAGTCAACGCTGTTATCCCTGTGCAAAATTCATGAAGCATGCTTGAAATGAATATACAGTTTATTTCAGAGTGGGTTTACTGTTAACCAAACAACTGCTGCTGACAATAACGTTCTTCAGAAAAGATGCGTAACTACGCGTCCTTTCTGCTGACCAGTATGATCAATACCAGTCACAGGGTAAATCCCTTTGGCTGTCAGTAGCAGTTTTTGTCATGATGATCACTGCAGAAATCTTTGTGACAAAAACTGCTGCTTACAGCAAAGGGTTAAAAATGCAGTCCAATTTGTTTTGCTTGTGAACTTACCTTTCTGACTTGCCGCTTGACGAAAGGTGTTTGCTGGGTCATCATGTACTGTAAAGAAAGCAAGCAGCATACAGCGATCAATCTAACATCATACTCTCCAGGCAATAAAGGTTAACGCCTCATAATATCTCATTTATCTCGTTTCTTGGTATGTCTGCTTCTGATGAAGTCATTTTGTGGAAAATATGCGTAGTAATTAAAGTGTCCTCTCCACCGAGCGGTGTCTAACCCATTTAATCCCACAGCTGCATTTCCCAAATTTTGGAAGCGTCACCTAGCAACTATATACCAGTTGCAGGAGATGGATCAACCATGATATTTCAAGGGTAGTGCCAGATTAGCTTGGTGCCTGATGGTGCCAAGCTAATCTGGCACTACCCTTGAATTATCGCGTTTGATCTATCTCCTGCTGTAGGGAGTTGTGGCTAAATGAGTTAACAATTAAAACTTGTCCGTCTCTTATAGGAATAATGAAACAAGCACACCACAAATGCTCTTGACTGCATTGATTCTACGATATTCCCAGTAAGCAAATGATCATTGGGCCAACACAGTTCGAAGCTGACCTGTGTAGGTTAGCTGTGGCTGATGTTCAAACAGGGAACTTTAGCTCACTAGGTGTTTACCTCTGAAAGGATGGCATGCCAGCTGGGATCAAAAACTGCAGCTGGCATTTTCTGTCCAGACTCAGCAATCTTCTTCAACTGCAATGAACAAACGAGAATCAGTCACATAATCCATCAGTAAATCATTGAATTCATTAATCAATTTAGTGAGTGATCGATGAATTGACTGATTGATCAAATAATCACTTTAATTGAAACAAGAAAATGTTCATGTTAAAGTTTAGCACAGACGACAGATGAAGAATGGATGACCACTTGCCCCACTACAAAGACACACTTTTGCTACAGAACGTGAACCAAAATATCTCTTTCTACCATGCCTTGAAATGCTGATGGTATGCATGCATTTTTAGTGTCTAAACAGTCAATAAAGACTGCATGTGTACGTGTGCAGGTTGACATGTTTTGGTGTTGTGTTTTTCGCAGTTGGTAAAAGCTTTACACCCTCCTTACAGAACAAGCAAGATTTTCAACAATACAGAGACACCAGTGTCAAGATACCATCCTAATAAGAGATCACCTGTTGTTAAAGAGCATTATTTAGGTGGCTGTCGCCACCTAAATGATGGTCTTTAATGATAGGCAGCACTTTTTGTCCTTCAAGACTTCTCTTGCCAGAGCACCAGTATTTTAACTCCTTGTGCCTGAGGTATGAAATACCCACATTTTGGAGTTATCCTCTGAGGACTGCATTACAATTCATGAGACAGACCGACAATGATAGTTCAAGGGTGGTGGCAGAATAGCTTGGCGCCTATAGGCGCCAAGCTATTCTGCCACCACCCTTGAACTATCATGGTCGAGCCATATCTTGCTGTCGTGTGTCGCGGGCAGAATGAGTTAAGGACACTTTTTCTTGCAACAAAAGTGGTTCCTCAAAACAGGTTCTACTGTCCTATAAGCACTACCTGGTATGGAAGGCGCAGGACCATCTCTGTCAGTAGCTGGGGGTAGTCCTCGAAAATGTCGTTGGCGTGGCACTTGACGTACTGACGCAGGAAAAATGGGGACATGTCAGGTGGGGGGTGAGACGGGTGGCATCTCAACATCTGTCCTGATGCTGCTGCTGACTCCTCCTGGAGGTAACAAAAAAAAAAAAAAAAAGTAAAATAAAATGAAACAATTTACCCTTTTAGCCATGGGACCCTGCAACAGGAGATGGATTGATCATGATAATTCAAGGGTAGTGCCAGATGAGCTTGGCGCCTTTTCAGGCACCAAGCTCATCTGGCACTACCCTTGAATTATCATGATCAATCCATCTCCTACAACAGGTACATAGTCGTTAGGCTACACCTCCAAAATTTGAGAAATGGGACCTTGGGGCTAAAGGGTTAATGCAATCCTTGCTTACTTTGAGCCTACTCCTATCTACGTCTTGTGTCTACTATTTCTTGTAAGGTTTTGGAGATGAAGAATGCACGATGGAAATCCTAAAAATCAAACCAGGGTGGGGAAGGGGGCACAAGTGCACTTGTTGCAGATGATGGGTAGGTGGAAATCTTATGATTCAGAACTTCCCTGTCGTCAACAGGAATGTATCTTCAATCTCAGTCGATTTCATACATTTTCAGAAACTGATCAGGCTACGGGAAATACCTTATGCCAACATCAAGTGGATTGGCGGGACGTGCCTGATTCTTATGATTACTTATAAAACAAATCTTGCAAAGGATCAGATCATAAAGGTGACTGCCAAGCATGTAAAATGAAAAGAAATTCCCAACAACAACAAAACAGAATTAGAAGGGATAAGAACAAAATAATTTATTTAATAAATTATGTTGTATACTGACGAGCAAATGAAATGTGACATTTTCAAACCCATTGGTTCCAAAAACATCGCATTTCTTTTGCTCGTCAGTATACTTGTCATTTTCTAAGCATGTTATTTTCTTCTTGGGAACTTACTTACCGATGATATTACTACCAGAAAAAGTGTCTAAACTAGACTAATTTTAGCCAAAAATTGTTGTGTCCTCGATGCGCGGAACGAAGCCTGGAAGAGGCTCAGTCAAGCATAGCCAAGCGCCGTCTCCACAGGACGACGCGCAAGTCCCAGGACCGTAGAAACTGTCCGACAGCCCTAGGGCGCGGGCAGGCGAAGCTACTAAGAGAATAAGGCGGATCACTAAACCACAGCGCTAACGTAACTTCCAGCTGTAACGCTCTACCAAGTATACATCCTTGAATAACCCCGTGACATGTACACGCAAACCCTACTAGCTGCCTCGGCGGCCGATGCTAAGGCTATGCTCAAAGCCTCTAAGTGCCACGCGGGCGCGCAAAACCCTGCAGGCTCACCCTGTCCAGGGAAGGCATCATCCCTGGGCTGGAAGCTGTACCACTATGTTGGGCCGGAAGGCTTGCATCGTAACCTGTCCCGTGAGAGTGAGGTGCACGCCGCACCATGACCCGTAGTCTCGGCCGGGGCGATGGGCTGGAGGCGGAAACTCTGTTGGCCTGTGGCAGGTAGGTCGGCCATACTCTTGTCCCGACGCAGGCCCAGGGAGGGGCACATCCAAGGTGCGGTAAGCAGTCTGTGACAGCGGCGGCCTGTCCCGCGAGCGCGGCTGCCATCGAGGAATGGCAGCCCGCTCGTACGTCAATGCCCAAGGTGTGTCCGCCTCGATCTGAGTAGAAGGGGAGTGCGAAAACGATGTGAACCCGGCTCGTCCGTTAACTTCTAACCAACGGACGGGTGTACGCAAGCCCAACAGTCTTGTCCGTCTTGAATGCCTTACATTAAACCTCCGCCCTGAGACGGCCTTAGTCAACTGTCGGCGTTGACCCCCAATCAACCACTAAACTAAGTTACTGCCTTTGGAGCGAGACGCTGAAGCTTCAAGGAAACTTGTCATGATCCTGACTCATCACTTACCAATCCCGACGAGCGGGAGCACACTAGGTCAGCAGACTATACATGGTCCCCTGTCAAAGCCCTAAGAGCGGGCGCCCAACGACTGAGCTGGACGAGGATCGGAGTGCCACACTTCCACGAGAGCGCCACATGGTCCAGCCAATCCTTAGCCATGCTGCACCGGAGGGGAGACGGGTGAGGCCGCTCGTCGCGATCCCGTCTCATCCAGAATCCTTCTAAACGACGAGCAGGTGCTCTCAGTACCTACAAGTTGGCGTGCGCCAGCCGAAGTTCTAGGAGTAATCCCCGTCCTGCGGCGTACGTCACCTGAGCGCCGCACGGACCAGCATCCTTGTCCCGCCGAGGAACTCGTCACTCGCCATGGGTGGGACGGCATAGTCTATCCATGCAGGGGTATCCCCCAGGGTGCGGTGAACGGCGACCCCGGAGGGTAGATAGGGCGTGTCATCTCGCGCTATCCCGTCTCGTCCACATTCTTCTATCCCACGAGCAGGCGCTCATCAGTCCAGCATCCTTGTCCGGTCGTGATCCCCTGTCCCTAACCTTGAAGAGGGGCGCAACCTCCGGCTGGACTCGTGTCAAAGGATAGAGGCAGAAGCTGGCCTAATCCGTGCCGTTCGAGGCTCCACAACTGGTGAAAAACCACTCGTCGGGTCTGTGGCAGTCCCCGGTGCTGGAGTCCGTTCTCGGGCTGATGTCGGTCGTCACGCATCAGTCTATCCCGTGCCGCTAGAGGCTCCACAACCGGTGAAAAAGTACTAGGCAGGTCTGTGGCAGTCACCGATGCTGGATTTCGTTCTCGGGATGGTGGCGGTCGTTCACGTGTCAGTCCATACCGCGTCACTCGAGGCTCCACAACCAGCGAAAACCACTAGTCGGGTCTGTGGCCGTCCCCGATGTTGGAGTTCATTCCCGGGATGGTGGCAGTCGCTCAAGCGTCATTCCATCCCACGTCACTCGAGGCTCCACAACCGGTGAAAAACCACTCGTCGGGTCTGTGGCCGTCCCCGATGTTGGAGTTCATTCCCAGGATGGTGGTGGTCGCTCACGCGTCATTCCATCCCACGTCACTCGAGGCTCCACAACCAGTGAAAAACCACTCATCGGGTCTGTGGCCGTCACCAATGATGGAGTTCGTTCTCGGGCTGATGTCATACGTCTATCCCGTACTGCTCGAGGCTCCACAACCGGTGAAAAACCACTCGTCGGGGACTGTGACCGTCCCCGATGCTGGAGTCCGTTCTCGGGATGGTAGCGATCGTTCGCGTGTCAGTCCATCCCAAGACACTCGTGGCTCCACAACCGGTGAAGTAACACTCGTCGGGTCTGTGGCAGTCACCGATGCTGGAGTTCGTTCTCAAGCTGATGTCGTCCATCCACACATCAGTCTATCCCGTGCTGCTCGAGACTCCACAACCGATGACCTACCACTCATCGGGTCTGTGGCAGTTAACGATGCTGGAGTGCATTCTCAGGACGGCAGAGGCTGATCACGTGTCAGTCCATCCCGCGTCGCTCGAGGCTCCACAGCCGGTGCCGGACCACTCGTCGGTTCTGTGGCCGGCCCCGATGCTGGAGTGCGTTCTCGGGTCGATGTCCGTTCCCGCATCGGAACTCGCACTGCTCGAGGCTCCACAACCGGTGACATACCACTCATTGGGTCTTGGCAGCCACCGATGCTGGAGTTGTTACTGGGACTGGTGCTGGCCGCTCACGTCTATCCTTAGCCCCTCGTGGCTCCACAAAAGGTGAGCTACCACTCGTCGGGTCTTTGGCAGTCACCGATGCTGGAGCTCGGTCTCGTACAGGAGTTGGCCGTTCGCACCGGTAGAAGCTCCATAGCTGGGACCATAGCACCTCCCGCCAGATGGCGCACACCAGGCACGGGTGCGTGGAAGCACAGCCGGAGCAAGGTAAGCCGACAGCATGCTCATCACTCGGCCACTGAACCTGCCCACAACGTGCGCAGGTGGGGAACTGCATACTGCAACACATAGTGCACAAAAAAGCAAGCGAGCGTGACCCATACGGGTCCGCAACAAGTATCCATGCGTATAAAACGAAACGAAGCCAAGCATACGGCGCATGCCAACGCCCGACCCTCTTCCCCATCCCCTGAGCGCCGTCCGAGAGCAATAACCGAGGTTTTACCTTGACATAAAGGCGAACACGGCAAACCAACAAGGTGTGAAGACCACCGCCGTCCCTCGGCGAAGCCCAGCCAGGACAGCCGGAGGAGAACCCAGTCCGCCGCCGGCTAGTCCAAGTCTGTGGTCTGTGGCATCAGTTCCCAACGTTGCCACAGGCTCGTCCAGTGAAATACAACACGAACACCAATGAGGAATCCGCAGGCAAAGCGTCCCAGCATAGCACAAGGGCTAGCACCACCGAAGCGAAAAGTTCAGGACACACGACGACCGGTCCACACCATACACAGCCGCAATACGTGAGCACAGCTCACCAAGTCACTACAAAGCTCGTCAGGCCTAAGAATCCGCAGAACTAACGAGAAAAAACCACAGAGCAAGCGTCCCCACACAGCTGCTAGCACTTCCAACTTGAAAGTCGAAGCCACCAACACTAGTTTATTCCCTATGAAGGAGAGCTATCCATGTACACAACCTTCCACTGTCTTGCGAAGAAACAGACTGGTAGGCATCTGGTGGGCGCGGGCCGGGATGGGATGAAGGGGAGGCTACTCGGGTCACGGCCTAGGCTATAGCGCCCCCTTGATACCTCCCCTACCATGTACACAACAATTTTTGGCTAAAATTAGTCTAGCTTAGACACTTTTCCTAATAGTAATATCATCGGTAATGTGTTTTGAGGAAACAATGACCCACCTCTGATCCAGTGTACTGGTGCCAGTATGGAAGCAGACTGCGCAAAACTTGCAAACAGTACTGTATGGTGCCACTGGACAGGAGGGCTGCCGCTGTCTTGCTGCTCACAAAAGATGACTGCACAGAAAAAATCAATAATCTGTGAGCTGGTCTGTCATTATCGACCTTTTGGTGCTACTCCATCAGGTTCAAAATCACATAACAGCGCACATGATTTGTACACAAGAATCTTAGATCTAGTCCACATGAAAATTAGTCCACATGAAAATCAGGAAAATTTTGTAAGGAAAATTTTATAAGGAAAATTTTGTAAGTGACATTTGGTCTGAAATCATGTTTGCTTCCTTTGAGTTTTTCCCATTCTCTGATGAAATTTTGAACGTTCTGAAAAAAAGGTAATCATTGTTTTTGTTTATTTCAGTTTTCTTGAAAGCACAAAAATGTTAGCCACTAATTTGGTTGCGAACACCACCATCTATGTTTTGGCAGTTGTATTACATGTGATAAATGTATTACATGTGATAAAACAAAAAATAAAAATAGTTTGAACTTTCACAAACACTTTTTTTCATTAACCCTGATCCAATCTCTAACCTGTTGCTAATAATTCTTTGTGCTTTGGCAGCTGTACTAAACGTGACAAAAGACCCACAACTGCATCTGTTCTGAGCAATCATCCAATTGGGAGATCGCCTGTCATTAGGGACCATCATTTAGGTGGCTGTAGCCATCTATGTGATGGTCTTTAACTCTTAAATTCCCAGAACTAAATGACTTCCATTCGAAAGAATGGAAGTCATTTAGTTCTGGGAGTTTAAGTATTAATACACGGGTGACGCTTTTTGCCCTCAAGACTTCTTTGAGAGAGCACCTGTCTTTTAACCCATTACAGTCTGAGACTGAATTTTATAAAATTTGCTTATTGTCCTACGAAGGCTACTTTACAGATTAGGAGATAGCTCAACCATTTTGGTTCAAGAGTGGTGCCAGAATAGCTCGGCACCTCTGGGCGCCAAGCTATTCTGGCACCACCCTTGAACTATCATAGTCAAATTTATTTCTTGCAATAGTGTATCAGGATGAAAAGGAATAAGACAACATTGTTCTTGCAGACAGATGGTTGTTCAAATTCAAACCATGTTCCACTGCACCCACCTCGCCAGAACTCTTGGAAGCTCCACGCGTGCGGGACAGGAGAACGCTCAGCAGTCTCAGGATGATCAGCTTCACTTCAAACTTCTTGTTGCGCACAGACACACTGCCCAGGTCCTGAAAAAAATATCCCAAAATTGTACTGTGAAATCTGCTTATAACAAGACCATAAGAATTTCCAGTAGCAAAAAAATATGCTCTATATCTCATGGATAAATTCTGGGTCGAAACAGCCGGAAACCATCCATTACAGGGAAGGACAAAAAAAAAGAAAATGCGTCCAAACAATTTACGTACACAGAGGCTGGTTTTGGGCCTCCGCCACGAGATGACCTTTGGTTGCTTGGCACTAAACCCTGAGACCGCAACTTTCATAAAGTTACATGATGGCACAAACCTCATGCCATCATACCCCCTTGTACTATCGATGGTGTATACGTGCAGCTGTGAGATAGGTACTGATGTACATTATAAGTTATTGGTCGGAGGGGTTCGCTACACGGCCTTTGGGGTACAATGATTCCTTTGACCTCCCGAAGGCCTACAAAGGTCCGTGTAGCGAACCCCTCCGACCAATAACGTATTTGTTTTCCTTCCTCCGTTTATTGTTTAGAAAAAATCCGGTTTATGAAGACGGCCGCTTCTGTGGCGGATAGGTGACACCACTGAATATACATGTTCTGCCGGGGATTCCCAGGCTTTACGAGACAGAGTGTGACGTAGCATAATTCCGCGCAAGTTTCGCGAGTAAAAAGCTACTAATCTTGGCTTGTGTACAGAATGATTCAAGCTGCAATGTCTACAAAAGGTCGTTAAAGTATGACAGTGATAGTGCTTTTTGACTGCTGTGTGATTCAGAAAAATTAAGAACTTTTTGATGAAGCGATCGGCATTTGACCACTGTCCGATGTGACAGCTTGTACAAGTTAGCATGGTGCCTCGTGCTCAGTTTTAGATTCAAGATGACTGAAGGGGATGCTTCGAGTGTGCAGCAGATTGTCGTTGTTATATCCTAAAGTGTCATGTGTGTTGGGATATCTGGAAAAAGGAATACCCAAAAAACGCTCATTGTTAACAGCAGGACTAATGCTGAGATGGATTTTAAGGTAAGATTTTATTTTACAGCATTGTCAGATAGTCTTCGAAAATTCATGAGATGTTTTTCTTCAGATAGTCCCGCACTGAGATTGAGTGACGTGAAGAGAGAACTTTGGCAATAGCATGCTTTGTGTATAGTGTTGCTGGGTGTGTGTTTTCGTTTTAGTTCTTGAATTTGTTGCTCTGTGCTTTGGTGAAATTGTGGCATGTTGGTGGCTGAGCAGACGATAGTGTGTTGCCGGTTTGCAAGGATTGCTGTCTCTGATTGGTAAAAAAACAAAAACAACTCGGAAGCTATTTTTGTTCCATGGTTTCCCGAACTGTGAAAATGTCTCAGTGCATGGCGATGAGCGGATGGATTTGGTGAAGGCTTTTGCTGTTTGCGCTGTGTAATTAGTGGTGAAATACTGTTTAAGTTGGCTCCTCACATCGTAAAATATAAGGCAGATGATGTGTATTACGTCAAATAGGACTACTTTAGTACGTTTTTTTCTGCTATTTTGTCGAACCGAGTTGCTGTCAAGACTCGAAAACGAGGTCCTAACGCGTCATCGAGAGGCTTATAAAACGTCCAACATTTTTCGCTACAGTGGTTTTTATATCACAGTCACATGGTACAGTTTGCGCTAAAGTGAATGGTCGTGTGACGTAGGGAGGCAAACAAATGTACTTATCCCAGATGTGTTTGAAGTAGACGACAGACTGTAGAGCACCTGGAAAGGACATTTTTCTTATCAATGTCTGTCCTGATTACAGAGTATTTTAAATCCTAGCGGAAAGTCTGCTGGATATTTCAAAAGTCAGATATAACAAAAGTGGTCTCTGACAATTTTCCCCCTGGAAGTCCTAACGTTTCCTGCATAAATTATTTCACTTGTAACAAAACTGGATATTGCAACAAAGCTGGTCGTCACGCATTTTTGTTTAGGCAGAACCTGTTTTAAGCAACCATCGTTAACCCATAATGCCCTAAAAAACTACGACAGGATGTGGATCGACCACAATATTTCAAGTTTGGTGTCAGAATAGATTGGCGCCACTAGGCACCAAGTAATTCTGACACCAACCTTGAAATATCATGGTCAATCTGTCGCCAGATCTCTGTGCGACATTTTAGCATGAAATATTTTAAAGATATATTTACATCTTGTCTTAAGACCTTTCTTTTAGTCTGGCTGGTCAGATTTTTACCCATCCCGCCGTGAGATGTCCTTGGTTGCCTGCTCAGCATTAAACCCAAATAAATAAATGTCTCCAGAACTGTGATACAGACCTCAGATGATATCTACAGACCTCAAATGATATCTACAAAAATTTGAGTTGAGAGATCACCTGCCTTTAAAGACCATCATTTAGGAGGCCACAGCCACCTGAAGGATGGTCTTTAATGAAAGGTGACACTTCAGTATCTCTCTTGAGAGAGCCCTTGTCACTTAAGACCACATTTTCAGGGTTCATTGGTTTTAATGTGGCCTGCGCCATCAGCACATCACTTCTCCAAAAAACATCAAGCTGCGGGTTCAGTGACCCATAGGTTTCTCAAGGCAGAGGGCATCTTCGCATGCTTCTAAAGGCCCATTCGGCCTACCAATTTTAGATATTTTGGCAGGTAGGTGAGAAGGTGCTCTCACACACACATGCTTGACCCGTCCAATTTCTCAAATGACTAAAGTGGGATGGCAAAGCAGGGTCTACTGTACTTACTTTTTCAATGATACAGCTTCCCTAGGGAGAAAAGATGATACACCATAAACACCGTAAACCTGACTTCACAGACACATGGACAACAGTGTTAAAAAGTGAAATGACTGAAACGGGCTGCGCTTACCCCACTATAGGACAAGGGCCATCAGAACTTTCATGAAATTTGTCAGTATTTTGATGGTTGAACCATGTCCGCAAGAGACATATTTTCTCATGAGCCCCTGCGGGGATGCAGGGGCTCATGAGAATCTATGCCTCTTGCAGATGAAACGAGATGGCTGAAAGACTGTGTTGTTTGAACCCAAAAGCTGAAATTGAGCTTTTAATTCTTTGAAAAAGCTGAATCAGCCTCTAAGACTGAAGACTGCCACCTATACTTGGAAGTGACTCTCACCTTGCCAGACAGATCGAGCTCAGTGATGAGCGATGTGAGGAAAGCGTCCAGAATGGCCCTGTCTCTGTCCTCCTCACTATCCATGTCCGACGTCAGCATCAGCAGCACTTGCATAAAGGGGATGGTGCGTTCACCCCCGACCTCTCGAACCTCTGGCAGGTACTGCAGCATTCGCTCCAAAAGGAGAAGACGCAGAGCGTGCAGCCTGAAACACACACAGCATCTGATTTCCATATTGTCAGAAAAAGTTCTAGGGGGGAAAAAAAAAGCAAAATGTTGATGTTGCTCACACGCAACCTCGTAAATGACAATTTGGTGCAAAATCATGTGTTTTCTTTTCTTCTCTCTAAATTGGTGCTTCAACGTCTCTTTTCTTCAACACCTCTCCCTACAAAGCACTTTGACAATACAGTATTGGATGGAGAAAGGTGCTCAACAATGTTCACCATCATCATCATTAACAGTAGAGCTTGTTTTAAAAAAAAAAAAAAAAACTTTTTTTTTTTTTTACCAAGAAACATCATGACACTGCCAGAGACAGAATTTTTTCACTGTCTGCAAGTGATGACAAGATCGGGCTACTGACCTGCTGCTAACATCAGCGTCTGCTTCTGTTTCAAACGTCTCATGTTCTGGCGGGATGGAGCCATCTGCCCCTGCAATGCTGCTTGTCTCGCTGCGACCTCCCACCCCAGGCAGACTCTCAGGAGGATGGAAGCCATAGGCACTGCTTCGCCCACTGGTTGCTGCAACAAAATCAAAGACACATATAGTTATGTTATTTGCCAAATAGACTATTTCCGGAAGAACACCCCCTCCCCCCAAAAAAAAAAAAAAAACACCAAAAAAACAACCATGCTTAGAAAAGACAGTTACAATACAATTTATTAATATTTCCGTTTGTTTTCAAAACTGACATACAAACACGTACACAAATTGCTGCTTATCTTTTAATCCATATCATACTGAGGATAAAAGCTTCAAGTTTGTACATTGCCATATTCAAGCTACATTATAGTACTTACAGATAAGGATATAGACCAATGGCTTTAGTTCAAGGGTGGTGCCAGAATAGCTTGGCGCCTAGAGGCACCAAGCTATTCTGGCACTACCCTTGAACTATTTTAGTCAAACTTATTTCACTCACTGGTGTATTCCGAATGATAAGGGTTAATGATCAGAAGTAGGTCAAAACTGCACGCGTTGGGACGAGAACAGGGGATTAAAATGATTGATTGATTGTACATTGCTTAACGTCCCGACAGCAACAAGGCTTTCTCAGGACGTGCCTGCACTGCTTGTGAAAAAAAACAAACAGAACATTGAATGTATGTCACCAGCCGGTCAAATACATTAAATAAACCTAACACATGGGGCCTAAATAAAGCTAAGACCATTTAGCAACACACATCCAATATCAAGAGCTACAGGCAGTGCAGACCCAACAAGAAAACAGAACTAGAGCACTTTCTGCATGAAAACAGCATAAACATCTGCTGTGTACAAGAGACACACCTGCAAGAAGGGAAACCATTTAAGGTCAGAGGATATCAGGTCTTCCGAAGTGATCGCCAAGGGAGGAAGAAAGGGGGAGTTATGACCCTAGTTAGAAACAACCTGAATGCCAGCGAAACCAGGAGATTCATGGAAGAGGCAGAATACATCCAGGTCAAGGTAACCACCAGTGACAGCACCCTTGACCTTGTCAACTACTACTGCCCTAATGATAAGTTGCTGTCCCTCGACACTATCCAGGTCCCGGACAGTGGATTCCTCATCACTGGTGACTTCAACAGCCAGTCCCAGAGTTGGGGATATGACACACTGGACAAGAGAGGAGAAGACATTGAGGAGTGGCAAGATGAAAACCACCTGATACTTGCCAATGACCCTGAGGACCAACCTACCTTCTACTCTCGCCGCTGGCACACCACCACTACACCGGACCTGGCGCTTTGCACTGAAGATGTTCATAAGCGCCTCAGCAGAACAGTAGGACCACAGCTAGGAGGAAGTGACCACCGCCCTATCCTCCTAACCCTAAAAGGATGCACAGCAGCTAGCTCGCCACACCGGCCAAGATGGAACTACCGAAAGGCAGACTGGCGCTTGTTCAGTATCCGAACAAATGAGCTAATGCAAGACCTCACTGTTTCTGGAAGGAACATCAACAATGTGGTCAGAGAGTTTAATGACATTATCAGTAAGGCAGCCAAGGAATCCATACCTCGAGGGGTCCGGAAAAACTACACCCCATACTGGACCGCAGATCTTCAGAAAGCACATGACAACCTCACTAGGGCCAGAGAAGACGCTGAAACCAACCCCAGCCAAGAAAACAACATCAAGCTACAACACAGTAAGGCCCAGTATCTGAAGATGAAGTTGGAGTGCACAAGAAGAAGTTGGAGAGAGAAGACTGCAAGACTAAACATGGACAGGGACACCACGAAGTTGTGGAGACTGACCAAGGCGTTGAACGATGAGGGCACCAGGGAACAGAAGATCACCTTGGAAGAAGAAGGGAAAGCACTGACTGGTAGGAAAGCTGCAAACATGTTTGCACAGATCTATGCGAAAGAAAGTGACATCACTGTCCCACGAATGCTTACGAAAGAAATCAGACAGGAAGAAAGAGAGAGAACAAGAGATGCAAACATCCATGATGCAATGAAGAATGACATCACCCTTCCAGAACTGAAGATGGCCATCAAACAGCTGAAGAAGAAAAAATCTCCAGGTCCAGACAGCATCTCAAACGAGATGTTACAACACCTTGGCAACACTGCCTTAATGAAGCTACTGGACATCTTTAACCACAGCTGGAGAGGAGGACAGGTACCCCAGTGCTGGAAGGAAGCCAGGATGATCCCAATTTTGAAGAAAGGGAAGAATAAATCCAAAGCCCTGAGTTATCGCCCCATCAGCCTGACAAGTTGTGTGTGCAAGACCATGGAGCGCATCATCAACAAGCGCCTGCAGTGGTACCTGGACTCCGAGAGCATTATCGTGCCAGAGCAAGCCGGCTTCAGAAGCTACAAGAGTACAGAAGACCAGACAACACACCTTGCACAGGTCATAGAAGATGCCTTTCAAGATCAGAAGGTGACATTAGCTGCCTTCATTGACCTACAGAAGGCTTTCGACAAGGTGTGGAAGGATGGTCTCCTTGTGAAACTCCTTCGCAGTGGCATCCAAGGGAATATGTACCGGTGGACCAAGTCATACCTGCACAATCGCAGAGCCCGTGTGACAGTGGATGGGTACTGTGGCCAAAAAGTGCTGTTGCGTCAGGGGGTGCCACAGGGGAGAGTCCTGTCACCGACCCTGTTCATACTTTTCATCAACGACCTTGTGCCAGAGCTACCAAAAAGGAGTACACGCAGCCCTGTACGCAGACGACCTGGTACTCTGGTGCACAGAAGAGTATGCAACAACTGCTACATACAGGATGCAGCTAGCCCTGGACAGGCTGACAGACTGGACCAACAACTGGTGTGTGACCATCAACACAGAAAAATCATCAGCCACACTCTTCTCTCTCTCCAACAAGGCAAAGGCTGGCAACCTAACACTGGGCAACACCCCGCTGCGGTATGAAGACCAACAGACATACCTGGGAGTCACCCTTGACAAGAGGCTGACGTGGAAGCCGCACATTTGGAATGCAGAAGCGAAAGCTAGAAGAAAGCTGCACATCATGAGAAAACTGGCTGGAACACAATGGGGAGCCAATGAAAAGATCCTCAAAAATGTATATCAAGGCACAGTGAGACCACACCTTGAGTACGGATCTAATGCATGGTTGACGGCAGCCCAGTCACACCAGCAGACCATTGACAGAGTTCAGAACCAGGCACTGCGTATCATCACCGGCGCAATGAGATCCACACCAATTGAAAAGATGGAAGAGACAACAGGCATCCCACCCCTGCGCATGAGAAGAGATTGCAAAGCCTTGATACAGTCCACAAAGATCAAGTCTTCCAAAGACCATCCTATGAATGCTAGGATGAAACAACCAACCTCAGGGAGACTGAAAAGATCAAGCTTTGTGAAGGAGACGAGAGCACTGCAGAGAAAACACCAGGCAAAGCTGCCTGTGCAGGTAGAGGCTCTGAATCCTGCTAGCGACCTTCCTCCTTGGGAAAGTAAGCCAGAAAACATCACCATCTCTTTCACGGTACCCTACATCACCACCAGAGATGAGCACAGCACTGTGAGCAAGAAAGCCCTGACACTGGCCATGCTCGAAGAAAAGTATCCCCAGGAAGCATGGATACGGGCATACACCGATGGATCAGCCACAGATGCAGTTCAGGATGGAGGGGCTGGGGTGTGCATTCAGTACCCAAACGGAAAATGGCAGGCAAAGGCAGTACCAACAGGCCTTCACTGCACAAATTACAGAGCTGAGGTGGAAGCCCTGGTCCACGCAGCTAACACCCTTAGTGGCACTGCAGACCCTGATGCCCAGATTGTCTTCCTTACTGATGCCATGTCTGTCCTTGAGGCAGCAACAGCAAGCAAACTGCCACGTCTACAAGAGGCACTGCAAAACATCAAGTGCACCAGACTGGTGCTGCAGTGGATCCCTTCACACTGTGGCATCTACGGCAATGAAGAAGCTGACAGAATGGCAAAAGCGGGCGCAGAGAAAGAACAAAATGAAAATGGAGTCAGCTTCACAGAGATGAAGACCATCATTAAGTCTGTGTACAGACCACCACAACGGCCCATAGACAGTTACCATCAGCTGTCCAGACAAGAGCAGGTGACCATCTTTCGTCTGAGGACCGGGCACAACCGACTCAATTTCCACCTGCACAGACGCTTCCACCTCGTGCCATCTCCCCTGTGCCCTTGTGGAGAAGCAGAGCAGACCACAGAGCACATCCTCCAGGACTGTGGGAACCACCAGCCGCTGAGGGAGGAGATATGGCCGAAGCCCGCCACTCTACAAGAGAAACTGTATGGGCCTGTGGAGGCGCTACAGAAGACCACAGATTTCATTTTGAGAGCCAAACTCCAAGTGTGACGGCGTTCGAGAAGAAGAAGAAGAAGAAGGCAGTGCAGACAGTAGGGAGAGTTTTAAAAAGGCAAATACAGGTGAATGGACAAAGGGTAGACAGAAACACATGCCCCAGAATAGAGAGAAAAACCCACCCTGTGGGGCTGACCAGGGTGACCCTGGGAACTAAAAAATACCTAACCCCACCGGATAAATATGAGCTATCGCATATTTTATTCGGACTTTTAATCTACTGCTTTTTGTAAAATAAAATACAAAATTTTGTGAACATACGATACTAGAATGGCCGTGGCCTGCATTTTAAAGAGGCCATTTACACAAAGCAGAGTTCATCCCAGGTTGATGCGTTTACACTTGCATTTGGAAGCGGGGTTGACACGCCCACACGCTACTGGCAGTCAAAGGGTTAACAGTGAAGACTTAGGACCCTAATCTAATCTACCCAGGTCAAGCAGACAACAAAAATGGCATCGTGGAATCACTGAAACGCAAATTTTCATGCTACATTTTGTTGACCGATTTCCTATACACACGAAGTCTGCTAGTCACAACCGTAATATTAGTCATCTGTTACAAACAATCTTCTGGATGTCTGGTGATGCTTGAAACTGGGGAACAGGAATTTAACCCTATTAGCCCCAAGGTCCCATTTCTCAAATTTTGGAGGTGTTGCCTAATGACCATGTACCAGTTGCAGGAGATGGATTGACCATGATCATCCAAGGGTAGTGCCAGATTAGCTTGGCGCCTAAAGGCGCCAAGCTAATCTGGCACTACCCTTGAATTATCATGGTCAATCAATCTCATACAGCAAAATCTGTTTTCAACAACCACCCTAAAAAGAGATCACCTGTCACTTAAAGACCATCATTCAGGTGAACTGAACCACCTACATAACCCCTTCCCTGCCGAGAAAAAGTGAACACCATCTCCAAGAGACATAGATCCTCATGAGCTCCTGCGACTGCAGATCTCAGCGAAAAGCATAGATCCTCATGAGCCCCGGCAGTCGCGGGGGTTCATGAGGATCTATGGCTCTTGCCGAGACCAATTTGTATCCACGTTTCTTGGACGGTTTTGGCTTTTGGTCTTTGAATGGACAAAGATTTCAGAAACAAAATGTTTCGTACAGTGTCAGGAAGGGGTTAATGACATTGGTATTTTTTCCCTTCTACGCTTCTCTTGAGAGAACACCTGACTTTTAACCCTTTTAACCCCAAGGTCCGATTTCTCAAATTGTGGAGGTGTTGCCTAACGACTATGTACCGGTTGCAGATGGCTTGACTATTGATAATTCAAGGGTAGTGCCAGATTAGCTTGGCGCCTGAAGGCGCCAAGCTAATCTGGCGCTACCCTTGAATTATCATGGTCAAGCCATCTCCTGCTGTAGGGATAAGGCCACTTTTTTCTTGAAAGACAATGCCGTTGCTCAAAGCAAGTTTTACTTCATTAGTGTAGGAGGAAGACTTCGCATCAGACAAAGAAGCGTCATGAAACTCACCAGACATTGAGTCCACAGCACTGCCCCCACTCTCCGACCCCGCGCTGCCTCCATGCTCGGCCGGTGAAGTGCGAAGTGTCGATCCGTCAGTGGCGGCGTTGCTTCCAACTTCGTCATCACTGCCAGGTGCAGATGCAGTCGTGTCCGACAGAGGGGCTTCCTCCAGCAACATCTCCCCGGGGGCCTGGGGGGCGAGGCCCAGGGACTGAAGTCCCAGACCTCGAGCTTGTCCCGACTGCAGACAATGAACATTTACGGGTGATGGTCAAACAAACTGAACAGATAGAAAATGGTCCATGGGTCACATAATTCCACTAAGGCGCAGGGACAAGTAGTATTTCATGATACTTCCATGTCAGAAAACAAACAACCAGTAAACGAAAGGCAATCGTGCCAAAGTTGGCCTCACTGGGCCCGCGCACAGTCATGCGCGAGCCCACTGAGGCTGACTTCGGCCCAACTGGGAAGTGTTCTGTTCAGCTGTAGAGCTGACCATGAATGAGTAACTTCTGTGAATGTAAACACAACCAACCCATGACATAAAGAGAATAACTGTCATCAGCCCTTGTGGCTGCGGGGCATCTTGAGATTTTATGCTTCTTTGCAGGCAACACACTGCTAGCTAAAGGACCAGGCAACATACTGCTAGCTAAAGGACCAGGCAACACAATGCTAGCTAAAGGACCAGGCAACACACTGCTAGCTAAATGACCAGGCAACACACTGCTAGCTAAACTAAGGACCAGGCAACACACTGCTAGCTAAACTAAGGACCAGGCAACACACTGCTAGCTAAAGGACCAGGCAACACACTGCTAGCTAAAGGACCAGGCAACATACTGCTAGCTAAATTACCAGGCAACACACTGCTAGCTAAAGGACCAGGCAACATACTGCTAGCTAAAGGACCAGGCAACACACTGCTAGCTAAAGGACCAGGCAACATACTGCTAGCTAAAGGACCAGGCAACACACTGCTAGCTAAAGGACCAGGCAACACACTGCTAGCTAAAGGACCAGGCAACACACTGCTAGCTAAACTAAGGACCAGGCAACACACTGCTAGCTAAACTAAGGACCAGGCAACACACTGCTAGCTAAACTAAGGACCAGGCAACACACTGCTAGCTAAAGGACCAGGCAACACACTGCTAGCTAAAGGACCAGGCAACACACTGCTAGCTAAAGGACCAGGCAACATACTGCTAGCTAAAGCACCATTCTTTCTGAACCACCCCACTAAGCAAAGGTCCTCGGGCCAACCTCAGCTGCAGTGGGACTGTGCACGGGTCCACTGCGCTGACGTTGGTCCTTGGGTCTTTTGCTTACTGTGAATATGCTGAGTTAGTCTTTGAGTTAGGACTTTACCACCCACGGTGCGGGCCAACATTCACACACACACATCGGCCCGAGGACCTCTTGCTCCCTGGGTTCTCACCTGGTCCTGCAGGCTAAGTGCGATGGCCAGTTCCACCATGGTTTCGTCATCTGCGTCGGGTGGAATGTCGACGATGGGGGGAAAATTGCGTTCCCCACCCCACAAGGCCTCCAGCCCCGCAGGGAGGGGGTTGGCTTGAGCTCCCCCTTCTCCCCCAAGGTCCAGAACCATTGGTTCCACATTCTCCAGGGAAAAAAAAAGATTGTGCTTTATCCTTTCAAAGCCAGAGTATGCAGATCATGTTCTTGAAATCAATGGAAATTCAATGTAGAAGTTTCCAAGCTGCCAAAGCAGTATGGATACAAAGTGGTTTTAGCAAGAGGATCTACCGGTATACCTGTTGCATTTGGGTGGTGTTCATTTTTTCTCAGCAGTGAACAGAAAAAAAAAGAAATTTCAAATGTGCAAAAGACAAAAAAAGCAGATTGCAATCTCAATAAATCCATTACTATTATCAACTGGGAGTTTCCTATTATATTTGCTACTAATCTAAAATAAAATTACATATATTACTCCATACAAATGCGCCCCCCCCCCCCCCCCCCCCCCCCCCCCCCCCCCCCCCCCCGCAGACTTAAACACATGTAAATTGTTTTAAAATGAATGGTGCATGAATAAATAATAACATTCTGATATGGCAACGTTACGTTACCACTAGGGTGCTGGGCGTTTTTTCCATCATAAAATTCTGAATTCAGGATAAAAATACATTAACACTATCATTCAAACAAGATAAATTAAAATGAAATAAATAAACTTGACAAAAAAAATAAACAAAGCAAAAATATCACAACACAATATAAACTAAAGATAACAAAACAAAACTAACTTAAAATATAACAAAACTAAACCTTACCACCACCTCATAAGGATCTTCATTGTCAAGGTCACCCTCCACCGGCGCTGGCTGACTTAGAGAGGACAGATCATCAGACGGGGTATCCGGCTTGTCTCCTTTATCATCATCATCGTCATCATCATCATCATCACCTCCTCCAGGACCTATTTGTAAACAATATTTAATATTTTTAAAAAAGGCAAAATGAATTTTTTTTCTAAAATGTATTTTTTTGAAAAATACTTACCGATGGCATTACTATCTGGGAATACACTCTATTGCCTATAGATTTCAGCAAAATTGTGTGTAGCACACAACTGGGGAGGAGACACCGGGGATCCAAGCACTAGGACCCCGGGTGGCCTCCCCTTACTACCCTATCCCGGCGAGCACAGGGCGACCTCGTCAGTTTCACACATAGCCACAAGAGGCAAGCGGGGCAGGCGGGAGGGCCATTCGAGTAATGCCATCGGTAAGTATTTTTAAAAAAAATACATTTTAGAAAAAAAATTCATTTGTTTTTTCAAAATACATTACCGATGGCATTACTATCTGGGAGAATGGCGAACAGGCGGAGGGTGCCGTATCTAACCATAACCCAACCACTCCGCCGGCCCCCTCGAGAGAGAACTCCCGACGATTTCAGCTATGATGTGCCTAAGACGCCAGCAGCGCTCGGAGGGAGTGCTGGGCCGCGGAGATGTCGCCCACCCGTGCCAGGGAGTCACGTCAGCCGGATAGGTCTCTTAAGGTAGAAGCGTGCGAAAGTGGAGTCTGAGCGCCAGCCACCCGCTGCCACAATATCTTTGACCGAGCAGTTGCGGTCCAGGGCTAGACTGGCGGCTACTGCTCTCACTTCATGCGCCCGGATTTGTAAAGGCTCAGCGCCGCGTGGGGAGAGGTCTAGGTAGTCTGACCTAATCACCCACCGCAGCCAGGATGACACGATCTGGGCCGAGATGTGGCGTCTGCCCGCGGACAAGGTAAGAAGAGGCGCGAGCGCCCCTGGCGCTGCGGCTGAGAGCGGCGCAGGTAAATCTTTAGCGCCCGCACTGGGTCCTGTTGCCGCGATCCAGGGGAGAGGTCCGCTCCACGGAGGGGCCGTATCGTTAGCACCTGAGGAGCCGCCGCGGGCGGCGGTTCTTGGCCAGGAAGGACGGATCGGAGAGCCTCTGCGCAGAGCCGTCGGAACGAACCGCAAACAGGCTGGGAGCATCGAGAGCGCGTGAAGCTCGCTGACTTGGGACGCTGTAACGAGAGCCAGAAGGAAACAGGTTTTCCGGGTCAAGTCTGAGAACCGAGCTAAGGGGAGGGGCTCAAACCGGTCCGTATTCAACCACGTCAGTACCCAGGCAAGATCCCACCGGGGTACTAGGGAACGTGAAACCGGACGTCGGAGTTCAAAGTGAGCCAGAAATTCGACAGATCCTTGCAGGCGCCTGGGTCCGGAAGACACCGGTGACGGTAGATGTCCGCGATCATAGCGCGGTAGCCCTTGATGGCGACCGGGGCTAAGCCCCGGTCGTCGAAGAGCCACAGGAAGAACTCCGCCAGTTGGTGGGAGGCTAGGTTAGTGGGAGGGAGCCCATGGGAGGTGCACCAGGTCTGAAAGACCCTCCACGTGCCTTCGTACACCTTCCTTGTAGAGAGTCTGCGGGCTGCTGCAATTGCCGCCACTGCAGCATCCGAGAACCTCTAGCGGCGCGGGCGTGCCGGACAACCTCCAAGCGTGTAGGCGGAGGCGTACGGGGCACGGATGGAAAAGCCGCTGATGGGGCTGCTTGAGCATCGTGGAAGGGGTAGGAAGCTCCAGAGGAGGGTCCGTCGCAAGCGCGAGGAGGTCCGTGGTCCAGCTCTTGGTCCAGTTGAAGGGGGCCACCAGCAAGAGGACCGCCGAGCATCCCAGAAGCTTCCGCAGTACCTTCGGAACGAGGACTGATGGGGGGTAGGCGTAAGCAATCAGGCCGACCCAAGGAATGGGGAGCGCGTCCACTGCCCAAGCGAGTGGATCCAGGACTGGCGAGACGTAGACCGGGAGCTGGCTGTTTCATCTGGTGGCAAACAGATCCACTAGCGGCGTTTCCCAGTGAGAGCAGAGCAGGCGAAAAATATCCGGGCGTAGGGACCGCTCCGTGTGGAGCAACTGTCCGCGACGAGACAGGGCGCCCGCCATCACGTTGAGGTGGCCAGGGATGTGGCGGGCTCGTAGGGCAATGCCTCGATCCCTGCACCAGAGGAGAAGGTGGTACCGAAGAATGCAAAGGGAGGGCGAGTGAGTGCCACCCTGATTCTGTATGTAAGCCACCACCGTCGAGTTGTCGGAGAGCACGAGGACTTCCTGATTGGCCAAGGTCTCCTGCCAAACGTCGAATGCCAACCCAACTGCCTTCAGCTCCAGCCAGTTGACGTGATTCCCTAACAGCTCCCGAAGCCAACGCCCGAGGCCGAGAGAAATCCGGTAACAGGTGCGCGCCCCAGCCGGCCTGGCTCGCCTCTGTACAGAGAGACCACCGAGGCGGCGGGGAGTGTAGGGCACCCCCGAAGCCAGCCAAGCGAAGTCCGCCCACCTCTTGAGGTGAGGACGAGCCAGAGGCGTGACAGGTACTAGATCCAACAGAGCGCCCGAGGGTCGCCAGTGAAGAAGGAGACGTAGCTGGAGAGGCCGAGCATAAAGTCTGCCCCAAGGGAAGCAGGTCCGCAGCCGCACTGAGGAGGCCCAGGAGTTGAAGCCAGACCCTGGCGGTGAAGGAGGATCCCATCCCCATCGAAGTCGCTAAGTCGACGATCTTCTGTCGCCTGGCCAGAGGCAGGCGGACAAGGTTGAGGTCGGTCAGGAATTCCATCCCCCGATGTAGAAACCGTCGAGAGGGAGAAGATCGGATTTCCCCAATTGAGCAGGAAACCTAGACGACGCAGAAGGGAAAGCAGGGCATCCCTGTCCGTCTGGAGGGCTGCGGAAACCAAGTTGCGCAGTAGAAGGTCGTCCAAGTAATTGGAGGCCGGGCTCAAGGAGCGCTGACGGAGATAGGCTATCACGGCGTCGAGCAGTCTTGTAAACACCCACGGACTGATGTTGAGGCCGAAAGGAAGGGCGCAGAACTGGTAGACGATCCCCCCAAGTCAAACCGAAGGTACCGGCGAAACGACGGATGAATCGGGACGTGCAGATAGGCGTCTGACAGATCGAGGCTGATCGCAAAGTCCATCGGCCGGAGGGCCGCACGGAGTGTCCTGGCCGTCTCCATCCTGAAGCGAGGGGCCAAGCTATATTATCCTGAAGCGAGGGGGCCAAGCTGATAAGTCGATAACTGGACGCCACTTGCCGCCTGGTTTGGGAACTAGAAGAGTCGGCTGTAGAACGCCGGAGAGTCCTGCCGCGAAACCACCTCTGTCGCCGCTTTGGTGAGGAGGGTCGCCACTTCCCCGCGCCGAGCGTCCGCCTGTGTACCGTCGAGCGGTTCCTGGGTCCACATGGGTGATCTGCGAAGAGGCGGAGGCGACAGGAACGAAGTTGCAGGCCTGCGGTAACGGTGGAAAGAATCCAGGGGTCGTCTGGGAACAGCGATCTCCAAGATCGCTGAAGAGCGACAGCCGCCCGCCGACGGGAGGCCCGATTACTGAGGCGGGGGCGGAGGCGGGGGCGGAGGCGGGGGCGAGTCAATGAGCCCGACCGCGGCCCGATCTACGGGCACCGCGGGGCCAAGCAGGGCGAGGGGCGGGGCCGGCCTGAGTAGCCTGGAATGGACGGGCCCGACCTCATGAAGATCCGACTGTAGGAAAGGAGGGCCTGCAAGACCGCTGGGCACGACCCCCGCCGTGCGGGGGGCGCGAAAGCGGGTCGAGGCTGGGTTAGATGCAGGCTTGGGCCACAATCCTTGGAAGATTCCTTAACGGTGTGCCAAGTGTCGCCGAACAGCTGAGGACCACCTAAGGGGGCTTGACGGAGCTGGGTCTTCACTGACAAGGGAAGGTCCGAGCAGAGGCGCAAAGGGTATCCCTCCTCCAGAGGTCGCATTTGGCCGCTGCTGCCCTGGCGGTGGCGGAAGAATGGTAGGCGGACCGGTTGGCCGCTATCAGGATGGACTGCACGTCACGAAGCGGGGACTGAGCCTCCAGGTCCCACGTATCCTGTAGGCACTGCAGGGCTGCCTGGGTAGCCAGTTCCAAAACCGAGCACGCCAGCGAGTTCCGCGCTAAGGAGGTGATCCTGTCGAGAGGCCGAGGCCACGAGTTCTGGACGAGCCTGCGGCCGCCCGCCTGTAGTAAGGCCGCCGCATCCACCACTGGAAAAGGTATGGCGAAGGCTTGGGAGTGTCCAGCGTACCAGGCCTGGCGGAAGCTTAAGGTGATTCCCACCGGCGATCGAGCGGCGGTAAAGTATCCCGTGTCGCCGAAAGCGTCGTTACGCAGCTGGGCGGAGAAGCATCGGTGAGGTCCCGGAAGCCGGCTTGCGGGAGGGACTTGCGGCGCTGGACTTGCCTCTGCGCGTCGACCATGGCCGAAGCCTGTCTCTTCGGAGGAGGCGAAGGCGGACAGACCTCGGGCGGTAGGGACTTGGCGATAAGCCTTGAAGCCTCACCCAGAGCGTGGACCGTCTGTGATCCGAGCGAAGGGCCGGCAACGTCTGACGAGGCGGAGGCCGACGCGACAGCGGAAAAGGCGGGAAGGAGAACCAGCCGCCGAGTCCTGCAAGAAGATCGCCGAGGCCGAGTCCGACGGATGAAGGCTGAGGACGTCCGGTTCCAAAACTGATCTTCTCGCGGCAAAGACGAAAGGGGCGAGCGGCTACGAGAGCGCCGCACCGCCGCGCGCGAGGTAGATGCAGCCGCCCGCGACGCACGCAAAGAGGCGCGCCGCGGCGACGGAGGGACCGTGGCAAAGCGACGGTCAACCTCGAAGTCGGGATCCGCACGCGGCAGCCGACGTGAGCGACAAACCGCGATCGGAATACCGAGGAAGTGGCCTGGTCACCCCTGGCCCGCCCGGGGAGAACCGGTGCGAGGGGGGGGGGGGGTGGACCGCCAATAGTCTCCCCTAGCCCGCTCAGGAAAGGCGGAGCGGGGAGGGGACAAATACCGGGCACGCGGCCCCCCGTCCGATGTTTCGGACCGTGGAGGACGCGCGATGTCACACCGGGCCCGCCTGGTCGATACGAGGCGGGGGGGGGGACAGTCTAGGGTCGCGCCAAGCCCGCTCAGGAAGGCGGAGCGGGGAGGGGACGATTTATGAGCCCGCTGCCCCAGCTCCGAAGCCTCGGAGCGAGGGGGGGGGGGGGGGGGGGGGCGAGGGTCCAAGTCACACCGGGCCCGTCCGGTCGATACGAGACGGGGGGGGGGGGGGGGGGGGGGGGGGGGGGACAGTCTACGGTCACGCCAAGCCCGCTCAGGCGAAGCGAAGCGGGGAGGGGACAATTATGTGCACGCGACCCCCGCTCCGACTCCTCGGAGCGTGGGGGGCGAGAGTCAACCACACCCCGGGCCCGCCCAGGCGAGACGGGGCGGGCGGGGGGGGGGGGGGGGGAAGAAGAAGCATGCCGTGCCCGTTCGGAAAATACAGAGCGGGGAGGCAGCATTACTAACGGTCTCGAGTCACGTTCCGAAGTCTCGGTGCGTGAGCGAGAGCATTTCTTATCACGTTTACTCTCTTTCTTATGCTTGCGTTCCGTCACCCGTCCCCGCTCCGGAGACCTAGAGCCGGGGGTGGCCGACGAACGCTCATCTCTCCCAGACCGCTCACCCGAAGCAGAGCGGGGGGTGGGAACCAAAATGGGCTCAAGCCACGCGCTAACGAAGCAGAGCGTGGGGAGCGTGACTCCGAAACTCGCCTACCCTGCTCCGAAGACTCGGAGAGGGGAGGGAGAACCTGCGAGTTAACGGTACAAGAAGGGTACTTACCTGTGGGCCGGAAAGCCCGATGCGCCGAGGGAAGTACGTCCACCCGTGGAGGATCCCGTGGAGACCGAAGCGGGCGAGGGGACCGGTCACGCCTGAAGAAGTCCCACCTGCGCGAACACCGGTCTTCCGTCCAAGCGGCGCCACCGTCACACGTTACGTCCGAAGCACAGCCCGAACACGGCAAGCCAGAGTCGTGTGCCTCATCCGGCCACTGGAAGTCCCCGCACGGCGGCAAGTCTACGACACAGAAGAAGCCATAAGGCCCTAAACCAACTACGCCGGCGAAGAAAGTCAACCTTGCACAAACCAGCCGGGCACAAGTCACGTGCGTCGTCGAACCCCAAGGCCAAGCCAAGGGTGAACTCACAAAGTCAGAGCCGGTAAAACCGGTCGGCGCACAGGTCACAATGAGTCCAATTGTCAAAGGAAAAACCACGAATGTAGTGAGTCCAGGGCTGAATCGAAGACTCCAATTCAAGCCCACAGTCAAAAACCACTGAAACCCGTAGAACGGAGAAAGGCAAAAACTCGACCGTCCCCGGTCGAGCTATGAGTGAAACTGACGAGGTCGCCCTGTGCTCGCCGGGATAGGGTAGTAAGGGGAGGCCACCCGGGGTCATAGTGCTTGGATCCCCGGTGTCTCCTCCCCAGTTGTGTGCTACACACAATTTTGCTGAAATCTATAGGCAATAGAGTGTATTCCCAGATAGTAATGCCATCGGTAATGTATTTTGAAAAAACAAATCAAGGAATATTTCATGACAAATTGTGGTGGTGGTCCCTCGATCTTGAGGAAGACATAGCTGTTATTATGCAGGTGGCTCTGCTCTGCAGTCAAAGCCTGGATTTGCCGAGTCGAGAACATGCAGGGCACTGGAAGTTTGTTTTCTCTACATGGCAGACAGAGCTTAACACTCTTCATCCTGATACACTTGCTGCTTGAAATAAATTTGACTGATAGTTCAAAGGTGGTGCCAGAATAACTTGGCGCTTGAGGCGCCAAGTTATTCTGGCACCACCTTTGAACTAAAACAGTTGAGCTATCTCCTAATCTGTCATGTAGCCTTCATAGGACACAAAATAAATTTTACAAAATCAGCCTCAGGGTGTAATGAGTAAAAAGACCATGTTTTCCAGTCAAAACAAGGCAAAAGTAACATCAAGGAATACTCCCATAGCAGTCAGACTGGCATCATGAAAAGACATATTAACCCACTGGCTGTCAGCAGCGCTTTTGTCAAGGTGATCTTGCAGGAATCACCATGACAAAAAGTGCTACTGGCAGTCAAAGGGTTAACAATCAAGACTTAGGGCCTTAACAAGGATGCAAATAACAAGAATGGGTCCCCTAACACTTCATTATATCCCAATTGTTATGCATTCTACACATAATTTTCTTGAAATCTAAAAAAAAAAAAAAAAATTTTTTTTGTTCACTGCATCTAAAGAAAACATTGCAGAGAAAGACGTTTGATTTCAAGAGAGGGCTCTCACCTGGTGAGCTACAGGTAGGTGGGGTAGGGATGAAAACGCGCCTGCGTCGGTGGCGGTGGCGAGGCCGCAGGGTTCGGATCAGCGCATGGCAACAGGCTGAGCTCACCTGCGCATCCTGATGTAAAACAAAAAGGGGAAGAAAAAAAAATCAGAATTAAAAGAAAAAAGTGAACCCCTTCATTGCTGAGAAAAAGTAAAAAGCACACAACTGCAAAAGGCATAGGTCCTCATGACCCCCCGCAGTTGCGGGGGCTCAAGAGGATCAATGCCTCTTGCCGATGACCCTATGTTGCATAAATGATCCTTTTATGGATGGGTGTCTTGGGTGTTCAATTACATTCAAAGATTCCAGCCATAAAAACTTATGACCATCAGCATAAAGGGGTTAACATTAATAACAGGCATACAGGTAGCTCACTTGTGTATCCTCAGGATAACCCATATAATCCCACGGGCACATTTCCCATATTTTGGAGGTGTTACCTAAAAGATAAATAAAATACCAGTTGCAGGAGATGGATCGACCATGATAATTCAAGGGTAGTGCCAGATGAGCTTGGTGCCCTCGGGCACCAAGCTGATCTGGCTCTACCCTTGAATTATCATGGTCAATCCATCTCCAGCTGTGGGGTGTTGGGGCCAAATGGGTTAAATAAGGATTAAATGAAATTGATACACTAAACAAAAACGAGTAGAATATCAAGAAACAGAAAAAATGTATTTTTCTCTAAAAGGTATTTAAAAAAAAAATACTTACAGATGGCATTACTATGTGGAAGATACACTTAGCTTAACGATTTCAGCCTAAGAATCTGTTGTGTATACATACACAATCAGGGTGCCGTTACCAAGACACCTTGAGTAGCCTTCCTTCCCTCCCCATCCGGGTATGTGTGCAGTGGTGCCACGCCAGTCGAACGCTATAGCGCTCCGGCGGCAAGTGGGTAGGCGGGAGGGCCATCCGAGTAATGCCATCTGTAAGTATTTTTCGAAAAAATACCTTTTAGAGAAAAATACATTAGTTTCCTCAAAATACATTACCGATGGCATTAATATGTGGAGAATAGCAAAAAGGAGGGTGCCGCCCGCTAGGTCCCGCCGCTGCTCGTGCTTAGCAATCACGACCAGGAGCAACCTCCCGACGATTTCAGCTAAGCAGACCAAGCGTGCCAGAGGCGCCGGGAGGGAGTGTTGTGCCGCAGAGAAGGTCCCCACCACGGCCAGGAGACCCGCTGGCCCTGGAGGTCCCCGAGATAGAACCGGGCGAGGAACTGCCCATCACCGAAGGTGGCTACAATGTCCAGTACGGCGGCAGTCCGAACGAACGCACGACTCATGGAGACCGCCTGGACCTTGCGCGCTGAGAAAAATCGCACACATAGCAGAGGGCCTAGGTCAGCCAACCGGATAGCGTCTGTGCCGGGAGAAAAACACGCCCCTGCCAGGGGAAGGGCAGGAAGAGCGGATCCGGCCAATCCGGAAGGCTTCGCCCAGCGCAAGGGGACTCACAGTGCCCGGACAGAGTCCTGACGGCGGGAGTCCCAGGTCCAGGCAGGGCCCCCGAGGGGCGCAGGGCCACCCTGGGGCCCTGGCCGAAGGGAGCCGAACTGCGCCAAGAAGCGGGGCTCGAAAGGAGGCGCACAGAGCCATCGGCCCTGTCCTGTATAACAGGCCGGGTCCACTGAGAGCGCGTGCAGAGTGCTGACTCCGGACGCTGTAGCAAAGCCAGCGAGGAGCTGGTCTTTGAGGTTATGTTCACCCGGCCGGCTGGCCAAGGCGGGGCGCGCAAGGAGACGCACGGAGCCATCGGACCTGTCCTGTAGGACAGGCCGGCTCTGCCGTGAGTGCGTGTGGTGCGCTGAATCTGGACACTGTAGCGCGAGCCAGCGAGGAGCCAGTCTTCCTGGTTATGTCCACCCGGACGGTCAAGGCAGGGCGCATAAGGAGACGCACGGAGCCATCGAACCTGACCTGTAGGACAGGCCGGGTCCGCCACGAGCTCGAGCAGCCCATGACTCTGGACGCTGTAGTGCCAGCCAGACAGGGGCACATCTACCTGGTCACGTCTGCCCGGCCGGCCAAGGCAGGGCGGGTAAGGAGACGCACGGAGCCATCAGACCTGTCCTGTAGGACAGGCGGGGTCCGCCGCGAGCGCCTGCGGCATGCTGGCTCTGGATGCTGAAGCGCGAGCCAGCGAGAAGCCGGTCTTCCTGGTTACGTCCGCCCGGCTGGTCAACGTCGGCCCTGTCCTGTAGGACAGGCTGGGTCCGCCACGCGTGCAAGCAGCCCGTGACTATGGACGCTGTAGCAACAGCCAGCCAGGGGCAGGTCTACCTGGTCACGTGCACCCGGCCAGCCAAGGCGGGGCTCGATAGGGGACGCATGGGACCAATGGCCCTGTCCTGTAGACAGGCCGGAGCCACTGAGAGCGCGAGCAGCGCGCCGAGTCTAGACGCTGTTGCGCCAGTAAGGGGCAGGACCTCCAGGTTATGTCCACCCAGCGGGGCTCGGTAGGAGATGTATGGAACCAATGGCCCTGTCTGTAGACAGGCTGGAACCACTGAGAGGGGGAGAATCGCGCCGACTCTGGGCCCTGTAGCGCCAGCCAAGGGCAGGCCCTCCTGGTTACGTCCGCCAAGAGGGGCGCGGGAAGGGGCACACGGAACCAATGGCCCTGTCCTGTAGACAGGCCAGATCCACGGAGAGCGTGTGCATCTTGCTGACTCTGAACGCCGAACAAGCTCGCTGACTGTGGGCACCGTAACAAGAGCCAGCTGGAGGCGGGTCTGCCTGGTGAAGCCCGGTAGGGCGGCCAAAGCGGGGCTCTTGCGGAACCATTGAACCCGTGCTGCTGACAGACTGGGTCTACGGAGACCGCTGGCGGATCACTGATTCTGGACGCTGGCAAGAGTCCACAGGAAAACAGGCCGTTCCAGATGCCTGCCGTGCGAAGGGTAATGGGAGCGAACCCGCCTGAGGTAAAGGAGCTCCGCCTCGCACCCATCTCGGAAGACTCGCCACTTCGCTGGAACCCGAAACAGGAGGAAGATCCGCAGGCCACAGCGAAGACCTCCACCACCACAAGCGCGAAAGCTCCCGAGGAGAGGGCGAGCCACACAACCGCCAGGCGAGAAGAAGTGCCGCTCTGGGGACGGGAGGAGGAGGTTCCGCTGGAGTCGCTACCGCATCGAGCGGGGGACGGGCAAGGGAGAGGGCCCGTGGCGAGGCTGAGGAGAAAGGTGGTCCAGCGCCGGTTCCAGCTGAACAGCGCGACGAGAAGGATCCCATCCTCACTAATGGGCCAAAGTAAGACTGTGAGCACCAATCCATCTGAACCAACGAGGCGCAAACAGGCCATGCATAGGGGTCCCCCAGCGTGCGCCAACAGACCTGAAGGGGAGAGCCCGGAACTGAAAGGCCGTCTCGCAAGAGGCGAAGTGCAGGATCTTCCTAGAGGCTGGGAGAACGCAGCTCCAGCTGAGGGAAGCCTATTCTTGGTGAGAAAGGATGGGTTCGTCATTAACTGGATGGAGCCATCCGCACAAAACTGGAGGCATGCTGGGTCCACTGATAATGCATGCAGCTCGCTGACTCTGGCAGCTGAAGCGAGAGCGAGTAGGAAACAGGTCTTCCTGGTGACGTCAGCCATAGTGGCTAAGGGCAAAGGTTCAAAGCGGTCCGAATTAAGCCAAGTGAGGATCCAGGCCAGGTCCCAGCGCGGAAGTAGTGAACGCTGAACAGGTCGCTGTAACTCGAAGTGGGCAAGGAGGTCGGTGAGGTCTTTGCACGCACCCGGATCCGGTCAGCCCAAATGTCGGTAGGTATCTGCAACCATAGAGAGATATCCCCGGATGGTGATAGGGGCCAAGTTTTGTTCGTCAAAGAGCCACAAGAAGAACTCCGCTAACTGGGGTGTAGACAAGGCCGTTGGAGACAGGTGTCTGGAGAGGCACCAGGACTGCAGGACTCTCCACTTGCCCTCGTATACCCTCCTGGTGGAAGCCCTGCGGGCCGCAGCGATAGCCTCCATTGCTGCACGCGAGAAGCCTCTAGCGGTGAGGGCCGACCGCACAACCTCCAGGCGTGTAATAGGAGCCGTTCTGGACATGGGTGGAAGAGAGCTTGTCATGGTTGTTTGAGCATCGTGCGTGGAGTGGGTAAGAGCAGGGGAGCGTCCGTGACGAGGCTCACCAGGTCAGCCGTCCAGCTGCGTGCCCAGCTGAAGGGGGCTAGGAGGAAGAGTATCGCGTTCGAGCCTCGGAGTTTGAGTAACACCTTGGGAACAAGGACTACCGGGGGATAAGCATAGGCTATCAGGCCGTCCCAAGAGATCGACAGGACATCCACTGCCCAGGCGAGAGGGTCTGGAACGGGTGAGACAAAGAGGGGAAGCTGTGTGTTCCACCGTGTCGCGAAGTTGATGTGTCTGTTCTGTAAGGATGGTGGCCACTGGCCCGAGACCTCTTCGAAATCCGGAAGTAGGTGGGCACCCCAGCCGGATAGGCTCGCATTTGTGCAGAGTGAAGCTGAGGAGGTTGGGAGGAAATGGGTACTCCCGACGCGAGCCAGGTCAGATCCGTCCACCGAAGTAGGTGTGACCAGATCAAGGGGGACACCGGTACTAGGGCCGAAAGGTCGTTTGAGTAAGGTCGCCAATGGAAAAGGAGATGGAGCTGAAGAGGCCGAGAGTACAGGCGACCGAGGGGAAGGAGATCGGGTGCCGCACTGATGAGTCCCAGTAATTGAAGCCAAATCCTGGCAGGGCACGACTCTGAACGCGACACCTGGTGAGCGGCCGCAGCCAGTTTTTGAACGCGAGAGGCTGTTAGTCTCACAGTGTTGCGGTCGGTCAGAAACTCCATTCCGAGATAGATGAAGGTACAGGAGGGTGTGAAATCCGACTTCCCTTGGTGGACCATAAATCCCAGTCTCTGAAAAAGAGTCAGTAGAGCGCGCCGGTCCGTCTCCAGAGACTGGGGGTCCTGATTGCGGAGCAAGAGGTCATCTAGGTAATTGGAGGTTGGGCTGGACGAGGACTGTCGGGCCCGAGAGATCACCGCGGCCATAATCCGCGTAAAGACCCAAGGGCTGATGTTGAGGCCGAAGGGGAGAGCCCGAAACTGGTATACGATGCCGTCGAAGGCGAAACATAGCAAGCGGCGAGACGCTGGGTGAATGGGAACATGGGGGTAAGCATCGGAAAGGTCAAGGCTGACCACAAAGTCGAAAGGACGCACCGCTAACCGCACGGCCCGCGCTGTCTCCATGCGAAATGAGGGGGCCAAAATGAACCGGTTTAGAGCCAATAGGTCGATGACCGGATGCTACTGACTGCCGGGCTTTGGAACCAGGAAGAGGCGGCTGTAAAATGCCGGCGAGTCGAGCCGAGAGACCACCTCCTTCGCGCCTTCTGAAGGAGAGACGCAATCTCCTGATGAAGAGCCAAAGCCCTGATTGGGTCGGATGAGACACGAGTCCACACAGGCGAGCGGCGGAGAGGAGGCGGTTGAAGAAATGAAATATGGAGTCCGCCTGAGATAGTGGAGAGCACCCAAGTATCGTCCGGCAGCAGCGACTGCCACTCGTCGATGTGCCGGGCTAGCCTCCCGCCGACGGGGTGTTCCGAGGTCGTCCGTGGGGAAGGTAGAGGGTGATAGTCACTGGGCCCGTCCCCGCCCGAACCTCCGGTAGGGGCGGGGAAACGAGGGGGCCGAAGAGGGGGGAGCACGAGAGCGGCCGGAGAAGACAGGACGTCCAGGCCTAGAGGTTCCCCGGGAGGGTCGCGGAGTGGGTCTGAAGGTCTGCGGGAAGACTGAAAGAGGTGGGAAGCTGCAGGCAGGAGGGGGGTGCGAGGCCAAAGGTCTTTGGTAGACTCCTTCACTGACTGCCAGGTAGGGCCAAACAGAAGAGCACTGCTGAGGGAGGCCTGGCACAGCTGGGACTTCACAGAAGTGGGAATGCTGACACATCGCTGGAGGTCGCCGTCCCGCCGCATAAGATCACAGTTGGAGGCTGCCGCTAAAGCGTTTGTCGAAGCGTGGCACACTGCCCGATTAGCCGTCACCGCAATAAAGTATAAGTCGCTCAGGGGGTCAGAGGCCTCAGGAGAATCCCAGAAGTCTTCAATACGTCGTACCATAGCCTGTGTGGCTAACTCCAAAAAAACCAACACGGCTAGAGAATTCCGAATTAGGGTAGCCGTCTTGTCTAGGCCCGCGGGAGTAACCGACCCACAGCGGCCTTACCACCAATCTGCGCCTCTGCAGCAGGATCCACCATCGGGAGGGGACACAGGAAGGACTGGTTGTGTCCTGCGTACCAGTGCTGTTGGAACTTAATGTCCACATCCGCAGGCCAGTGGCGGTCGGAAAAGAAGCCAACGTCCGACAAATTGCCCTGTTGTGAATGAGCGTTAAAAGCATCAGAGAGGTCCCGAAAGCAGGTGGGCTGAGGGAGGGTCTTAAAACGTTTAGACTGATGCGAAGCATCGACCGAAGCTTCGTCGAGGGCTCGGCAGTAATCTATGCCCAAGACAAGGTGGGGGGAAGAGGGCGATAAGCTACGAGGAGAGGAGGGGGAAGCCACTGCAGGGGTGGGCGAGGGAGCCGCAGGGGAGAGAGGGAGAGCTGGGCGACTCAAAAGCAGAGTCTACGGCTCGAGGAACACGGAAGCAGAATCTGCGGGGGGAAATCGGAACTCCCTGGGCAAAGAGGGATCGAACAGGCACGACTGGAAAGCTAGAAGCGGGCGCACGGACCACTCTCAGGGCTGGAAGGCCCGAATGGTGGGGGGCAGAACGAGCGCTCACCTGAGAAGAAGATCAACAGGAAGAGGAATTCTCCATTCCTCTCGATTGGTCTCGAGATTGGCGATTGGTGGAGGAGCCACGTAGTGGAACAAAGCAGCGATGGTCCGGAGAACGTGATTGTAACGCGCTTGAGCAGGCGTCTCTGGAGAGAGGGCTGCGGCTGAAAGAACGACCGCGTAACGTCACTGTCCGAAAGCGGACTAGCAGAGAATAGTTGAGAAGGATGAGTGCGCCATGTGCGATCATCCACGCGAGAGCGTCTGAAAGAAACAGTGAGGGAGTCAGCCGCCGCTGGTGGCTGTAACGCCGAGCGGGAAGTGCTCGTATGAGTCAAGGGCCCCAGAGTTTTACTACTCATGGGGTGAGACTCGAGAGAGGTCACAGATGAGTGAGTCAAGGGCCCCAGAGTCTTACTACTCATGGGGTGCGACTCCACTGAGTTCACAGATGATTGAGTCAAGGGCCCCAGAGTCTTACTACTCATGGGGTGCGACTCTTTTGAGGCCGCAGGTGGGACCCCATGCCGCGCCTGGGAATGCTTCTGATTTGGTGAAATGGCCCGGGTCCCCAGTGGGATTGAGGCAGTAGGGAGGGGCCGTCCCGATTGCGGTAAATCCCGACTCCCAGTAGAGTGGGAGGGGACTAGCGATGGGCGAGCGCTGAGGTCCGAGGTAGGAAAAATCTGGTTTGAAGAAAAGCCCACAATATCCGACGATGCTCGTTTGTGGGTTCCCGAATGGTCGGAAGTTATAGGAAGGGATGTCGCACTGGCGGCAGAGGGGCACAAAGCGGCCCGCGAGCGGCTAAGTAAGCAAGGAGCCGCAGGCCGGTTGCGATTATAAAAATCCCAGAGTTGTAACCAACGTCGCTCTTTCCACGAAGAGCAGACATGGCACGGTCGGGAAGAAGAACATCCCGAGCATGGTAAACATAAAACATGTGAATCAGTCGGGTACTGAAAACCCAAGCAGTGCGGGCATGTACGTAATTTCTAACTGCAACAGAAACGGGAACTGTCTAAAGATAGGCCGCTTCCCGTCTGTCTCATTTTTTGCCGTTAGTTGCACTAAAAGCAAAAACGGAAACGACCGGGAGAGAACCCGAAAACAAAACAACAAAGGGCGGACGTGAAAATCGAAAGCAGCCTAACGCCGCCCTATGCGCGAAGAAAAAACGGTGCCAAACGGGAACCGCTTCGAGTCAGATCGAAACCATTAAAAATGGCCGGCGCATGTACAACTATAATCCGAGACCTTACCTCATGTCCGCTACGAAAAGGGAAAAGATCGCCGTTCAACTTCTACCAGATGTCATAAGGATAAGAATCAATGCAGGATGGATAATCGCACACACGAAGAAATCCAAAAAAACACAAACGAAGTCGAGAAAACATGAATTTTTCAATTAAAATGCATTTTTTTGAAAAATACTTACCGATGGTATTACACTTAGGAAATGGCTCTTAGCTGGCCTAATTTTAGCCAAATTTTGGTTGTGTCTGTATAAGGGGGTGTTGGCAGGAGTGGGGCGCCATAGACCATGCCAAACCCGAATAGCCTCCCCTTACTCACATCCGGTACAAGATTACCCAGCATACCCCAGTTTAGTTCTTAGCGAACTGCGGCAAGCAGGGCCGGAGGGAGGGACCTTCGAGTAATACCATCGGTAAGTATTTTTCAAAAAAATGCATTTTAATTGAAAAATTCATTTGTTTTCTCAAAACACATTACCGATGGTATTACACTTAGGAAGAATCACAAAGAGGAGGTGGGTGCCGCTATAGCGCCCCTACTGCCAACCCCATTGCCCACAAACTCGCCCTCCTGCAGCACACTCCCGATAATTTTAGCTAAGATACCTGCGGCGCCTAGGGCGCCGGGAGGGAGTGTTGCGCTGCTGCGGTGTCCCCCACCAGCGAGAGGATCTGTCGCTGGGAGGAGAGGTCCCTCAGGTAGCAGCGGGCGAAAGTGGACTCCGCTCGCCATCTCATAGCCGCCACAAGACTTTGACTGCACCGGTGCTGTCGCAGCGGAACTTGCGGCCATGGCTCTGACCTCGTGCGCCGCGTTGTGCAACATGTGGCATCAACAGGTCAACGTCCTGGCAGGCCGGCCGGATAACTCTCCGGAACCAGGAGGAGCAGGTCTGGCTGAGATACCACATCTACCTGTGGACAGAGGGAGAAAACAGGTGTGTGCGTCCCCCTGCGCCAGCTTGGACCGGCGCAGGTAGACACGGAAGACTCTCACCGGTTCCTATTGTCTGGGCTACTGAGTGGAATCTGACACTCGTACGGGCAGACAGACATAGACTGTTTGGCAGCCAAGGCGACCACGACTTGGCCCTGAAGGCTGGTACCGTAGTAGTTGCACGGCGCCTTCCGTCCGTAACAGCCAGCCATCTGTGTGTGTGTGACGACAGCGCGTACGGATACTGACCCTGGAAGAGGTAAGGCTGTCACCGGGTTTTGAAGTCTGTTCTCCCGGGTGGCACCCAACACGCGCAGGGCGAAACAACTGTCGCCGTCATGTAGGCCGCGTCTCGTCCAGGCAGATGTGTCAGGTAGCTGTAGCATGAACCGGTCGACTGGCACTGCCAGCCACCCGGGTGTGTGGACAGCGTGCATAGTACTGAGCCTGGAGGTTGAGTCAAGGACTGCCCTGAAGCTCTCCTCCTTGAAACATCCGTCAGGCGCGTCGTGTGCCGGGTTCCAACAGACGAGGTTGAGATCCCGTAAGCCCCCAAGGTAGAACTTGGTCCCTGCGCAGCACAGCGGGGCATTCCAAGCGAAGGGAGCCTCTGAAGTGAGGTTTTGCCGCTACCCGGGTCTGATGAGCGAAATCGCCTGTAGGAGTCGGCGATCATGGTGAGATAGTCCTGAACGGTGAAAGGGGGCCGTCCTTAGGAGATGAAAATCCCCGAGGAAGCACCCTGCCAGCTGGGGCTTCGTCCAGTTCGGAAGGAAGAAGGTTGTCATTCCCGTCACACAGCGCTCGTCATCTACCCTCGCAACTCGACTGGTTGATGGTCTGCGGGTTGTCTCGGTAGCACCTATGGCCGCCGTAGGAAGCCTCTGTGGAAGAGGGCTTGCTGCCCAATCTCCGGGTGCGCACCTACATCCACCAAGCTGCAACACAAGTAATGGCGGACAACCAAGCGTACAATTCGGCATGCAATCTCGATGGCGAGCAGTGGAGCTGGAAGATCTGGCCACAGCGACGCCTCCCCGCGCGGCAGGCCTCCAGCGCACTAGCCTCTCCCAATTACGCCCTCCTTCTCCAAGCAGAGGAGGTGGCAGGTTGAACGGTGATCCCCTAGTAAGTCATCCGTCCTAAGAGAGCTGAAGAAGGGACTGAGAGTCCCTCCTACACTGCCCTGCTCCCGTCTACTGGGAGTCCCACTCGAACAGGACGACCACGCACTCCATCCTCGACGGAATCCCGGCGAAGAAAACACGTAGTACCTGTCCCGTAGCGTCGGCCCTCTAGTCGACGGCGAAGTGGGCATGATCCCAGCCTACCGCCCGGCTTGCCAACTGGTTACGACTTCGAAACTCGAGTTGTCCCAGGTCCTGGAGGCGCACCGCTGCTCTCAGGTCTTTGTCTGGTATCTGCCGAGATGACGAGGCACTTGTGTCGAGTCGAAGGACGAAGATCGTGCTCCAATCTACCGTCTAGTGTAAGAGCTGCGTCGACCCTACTGCCACAGGCCCGATCGCAACGACCTCTCAGGAACTAAAACCTGCCAAGTTGTCCCGTCTAACTCCCTGTACTTGCGCCCCCGGCCGCAGGATCCACCGCGCCGAATGGGTAACTCCCTGAAGGCGCTACCGAGGGTAAGTCCATCCGCTCCGGTCCGGCGCTGCAGCCTGCCGGAACTCCAAGTTGCCGCCACCCAGGGAAGCGAACGCTTCCGCTAGGTCCCGACGCTGTCGTCTAAGGAGGCGACAAGCGTGCCTGGTCACCGCTGACTACGGCCAAGCCCAAGCGAAGAGTAGCACCCCGTCGGGGAAAGGAAGCGACTAGCCGCAAGTCATCTCAGGCGGAGCTAATCTGAACTGTGTGCATACCCCCGAAGAAGACGTCGTCCGCAGTGAAGTCTGTCGGACCAGTCCGCCACCCGCGCTGACCTCTATCCCTCGCGCGCCTGGAGTATGCTGTCCCTGACGTTCACAGGAGAGTGCCGTTGGCGTCCCGTCGCCGCCTCCGTCTCTCGGATGTAAGTCGCCCAATCCGGTGCATCGGACGAACCGCGCCTCCGCGGAAGAGTGGTCCCTGCCAATCCTGTCTGACGGTCCACAGTGTTTTAAGAAGGCTGCTACATCCGGCGGCGCCCGCAGCGTGAATCAGCTGAGTGACAGGCCTTGCAAGCCTCCTTGTCGGTCTGTCCAGGGGGCCAAGAAGTTCTCCACAGCGCGGTGCCCTGCGTGGCCGACTCTCCACTCAGCCGCGCGTAATCGATCAGGACGGACGCAGCAACCGTTGGCAGCGGAAGAAGTAGTATCCAGCTGAAGCCACCAGCGCCTCCCCCGGCGCCCTGAAGCGGAGACAGAAGCCGACCAGAAGGGGCAGGGACATGAATGCTTGGACGCGATGAGGGGACCTGCGTAGCCCCCGGCTCGAGTAGACTCTCCTGTAAATCTTCGCAGTAGACGGCAAACGCAAGACCTCTCGGAACCGCGAGCGTAGCGACGTAGAGAAGCTAACCTCGTCCAGCCACGGCGAATGACGTCCTCTGGCGTCCAGCGGGAACCGTATGTTCCGCCCGCAGGCGAAGGGATGTCCAACCCCTCCGAAGTCCGGGGAACTCCGGCCGGCGGCGATCCAACGAAGGCGGACCCCGCACTTGGAAGGAACAACGTAGTCTCAGGGGGCCGCTCCCCCGAACGGTGGCGAAAACTCGGAGAGCCCGTCTTTCCCTTGCGTAGCGAGCCATGGAACTGGGACGGCGTCTCCTGTTCCTCTCGTACCCCTGGCTTCTGTGAGGCGAGTCCCTGCTTCCGAAGGGGAACTGAAGATCATGAGCGAACGCCGGAACCCGGATCCCATCGTGAGGTCGTCTCTTCTGCACTGCATCTAGAGCGGCTCTCGTCTGCATGGTCGGCGCGAGGCGTGGCCCAACATCACCGAGCCGGGATCCTGCAGTGCGAAGTGCAGTGGTCCTGTAGCCCTTGCGGTCGCCACAAGCCATAAAAAACTGGTGAGCAGCCCGGGCGAGGGCGCCCAACCTAATAATAAGAAAAATTAAATTAATCAATGCTTAATGCATGAGTACAATTTGATTGTAATAGCCCTTAAGGGATAATCAAGTTATTGAATTAGATTAAAATATGGGAGACAGAATACCCCTCTGTTTTCTCATCTCTATTGCCCAAAGCAAAGAATCGGATAGAGGTTCCAGGAACCTAACCTTGGAAGGATAAGAGGTGTCGCGCCCCAGCGGCCTGGCGAACCGCTGAGCCGCTGGGAAAGCAACCTTTTAACCCCTGTGTCGCGCACCACGATAAACGTACATACTCATACGTGTTTGCTACCGCGCCCACATGCTCTCACAGACACTAGACACTGTCCAGCGCCTGAGAAGCCGAGCAGTCACTTCTGCCTGTCCGTTTACGACTTGTCGTCTGGCCCGGGACTGGAAGCATCGTAGGTCCGGTAGCCGACGCCAGCCCTCTGCAGTCAGTGACTACAAGCTTACTGGGCCGGGGCGCCTAGGTCACTGCCGTTGACATGGGCCCCACCTTAATGCTCTGGCCACTTGCTGTTTGTCCACTCTGGCCTGCGGAAGGACAGTGGAGCGGGTCACTCTTGAGGCTGGATCCCGGGCCGGTGGAAGAATCATTGGTTTAGCCATGCCAGTAGAGGTTGTCAGCTACCTCTCCTGCTGACCAGAGCCCAGAACAAGGTATCTTGTGCTTTACAGGTCCGGGACCACCTTGGGTCCCACCTTAAAACACTTGGGCGTCTCTGTCCGGCGATCTCTGACAGACGACCTACTCTCTCTGTGGGACAGCAAGGCACTGCTTCTGATTGGGGTCCCCATTGTTACTCTTGGGCGTCTCTGACAGGCGAGCTCTGAAAGACGCCGACCGCTCTGAGTGACAACTTGCCGACCTGGTTACCCCCTGGGTGCAGTCAGTGTACTTTCAACTGACTAAAAGTGTACTTTGGACTCCCATGTGTATTATTCACAAGCCAGTGAGTAGTCAGTTTCTCCAAAATGTGTATTTGTGTATAACGTGCACCTGTACGTGTACCCCAAGCAAAATAGTGTACTTCAATACGCCGAATGTGTATGGTAAACAGGTCTGGGCAACCCAGCCACTAAGGAAGCAACGCAATTTAGTAATATTTAGGTAAATACCCAATGTCAAAAGACAAACAGAGAATCAGCCACGACTTATTACTTTCGTATGAGGGAAGTGGCAACCCAGCCACTGCTTCCGTGGCCACGATCTCCGATAGGCGTCGCACGCTCTCTGTGGGACAGCAAGGCCACTGCTTGTGCCCTGGGTCCGACCTTGTGGCTGTCAGGCGTCTCTGCCCGGTATCTGATAGGCGTGGTACGCTCTCTGTGGGGAACAAAGCCACTGCTCTGACTTGGGTCCCAGCTTGTCCCTGCCAGGTGTCACTGCCCGGCGATCTGATAGGCGTGGTACGCTCTCTGTGGGACCACGAAGTCCCTGCTTCGGACTTGGGTTTCGCCTTGTTACACTCTGATATCAGTGTCCGGCGATCTCTGATAGGCAATGTACGCTCTCTGCGGGACAACGAAGTCCCTGCCTCAGACTTGGGACCCACCTTGTTCATCTCGGACATCAATGCCCGGCGGCCTCTGATAGGCGTCGTACGCTCTCTGCGGGACAACGAAGTCCCTATCTCTGTGCGGGACAACGAAGCCCCTGTTCCTGACCTGAGGCGTCGTACGCTCTTTGCGGGACAACGAAGTCCCTATCTCTGTGCGTGACCACGAAGGCCCTGTTCCTGCCTTAGAGGCGTCGTACGCTCTCTGCGGGACAACGAAGTCCCTATCTCTGTGCGGGTCAACGAAGTCCCTGTTTCTGACTTGAGGCGTCGTACGTACTCTGCGGGACAACGAAGTCCCTATCTCTGTGCGGGTCAACGAAGTCCCTGTTTCTGACTTGAGGCGTCGTACGTACTCTGCGGGACAACGAAGTCCCTATCTCTGTGCGGGTCAACGAAGTCCCTGTTTCTGACTTGAGGCGTCGTACGTTCTCTGCGGGACAACGAAGTCCCTATCTCTGTGCGGGACAACGAAGTCCCTGTTCCTGACGTGGGTCCCTCCTTGTTAGCTTGGACATCACTGTCGGCTGACCTCTGATAGAGTAGGACGCAAACGGAGGTAAGCCCCCCAGCGTTAACCATCTCTCTTCCAGTCATGAGGCAGACACCTCACCAGTGCGGGTCGACTCGCCTCCTGCTCAGGGAAGGCCCTCCGCATGCTCGTCCGAGGGGCCCTGAAAGTCGCCACACATCGTGCAGATCCGAACCTAGTTACTGCAACAAGAGGGTACAAGATGAAAGAGCGAGCGTGGCCAATAAGGTCACGCAATAACAACGCGCGCGCGCTGGCGAATCGGACATAATTGAATATGTAGTCGAATCAAACGAGTGTACAGCGCGTGCCGACGCTCGGCGCTCCTTCCCACCCAAGGGCGCCGGTCGAGGGCATTCACCGAGATATTACCTGGCCATGGCGGAAAAAAGGAGCAAACCCACGTATCACCATATCGTAAACAGCACGCCACACAGCCCGACCGGTTCGGAGCGCAGGCCGAAGCAGCGTCCGGAAGCCGCCAGTCACAGTCTCCATGGTACAAGCCGTAGGCCCGTAGAACACACAGGTCGACGAGGCGGCCCAGCGTGAGCACTACTACCCCCAGTCACGCCACCATCTCCACAGTTCAAGTCCCAACGAACGAACAGTCAAGGTCGAAAACGACCGGCCAAGAACCAAAGCGGAGCTCGAACAGACACAACCTACTTCTGCCAGCTAAGAACTAAAACTGGGGTATGCTGGGTAATCTTGTACCGGATGTGAGTAAGGGGAGGCTATTCGGGTTTGGCATGGTCTATGGCGCCCCACTCCTGCCAACACCCCCTTATACAGACACAACCAAAATTTGGCTAAAATTAGGCCAGCTAAGAGCCATTTCCTAAGTGTAATACCATCGGTAATGTGTTTTGAGAAAACAAACAAGGAAAACACAAGATAAACATAAGCCGAAACCAGAACAGCCGTTCGTGTCGCAGCTAAGCGTATGAGTGGTCACTAGGCCCAAAGGGCCTTATGGGAAGGGAGGGGAGGTCACTCTGGGAGTTATATAAAACGACGACTCCCCGAGTCGCCTCCCCGGTTGTGTTGCTGACACAACAGAGACTTAGGCTGAAATCGGTTCCTATCAGTAATGCCATCGGGGTATGTTTTTGAGGAAACAATTGACCTACTTTCCAACTACAGAGGAATCACCTTGCTGTCAGTACCAGGAAAGGTCTTCAACAGGATCATCCTAGAGAGAATGAAGAGCTCCGTTGACCCCCAGCTGAGAGACCAGCAAGCAGGATTCAGGAAGAACAGATCATGTACAGACCAGATCGCCACTCTCCGCATCATCGTGGAACAGTCTCTGGAGTGGAGCTCCCCGCTGTACGTCAACTTTGTGGATTATGAGAAAGCATTTGACAGCGTGGACCGAGAGACTCTGTGGAAACTCCTACGACACTACGGTGTACCCACAAAGCTCGTCCGCCTGATCAAGAGCAGCTATGATGGCATGACATGTCGCGTGATCCACGAAGGGCAGTTCACCAGAGAGCTCCAGGTCAGAACTGGTGTCAGGCAGGGGTGTCTGCTGTCTCCGTTCCTCTTCCTACTGGCCATAGACTGGGTCATGAAGATGACCACAGAGCACAGACGAAGTGGAATACAGTGGACACTGTGGACACAGCTTGACGACCTCGATTTTGCAGACGACTTGGCATTACTGTCCCACACTCATCAACAAATGCAGGACAAGACCACGAGGCTTGCTGACATCTCGTCCCAAGTGGGCCTCACCATTCACAAACAGAAAACAAAGACAATGAGGCTGAACACAACCAGGGAAGAACCAGTCTTGCTTGCTGGCACCCCGTTGGAGGAGGTGGAGTCCTTCACCTATCTCGGGAGCATCATAGACAAAAAAGGCGGCACTGATGCTGATGTCAGAGCACGAATCGGTAAAGCCAGAGCAGCCTTTCTCCAGTTGAAAAAAGTGTGGAGTTCCAGAGAGCTGTCACAACACACCAAAGTCCGGATTTTCAACTCCAATGTAAAAGCAGTTCTCCTATATGGAGCAGAGACATGGAGATTGACAAAAACCACAGTCAACAGAGTACAGACCTTCATGAACAGTTGCCTTAGAAGAATTTTGAAAATCCACTGGCCAGAGAAGATCAGCAACGTCAGACTCTGGGAGAGAACAGAGCAGATAACAGCAGAGAATGAAATTGGGCGAAGAAGATGGGGATGGATTGGTCACAGTCTGAGAAAGCCAGCTTCCAGTATCACTAGGCAGGCATTGTCATGGAACCCCCAGGGAAAGAGGAAAAGAGGTAGGCCAAGAAACTCCTGGCGTCGAGACCTCCAAGCAGACATCAAGAGACTGGGAACCACCTGGAGTAGAATCGAAGGAGAAGCACAGGACAGGAGTTGCTGGAGGTCTCTCGTCGACGGCCTATACCCGGGTAGGGGTGACAGGCGTAAGTAAGTAAGTAATTGACCTACTTTCAGCTCAGTGCAATGACATCATTTTATAGTGACGACTGGCACTCTGGCGTCATAGATTGCGCTATTACATCATGATGTAGGAACATTTGTCTGGCATCCAAAATATTGACGTCACATTACGAAGTAATTATGTCAAGATCTTTGCCATACACAATGGCAGCTGTGTTGTGACCATGTGTGTGCCGAAAAAAACCCACATCGAATTTATTCCAAGAAAAAGGTAAGAAATAGATTCTTAAATTGGTGTTTAGGTTATTCTGAGAATCTCACTCTCATGGTCTTAAAACCTTATTCTACTTGCTTTCGCTCATAAGATAGGTTTTAAAACCACTCAAGTGAGATTCTCACCTACACACCAATGAAAGAATCTATACGTACATTGCTCATAAAATAATTTTATTTAATTAATTAATCATTTACTTTCGTGTCTTTCCAAAGACCCTGTGTAACACACAGGATAGTTCAAACATTGTTTTTGAAGAAGAAGAAAAAACTTCCAAGCGGTGAGAGCCCACTGGAAGCTACTAGCCAAATCAATTAGAAGTAACAGATTGATATTATGTAAATTTAGAATATTAAATTTTAACTACAAATAAATTACAGAGCTGATTTACGAATTTGAAACCGTTTCGTTACATGTCTAGCAAAAATGTCCTAATATGTCCAAGTACAGTTAGATGTATACTCATTCCCATCCATGTCCTGTTTTTTAATGTTTTAATTCACAGTGACTACTCAGCCAAACAAAAGAAACTGCCAACTGAACATTTAAAAGATGAGCAAGGGAAAAAAACTGTATCTGAACTGAAAGAACAAGGGAAATAACTTTTTTGAAACCATCTACCAGAGCTGTACTGTGCAATTTGCAATTTTTAACCCTCTTAACCCCATGGCAGCATTTCCAAACTTTTGGAGGCGTTGTCCAACAGCTATGTACCAGTTGTAGAAGATGAACTTATCATGATAATTCAAGGGTAGTGCCAGATTCTTGGTGCCTGAAGGCGCCAAGCTCATCTGGCACTACCCTTGAATTATCATGATTAATCCATCTCCTGCTGCAGGGTCCCGGGCCGCTAAATGGGTTAATCTGTTCAGTGCCGAGAAAATCTGAACTCCACCTAACCGCAAGAGGTACAGATTCTCAAGAGCCCCTGCTGTTGAGGGGGCTCATGAGGATCAATGCCTCTTGCTGATAATGTCTCTCTCTCTCTCTCTCTTTCTGGCCTCACGCACACGAATTCACTTTTGCTAGCGCACGAGTGCGCTTACACACACTTTTGTATCTCATGTTCAGTTTTTCTCCGAGTCTCTCTCTTATGAGTTTTTAGTCGACGTCACTTTTATTTTTATTTTACTTCTTCTTTTTTACACACTTTTGTTTTCCTTTTTTGTTTTCTTTTCTTTTACGTCACATCCTTCAGTTGCCACGTTCCTTCTACGATTGAAAAGAAGATAAGTAGCGACTGATCTCTCTATTTGTTTGTCTATTTTAAAAAAGGCTATTTACCCGAAATATTAATAAATTGTGTTGTAACTGTCTCTTCTAAGCGTGTTTCTTTCTCCGTTGGGTACAGGAGCGGGGGCAGATCCAGGGCTCGACAGGGGGGGGGGGGGGGGGAGGGGGCCCGACAGCCCCCCCCCCTCCCCCCCTGTTTTCCAAACTGTGTCATACAAAAGAAATCCAGACCAAAACTGACTATCAGGCGAGCATAAATTCATAAGAAAGAAAGAAATGTGCTTAAAAAGAGCAATTACAAATAAGTTGTGTTGAAATTATTCTTTATTGGTGCTTTTTGGGGGGATTTTCTTTAAAATTGTCCGAATGTGTTGTAACCGTTCTCTCTATGCGTGTTTCTTTCTTTTCTTTTTTTTGTTTTGTTGGGGTGCAGCAGACAAAAAGGGGGTTCTACTGTACGTGCATGTTTGCTCAAAGCAAGATAATGTGTGCACAGACAAATAAACAATGCACCGACACCTAATAATGACTTTCAAAACTTTCAGAGGCGTCTATTAGGAACATATCTGCAGTACAGGAGAGACATGCCTACTGTGATAGTTCAGGGGTAGGTGTCCATCTAATCTGGCACTACCCTTGAATTATCATGGTTGATCCATCTCTTGGAATTCGTGTATAGTTGTCAAATGACAAAGGCGGATTGAGGTTGAATGTGGAGTGGGGTTAAACTGATCAAGATAGAGAATCCATCAACACATTTCTGACCAAGCAATTTTGTCAGTGACTTTCCATGGACCAAGCAATTTTTATGCCTGCATGACAAAAAAATTCATTTTTCTTTAAAAGGTATTTTTTCGAAAAATACTTACCGATGACATGACTGAATGGAAGTGTCTACTACTTACTCATTCTAGCCTAAGAGCCAGTTGTGTAAAAACACAACCCGGGAGGCACTCGGGGAACCCCGAGGGGACCAAAAGTTGTCTCCCTATACCCACCACCCGGAAGCCGGGTACCCATAATCCCTCAGTCAGGATACTTAGCGCACCAGCGGCAAGCGGGGCAGGTGGGAGGGTCGTTTGAGTCATGTCATCGGTAAGTATTTTTCGAAAAAATACCTTTTAAAGAAAAATGAATTTGTTTCTTCAAAAACATTACCGATGACATGACTGAATGGATGAATTGCGAAGAGGAGGTGGGTGCCGCGCTCCAGCACACCTTAGGGCCCAATGGCCGTCCTCCCTAACGCAAACTCCCGACGACCCTAGGTAGGTGAATACCTACGGCGCTGAGGCGCCAGGAGGGAGTTGTGCCCCCCGCAAAACGCCCCCAGCAGAGCGAGGAGTCTCGCTGGCCTGGCAGAACTCTGCGATTGCGGCGGGCGAAGTCATCCCGCCCGCCAGCCTCCAGTAGCCACGAAGTGTAAGACCGAACAGTCCCTGACGAATGTGACGTTCGAGGCCATGCAAGTGCCTTGATAACGGAACTGTAGCCTCTAACCTCCCTGAGGGAGAGGTCCTGTAATTCCGAACGTATGACTGAGCTGAGCCAGGAAGAACGTCCGGCATGTAGCGTCAGTGGTGCCAGAACCGGCAAGAGGTGAGCACGTCCGTAGCGAACGGCTATGTCGAAGGCACACGTGAGGCTTGTACAGGTATTGCTACGTGGTCTCCTGGTGGCATAGCGCCCCGTAAGCGGGCGCAAGGTGAACCCGTGGACCAAATGCGCGACGGTCCAGGTAAGGTATGGTCCGAGAGGAGCTGTACGTAAGTGTTCCCTCGAACTGTAGGCAGACTGGGCGAGTCGTAGCTCCTGAAGCTCGTTAACCAATCTACCATGGCAACATCCCTCAGGCGCCGTATGGCGGCAAGGGCAAGACGTAGCATGCGATGACTCCTCACCCGGGGTGTCGACAGGAGGCTCCGGACGAGCGTGTGTAAGTCTCTCCGAACCGGGCTCCGAGGAGAGGCGGGTTATCTGCCGGCAAGTGCCCCCAGCAGGATCCCGGCGGCTTACTTGGAGACGAGTGGGTACCGAGATTGGACGTGGGACGTCGCCCAGCGCGACTCTCTGAACTGGGCTCTGTGAGGCGAGTTCTCTGCTTCTCAAGCTGTGTCCGGGCTTGCTCCGTCCGGGGAAGACTGGCCCAGATCTACCGTCGGTCCAGGTAGCGACACGCACGGAGGTAGTTGAAGTTCTTTCCCCAAGCACCAGGGTAGGGGTTACGCACTGGTCAGAGGATCGCCAGCTGCCCTGATCCTGGAAGAACACCTCCGCTGTCGCGTTGCCGGAGAGGAGAAGCTCCTGTGACCTATCCTTCCTCCCACGAGCAGAAGAAGAAGGCCTAGTAGTCCGCGTCGGATCCAAGCGAAGCACGCTCTTGTCCGCGAAGCCCGAAGGTCGGAGGGTTGGACCTCGAGAAGAATCACGGAAGTAGGAAGCGTAGCTTGAGCAGCCGGGCTTAGAGACGACCAAGGTGCGTAGATCCGACTCCGTGTAGTGGCTAGGTCCTCCGCCACGAGCACAGCCAAGCGGTACGAAGTCTGGCACCCCCCGGGTGCCCAAGAAACTTGTCGAGACGGCTAGACGGCAGGGAGCAGGGGCTGCGCCTTGGTTCCCTGGTGTCCACGCTGGATGAGAACCCCCAGTGAGTCAGCTGGCGATGCCGGTCAAACTTCCGCAGAAGGGCGGCGGCGATGAGCTTGGAAGTCCCGTCCAGCGCCGGCCGAGTGTCCATCCGCGCAGCACAGGACTGCCGGAACCGCAGCACTGGAAGCCGAAGAAGAGGGAGAGGAGAACGGCTGAGAACGTCCGAGCAACCAGTCCGAGGGGTCGCCAGCCGTCACCCTCAGGGTGTCGAAGTCCCGCTGACTGGAACCGGCGACCGAGGAGGGCTCCGCGGGAAGGAATCCCACTGACGGCGAACCACAGAGGTCGAAGACTCCCTCCGAAGGGGAGAGCGAAGACGGAGCGACGCGGCGAGGATCTCCTGAGAGCCGAAGGCGGGTCCCGACGAGGAGAACGGCTGCGACGAGGAGGAACGGAACGGAGAGGACGAGGGAAGGGGGAGTGGCCGGTCGATGGGAAGAGGAACGGGACGAAAGGGAGTCCGAACGAGATGGGGAACGCGAAGAAGGCGAAAACCGTCTGAGTCGAGGGAGACCTGATCCGTCAAACGCTGAGAGGAGAAGGTCCTCCTTCGCTCTTGCGAAGCAGAGCGGTAACGGTGAGTAGAATCCCGGCGCCTACGATCTTCGCCAACAGGAGGCTCCGTAGGAGTGCGTGTCAGTCTCTGCGAACCAGGCTCTTGGGAGAGGCGGGTTGCTTGCCGGCAAGGGGACCCCTGCGGCCAGAGACGAGTGGGAAATGAACCAGGGTCTTGGAAGAGGCGGATTTCTGGGCACTAACCGTTGAAACTCAGTGCGCCTACCGTGTCGGATCATGTTGGCCTCGCACATACCGTGCTGGGGGCACAGCGAAAGGCGTCTCGGTAATCTCCCAGGGGTGTAGGGGGCTCTGGATAGAGGTAGCACCTTTGCTGTTCGGCAGCTGCGTCCTACATAGGACGGACGGGCATCACTGGTCCTCATCCATCTCCTTAATCTCTCACGTGCTGGCTCCAAGCGCCACACCCTGGCTAACCAACTCGGCTGGTGGGCTAAACCACGTGAGGGGGTGGTGTTCACATTGCACCACTAGGCGGATGAGCTGTTTCTGACAGCCAACGGCTAGAGGAACGGAGGAGATCTGGTTGGATCCAACGGCCAAATGTGGGTGAGTAAACCTTTCCAATCAGGAGTGGAGCCCCGAAGGCAGACAGCTGCCTCTATTCACGCACTGTTCCGGCAGCACCTGCAGCCAACTGGTGCCAACGTACTGCTTTGCATTCCTTTGGCTACATCAGCGAGGCCGAGAGGGGAACCTTGACGACTGGGCACCCCAGGATCTCCATACCCTTCGCCCAGGCTTGCGCCCTGGAGAGGTCACTCCAGTGACTGACCCAGCAAGCGCATACCCATGGTCTTCCGAGACCGGATGCCAACAATCTCCCAGCCCCCGAGCAGGAAGGTCCTCCTATGATCTTGCGAGGGAGAGCGATAACGTCGCGTAGAATCCCTGTGTCTACGCTCTTCACAACCAGGAGGCTCCGGACGAGTGCGTGTATGTCTCTGTGAACCAGGCTCTTGGGAGAGGCGGGTTTCTTGCCGGCCAGGGGACCCCCAGCGGAATCCCGGCGGCTTCCTGAGAGACGAGTGGGGAACGACGGTGGAGGAGGGACGCCACGAGCGTCCCACCAAACCAGGCTCTTGGGAGAGGCGGGTTATTTCCACCAGCTGTGTCCGGGCGCGCTCTCTAATCCCTCGATTACTCAGTGGCGTTTCCTGTGTCGGATCCAGTTGGTCTCGCACGTCCGGTGTCAGGGGCACAGCGGAAGGCGCCTCGGCAAACTTCAAGTACCCGCGAGGGGAGGAGGCTCCCTCCTATAAGTACCAGAGATTAGACCATCGCAGCTCCGGCCAGGTAGCACAGACATCACAAGTGTGGTCGGAAGCACACCCAGCGCACAGGAGACAGACTGTCTGGATATCCGATGGCCACTGGAAGCCTCCGCATCGTATGCAGGTCACCAGTAGGCCCATGCAACACACCAAACCTGAGGTGGCCTGGAACTGTGTCGATAGTAGTCTCCCCTTCCTTGGAGGCGAGCATCCTTACTAGAGTCCCTGGACGTGCACGTGAATGTCTCTGAGCCGGGCTCCGAGGGAGGCGGGCTTTCTTGCCGGTAAGGGGGACCCCCAGCGGGATCCCATGGACTTTCTTGGAGACAAGGGGGACCGATAGTGGACATGGCTTCATAGAAGGCTTCGTCCGGGCGTGCTCCCTCCTGGAAGCGGCCTCATCGATCCAGGCCCACTACGTGCACTAGTCCACTGAATCCGGTGTGTAGCTTCCCACAGAGACGTCCTGGTCTCAAGCGACCGGTGCCAAGGAGACGTTGGATGGCGTATCCACATCCTGCGCCTAGGAGACCCGACCTAGTGGTTGTCCGACGGCCACCGGCACATCTGCCTTGCGTGAAGGACGTCAGCATGCCCCCATCGGGGCGGAACGGGATCCTTCAAGCACCAACAGCATAGGTCGCTCCCGCCTGCAGACGCTTCCATGCTGCCATCTGCGCTGCTGAGGCCAGGTGACACAATCATTCCAATGTGGTAGGAGGCACCTCCAGTGTCGGAAGACAGGCCTAGTCCCAAATGGGCGCTGCCTGGACATGAAGAACACACCTACCAGGAGCAGCCGGGCTGGTGCTTACAGCCGAGACGCTGCTTGTCCTCTCCAGGTGGTAGTGTACTGCAACGTCCTAAGAAGTCGGACGTGTGCGTAATTGCCATACCGAGCGGGCCTTGCCAGAGGTTGTTCATGTGCGCTCCCCCTGGCAGCGGCCTCCACGATCCACGCTCGCGCACTAGTCGTGACATTCGGTGTGGCTTCTCCATGTCAGTCCGTTGTCCCTGCAACAGACAACACACCCGAAGGCCTGCGGGCGAGTCCTGTGGGACTAAGCCACGAAGGTAGCCTTCGTAACAACAAAACACACAAGCACCAAAGCGGGGTAACAGACTGTCAAGCCTGCCCGCCAGCAGTGTAGTAAGAAGGTCGACTCACTGCCATCAAGCACTAAGGTGAGCAACCAACATATGTAGCAAAAGTCAAACATGTCATGACAGAAGCGAGGTACCAAACTGCACGCCTACAACTAGCCGTGCAGTAAGCAAGTAGGCCCACTGCCGCCAAGCGCTAAGGCGAGGGGACAACATATGTACACAAAAGACGAATACGTCATGATGGAAGCGAGGTACCAAACTGCACGTCTGCAATCTAGCAGTGCAGTAACGAGGTAGCTTCACCGCCGTCAAGTGCTAAGGTGAGCAACAACATATGTACCAACCCCTGTCATAAAAGGAGTCAGGCCCCAACAACATTGCTAAGGGTGACCGTGTGTGGAAAACAACACCGGCCGCCTGCTGCACAATCAATACGCAATGACAACCAAGACAAGAAAAACATCCGGGGCAGTAAATCACCACTTAATGTGGACATGTCACGAGGGGCCCGCCCAGCCAAGGAGCGTAAACCCCCAAGCTGCCCGCCGGAACGTATATCCACTCTCTAAGGTACGTGAGCACTTGTCCACAGCGTATGCCTGCATATGCGCGTGCGCTTAAATTCATCACCCGTATCTATACCAACATCCCGCAAGGGAAAACAGAAAGGGCCAGAATAGGCGCTGGTGCCGAACAACTACGCGATGACAAGGCGTGCCCCAAACTGCCACTCAGCTAATCAGGCCATGGAGTAAAAGAATTCTCCACACCCAAGGTACAAATGCGTAGGAACTTAGCTACGATTCACCGAAGGTGAGTGGGAGCACGATTACAGTGAGAAGCAGACGAAAAAGTTCGTACCTGCACAAACCAGTGCCCAGCCCGGGAACCGGCCGAGGGTCAACCCCGCTACCTTACCTCTCTGCCGAAGGGGAACGGGGGGAGATGTCCAAAAACCCGCCTGGCACGACCGGCGAAGCTCACCGGACAGCTCACCAGCGGTCGAAGCGTAGGCGCTACGCAGTGGGGACGAGAAAGCCACGCAGCAGCACAGGCAGGGCCGACGAAACGATCCTATCTCCCGCTCTTCATTCCAACAGCAAGTCCGAAACCGAGAACCGGTCGAAAAACCAAAGTCCGTAGGCTAGAGCAGAGCGCAAGACGACCGAATCGTGCGCCTAAGTAGACTAGACTGAGGGATTATGGGTACCCGGCTTCCGGGTGGTGGGTATAGGGAGACAACTTTTGGTCCCCTCGGGGTTCCCCGAGTGCCTCCCGGGTTGTGTTTTTACACAACTGGCTCTTAGGCTAGAATGAGTAAGTAGTAGACACTTCCATTCAGTCATGTCATCGGTAATGTTTTTGAAGAAACAAAGAGTAATGTCAGATAAATGGCCTATGTTATTTGTGTGTGGATTTCAAAGATTTTGGGATGTACTGCGTTTATATGAATGCTTCCTAATTTCCACCAGCAGTTTTAGGAAAACATGTACTTGTGTTGATGTGAACATAAGTACTGCCGCGCTCCATCACACTTGTTCCTCGTCTGCCATGAGTCCCACTACTTGCATTCGCTGATGAATAAAACTGGTCATTGTCTGCCACTGGTGGAGAATGACCAGTTCTATTTATCAGCGATAAAATCAATCTCGCTGTCACTCTCGCCATTTGAAGCAAAAACATCTGTAGAATTACTGTCCGCTTCGTCGCTAGCCTCTTCAACTTCTTCTTCACTATCTGCATCCATCATGATCTCACCAGGCACTTCTTTTGCAGTGAAAAATTGCCAATTTATTTACCATCTAGGCTTGCTCGAACGCACGCTGAACAAAAAGGAAGGGAGACTAGAGTTATCTCCTTCCTTAACCCTTTTCAACCTGATACACTGAATGCTTGAAATAAATTTGACTGACAGTTCAAGGGTGGTGCCAGAATAGCTTGGCACCTGAGGCGCCACACTATTCTGGCACCACCCTTGAACTAAAATGCTTGATCTAAAATGCATCTCCTAATCTTCTGAAAGCTATTCTAAAAGCTATTCTGGCACCACCCTTGAACTAAAATGCTTGAACTACAATGCATCTCCTAATCTTCATAGGACAATAAGCAAATTAAAAAAAAAAAATCAGCCTCAGGATGAAATGGTTTAAACATCCACTAGGATAGCTAACTCTGCTCCTAAAGAAATGAAAGCGAAAGTAAATGTGATGAACAAAGTTTTATTGTTTGTGGGCTAGGGGAAAAAAATTGTGCGAACAAGAAATTCTCATCAGAAATGTGTTAAGCCATTCCTGCAGAATTACCTTGACAATATGTGCTACTGACAGCCAAAGAGTTAATGAATAAAAGGCAGAGTTTGAACATTACAGAAACATTACACTTACCGAAGATAGGAGGAGCTGCACCAAGTGTTTGGTTGCCATGCCGACGCACTGGGAATCGCAGAGTGAGAAGGCATGTATGATCTCCACCAGCGCCCGCACAGTGGCATCCACATGGGCCAAGCCTGCGATTAGAAGAAAAGAAAAGATCCTCAAAAATCCTCATCATCGTCAATATCATCATCAGAACCATTTCCAATTCCATCAGCTTTCCCATCAATGTCAACAGCATTCACACAAAGGATTTCGACAATCAGTACTTTTTTTTCAATTAGCACCCAGTCCAAATAGCGCTCACCATCAAAATCGGTCCTGCCAAAACAAAGCTGATCCTCGGCAGGCCTCGGAAAATCAAACATCAGGAACAGAGGAGGGCGGGGGCGGGGAGGAGGAGGGGGGGGGGGGGAGGAGGGGGGTGGGGTGGGGGGGGGGGCAGGGTAGGGGGGGAGGGGGGGACTGTGGAGGGGCTTTGGACTTATTGGTAGTAAGAACCCAGTGTGCTGATAAAGACAGCATGACACCGCCAACAATCAGCGCAATCAGTAGGTCAAAACAGCATGTTTCAATGAAAACAGCGGATTTAACTCTTTTAGCCATGGGACCCTGCAGCAAAAGATGGATTGATCATGATAATTCAAGGGTAGTGCCAGATGAGCTTGGTGCCTTTAGGCACCAAGCTCATCTGGCACTACCCTTGAATTATCACGATCAATCCATCTCCTACAACTGGTACATAGTCGTTAGGCAATACCTCCAAAATTTGAGAAATGGGAGCCTGGACAAACATGAAGTACTGCTGTTTTCATCAAAGCATGTGCAATCACTTCTGACCTACTCAAGTTTTGATTTCCAGAAATCATCTGTTCCCAGGATGTCAAAGTTAAAACCTTGTGTGTCAGTAGCGGTTCTAGCCACGATGATTCCTCCAATTCCAGGAATCATTGCGACTAAAATTGCTATTGACTCTCAAAGGGTTAACCCACTTGTGCATGCAACCACTGGTAATGTTTACAGTACTGCTGGCTACATGCACATGGGGCTTGAATTCAGACTCCATAATACAGTCACATCCTGGCTGTTGTAATCTTGGTGATATTTTGTAATTACCTGGTAGACAGACAGGCGCGAGCATGGGGTTGGAGGGGCGTGCTGCATGAAGCTTCCAGAAAGTGCTCATCAGCTGGCTGGTGAAGTGACCTTGCTCGACAGGGTCAAGGTCAAACAGGTGACCCAGTCCGCTCTCTGCCGCGGGTTTCTCCTCTTTCTCAGTTTCAAGGTCTGTCACTTCCAGAACTGCAGAAAAGCAAACACCAAGTAAGACAACATAACGCAAGTGGGGGTGAGGGTGGTGTGGTGTGATGTGGTGTGGTGTGTGTGTGTGTGTGTGTGTGTGGGTGTGTCGGGAGGGGGGTGGGGGTTATTATTGTTCCCAATAGAAATTCGGGGTCAAACAGCTGAAACTGGAAGCCTGTGCATTCATGCAGCCAACATTTGGCCACAAACACCAAACACATACCAAAAAAAAATAAATCCTGATGACACTTTTGAACTACCTCCAATACCACTTCAAATACACCAACACAGAATTCAAAGTATAAACTCATTCAAAGCGCTCCACATCAATAGCTGTGAAAGTGTCATAGCGTTGAATGAGTTAACCCTCACGTGCATGCAACCACCGGTGCTGTTTGCATACACAATGGAGTTAAGAAACAGACGTACCTGAAATTGCACTCACCAGGCAACTAAGTTCACGGTATCTACAAGTGAAACAAAATATGCTGCACAGTATACCTTCAGCCTTGTTGCCGGCCTCTGCGAATTTGATCAGATTGGCTGGGCGGGTGACGGCCACCGAGCGAGCGGTGACGACGAGACGCTGAAAGCTCTCCACTGCCATGGCCTGACCCTCGTGGGTCAAACGCTGCATCACATCCTCCAGCAAAGCTTGATCCTGTTGGCAACGAGGAAAACAAAGGGCAATGCAAGTCGAATTAAGATCCCTACCAAAACTTTCACTGTTAGATCACAGCCAAGAACACCCCAGTGTGTAAAAGGTCATCGGGCTGATGTTGGCCGCAGCTGGCTCGTGCACAGAGGTGGGCCAACTGAGCCCAACGTCAGCGCGATGGCCTTTTTGCACTAGGACACAAGTGCACAGAGTGATTGGCTGCTGACTATAGACAGCTTTACATATCTGTTACATTACATACAAACCAAGGGGAATCACAGCGCTGGACAGACAAACAGTTAGATCCCCTGCCCCCGCCTATCAGGCACCCAATCGCCAGCCCACAGAGAAATACACAGGTATAGAACAAGACGATCATTTCCATCCTCAAGAGGACAATGGAGGATGGAAATGATCGTCTTGTTCTATACCTGCGTATTTCTCTATGGGCTGGCGATTGGGTGCCTGATAGGCGGGGACAGGGGATCTAACTGTTTGTCTGTCCAGCGCTGTGATTCCCCTTGGTTTGTATACAATTCTGCCAGCGCTAGCCTCACCTATCTGGTTTGTGAGTGTTACATTACAGCTGGGGAGATGTCTCCACCACTACAGTTCAAGGGTGATGCCAGAATAGCTTGGTGCCAAGCTATTCTGGCACCATCCTTGAACTATCATACTCGATCTGTATCCTGTTGTATTGTGTCAGAGCTTAACAGGTTGTGATCAGCACATTACCCTGTGTGTGTGGTATGCAGCTTTGGTGGGGAAGAGTGAAGCAAGAAGAGACTTGACGTGTTGCTGAACAGCTGGGGGGGTGGGCAACGTCAGCAGTTTGGTGGCTAGCTCCAGCCCTTTGGCACGTTTGCTTTCCTGAGAACAAAAAAATAGCAAAGGATGTCTTATTAACCCTTTCAGCTCCAAGGTCCCATTTCTCAAATTTTGGAGGTGTTGCTTAACGACTATGAACCAGTTGCAGGAGATGGATTGATCTGATAATTCAAGGGTAGTGCCAGATGAGCTTGGCACCTGAAGGTGCCAAGCTCATCTGGCACTACCCTTGAATTATCATGGTGAATCCATCTCCTGCTGTAGGGACTCGGGGCTAAATGGGTTAACCCCACTGTGCATGCAGCCTCCATTACAGTTTATAGGAATGGTGGGCGCAGTCACATAGAAGTTAATACAACATTGCATTTACTTTTGGTTTTTAACAGATAATTACGAACATTTTGACATGAGTAACTGAAAATAACAATCTCAAGAGCGCTTGAGCTCACCAGTTCCTTGTGTGTTTTGGGGATGACGGCAGCAGAGTCAGGCTGCGAGACAGTGGCAAAGGCTCCATCCAACACTTCCAGACCACTGCCCAGCAATCTGCAGATGATCATTCATCACATCAACTTGGGCGACAGTCTGACAATTTGAAACAACTGAAAACAGTCGCATGGCTAGGCAGCCATGCAACTGTTTTCAGTTGTTTCAAATTGTCAAGAAACTCTGTTGCTGACCCATGCCAGTGTAAGGCACAGATTCTCATGAGCCCCTGTAAAACAGGTTCTGCTGATGAAATGACAGCAATGCAACCCAAAAACAGCTCAAGCAAGCTGTAACCAAGAGAAGGACAACCACTATTATCATGTTTGACCTTTCATTTTGAAACCTCGCCTATCATACACTAAAGTTATCAAGACAGCTTTGCTAAAGTAATGTTGTCAAGTAAACGTTGAGAAAAAAGTTGACAAAGCAGTAAATACCGATCAGCAGAAGTCATAGGGATGGGCTGGGAAGGTGCAGTGTCACTCTCCGAGGCTGTGATGATGCCAGCTGAAGGCACCACCTTGCTGGAGATGGGAGGGTCGGGGAACTCATCAGGTTCCTCTGGCCACCCGAAAGCTTCTTTTGTCTTCACATATGCCTTGACCGAGTCTATCATTGTCACACCAGCTGGGTCTGCACTGGATCCCACTGGAAATGGAGACAAAAATAACCATGATGGAGACAGAAAGATAACACATACAGATGAAACAACATTTTGTCTTGCAGCAGTTTTTTTTTTTCTCTTGAGATGATTCATATCAAAATCCGCTACCGACACACAAAGGGCCGAAACAAATAAATGTGTGGTGAACATGAACACGCTGGATCCTCACACAAAAAAGCAGCAACTACAGGTCCACTTCAGTATTACGCGCTCCAGCATACTGCAGTATCTAAAACATGCTTGAGCTAATGTCAGCCTTTGCTGACCCGTGCACAGCTGTGCGCGGGCCAGCAACGGCTGACGTCGGCCCTGGGACCCTTTACTTACCACTGGTGCCTTTTTTCCCACAAGTCTAAGTAACTTCAGCACTAAAGTAACGTGATCTCGGAAATGCTTTCTGACTGCAGCTCAAAGGTACTGCACTATACCGAGGCCGACAACTACCGATCATGTCTTACGGAAGAGGGTGACTTTTTTGTCAGCAGTGAGAGACTCCTCCCGAGTGAAGGGCAGGTCCAGCCAACGAGCCCGGGACAGCGTCACCTGCAAAAAGGACAAACATATGTCACACCTCTCTGTCCTGTCTTCTTTTTGCTTTGGAAATTACTTCTGCTGTCACAGACAAACCATCAAAACAACAACACAACAAGAGATGGGTCGGCTGTAACAGTTCAAGGGTTGTGCTAGAACAGTTTGGTGCCTGAGAATCTGGCACTATCATCTCAGCAAAAACATCTCTCATATTTTCTGGCCCCTTCCCTGCCCTGTACACAGATTGTGAAATCTTGTTAACTCACAGCCAAAAAACTTTATCTGTCCAAGAAACATGGCTACAAAGTGATGTCTGCAAGAGGCATAGATCCACATGAGCCCCCGCAAGTGTGGGGGCTCATGTGGATCTATGCCTCTTGCAGTTGGACCCTGTTTGCTTTTGCTTGGCATTAAAGGGTTGGGTCCCGTTCAGTGCAGAGGTTGGTTAACAGTCTTCACTGTGCCTCCGAAGTCATGAAATTCTATGTTACCTGTGTGGTGCGTCCGAAGGTCTCAAGGTATGATGGTGCCTTGTCCACACTCTGAGAGCCGACGAGGATTCGCAGTCCTACCATCACGTTGGCCGCGCTGGGGTTGGTGATCTCCAGGTTGAAGCCAGCAGACTGAAAGGGAAAAGAGATTTTCATTTTATGGCAGTCTATGGTGTCATCGTCATCGCCACCCCAGGGGCAGACTTCACTGCCTCACTCGCCACGCCAGGGACAGACTTCACTACCTCCATCGCCACCCCAGAGGCAGCCTGTGGTGTCATCGTCATCGCCACCCCGGGGGCAGACTTCACTGTCTCACTCACCACCTCAGAGGCAGCCTGTGGTGTCATTATCATCGCCACCCCAGGGGCAGACCTCACCGCTTCACTCGCCAACATCGCCATTTCAGGGGCAGTCCATGGTGTCATCATCATCACCACCCCAGTTGCAGACTTCACTGCCTCACTCGCCACCCCAGGGACAGACTTCACTGCCTCAATCGCCACCCCAGAGGCAGCCGGTGGTGTCATCGTCATCGCCATCCCAGGGGCAGACTTCACTGCCTCACTCGCCACCCCAGGGACAGACTTCACTGCTTCAATCGCCACCCCAGCGGCAGCCTGTGGTGTCATCGTCATCGCCATCCTAGGGGCAGATTTCACTGCCTCACTCACCAACCCAGGGGCAGTCTATGGTTCCACCGTCATTGCCACCCCAGGGGCAGTCTTCAGTGTCTAACTCGCCACCCCGGTGACATTCTACACTGCCTTGGTTATCACCCCTGGGGCACTTTGGGGTGCCATCGTTATGGCCACCTCAGGGACACCTGTCACCACTTCATGCATCATCCCAGTCTCAGTTTTCACCTTATCATGTGTTGCCTACCATGTCCCCCTTGTGCATGCGGTCTCTGGTACTGCATATGTCACCGGTGGTTGCATGCACAGGTGGGTTATCATCTGAAGCTGCAAGTGTATGTCAGAGGATCCCTGTGTTAGTTTCACCCCACAGGTGGAGTGTAAACAGACACAACCAAGTACGTAGAGAGTGCTTTAACAAAGTGGTTACTGTCAACCCTAGTCTTGATGTCCTGGCATCAGCAGACTCGCGCCACCTGAAAGTGTCCTACTTTAATGCTCAGTCATGCAGGAACGTAGCCACTGAGATTCATGATCTCATCATTGACAATGACCTTGACATTCTTCTGCTGGTTGAGACATGGCTAAAAGACCAAGGTGATGAGGCGTTTATAGCTGCTATGACACCTTCAGGCTTCAAAACTGTGTCATTTCCCCGTGCTGGACGTCGGGTTGGTGGAATTGCTGCCATCCACAGGAACTCGCTAGAGGGTTTTGTCAAGGTGAGCAACCCTACCTTCACATCATTTGAAACTTTGGTCATGCACTTGTGCTGTCAGAATGCCTCAGCATGTCTTGCATGCATCTACCGCCCGCCACCTAGCAGGGCAAATAAGCTAACCACACGTACTTTTCTTCAGGAATTTCCTGAGTTCTTGGACTCGGTCATCACTAGGAAATGTGAGACAATCATCACAGGTGATTTTAACTTTCACCTTGATACTGACAACTGTGAGGTGCGCCAGCTGAAGCAGCTTTTCACCGATCGTAATTTAGTTCAACTTGTCAGCGTGTCAACTCACTGCTGCGGCCATACTTTAGATGGAGTCCTGGTCGGGGAGGGAACTAACATTGTTAACCACCTCTCTGTCGATGACACTGTCCTCTCCGATTACAAGATTGTCTCCTGCACATTGAGACTCACCAAGCCTCCTCGTCCTAAAGTTCTGATAACATCCAGGAACTTAAAGTGCATGAATGTGTCTGATTTCAAAGCAGATGTTAGACTAGTGGCATCCTCTCTGGCTGATTGTCCAAATGATGCTCTTGTGGAGAACTACAACAAGTCGCTTCGTAATGTCCTTGATTGCCACGCGTCCCTCAGGTCCAGGTGTATAACGTCGCGTCCGTCCGCTCCGTGGATCACTGATACCGTCATAGATGATAAGCTTGAACGACGTAGACTTGAGCGCCAGTGGCGGGCTAGTCGGTTCACAATCCATCGCGAGCTCTACACATGCCAGCGTAACCATGTCAAGTCAGTGGAACAGGCTGCCCGAAGGGAATTCTACAGCGCTAGAGTCTCCAGCTGTTCCTCTAGCAAGCAGTTGTATGCAGCATGCAATGAGCTGCTTGGTAAACAGAAAGGGCCTGTACTTCCTACTAACATACCTGCAGCTGAACTACGTGACAGGTTCTGTGTGTACTTTGATGATAAAATCAGCAAAATTCGGGATGACCTTGACGTCAGGGCTGGCAATGCAACGTTTCATTCATTTGACAGTGTTTGTCAGAATTCTGTCCTGTAACACAGCAATTTGTGTCTGAACTCATCACCAAATCCCCATGTAAATCATGTGTGCTTGACCCACTTCCCACAGATTTACTGAGAGACTGTGGATCTGATTCCTGCGATTACACACATTATCAACAATTCCTTGACGTCTGGCGCTGTACCTCATCAGTTCAAGCAGGCTGTTGTCACACCATTGTTAAAGAAACCTGGACTAGACCAAAATGACTTGAAAAACTTTCGTCTCGTTTCCAACCTCCCATTTATTTCTAAGCTGTTAGAAAAGGCTGTCTTGCAACAGCTTTTGGATCATGTGTCAAGAAATGACCTGCTAGAGTTGTATCAGTCCGCTTACCGCAAACATCATAGCTGTGAAACAGCTCTTCTTCATGTGACCAACAGCCTGCTTACTTCTGCTGATGAGGGACGTGTGTCACTCTTGTCATTATTGGACCTGTCTTCGGCGTTCGACACGCTCGACCACAACATCCTTCTGAATAGACTTAGTGTGTCTTTTGGCATCCGTGGACGAGTCCTTGACTGGTTCTCCTCATATTTGTCTGACAGTTTCCAACATGAAATTATACAGAATTTTACTTCCGCTCCCTTCCTTCTGAGATATGGCGTACCCCAGGGCTCAGTTCTCGGACCAGTCTTGTTTTCTTTGTACACCCAGCCTGTGTCTGAGGTGATCGACAGTAAAGGATGTGAACATCACAAATATGCCGATGACACACAGCTGAAGAAAGACGCTCCTCAAACAGTTCCTGTCTCTTCAGCATGACATGGAACAATGTATTAAAGCTGCTAAGGACTGGATGACATACAACAAGCTAAAGCTCAATGAAGGAAAAACAGATGCCATTGTGGTAGGCACTTGCTCCAGGGTGAAAGTGTCTCCCACGATGAGTCATTGATCATTTGTGGACAGGACATCCCTCTAAAAAAATGTGTGAAAAACCTAGGTGTTTACATTGACAATGTTCTGTCCATGAACGATCATGTGTCTCACCTGTCCTGCTGCTGCTATCTTGAGCTCAGGAGGCTTAGCTCTGTTAGACACTACCTTACTGACGATGCATGTAAGCAAATTGCATGTTCACAGATTTTGTCAAGGCTTGACTACTGTAACTCTGTAATGTCAGGTATGTCGAACGAACTGCTCTACAGGCTCCAGAAGATTCAAAACCATGCAGCAAGACTTGTACTGAAAAAAATCAAAGTGTGACCACATCACCCCCTTGCTTAAGCAGTTACACTGGCTTCCTGTAAAGTTCAGAATTGAATACAAAATTGCTTCCCTCGTTTTTCAGGCCTTTGATAAGATAAGACACTCCCGGAATACATGTCCTCCAGTCTCCTTGTCTATACACCAGGCAGAGTATTGCGCTCCAGCACCGACGACAGAATATTGACTATCCCCAGAGAGTCCTTAAAAACCTTTGGACAGCGGTCCTTTTCTTTCCAAGCTCCCAAAGTGTGGAATGGTCTTCCCCATGATATTCGCCATACACTATCTTTGGCCATTTTCAGGGCTAGATTGAAAACATATTTTTTCAATCTGGCCTTTGAAAGGAATTGATCAAACCTACGTTTTCCCATCAACATGTATATATCTGATCAGGCTCTTGACATGTTATGTTTATTATTTTAGTATTGTGTCAGTGTGCATGAATGATTGTATTTTTGTACATTGTCAGTACTTTAGTTAGTTAATTTCAATTAGTTAGATTACTTACTTACTTACGCCTGTCACCCCTACCCGGGTATAGGCCGTCGATGAGAGACCTCCAGCAACTCCTGTCCTGTGCTTCTCCTTCGATTCTACTCCAGGTGGTTCCCAGTCTCTTGATGTCTGCTTGGAGGTCTCGACGCCAGGAGTTTCTCGGCCTACCTCTTTTCCTCTTTCCCTGGGGGTTCCATGACAATGCCTGCCTAGTGATACTGGAAGCTGGCTTTCTCAGACTGTGACCGATCCATCCCCATCTTCTTCGCCCAATTTCATTCTCTGCTGTTATCTGCTCTGTTCTCTCCCAGAGTCTGACGTTGCTGATCTTCTCTGGCCAGTGGATTTTCAAAATTCTTCTAAGGCAACTGTTCATGAAGGTCTGTACTCTGTTGACTGTGGTTTTTGTCAATCTCCATGTCTCTGCTCCATATAGGAGAACTGCTTTTACATTGGAGTTGAAAATCCGGACTTTGGTGTGTTGTGACAGCTCTCTGGAACTCCACACTTTTTTCAACTGGAGAAAGGCTGCTCTGGAGTTAGATTATCTAGATGTAAAGCGCTCTGAGCCTTTCTTTGTGGGGATATTGCGCTATAGAAGAGTTATATAATCAATATATAATTATTATTATTATTATTTTGACTTTTTCTCTGATGGTCTGTGGGTTTGGACCTTATGTCATAGTTATTCTTGCAAGAAACACTTTGTATCATCAACACGAAGATGGACAGACACAGTAAATTGTCTCGATTTACACATGATGTCACATGAGCGCAAAGAAGGGAGACTGCGTGGTAACAAAAACACCATGTCCTGATCTCCGTACTGATATGACGGCCTTCACCTTTCAAAAGCGCACTGATACCCAGGGCCTACTTTTCTATTAATATCTCTCTGCTGCGTGCTAATGTTGTCGTCTGCTTCGTGTTCCACCGACAACATGAAGCGATTCGCTTCTCTTTCCTCATTAAGAATATATTTTTAAAAGTACTCACTCCACAACGAACAGAGCAATGCAGGCAGTCGCTAGGTTATTTTGATCTTACTCTGAGGAATACGCATATGTGTAACTCATAAATCATTCAGTGCAGACATAATAATCTTCATGGTATAGCCCTCAATGACAGTTGAGATAAGCAGTACAGTAGACGTTCTCTAAAACAATTCAACTCGAAAAGTATGAGGAAAGGTCCTAATAATATACCCGAGCATACAGAACCACAGATATGGATTTTATCCTGATTGTGGACTACTGAGGGTCTTAATAAACAGAAGGTTACATTTCTGTAAGTATGGTCATAAGTCTATTACTAATAGTAATAGACTTGTGGTACCATACGCTCCAGTTTGTGTGTTTGGATAATACTACCACCATAGTCTGTTGAGTACAATGGTCCGGAGAACATTTACCGAACTGCTATTATGGTTCTGGATTATTGCTGAGAGTCTTCATGACATGTTATTCAATAATCTTTCAACTTTAACCCATATCATACTGAGGCTAAAAACTTCAAATTTGTACACTGCCATATGCAAGCTACATTATAGTACTCACAGATAAGGATATAGACCAATGGCTTTAGTTCAAGGATGGTGCCAGAATAGCTTGATGCCTAAAGGCGCCAAGCTATACAGGCACTAACCTTGAACTATTTTAGTCAAACATATTTCACACACTGGTGTATTCTGAATGATGAGGGTTAATAGAAGCGTCTGTGTTTTTTCCCGCCTGGCTGGTTTTGCCTCAAAACCATACACTCATGATTGTGTTAGAGTGTAGCCTTCTGTTAACATGGAGAAGAATGACATCATAGTTGAAACCGCAGTGTGTTCTATGCTGCATCATAGTTCCAAACCAAACTGTACAAGTAAAGCTGTCACAAGTTCAGCCTCAAATCCATTGTACATAAGATATTTATGTCAAAAAAGGGAGAAAAATGAATTTTTCTCTAAAATGTATTTTTTTCGAAAAATACTTACCGAGGGCATTACTACTAGGAATACTTCGCTTAGCATAACAATTTTAGCCCCAAAAACTCGTTATACTTGACGACAGGGGAGGCAACCACAAGGGGGTGTCATTACCAGGATACCCCGAGTGGCCTCCCCTGCCTCCCTATCCGGTGGCACGCTTACCGTTTCCCAGCAGTCTCTGAGTCTTAGCTCGACTGCAGCAAGCGGGGAAGGCGGGAGGGACCTCTGAGTAATGACGTCGGTAAGTATTTTTAGAAAAAATATATTTTAGAGAAAAATTCATTTATCTTCTCAAAATCATTACCGACGGCATTACTACTAGGAAGAATGGTGAAAAGGAGGAGGGTGCCGCAACCTGTCCCCTGCCCGAACGCTCTGCTCGTGAACTATCGAGGCCCGTCCCTACGCGCCACTCCCGACAATTTTAGCTAGGCGTTACCCATGGCGCCTGAGGCGCCAGGAGGGAGTGCTGTGCCGCCGAGATGACCCCCACTAGTGCCAGGTAGACGCACTGGCCGGATAGGTCTGACAGGTCTCTGCGGGCGAAGGTAGACTCGGCCCACTCACCTACGGCCGCCACAATATTCCGCCCTGTGCCAGGCTGGTAAGGCGTTGCTAGTAGCCTCTGCTTGACTTGTGAGCTCGGACGCGCAACGTCTGGGCCCCCCCTGGGGGTATGCTGAACGAACGACCCAGCAAGCTAGGGACCGTTTGCGCCGAGGTGTCTCATCTACCCGGAGCCAAGGGCAGGAATAGGCGTGTGTCTTTGTCTTAGTGGCATAGTCTTGCGCCTGCCACTATGAGGCGCCCTGACCGCGTCGTGTAGGCAGAACTCCCGGGACTGGTCCGTATCCCTGAACAGACTAGGACTTGCGGTGCAGACACTGGAAGGAGGTTCCTAGCCCGTCCAGCCGGTGGAGTGCTGCCCTAGTCATCGGCCCTGATCTGGAGACCAGAGGGACGCCCCGAGAAGTCGCAATCTTGGTAACTGTGAAGCTGAAGCGATGGCGAACAGTCAGCAGGTCTTCCTGTTAGGTCTCCCAGCATCGCCAACGGAAGCCGGCCGTCTTGCTGATGACAGTGCTCAATAAGATCTGAGAGGTCTGTACCGACGCTGGTCCATGCTAGGTGTCAATAAGTGTCTGCCACCCGGTAATTCGAATGATGCTGAGGGGTCCGATTCTGCTTGGGAACCCCTAGACAAACTCGGCCAAAATGGGGGTAGTCCGGTCTGTGGAGAGAGTTGCTCTGCTGCACATCAGGCCTGTAGTACTCTCCACTCTCCCTCGTATCCGTACTGTCAGAGACTCCTTGAGTCGCTGCAATCGCATCCACTGTCGCAGCCGAGAAGCCTCTTGGTGCGAGTGCTGACTGTCCATCTCCCAGCATGCCGCACCAACCGCTCTGTGTCTGTACAAACAGTTGCTGCCAGGGTTGCGATCGTCTCGGACGCGGAGCTGAGGCAGGGGTTCGCCGCGCGTCTCCAAAGGACTGTGATCCAGCAGAAGTCCTAATCACCATGCCAACCCTGAGCTTGTGGAGCCCCTAGGTACCCGTCATGCGGGAGGGAACGCGCTGCTGCATCTTAACCCATATCAGCCTGAGGCTAACAGCTTCAATTTGTGCCCTGCCATACACAGGTTATACTATAGAAAAAATAAGAATACAGCCCAAAGGCTTTACTTGAAGGCTAGGCCGGATTAGCGTGAAGCCTAGCGGCACCAAGCCACTCTGGCGCTACCCTTTAACTATTCTTATTCGAACGTATATCACCCACTGGTGAACAAGATAAGGGTTAAGATGACTTCCACCATACCTGTTGTTCCCAGGCAGTTATCCAACCAACGATTAACCGCCCCCAAATGGCTTAACTTCAGTGAACAGACCAACCGGGGAATTCACATGCAATGGTGGTTGGCTACGCAAGGAGTCCGCTCCTCGAAGGAGCCCATCCACGGCTCAGGCTTGTGGATCCGGTCTGGAGGTGACAGAGGAAGCAGCTTCCTGTTGCACTACAGGAGGACCGGCCTTTCATCGGAGTCTCCTCACACGCATAGAGTAGTTGGAAGGCAGCCGGGTGTAGTAACACTCCTTGCGCTGCCACTGACCCTGCCACAAGGGGAGCTGAGCTGTCCTCTGAAGCGCCGTGTCCGACGAGTGCTGTCCCGATCTCTGCACCACCAGCAGAAGTGCTACGCGATGAAACCCCGACCTTCTAGTGGCCGGTGCGCACCCGTACCTTCCGTAGCGTAAGCCGTTGTTTCCATCCGACGAGCACCAACTGCAGTGCCATCAACTCCAGGCAGCGGATGTATCTGCCTGCGTGTTCCCCCGTTGCTATCCCGCTGTTATCGGTCAGGCACTCCCTGCCTAGGCGGCAAATCTGGGTGCTGGTCCCCCGTCGGACTTGCCTCCGATGCCCAGGAATCTGCGTCGGCGGCGTTGCGTCGACCAGGAGTCTGGGTCCTCCCACGCTTCACCATCTGGTTCCAGAGGGCCGACCGTCCAAGTAGTTGCAAGCGCAGGGCCGAAGTTACTAGTAAGCACCAAAGCCGACACTAGACGTCACCTAGTCTCCGGGTCTGGGATCCGTAAGGGCCTACTGTAGCCTGTCGGGTGTCAGGGTCTCAGCCCACCTCCGTGATCTCCTTCTAGGCAGGGCTCCCGCATCACCAAGTAGTGCTGTAGCCAAAGCTTCCATCTCACCACCGCTGACTGAAGCGAGTGGAGACAATTCTGCCGAGGTGGCAAGGGATCCTGTGCTGTCGCCTTATCATCTGCCAAGTCGGTCCCACAGAAGAATGTCCTCGCACGGAGCCTTCCACCGCTGTTTTATCCCAAAAGAGGGGCGAGCGTGGAACCTGTCACAACAGCGCGTCCCTTCATATCCCGTCGCCGCCGGCGATCTCTGCCAAGGAGTAGGGTGCGGGGTGGTACACCATCCTAAGGCTGTCACTAGCTCCATGCGTGTCCCACTCCGATGGACAGAGGCTGAAAGGTCCCAGGTGTTCTCCAGACACTTGCTAACGAAAGGCGTCACCCTCTCGAGGAAATCTTGCGTCAGCTAGGGGGAAGCGAACCCCGAGAGCAGTCCTGTCCAAGCCTCGCTTCCTCGCGTCCGAGTCTGTAGTCTGTGTGGAGCCGCTGCCAGCATCCTCGCCTCCTTATCCACCACTAGCACGGCTCCACCCGGAAGAGACTCCACATCACTGCCAGCGGAAGTAGATGTTCATCCTCTCTGGTCATTGGGAGTCTCAGAAGAACCTCTGTTGTCCGCCGCCATCTTGTCAGTGGTCGCCTAATGCTTCCGTTAGAACATGAAGTCTGCGAGGGAGCGACGTGAAGCACGCCACCCGATGTGTCGGTCATTGTCGCAGCCTTTCACTCAGGGCAAAGCCGGCCGGAGGAATGATGTGACGAGCCAGGACGCTTCGCCCAAAGAGCGGTGAATCTGCGTGTCCGTTGTCTACCCCCACTCTGAACCATGTCCTCCGGATGTGTTGACTTAACGCCTCCTCGACCTCCGGTTCTGGATGTAGGCCACCACTGTTGAGCTGTCGGAGAGTACGCGTAATCCTGACCCATGAGACGCTGCTCCCACCCTGAGAGAGCGCGAGCCACACTGCTTTCACTCCAGCCTGTGTCAGATGACTTGATCCCTCGTCCATGTACGAGGATATCCTGACTTGTGAGCCGCTGCTTCAACTCGGAGAGAATGCGAGGTACACTGCTTTTATCTCCGACCTGTTGATGTGTTTGTCCGCCTGATCCTTCGTCCATTACGAGGATCCTGATTCGTGAGACGCTGCTTCCCACGGAGAGAGCGCGAGCCGCCCTGCTTTCATTTGCACCCTGTTGAGGTGTTTGAAGGCTTGATCCCTCGTCCAAGGGCGAGGATATCTTGACCTGTGTGCCGCTACTTCCACTCGGAGAGAACGCGAAGCACTCTGCTTCCATCTCCAGCCTGTTGCTGTGTTTGTCTGCTTGATCCTTCGTCCAATACGAGGATCCTGACCCGTGAGACGCTGCTCCCACTCGGACGAGAGCGGGACACACTGTGTTGATGCGTTAACGCTCGTTCCATAATCCAACAGGCTGAGGTCGAGTGTCGAAGTGAGGGTGATTCTGTCCTGCCGCTGCCATCTCCGTGATCCCGGTGCCAGTGTTGAGGCTGTCGTTTCCCCGAGGAAAATCGGCCTTTAAAGCTCTGGTCGGAAGAACGGCCACTCTTGCTGGGCGCCTCTGATGCTCGGTGTCACCGAGAGATCCACGCTGCGCCATACCCGAGCTTTTCCGCTGGTCGGAGAGGCGAAGAGGGAAGAAGATGTTCCCAGGCGTTAGGTATCTGTAGCGCCCTTTCTCCAGCTGCTGCGGTCGCCTGACCGAACATGTAGACTTCGTCCCCGCGTGAATGAGGTCCATGGCCACTGCGAGTTCCTCTCTACCTCCTAGGGCGGAGTGTGGGTGGGTAGTTGGCACCACCTCTCGTCGGCTGCTGACCAGGTTAGTTCCTTCCAATAGGGTTTCGGACATGGGGGATCCCCCCTGCGAGCTAGTACTCGTCTGTGGCTCCACTCTTCGACTCGGGACCCTGAAGCCTGTGTCATTCTCCAAGCTCCTACGGCATGGAGGAGGTGTCCTGGTGGTTCAATCGCGACGGGGAAGCACCGCCCGTCGGCTGGCTCTAATGACCGAATGTCCGTCCTCCTATGGACAGCTTCGGTCTCCAAAACATTTCTCAGTCCAACACAATGGGGAAGTACGTCTCGACAGTTGGGTTGACCGCACGACCGTCCTCGAGGGAGGGCTCCGGTCCCAAAGCTTGCTTGTCCGAGACTCAATCTCGTCTTCCACCTTCACTGTGGGGGAACCTCGCTCCATATGCCGACACAGCCTAGGGGCGAACCCCATCACTGGCGTTCGATCATGTCCCGGGCCTCTACAAGCCGGGGTGGAGTTCTTCCGTGCGTTTGTGTCTCACATGACTGAATTTCTCGCCCTCCGTTTACTGCGAGATGCCTGAGCTCCATGCAGACCCATACCTGGGGGACGAATCCCATAGTGAGCGTGCTTGCATATCCGGGGCCTCTACGAAGCGGGCTGGAGGTCTTGTGTGCATTCTGTGGCTATCTTTTCCTGCCCCTCCCCGAGAGGTGCGTTGTAGACACGGCCTGGTGACGGCGCTGGTCTGGCCTAAGGCTGGAGGGCACTTGCCTGTCAGGGGGGAGGGGGTCCCCCGCTTGGGCTCTCTCTCTCTCACCTGGGGGGTGATAATCTGGCCCAACATCTTTATTGCGGGGGGACCGAGCTTCCATATGCCGACACATGTCTAGGGGCGAACCCCATCACCGGCGGTCGAGCATGTCCCAGGGCCTCTACAAGGCGGGGTGGAGCTCTTGGTGCCGGGTCCGAATGGGGGGTAAGCCCTGATCCTTTGCTGCTGCTAGGCTCACTCATCCACTCAAGGCGGGGCAGCGCTGCCCGGGGCACCGACTAGTATGATTCTGCCTTTCCCTTCACTGTCGTCAATGCTGCTTTGTTCGTCAGCTGTGTGCAAGGTGCCGGTTTATCCCTCCGGTTTATCCCCCAGCTGCAACCATCTCTCTTCCTCCCACGTCACACACTGTGGCCTGTCTGATCAGAGGAGCAGCACGAGCATGGTAGGCAGACATCATGGCCGTCCTAGGCCACTGGAAGGCTGGACAGACAAACAGATCCCCTGCCCCCCCCCCCCCTCCCCCCTATCAGGTGCCCAATCGCCAGCCCACAGAGAAATACGCAGGTATAGAACAAGACGATCATTTCCATCCTCGAAAAGAATGGATCAGGTCTCTTATATAACCCATGTCTTTCTTCGGAACTTAAGAAGTAGGCAGAAGAAACATACATACACAAACATAAAGGTGCTCTACTATAGCGCTGTGATTCCCCTTGGTTTGTTTACAATTCTACCAGCGCTAGCCTCACCTATCTGGTTTGTGAGTATCTATAACTCGAGGCAAATTTGTATCGTTACATTGTTGTGTAATGTTCTGTGCATCTACTGTGGGAAATCAGGGTATTTACCCGACCACATATAGTAGCGCACCTTCATGTTTGTGTATGTATGTTTCTCCTGCCTACTTCCTAAGTTCCGGAGAAAGATATGGGTTATATAAGAGAACTGATCCATTCTTTTCGAGGATGGAAATGATCGTCTTGTTCTATACCTGCGTATTTCTCTGTGGGCTGGCGATTGGGTGCCTGATAGGGGGGGGGGGGGGGGGGGGGGGCAGGGGATCTAACTGTTTGTCTGTCCAGCGCTGTGATTCCCCTTGGTTTGTTTACACTGGAAGGCGCCACACTTGGTGCAGGTCTGTACCTAAGCACTGTAACAAAGGACAGAAGAAGACCGGCGAGAAGCGGGGAGCATCCGCAGAGGGACTGCGCTCCCGGTCGGCTTGCATACTTCACCACCCGGTTGCCGCCGCCGCCTGGTCGAAACCGGTTAGAGGCAGTAACCGCTACTTTACCTTATCATGACTCAAACCGATAATCCCACAGAAAAACCCAACACCACATAATCCACAGAACACGTAGGTAATCCAAGCACAACACAATGCACATAAATCCAAGTGTCCACGGTACACAACGGTAATCCACCTAACCACAACCGGAGCACGATATGCTCACGGCCTGTCCTGATTGAGCTAAGCGAAGAGACTGCCGGGAAACGGTGAACGCGCCACCAGATAGAGAGGCAGGGGAGGCCACTCGGGGTATCCTGGTAATGACACCCCCTTGTGGATGACTTCCCTGTCGTCAGGTACACAAGTTTTTTGGGCTAAAATTGTTAAGCTAAGCAAAGCATTCCTAGTAGTAATGCTGTCGGTAATGATTTTGAGAAAATATACGCACAAACATAAACAAAGAGTTTAATGGATAGAGTGTTTCTTTGAAGTGCTTGAATGGTTTGGAGGTGTAGTTCTATGTTCCAAATTCTTGTGCAGATGTGCATGACATACACGTGTACATGAAGCTGTCTCGGCACCAAGATATGTCTGACAGTCATAAGTAAGTGTTGTTTTTGTTATCGAAATGACTCATATGGTAGTGAATCGAGACAAATTCGTTGTTTAGATCTGCGACAAAATTATGGCTTTTGGTCACATCTAGACGTCGCTAGAACACTCCTGGTTGTAGCCACTCGTGTGTTCTAGCGATGTCTCGATGTGACCAAAAGCTGTAATTTTATCGCGGATCTAAACAACTAATAATATCCCAACTACATATGTCATAAAGACCAAATATTCATCCAATGCTCACCATCACACCCACCCACCCTGCCCTCTCTCTCTAAATCCCCTTCCCTGAGAATCATATTATAGAGGTCATACCTTTGTGCTGGCGACGTACATGCCAGTGGTGTTGAGTCGATGTTTGACCTGCTGTACATTGTACACCTGAAGTACGTCATTTCCACCAAACTGCAACAGAGTGAGAGTCAATGCTAGCAGTAATGTTATAAGGCAATGCAACAAGTAATACTACAAAATAAGGTATAGCACAGGTTTGTTTTGTGCATAAGTTACAACTGTGAACAATTAACCCTTAAAGTCCTGACATGCTATGACAGGATGCTGATTGACCATGATAGTTCAAGGGTGGTGTCAGAATAGCTTGGCACCTGTAGGTGCCATGCTATTCTGACAACACCTTTGAACTACAGTGGTCGGTCTGTCTCTAAAACTGTGATATACACCTCAAAGAACACCCTACACAAATTCATAATATATAGTTTCAACTTCAGGATGTAATGAGTTAATCTTTTCACCACTTTAATTCAGCATGCTAAACAGCAAACAAACAACAAGTGTTACTTTCTTCTTCTTCTTTCATCATCTGTCATTTTCTTTCTTTTGCTGTTTCATCCATTTGTAACAAATTAACACAGTAAAATTTAATCCCAGACGAGCCACAACTGGATACACGGCAAAAAGCAGAGTAAATAAATGACAGTTGATATGGCTGCCAGCAAGAGGCACAAATTGTCATGAGGCCCTGCGGCTGCAGTGGCGCTTGTTAATCTTTGCCTCTTGCAGCCAGATAGGATTTGTGTTCCTCCTCAGCTATTCGCTGCATATCTGGATGCATATAATTATCTTCTACGATTTAAACACTTCATCACTCAACTGCAAGAGGCATAGATCCTCATGAGCCCCTGCAGTTGCGGGGGCTCATGAGGATCTATGCCTCCTGCTGACACCACTTTGTACCCATGTTAGTCGGATGCCTGGGACTCTTTTGGCCTTGGGTTAACAAAGATTTCAGAAAAATGAATTTTTTCTCTAAAATGTATTTTTTCGAAAAATACTTACCGATGACATGACTATATGGAAGTGTCTACTACTTACTCAATTTTAGCCTAAGAACCTGTTGTGCTACAACACAACCAGGGAGGCACTCAGGGAACCCTTATAGGGGCTGAGAGTTGTCTCCCGTTACTGCCCATCCAGTTCCGAGTCACGAGGTGACCAACCAGTCAGAATACTTAGCTCACCAGCGACAAGTGGGGCAGGTGGGAGAGTCGTCCGAGTCATGTCATCGGTAAGTATTTTTTGAAAAAATACATTTTAGAGGAAAAATTCATTTGTTTCCTCAAAATACATTACCGATGACATGACTATATGAAAGAATTGTGATAAGGAGGAGGGCGCCGTGCCCAAACACCGCCGCAGCCTGATTAAGTTAGAGCCATCCTCCCCACCGCTAACTCCCGACAATTTTAGCTAAGTGTGTACCTATGGCGCCTGTGGCGCCAGGAGGGAATGTTGCGCTGCGGTGATGTGTCCCACCAGTGCAAGATTGTCTCACTGGCCAGCCCGATCCCGGAGGTATAAGCGGCCTAAGGCCAATGCTGCCTGCCAGCCCACAGCCAGCCCGATGTCCTTGACAGAGCCACTCCGGTCGAAAGCGACGCTCGTGGCCGTGGCTCGTACCTCGTGTGCGCGTATCTTCAGCCTCTTTGCTCCCTCCGGGGAGAGGTCCTGTTAGGCGGACCATAAGACCCAGCGTAGGGAGGAAGATAACGTCTGGGCTGTACGCAGTACTGCCGGGGTTCAACGGCAGAAAGAGGAGTGAGCGTCCCCTCCGGACGGCTTTGGGTCAGCGTCAGCAAACGTGTAGGGCGCGCACAGGAACTTGCTGTCTGGTCTCCCGGGGGAAGGTCATATCACTCAGCGGCCGGAAGGTGAACACCTGTGGCGCGGCCAGAGGAGACCTAGTCTGGGCAAGGCAGGCAGGGTCCGTGAGTAGCTGCACAGAACCATTCATTCTGAACTGCAGGCAGGCAGGGCGCGCTCACAGCGTGTGTAGCTCGCTTACTCGGGCCGCCGTGGCAAGGGCCAACAGGAAGCATGTCTTATGAGTCACCACCGCGAAGTGGGCCAAGGGCAGTGGTTCGCATCTGGCAGCGTGAAGCCACGTCAGTCCCCCGGCAAGGTCCCAGCGAGGAAGAGCGAGCGGGGCACTGTACGCTGCAGGCCGAAGTGAGTACTAAGGTCAGTGATGTCTTTGCAGGCGCTGGGGTCCGGGCGGCCGAGCTGCCGGTAGGTGTCGGCAAACAAGGACATTTACCTCCTGATGGTGATAGGGGCTAACCCTTGGTCTCCGAAGAGCCAGAGGAAGAAGTCCGTGAGCTGGGAATTCGTCAGTTCGGTGGGGAGAGGCACTGGTCAACGCACCAGGAGCACAGTACTCTTCCCTCGTAGACGCGTCTGGTCGAGGGTATGCGGGCTGTAGCGAACGCCTCCACTGTTGCACTCAAGAAGCCTCTGGCGGTGAGGGCTTGCCGCACAAACTCCAGGCGTGAAGGAGGAGACTAGTCTTCCGATCCAACGGTGAAGAGCGAGGAGACGAGACGTCAACACGATCACGGTCCCTGCCCTGTGTAGACTCCACACGCTGTGACCATTCCTACAATTGTGAAGTTCGAACCCTTGGTAAGTCTTTGCTTCAGGGTTCCGCCGACTAATAGACCTCTCCATCAATGGCTCCTCGAACTGACCACACTGGCCCTCTCCCGAAGGAGGCTATCGTCGCCAGTGGATCGCCTGTGACGGCCCTTTCTATCTCTCGACCCTGAAAACTTACCATGTGGCTTATCACGTTGGCGTCTTGAAATCCTATCCCCGCTTCTGCTGCCTGGGTCCTGTTATTGCCAGGAGGGCTCATGTGCGACCCAACGCAATCCCTGCAGGGGGGGCTGAGTTCTCCGAGGCCGTACTAACATAACATAATGCGAACCCCTGCCTGGCCTAATTCCCTTCTGACAAGCGAAGGGTAATCTTGAGCTCTTGGTGCTGTGCGGGATGGCGAATCCCGTCGGCTGCTATTGGGCTCAATCGTCCGCGCAGGACGAGGCAGCTCTGCACGAGGCACCGGTGGGCATCTTGTTTCTTTTGAGAGCTCCTCCTCAAGCGCCGAAGCGGCAAAGACGCCAGGCGACGCGGCAAGCGAGATGAGCAGAACAAGACGAACGTGGAGACGGCCACGGAACCGAAGCGCGAGACTTGGTGGAGGGCTGTGTCCGCTGGAGTGACGCGCACCGTGGTCCATCCTGAGCTCGTCCAGGGGTGAGCGCGAGCGTCTGGAGCTGCTGGAGGAGTGGGAGGGCTCCGAACTGCCCGAAGTCCTCGGACGAGCGGACACTGGTCTCTGCGAGCCAGGCTCAGTGAGGCGGTCTCTCTGCCGGCTAACGACTCCCCGTAAGAGTCAGGAAGCTTTCCGAGTAGAGACAACAAGGACTGACAGTGGACACAGGATGACGCGTGGCACGTCCCAGGAGGCCGGGCGTAAGAACCAGCGGGCTTTGTCCGGCACAACATGCATCCCTAAAGGCGGTGTGGTCGCGCTCTTCTCTCTTGGCACTGGTCTCTGCGAGCCAGGCTCAGTGAGGCGGGCTCTCTGCCGGGCCAACGACTCCCCATAAGCGTCAGCGAGCGTACCAAGAAGCGACGAGTAGGACTGATAGTGGGCAGCGCAAAGTGGTCCTTCCTGCGCTCGGCAACGGGTGCGCGCGAGCGTCTGGAGGAGCTGGAGAAGCGGGAGGGCTCTGAACTGCCCGAAGTCCTCGGACACGTGGACATTGGTCTCCGAGAGCCGGGCTCAGTGAGGCGGGCTCTCAGCCGGCTAAGTGACTCCATGTAAGAGTCAGCGAGCTATCCGATAGAGACGAGCGAGGACTGATGGTGGACACGGGGCGGCGTGTGGCGCGTCCCATGAGGCTGGGCTCAGCGAGGCGGGCGCTCTGCCGGCTATATGGTTCCCCATAAGAACCAGTGGGCTTTGTCCGAGCGGTGTCCCTCCGGGGAGGGGTCGCGTTGAGAGCAGTCCTGCTAGGAGCTCTGAGCTCATGTTTCCGGAGTGGCGTCCGTTCCACAAGTTCAATGCGGTCGTGTGCAGTCACTGCTCCGGGCACAGAGGGGGGCGCCTGGATGGGAGAAGGATCACTCACCGGCGCCGGGCACTAGCGCTTGTAAGGCTCCGTAACTGCGACCAACACTGCTCGAGCCAGGTGGGGCAGATGTCGCAAGTGCGGTTGGAGGCGCAGCCAGTGCAGGGGGGACAGACCTTGTAGTTGTCAGTCGGCCACTGACACTCGCCGCACTGCACACAGGCCAGCACCTGGCAACTGCAACACATATCACACATGGAGGTGCACGGGCGAGGGCACGTGGGGCCCCGCCAAGCCAAGGTGAGCATTCGACGAATAATGGTACAACAAAGGCACAAGCATGCAGGCAAACGCCTGGTACTCCAACACCTAACAACATGAAGGTGAGTGGGTGCGGGCACGTGGGGTCCCACCAAGCTAAGGCGAGCATTCGACGCATAATGGTACAACCAAGGTACAAGCATGCAGGTAAGCGCAAGGTACTGCAACACCTATCAACACGAGAGGCCAGTGGGCGCGGGCACGTGGGGCCCCGCCAAGCTAAGGCGAGCATTCGACGCATAAAGGTACAACAAAGGTCCAAGCATGCCAGTAAGCGCCTGTTCCTGCAACACGTATCAGCCTGAAAGGCGAGCGGGCGCGGGCACGTGCTGCCCCGCCAAGCTAAGTCGAGTGTTCGGCGCGATAAAGTACAACGAAGGTACGAAGAAAGAAAGTGCCTCTGCTCGAAACCGCCGCCCAGCCCGGGGGCCAGCCGAGGGCTAGTACATCTACCTTACCTCTCAGTAGAAGCGGGGACAGGGGGAGGAACCTCCATACCACCCTCAGCGCGCGAAGGCGGGCGGCGTCCCAGCATGTCTGCGCCGTGGAGTCCACGCAACTCAAGAAGGCGCAGAAGAGGGAAGCAGCAGAACGCTCAGGCAACGAAGCAGACCCAAAAGGGCACAGGCAGGGTCAGCGCAAGCAGATAGTCCAAAAACAAGAAGTCCAGAAGACCGGCGAAAGAACCGGTCGCATCAAGCACAGTCAAAGTCGGTAGGCTAGCAAACACGTCTGCACAGCGTGAGCTAAGTAGCATGACTGGTTTGTCACCTCGTGACTCGGAACCGGATGGGCAGTAAGGGGAGACAACTCTCGGCCCCTCTAGGGGTTCCCCGAGTGCCTCCCGGGTTGTGTCGTAGCACAACAGGTTCTTAGGCTAAAATTGAGCAAGTAGTAGACACTTCCATATAGTCATGTCATCGGTAATGTATTTTGAGGAAACAAACAATCTGTGACCAATGGCAGTGAAGGAGTTAAGGCAATGACAAGGGACTGACCTCCACGTCATTGCTCTGCTGGCAGTGTTCAAAGAAGTCGACGGGGAAGTTGATGCTGCCTGCAGGCCGACCTGCACACAACCACACAGTAACAAAAATATGTAATAATAATAATACAATACAGTACAATACAAAACAATACAATACAGTTCAATACAATACAAGACAAGAATAGGATAGAGTGAATTATGTATGTGCTTTTTTCCCAATTGCAAATCAACTCAAAGCGCTGCCTTGAGCTGAACCCAGTAAGCACACTCACGTGAAACACATGCAGTCAGACACACATGTAATACAGTACATTCACGTGGCAAGCTCAAGCGAGCTGATGAGGGATTGTTTGTGCTGAAATTTCAATAAAGCAGGCTGAATCCGATACCAAAATAGAATCTCCCTGTTCATGGACTGCAGGGTTAAATTAAATCAAAAGTGTTTGAACAACAAAGTATGCCATTACTCCATTGCTGCAGCAGTTCTGAGTTAGATTTATCCTCTGCATACAGGTCAGCCAAAGAATTATGCAATCCAACATACCATGGTATCTGCTATAACACGCACAGGTCTCTGGCTCCCAGGTGATGCCTGGACAGCACAAGGACCTTTTTCCGACATCAGCCTTAGATGGATCACGCACAGCTGTGCGTGGGCCAGCTAAGGCTGACGTTGGCAAAAAGACTTTTTGCTTATCAAGTCGTTTTTCTAAACATGATTGTGAATAGCACAGTCTAACTTTATGACTCCCAAGTACCGTGATATACTGAAGCTGACCTCTAAGAACATCTCATATGATGCTGCAAAACTGCCTACCTGACTTGACCACCTTCTTCTTCTTGACGGGTTTGAGAGCAGCAATGGGGCTTTGTGGCTGGAGGTACGGAGACATCCAGTAGTTAGTCGTGTCCACGTTGGCCATGTAGATTCGCAAACTGCCGTCCTCACACAGCAGGATCATTGTTGTGCGATGCTGGGAAGAGCAGGTTCATTCTCAAATAGAACAATCTTAAAAATGACTTCAACTCAAAATTGTTATTCTCAAATAGCACAATCTTTGAAATGGCCCAGAAAGGTCAAATCTCAAATTCTTTCATTTTAAAATAGTATATCCTTAAATGAAGCTTTTCTGTAAAACATTTCATTATCAATTGTCTGGTGTTAGATTTGAAACGAGACGCCTTCAATGAATTACACTTTCAAAATCAAGAAGGCAATTACCTGATCTGAAGTAGATGCAACATGTCGGATCGCCACCACATCTTGAATCTAATAGAAAACAAATACTGTAAGTCACTATGTTGTAAGTACATGGCATGTCAGATTGATCGAGAAAGTTCAAGGGTGGTGCCAGAATTGCTTGGCGCCTACAGGCGCCAAGCTATTCTGGCACCACCCTTGAATTATCAAGGTTGATTCATATCTTGTTGTAGTGCATCAAGACTGAATGGGATACAGATAAGGATGACTACTTGTATAAAATGACCACCTGTCTAAGCAAACCACCCATTTTAGGTCCCTGGGTCTTCTTGGTGTTACACAGATGACCCTGTGCAAGAAAATCACCTGTATAAGGAACCATTTCTTGATAGTCCCTTGGGTAGTCAGTCACTTTACACAGGTTTGAATGTAATGACAGGAAAAAAAATAAAACGTCCCCAACAAATGTGACATGCTTATGGCCATTCAGAGAACATGAGAGAGGGCATGGTGGGGGTGGGGGGGGGGGGGAGTGGGTGTATAAAAGTTGGATGTACGCGCATCTCATCTCCGTTTCCATTGTCCATATAAAGAGAGTGTTTGAGGAAGAAAAAGTCTCCGTTTCCTTCATACTGACTGACCTTGGCCTTGGCCGGGATGACCTTGATCTCCTGCATGACGATGGCGTCAGGGCGCACCATGAGCACGATGGGGTTGTTGGAGGTCTGGGCCATGCAGTACAGGAGACCCGTGTGTCCAGGCACTTCCGACCACTGCACAAGAGGCTGGCTGCCGCTTCCACCTTTGCTCCCGCCGTTGGAGCTGAAAAATTAATTTTTCTTTAAAATATATTTTTTCGAAAAATACTTACCGATGACATTACTGTCTGGAAGTGTCAACTACTTACCCAATTTTAGCCTAAGAACTTGTTGTGTTCCTACACAACCCGGGAGGCACTCGGGGAACCCTAACTAGGGCTGAGAGTAGCCTCCCTTCCTTGCCCAAAAACGGGCATTCACCACGTGGCCCAATCACAATCAGTCAGTGATACTTAGCTTACCAGCGGCAAGCGGGGCAGGTGGGAGGGTCCTCCGAGTAATGTCATCGGTAAGTATTTTTCGAAAAAATATATTTTAAAGAAAAATTAATTTGTTTCTTCAAAAACATTACCGATGACATTACTGTCTGGAAGAATGGCGAAAAGGTGGAGGGTGCCGCGCCCAAGTTACCGCCATAAAGGGCATACGACAGAGCCACACACCCATTCGCCAAACTCCCGACAATTTTAGCTAAGTGCGTACCTACGGCGCTTCCGGCGCCGGGAGGGAGTGTTGCGCTGCGGCGATGTCCCCCACCAGTGCGAGGTTGTCTCGCTGGCCTGACAGATCCCTGAGGTAAAAACGGGCGAAGGTGGATTCTGCCCGCCAGCCCACTGCGGCCACGATGTCTCGAACAGCACAATTGCGATCGAATGCGACGCTCGCGGCCATGGCTCGTACCTCATGTGCGCGTATCTTGAGCCTCTTTGCAACTGCTGGGGAAAGGTCCTGATAGGCTGACCTGATGACCCAGCGAAGCCAAGAAGAAATCGTTTGCGCTGAAATGTCTTCTCTGCTATGTGCTAAGGGTAGAAAGAGGCGTGATCGTCCTCGGCGGACGGGTTTGGTACGTCGTAAATATACACGAAGAGCGCGCACTGGATCCTGTTGCCTGGTCTCCCGAGTAAAACTTGCATCTTTCAGCGGCCTAATGGTAATCACTGGGGGCGCAGTCAAGGGAGACCTAGTCTTGGCGAGGAAGGCAGGGTCTGTGAGTAGCTGTACAGAACCGTCTGCCCGGAATTGGAGGCAGGCAGGACTTGCCGACATCGCATGTAGCTCACTTACTCTAGCCGCGGTGGCCAGTGCCAACAGAAAACATGTTTTTCGTGTCACATCCGAGAACTTAGCGAGGGAAAGCGGTTCGAACCTGTCCGAGTTCAGCCACGTCAGGACCCAAGGGAGGTCCCATCTTGGAATCAGTGAGCGGGGAACCGGACGCTGCAGGCCGAAGTGTGCCATCAGGTCTGCAAGGTCTTTGTTTTCGCCAGGGTCTGGGTGGCCGAGGTGACGGTAAGTGTCTGCAATCATAGACAGATATCCTCGGATCGTGATGGGGGCTAGGCCTTGGTCTCCAAAGAGCCAGAGGAAGAAGTCAGCGAGCTGTGAAGGAGTCAACTCCGTGGGCATAAGGTGTCGGTCAGTGCACCAGGATTGGAATACTCGCCACTTTCCCTCATAAACACGTCTGGTCGAGGGTCTACGGGCTGAAGCGATAGCTGCCACTGCTGCACTCGAGAAGCCTCTAGCGGTGAGGGCTTGCCGCACAATCTCCAGGTGTGAAGGAGAAGTCGTTCTGGGCACGGGTGGAAAAGAGGCTGGCGGGGCTGCTTGAGCATTGTCCTCGAGGTGGGCAGGCAAAGCGGAGGGCCCGTGGCGAGACTGATTAGATCGGTAGTCCAAGACCTGTTCCAGGAGAATGGGGCTACCAGTAACATGACCGTGTTGCAACCTCTGAGCTTGAGGAGGACTTTGGGGACGAGGACCGTCGGGGGATAAGCGTAAGCGATGAGACCGTCCCACGGAATGGAGAGCGCGTCGACTGCCCAGGCTAGGGGGTCTGGAATCGGTGAGACGAAGAGGGGAAGCTGGCGATTCCACCTCGTGGCAAAGAGGTCTATCATGGGAGTTTCCCAGTGAGCGCAGATCATCTGAAAGATGTCTGGGTGAAGTGTCCATTCCGTGTGAAGTAATTGTCCGCGCCGAGATAGTGAGTCCGCCAACACGTTCAGGTGACCGGGGATGTGTCGAGCTCGGAGGGATAGTCCTCGGTCCTCGCACCAGCGCATCAATTGATAGAGTAGAATGCATAGCTCGGGAGAGTGAGTACCGCCCTGCTTCTGAATGTAAGAAACGACTGTGGTGTTGTCCGAAAGGACTAGGATCTCCTGGTGGCGAATGTGCGTTTCCCATTTGATGAGGGCTTGCCAAACCGCTTGTAGCTCTAGCCAGTTGATGTGTCTGTTTGCTAGATCCGGAGACCAGAGGCCGGATGTTGAGAGGAAACTCGGTAGCAAATGTGCACCCCAGCCGGTGAGACTTGCGTCCACGCAGAGTGAGAGCTGAGGAGGCGGGGAGGCTAGAGGAACTCCGACAGCGAGCCATGAAGTGTCTGTCCAACGTTGCAGATGTGGGCGAAGGATCTGAGTCACAGGTACCGGCGCGTCTAAGTCGCCGGAGGACGGACGCCAATGAAGCAGCAGGTGTAATTGAAGCGGCCGGGAGTAAAGACGACCGAGGGGAAGGAGATCCGCCGCTGCATTCATCAAGCCGAGGAGCTGAAGCCAAACTCTGGCGGGGACTGATTCCGCCTGTGCTACCTGGGCGGCCAAGGAGGCTAACTTGTGGATTCGAGGCTCCGGCAAACTCACTCTGTTGAGGTCGGTCGCAAATTTCATGCCGAGATGAATAAATCGTTGAGATGGAGATAGGTCCGACTTGCCTGTGTTTACCAGGAACCCCAAACGCGACAGCAACAGGAGCAAAGAATCTCTGTCCGTCCGCAGGGTGCTTATCGATTGATTCCGCAGGAAGAGGTCGTCCAAATAGTTGGAGGTTGGACTGGACGACGACTGCCTGGTCTTGGCAACGACAGCATCCATAATGCGAGTAAAAGCCCACGGGCTGATGTTGAGACCAAACGGAAGGGCTCGAAACTGGTAGATCACCCCGTCGAACGCGAATCGGAGATACCGCCTGGAAGCCGGGTGTATGAGGACATGGAGATATGCATCGGATAGGTCCAGGCTGACAGCGAAGTCCCTCGGTTGTACAGCGGCCCGAAGGGTCCTGGAGGTTTCCATGCGAAAAGTGGGAGCTATGATAAACTTGTTTAGTGCTGATAGATCGATAATTGGGCGCCACTTGTTGCCCGGCTTGGGAACCACAAAAAGTCGGCTGTAAAATGCTGGTGAGTCGATATGATGCACTACCTCTGTGGCGGCCTTCTGTAGAAGCGATTCGACCTCTCCGCGTAGTGCGATGGCTTTCAGACTGTCCGAAGGAATCTCTGTCCATACGGGTGAGCGTCTCAGAGGCGGGGGAGAACGAAAAGAAATTGAGAGTCCGTCGGTGATGGTGGCGAGTACCCAGGGGTCGTCTGGAAGTAGCAACCTCCACATGTCGCTGAAAAGAGTGAGCCTCCCGCCGACAGGAGGTCCCGGAGCAGAAGGCGGGGGCTGGAACGGGGACGAGTCAGGGAGCCCGCCCGCGCCCACGGCGGCGGGCAGACCTGGGCCAAGCGGGGACAGAGGTCCTAACTGGTCTAGCACGGCCGAAGGCGGGGAACCGCCGGGACGTCTTGGCGGAAGCTGGAGTGAAGGATGAAGCGGGTCTGGAAGTCCGCAGGGCGCGACCCACGGCCTTGCGGGCGGAGTGAAAGCGTGAGGCTGTAACACGGCTGGGCCAGCGGTCCGGATTGCCGTCCTTCACCTTCTGCCAGGTGTCACCGAAGAGGAGTGGTCCACCAAGGGGGGCACGACGCAGCTGTGTCTTCAGATCGGGAGGCATACCGCGACAGGCGAGTAAGACTGCATCACGACGCATGAGGTCACAGTTGGATGCTGCCGCCATTGTGTTGACCGATGAGTGATACGCTGCCCGATTTGCCGCAACCCCGAGGGCGAGAAGGTCACCAAGTAAGGGTGTAAGCGATGGTTGCCAAGCATCCTCGATGCGACGGATTAAACCTTGAGTGAGAAGCTCTAGAAAACCAGCACAGGCCAAGGAGTTCCGCACTAGTGATGCCGTCTTATCCAACCCACGAGGGAGGGTGTGTCTCAGCTGATTGGTACCGCCAAGCTGGGATATCGATTGAGGGTCCAACGATGGAAGCTGACAGCTAAAGGACTGTGAATGTCCCGCATACCAGGATTGGCGGAAGGAGATGTCTAGGTCAGCTGGCCACTTGCGATCAGAGAAGAAAAGATACTCCTGGGAATCTGTCTGTAGGTAAGCGGAAAAGGAATCTCTCAAATCCTTAAAACCAGGGGGCTGCGGTAAAGACTTGAACCTCTTCTGTGGACGGCCAGAGTCGACAAAGGCAGACACCTTCCTCTTGAGTGGGGGCGACGAGGGACACGCGTCCTTGGGCAGTGCAGCCGTGATGAGTCGAGCTGCTTCATCAATGCCGAGAAGCGTTTCCGTGCGTGACGTAGAAGGGAGTCTAGGTGATGCAGTATCATCCGACACCGTATAGTGAGACGAGGAGCTGTCCATACCAAGTAGGCCCGAAACTGAATCCTCCGGGAGAAGACTAAGAGTCTCCTCATCCCGCGTAGGAAGCGAAGTCCGGTGAGGATTGACGTTGGTGGATATCGGTCGAGCCACGTCACGACGAGAGAAGGTAGCTGCCGGGGAGCATCGCATCCTCTGGTGTTGATGTGTAGCCGTCGGCGAGCATCGTGTCCGCTGGTGTGGGTGAGGCGGGGGTGGGGGCAAAACGCGAACAGGAGACGGGGACCTGGAGTGAGCCATGCGCCTGTCCCGGTTGGAGCGACTGCGAGAACAGGAGCGGCTGCGAAGATGGGAGCGGCGGCGACGACGGGAGTGACTGCGACGACGCGGACGACTGCGACGATGTAACTGGGAAGAGGTGAAGCTCGGGTCCGAAGCTCGCGAAGGAGACGAATACAACAAGGACGCTGGTTGGAAGTTGTGACGGCCGTTGCGTAGCATATCAGGTTGCTTCCTCTGATCATAAGTAGCTGCGCCAAAGCATCTAGAATTGCTGGCCGAATGAGAGATGTGAGGACTGTTGGAAGACCTACGCTGTTTAGACACGTGTCTCGGCTGACCTACCTCCATAAGGTAGGCACTCTGCCCTAGTGCTGTCTCTCCGTAAGAGTCAGCGGGCGTATCCTTGCGAGACCTCTCAGGACTGACGGACAAATGACGGCGTGGATCGCGTCTCTGTAGGCTTGCCTCCGTATGGCGAGCACTCTGCCCTCGTGCTGTCTCTCCATAAGAGTCAGTGGGCTTATCCTTGCGAGATCTCTTAGGACTGACGGACAAATGACGGCGTGGATCGCGTCTCTGTAGGCTTGCCTCCGTATGGCGAGCACTCTGCCCTCGTGCTGTCTCTCCGTAAGAGTCAGCGGGTGTATCCTTGCGAGACCTCTCAGGACTGATGGACAAATGACGGCGTGAATCGCGTCTCCGTAGGCTTGCCACCGTATGGCGAGCACTCTGCCCTCGTGCTGTCTCTCCGTAAGAGTCAGCGGGCTTAGATCGAGTGTGAGTCACAGAAGATGCAGTCCTGTTTGAAGAGCTAAACTCATGTGTCCCACGTGTCGTCCGATCCCCCAGGTCAGATCGAGAGTGTTTAGTTAAAACGCCGGGAATGGTCGGGGGTTCCAAAAAGGACTGCCGGTCCGTAACCGGAGTCGGGCGCTCGCGCCGGTAAAATTTCCACAACTGGGACCAAACTTGTTCAGGCCAGGTTACACAAATCTCGCAAGAATGGTCCGATGCGCATCCCATACAAGGAAGGCATAACTTGTGCTTATCGCTAGGCCATTGGAAATCTCCGCACTGCGGGCAAGTAAGGACTTGGTTACTGTAACATAAATCAGACATGACTATCGACCGGGCGCAGGCACGACGAAGCCCCGCCAACGAAACACGAGAGATCGGCGCGAATCTATACGATCGAAGCGTAGCCACAAATTGAAGCCACAAACCGAAGCAGGCACCCGGTCCGGGGCCAGCCAAGGGCTGGGGCCGATATGTTACCTCTCCTGAGATGCGTGGACGGGAAGAGATATATCCATGGCGTCCAAGGCACACGAAGAAGGTAAAAAATCCCAAGTAGATCCACGCTGAATAGAGCACAACACAACCACAGCAGGGAGTGTCGGGAAGAAAACACTGAGTTTCCGATGGAAGAACAGTTAGAATTCCGGTAGTGACGTACGAAGTCCAGAAGTAGAGTAAGACGACCGGCCCTTTAAGAACCGGTAAATTTCCTAGGCTAAAACACGTCTGCTCACAAGAGCTAAGTATCGATGACTGATTGTGATTGGGCCACGTGGTGAATGCCCGTTTTTGGGCAAGGAAGGGAGGCTACTCTCAGCCCTAGTTAGGGTTCCCCGAGTGCCTCCCGGGTTGTGTAGGAACACAACAAGTTCTTAGGCTAAAATTGGGTAAGTAGTTGACACTTCCAGACAGTAATGTCATCGGTAATGTTTTTGAAGAAACAAAGGGGGATAATTTAACCTCTTCGCTGTTGGGAAAAATGCAAACACCCCCCGAATGCAAGAGGCAAAGAACCTCATGAGCCCCCGCAATGCGGGGGCTCATGAGGTTCTTTGCCTCTTGCTAAGTCTAGTCATATCCATGTTCCTTGGAAAATTGGAATTAGTGTTGAATTTTGCCATGCTTTCAGAGACATAATTCTGTGTCCCATGGAAGTGATGGGAGTTAAAACCCTTGCTGTGACGGTGCATGTGCCTTTCACTAGTGCAAGAGGTTTGGGGTTCAAGCCTGGGTTTCAGCCATGCCTTGTACTCTTCTAAAAACTGGCTCTGATAACTCTGGGTGGACCATCCGGTGTTTTTTTCTGTTAGGTACTCCGGCTCTTCCTCCCCTGCTGCTTTGGTACCCAGTCTCAGACCATTTTGAAATCCACCTGGTAAAAATTTCGCAAAACTTCAATGGCTACTTGAAGTTGCTCTTCGCAACACGTGACTGATCTGTGTTTGTGTTCAGTATGTGAGTAAATGTGTGTCCTGTGAGTGCATTGGTTCAGGGTTTTTTTTGTTTTTTTTTCTTCTTTTCTTTCTCTTTTACAACAAAGGGAAATTAGGGTGCCTTCCAACAGAGATCACGGCAATCCTGCAAAATGGTTCCTTTAGTCCTGCCTTTGTTTTGTTTTTCTTTTTTTATTTCATGGCAGTGATTCAGAACTGGCATAAGGTGACAGGTGACTATATAATCACTGCAACTGATTGTACATTGTACGTCTGAAATCTATGTCCATTCAACGCAAAAGAGCTCCAGCTGTCCCGTGAACAATGGATACAAAGTGGTTTCAGCAAGAGGCATAGATCCTCATGAGCCCCTGCTATTGCAAGGGCTCATGAGGATCTATACCTCTTGCAGATGGGTGGTGTTCATTTTTTTCTCGACAGTGTAGGGGTTAATATCATATCATCATCACTTACCACTTGAAGGTGATGAGAAAGAGGTTGCTGACCTTGGACAGATCCTTGGCTACTGGGGCAGCAAAACTCTTGCCTGCAGACACAGTATAAACCAGTCAAATACAAAAGAGGGTAGCCCTAAATCAGAAGTAGGTAAAAAAAAACCAACAACACAGACTTCACACATCCAGTGGATATAGTCAGCTCGCTACATCTGCATAACATGTAAACTCCTGTGTATCCCCGCAGCCACAGGGGCTCATGAGAAAATACCCCTCCTGCTCAAAAGGAGTTACCTCTTTGACATCCACAGTTTAGGGTACACAACATGGACTTATCCAGTACTGACAGCAAGATTGCTATGAGGATGCATGCCGCAGAGATCTTGGCAAATGGTTCCTTCAGTCTATTTGTGACAGGGCGAAAAATGAATTTTTCTCTAAAATGTATTTTTTCGAAAAATACTTATTGATGACATTACTGTTAGGAATGGTGTCTTAGCTAGCATAATTTTAGCAAAAAATCAGTTGTGTACCTGTGGCAGGGGAGGCAACAAGGGGCGCCATAAGCCTAGCCAGTATCCCCAGTAGCCTCCCCTCCATCCCTATCTGGGCCACTGCTCACCGGATACTCGCCAGTCTGTTTACTTAGCTGACTAGCGGCAAGCGGGGCAGGCGGGAGGGTCATACGAGTAATGTCATCGGTAAGTATTTTTTCAAAAAAATACATTTTAGAGAAAAATGAATTTTTTTTTCTAAAATGTATTTTTTTGAAAAATACTTACCGATGGCATTACTATCTGAAATACACTCAATTGCCTATAGATTTCAGCCAAAAAGTTGTGTAACCCACACAACTGGGGAGGAGACACCGGGGATCCACGCACCGGGGCCCCGGGTGGCCTCCCCTTACTACCCTATCCCGGCATTCGTAGGGCGACCCTGTCAGTTTCACACATAGCGAAAAGAGGCAAGCAGGGCAGGCGGGAGGGCAGTCTGAGTAATGCCATTGGTAAGTATTTTTCGAAAAAATACATTTTAGAAAAAAAAATTCATTTGTTTTTTCAAAATACATTACCGAAAAATGTCGAACAGGCGGAGGGTGCCGTTCCTATAACCGCAAACCCAACCACCCGTTGGCCCAGAGAGAGAGGAGAGAGAGAGAGAGCACTCCCGACGATTTCAGCTATGACGTACCTAAGACGCCAGGGGCGCGCGGAGGGAGTGCTGGGCCGCGGAAATGTCGCCCACCCGTGCCAGGGAGTCACGTTGGCCGGATAGTTCTCCGAGATAAAAGCGGGCAAATGTGGAGTCAGCTCGCCAGCCGACCGCCGTAACAATATCTTTGACCGAGCAGTTGCGGTCCAGGGCAAGACTGGTGGCCACTGCTCTTACTTCATGCGCCTGGATGTGAAGAAGTCTATCGCCGTCCGGGGAGAGGTCCTGATAGGCCGACTTAATCACCCACCGCAGCCAGGACGACACTGTCTGGGCCGAAATATCTGGCCTGCCTGCGGACAGTGGGAGGAAGAGGCGAGAGCGCCCCTGGCGTCGTGGCTTAGAGCGACGCAGGTAAATCCTAAGCGCCCGCACCGGGTCCTGTTGACGCGACTCAGGGGCCATGTCCATACCACGGAGAGGCCTTACGGTCAGCATCTGAGGGGCCACCGCAGGGCGGCGGTTCTTTGCCAAAAAGGATGGGTCGGTGAGAAGCTGTGCAGAACCGTCCGAGCGAAACTGCAAACAGGAGGGAAGTACCGAGAGAGCGTGAAGCTCGCTCACTCGGACGCCGTGGCGAGAGCCAGCAGAAAACATGCCTTCCTGGTCAAATCTGAGAAACTATCCAAATGCAGAGGTTCAAAGCGGTCCGTGTTCAGCCACGTTAGTACCCAGGCGAGATCCCACCGAGGCACTAGGGACCGAGAAACTGGTCGTCGGAGCTCAAATTGTGCCAGCAAGTCCGTCAGATCCTTGCAAGCGCCTGGGTCTGGCCGGCCCAGGTGGCGGTAAGTGTCTGTGATCATGGAGCGATAACCTTTGATGGTAACGGGTGCTAAGCCTTGTTCTTCAAAAAGCCACAGGAAGAACTCCACCAGCTCTAGGGTGGCTAGATGTGTGGGAGGGAGACTTCTGGAGGCGCACCAGGCCTGAAGGACCCTCCACTTGCTCTCATATACCCGCCGCATAGACCGTCTGCGGGCTGCTGCAATAGCCGCCACCGCCGCATCCGAGAAACCTCTAGCGGCGAGGGCTTGCCGGACAACCTCCAGGCGTGAAGGAGGAGGCGCTCCGGGCACGGATGGAAAAGCTGCTGGCGGGGCTGCTTGAGCAGGAGGTGTAGGAAGCTCCAGCGGCAGGTCCGTCGCTAGCTCGAGTAGGTCCGTGGTCCAGCTCTTGGTCCAGTTGAAGGGGGCCACCAGAAGGAGGACTGCGAAGCAACCCAGAAGCTTCCGCAGAACCTTCGGAACGAGGACTGACGGGGGTAGGCGTAAGCGATCAGACCGTCCCAGGGGATGGAAAGCGCATCTACCACCTAGGCGAGCGGGTCCGGGACTGGTGAGACGTAGACCAGGAGCTGTTTGTTCCACCTGGTCGAAAACAAGTCCACTAAAGGAGTTTCCCACCGGGAGCAGATCAGGAGAAAGCTGTCCGGGCGTAGGGACCACTCCGTGTGGAGCAGCTGTCCGCGGCGGGACAGGGCATCCGCGATCACATTCAGGTGACTGGGAATGTGGCGAGCCCGTAGAGTAATGCCCCGGTCCCTGCACCAGAGGAAGAGATGGTAAAGGAGAATGCACAGGGAGGGCGAGTGAGTGCCCCCCTGGTTCTGTATGTAAGCCACCACCGTCGAGTTGTCTGAGAGAACGAGAACATCCTGGTTGGTCAAGGTCTCCTGCCAGAAACTGAGGGCCAGCCAAACTGCTTTCAGCTCCAGCCAGTTGATGTGTTTGTCCTCCAAACCCCGCGGCCAAAGGCCCGAGGCCAAGACAAAGTCCGGTAACAGATGCGCGCCCCAGCCGGCCTGACTCGCGTCGGTGCAGAGAGACCACCGGGGCGGAGGTGAGTGAAAAGGCACGCCCGTAGCCAGCCAAGCGATGTCCGCCCACCTCTGGAGGTGTGGACGAGCCAGAGGAGTAACCGGTACAAGATCCGCAAGGGAACCCGACGAAGGACGCCAGTGTCGTCGGAGATGTAGCTGCAACGGGTGGGCATAAAGCCTGCCCAAGGGAAGCAAGTCCGCAGCCACACTGAGCAGGCCCAGAAGTTGAAGCCAGACCCTGGTTGAGAAGGAGGACCCTACCTCCATCGCTAGCGCTAGATCGACGATCTTCTGCCGCCGGGCCAGAGGCAGGCGGACTAGATTGAGATTGGTCAGGAATTCCATCCCCAGATGTAGAAAACGCTGAGAGGGGGTAAGATCCGATTTGCTCAGATTGAGAAGAAACCCGAGACGACGCAGGAGGAAAAGCAAGGTGTTTCTGTCCTCTTGGAGCGCCGAGGCTATCAGATTTCGCAGTAGTAGGTCGTCCAAGTAATTGGAGGCCGGGCTCAGGGATCGTTGGCGGAAGTAGGCCATAACCGCGTCGAGGATCCTCGTAAAAACCCACGGACTGATGTTGAGGCCGAAGGGAAGGGCGCAGAACTGGTAAACGACTCCCCCAAAGGCAAACCGCAGGTACCTGCGAGACGACGGATGAATCGGGACGTGAAGATAGGCGTCGGACAGATCGAGGCTGATCGCGAAGTCCATCGGTCGGACGGCCGCTCGGAGGATCCTGGCTGTCTCCATCCGGAACTGAGGGGCTGAAATGAACTTGTTTAGCGCCGACAAGTCGATGACTGGGCGCCACTTGCCTCCTGGTTTGGGAACTAGAAAGAGGCGGCTGTAAAATGCTGGTGAGTCCTGACGCGATACCACCTCCGTCGCTGCTTTGTCGAGGAGAGCCGAAACTTCTCTGTGCAGAGCGTCCGCCTGAAAGGTGTCGAGTGGAGACTGGGTCCACATGGGGGGTCTGCGAAGAGGCGGAGGCGACCGGAAAGAAAGCTGGAGGCCTGTAGAAACCGTGGAAAGGATCCAGGGGTCGTCTGGGAACAGCGACCTCCAATGGTCGCTGTAAAGAGACAGCCGCCCGCCGACTGGAGACCCAGGAACTGCCAACGGGGGCGAGAGAGGGGGCGTCAGCGGGCCTGGCCGCGCCCGGACCTACTGGCGCCGCGGGACCAAGAGGGGCGGGAGGCGGGGAAGGGCTGAGGGGCCTGAGGAGGGCGAGCCCTACCTCTGGCCGAACCGACTGGAAGCAAGGAGGGTCTCGAAGACCGCCAGGCACAACCCCCGGCCGGGCGGGGGCCGCGAAAGCAAGTCGCTGCAGGAGTGGAGACAGGTCTGGGCCACAGGTCCTTGGACGAGTCTTTAACTGACTGCCACGTGTCCCCGAAAAGCTGAGATCCACCTAGGGGGGCCTGTCGAAGCTGGGTCTTCACTGACTTCGGGAGATCCGCGCAGAGATGCAGAAGGGTATCCCGTCGCCAAAGATCACAATTGGCGGGAGCCGCCATGGCGTTGGTGGAGGAGTGGTATGCGGCCCGGTTGGCCGCTATCAGGATGGACTGCACATCGCGGAGATCTCCTCCAGATCCCAAGTTCCCTCCAGGCACTGCAAAGCCGCCTGGTTAGCCAACTCCAGGAACCCTGAGCACGCCAGCGAATTTCGCACTAAGGAAGCGATCCTGTCGAGTGGACGAGGCCAAGCTTTCAAGACAATTCTGCGGCCGCCCGCCTGGACTAGGGCCGCCGTATCCACCACTGGGAGAGGGACGGCGAAGGCTTGAGAATGTCCCGCGTACCAGGCCTGGCGGAAGCTCAAGTAAATCCCTGCAGGCCACCGTGAATCGGAGAAGAATCCCGCATCGCCGAAGTTGTCTTGTCGTAAATGGTCAGAGAACGCATCTGTGAGGTCCCGGAAGCCGGCCGGTTGAGGAAGGGACTTGCGGTGCTTGACGTGCCTTTGTGCGTCGACCATAGCGGAAGCCTGTCTCTTCATCGGGGGTGAAGGAGGACAGCAGTCGGGCGGGAGAAACTTCGCAATAAGCCGGGAGGCCTCTTCCAAGGTGCTGATAGTCTGCGATCCGAGCGAAGGGCCGACGATGTCCAAGGAGGAGGAGGCCGACGAGAACGCTGACAGGCGGGAAGGGGATCCCACCGCCGAATCCAGCAGGAAGATGGCCGAAGCCGAATCCGTAGGATGAAGGCTGAGGACATCCGGTTCCGAAGAACTAGACCGTCCCTCTCGTGAATGCGCCGAAAGGGGCGACCGGCTCCGAGAGAGCCGCACCGCCGCGCAAGAGATAGACGGGGCCACCCGCGACGCCCTCCGGGCGGAGCGTTACGGGGACAGAGGGACCACGAAGGATGGATGGTCAGCAGTGAAGCTAGATTCTGCACGCTGGTGACGGAGACCACTCTCCAAACGAAACCGGTCTAGCAACATAGTGGTCTGGTCACACCGGGCCCGCCTGGTCGGAACGGGGCGGAGGGGGGGGGGGGGACCGTAACGAGTCACGCCTAGCCCGCTCAGGAAAAGCGGTGCCCGCCTGGTCGGAACGGGGCGGGGGGGGGGGGACATTCTAGAGTCACGCCAAGCCCGCTCAGGAAAAGCGAAGCGGGGAGGGGACAATTCATGAACATGCGGCCCCAGCTCAGGCGCCTCTGAGCGAGAGGGACGTGTGTCAGAGTCACACCGTGCCCGCCTGGTCGCAACGGGGCGGGGGGGGAGGGACTGCCTATGGTCTCGCCAAGCCCGCTCAGGCGAAGCAAAGCGGGGGAGGGGACAATTTCTGAGCACGCGACCCCCGCTCAGACGCCTCGGAGCGTGGGGGATGAGTGTCAACTTCACCCCTGGCCCGCCCAGACGAGACTGGGCGGGGGAGGTACGAAAGCGAAGTTGGCCCAGCCCGCTCGGAATTAACCGAAGGTTGGGGCAGCACTGCTAAGGGCCTCCAGTCACGCTCCGACGTGTGTGACGAGTGGATGGAAGACCGGTGGTCGCAGATGTGGGACTTCTACAGGCGCGACCGGCCCTCCTGGCCGCTTCAGTCTCCCCGGAATCCTCTACAGGTAGTCGTCGCTATGTTGGCTCCTCGGGCACCGCTCCGCTCCGTCGTTCGGGCTGTCCGGCCCTCAGGTAAGTCCCCTTCTTGCACTATTACCGACGCCTCGGAGCGTGAGAGAGAACCTCTCTTAGTATGTTTCCTCTCATTCTTACTACACTTGCGTTCTTTCAACCGCACCCGCTCAGGAGACCCAGAGCGGGGGGTGGCTGACGAACGCTCCGCTCGCCTAGACCGCTCGCTCGAAGCAGAGCGGGGGGTGAGCGAACCTGATGGGCTCAAGCCACGCGCTGCCGAAGCAGAGTGTGGGGAGCGCGACTCTGAAACTCGCCTACCCTGCTCCGAAGACACGGAGTGGGGAGGGCGAACCTGTGAGGTAATAGTGCAAGAAGGGGACTTACCTGAGAGCCGGACAGCCCGAACGACGGAGCGGAGCGGTGCCTGAGGAGCCGACGTAGCGACGACTACCTGTGGAGGATTCCAGGGAGACTGAAGCGGCCGGGAGGGCCGGTCGCGCTTGTAGAAGTCCCACATCTGCGACCACCGGTCTTCCATCCACTCGTCACACACGTCACACGTCCTGTCTGATGAACAGCCCGAACACGGCAAGCAGGCGTCGTGGGCGTCGGAGGGCCACTGAAAGTCCCCGCAAATACGGCAAGACTTCAACACAGGAGTAGCCATAGTGTCACTGATAAACCCGTACGAAGGCTAAAAGTCAAGTCGCACTCCTACCAAGTTCACAAAGTCACGTGCGGAAGCCAACCACAAGGTCACTGGCGAAGCTCACTGAAAGTCAAAGCCGGTCCGAACCGGACGGCGCTCAGTTCAAACACAGTAGTCCCTTACAAACTACGAGTAGGAGAGAAGACAATGAAGTAGAGAGTCCAAGACTATGAAAAACCCTCAAAGCAAAGGCCAAAAAACTATCAAACTCTGATAGAAAAAAGTTTCCGAACGGAGTAAGGCAAAAACTCGACCCTCCACGGTCGAGCTATGAGTGAAACTGACAGGGTCGCCCTACGAATGCTGGGATAGGGTAGTAAGGGGAGGCCACCCAGGGCCCCGGTGCGTGGATCCCCGGTGTCTCCTCCCCAGTTGTGTGGGTTACACAACTTTTTGGCTGAAATCTATAGGCAATTGAGTGTATTCCAGATAGATTCATTTGTTTCCTCAAAACACATTACCGATGACATTACTGTTAGGAAGAATGCAGAAGAGGAGGTGGGTGCCGCTTATACCGCCCCTAACCCACAACTGCCAACTGGACCCGCCCTCCCGGGAGCAACCTCTCGATAATTTTAGCAAAGAATAGCCAACGGCACCGAGGGTGCCGAGAGGGAGTGTTGCGCTCCGGGGATGCTTCCCCCTTCCCCCCATGGTATGTTACCCGCAGGTTTTGAGGGTTTGGGGGGAGGGGATGCGAGAGGAACTCGCGCTGTCGGAGTGGTCCCTCGGGTAGCATCGGGCGAAGTTGACTCTGCTCCGTAGCGGTCGAATGCGAGAATGCGGCCGTGGCTTTGATCTAGTGTGCCCTGATGATCAATCCTTTGGCTGCATCAGGGTAGAGGTCCTGGTAGGCAGCAGGAAGAACGCAATTCTTGGCCTACAATCAGGGGTGAGAAGTCATCCCCTCCAGGAAGGAGGGTGCATCCCCTGCGTATCGGCTTGGTCCGGCGCAGGTGTCCACATAAGGCTCCCACCGGATGCTGTCTACATCCTGGGCTGGGCCTGAATCCCCTCAGGGCCTAAGGGTGACCGACTGGGCGCACCAAGGAACTGGGTCGTAACTAGGAAGTCGGATTGGGCAGCTGACGTCCCGCCAACCATCCCACTGCCCGTCTGAGGGGCACGCTGAGGAACGTGCAGTTCAGTGACGCTGGCAGCCGCAGCCAGTCGGGAGTATGTCTTCCGTGGCACGTCGGTCGTCCGCACCGACTGGAGCAGAACGCAGGTCCAAGACGACCCCCCATAGCCCCTAGGCAAGGTCATGTCGCGGCAACCTCGGGCAAAAGCAACACGTGTAGACCACAGAGTGTCAGGATGCTGGTGAGGGCTGTACCGGTGTCCGGGTTGGCCGATCTAAGTTGGCCCGCACCAGCGATCGTGGTCAGGTAGCCCCTAGGGAGGGTGGCAAGAAGGTCGGCGAAGAGCCAAGGTAGAATTCCAGCCGCCTAAGGGCCGTCCGGCACGGGAGAAGAGGTGCTCGTCATCACCAGCATTGCCCAGGACTCGCTCCTTTCCTACGTAACCCCCTAAGGAGGGTGGCAAGAAGGTCGGCGAAGAGCCAAGGAAGAATTCCAGCCGCCTAAGGGCCGTCCGGCACGGGAGAAGAGGCACTCGCCATAACCAGCATTGCCCAGGACTCGCTCCTTTCCTACGTAACCTCGTCTGTTCGAGTGTCCATGGACTGTAGCGATAGCTCCCCCTGATGCACTCGAGGAGCTTCTAGCGGCGAGGGTAAGCCGCCCCAAGTCCAAGCGTGGCGGTAGAGTTCTCTGGCTGCAAGCATCGTGCATGGGGTGGAGATGCACCGAGGGGGGCTCATGGCGAGGTTCGGGCGGCCGGAGGTCCATGAGTGTGTTCCGCCGCACATATCTACCTGGACCAGGAGCGCGTTGCCGCCTAGAGCTTGGGCAGGAGCTGGGCCTAGCACCGTAGGTGGGTTCGGCGAGGCAAGCGATGATCATCTTCCGTATCGTCTAGGAAGTCGACGAGTCCAGGATGATGGCCCAGTCCAAGTCTGCACTGTGAGGCGAAGTCTCGGGCGGTCTCCTCGCCGAAGGACAGGTTGGGGACGAACTTGTACAGTGTGGTGCGCGCGTCGACTGTCGTAGCCGCTACCAGAGATCGGGAGGTCAAGGCCGCAGCGCAGGGGGGCATCCTGAAGTACCCGTTCACACGAAGTGGTAGCCGGCAAGGCGGCGACCCAGGAGAGGTAACAGCATGGTAGGAGATGACCGGTCAGCCAGGAAGATCATAACCGCGGCTAGTGGAGCGAGTCTCCGATCCTGAACGCTTGAAACGAAGTCCGGAAGAGGCTCAGGCATGCGTACTCAAAGCTGACGCCGAGCTCGAACCGTGAACACTGATCCCTGCAGGTACTGTCCCGGTGAGCAAGTCCCAGATGCCACACCACAATAACACGGAATTCCTGGCAGGCTGCACCTAATGCGATATCTCTCGTTCGTACACGTTAAATCCCAGCTAGCCCATGAACAGAGCAACTCAGGCTAGCCCAGAATGCTTAAAGCAACCGGTCACACCGTACACAGCCCAAGTGCAGTAGAGTAGGTACACAACCGTCCAAGGCTAGTGAAGAAAACAGACTGGCGAGTATCCGCTGGGCAGTGGCCCGGATGGGGATGGAGGGGAGGCTACTCGGGATACTGGCTAGTCTTATGGTGCCCCTTGTTGCCTCCCCTGCCACAGGTACACAACCGATTTTTTGCTAAAATTATGCTAGCTAAGACACCATTCCTAACAGTAATGTCATCGGTAATGTGTTTTGAGGAAACAAATTGAAATGACTGAAAACGGTCCACGGACAAACTATCTCCTGTAAGCCATGATCGGCAAGAGGCGTAAATTCCCTGCGGATGCATGAGAATTTATGCCTCTTGTGGATGGAACAAGTCGGCTAAAGGGCTGTTCTGTATAAACAAATAGCCTGTAATTCAGCTTTCTCGTATTTTGAAAAAGCTAAATCAGCTTCCAGGACTGAAGACTGTCGCCTACGTCTTCCTATAAAAAAAGGGGTGCAACCTACTGTCTTTCCATACCATAACGCGGATCAACCTGCTGTCTTTGACCTGACTCTGATATAGCAATAACTCCTATCATGCTCTTAAAATCATAATAACTTCAACAGCAAAGATCCCTAGCCATTAAAAGGAACCTGGATACAAGGCAGTTTCAGAAAGCGGCATAGATGCTCATGCAGCTAGGTGGAGTACAATTTTTCTCGGCTGTGAGGGGGATAATAGTGAAGTATGTGCATCAACAGGACGGTGAAGTCTTACCCTGTGCATAGCTGAAGAAGATGAGCTGCAGAGCGTGGGAGTAGTACACCGACACTCCGCCCCCTGCCACCTGACTGTTGACATCCTGAAAAAAAAAAAATACAACAATCAGCATTACCCCATTCAACCCTGACGCACTACAACAGGGGATGTATCGACCATGATAATTCAAGGGTAGTGCCAGATTAGCTTGGCACCAGTTGTTAGGTGACGCCTCCAAAACAGACAATTTTCAGAAAACAACAGTAGGTCAAATTTACACCTGTTTCAACAATGACATTGGAATAAAAGCCTGCACTTTCGTCCAGGCTTTTAATTCACAGTTTTGTCGAAACACATGCAATTTTGACCTGTTCCTCATTTCAAGAAATCATCTATTTGGAAAAGCGACTGAGGGGTTAAGTGGGTTAAGTAACGGCAGGAGTTACATTCCACATTTTATTCCCCGTTATCTTTTTCACTTCACCTACGAGTCAACCTGCCCTTCACTCTACCTCAACCCCCTTGTGCATGCAGCTACCGGTACTGTTTGCCGCATTGGTGGCTGCTTGCGCAAGGGGGCTGGCCTTGACCCTCACCTTGAGGTCGGAATGGCGGACCTCCAGCACGTTGGTGATGTAGAAAGGCCCGTGCCGAGCGCTGCTAGAGTCCTCCATCACCTGGGTGTAGATGTAGCCAGATGAGGCCATCAGCACCATGAAACGACCTTCATCCCTGAAGAGGAAAGTTGCATCTCGGATCTTGCCGCTGGGCAGCAGAAAGTAGTACTGAGGACTGATGGCGTCGATGGAAAGGTCGTAGATCTGCAAGGTCAAGGTTGTGAGAAAATGAAATTATATTGGATCTTCAGAGAAATATGCTCATAGCACTATATTTTTTTCACGCAGAGCTGCCAATGCCCAAAACTATTTCCCAGAATTACTTGGGATGTTTGTCAGTATTCTAAGACAGTATTTTAGTGTGATAGTGATCCTCACAGGTCAGTAAGTTTTATTTTCAGTCATATTCACCTAATATTTCAATGTATTTGCTGTGGCACTCTTGCACATTTTCAAAAGATCGCCTGCACGAATCATTGTGACAAAAAGTGCTGCTGACAGCCAAAGGGTGAAGTATGCTTAAGTATAGAGTTTTAATGAAAACAATCTGCATATTAACCCCACATAAATTCTCATGAGCCCCCGCAGTTTTTTCAGCCCATTTCATTTGTGCTCTCTGCGCAAATGTCAGTCAGTGTGCAGTGTTTTCAGACGCGAAATCCGTGATGACTGGCAGCAAAGGGGTTAACACCTTGTCTGCTACTGACAATGACAACACTTGGCAGAAAAACAACGCGCAAGTACACATCTTTTCCACCAGATGGTATCATCAACAGCAGTCAAAGGGTTAATTTTCAGAACCTGCGCTGATGATCCCATGATAGTAAACATCATTGCTAAACTTTCTTTGGTGGAACAGAACTGTCAATGGCGTTTTAGATATAAACTTACCTTCACAAAGTCTGCAGTGACAATGGCCAATTCAGTCTGCGAACCTGGCAACCATATCGCCTGCAAAAATGTATTTTTCTTTAAAATAAATTTTTTCGAAAAATACTTACCGATGGTATTACTGAGAGGAAGATGTACTTAACTGACAATTTCAGTCTCCAAAAATTGTTGTGTGTTGCCACACAACCAGGGACGTACCTCTAGCAAGCAGTTACCTAATCCCCCGAGTGTCTCCCTATCCTTGGAGTAACCTCCCTTCCAAATCTCGCGAGAGGCCGTTATTTCCAGTTCTATTTGAGCTGACATGCGGCAAGCGGGGAAGGTGGGAGGGAAGTTTGAGTAATACCATCGGTAAGTATTTTTCGAAAAAATTTATTTTAAAGAAAAATACATTTATTTCTTCAAAATCGTTACCGATGGTATTACTGAGAGGAAGAATTAAAAAGAGGGGGAGGGTGCCGCTCTAGGGTCAATACCCCCAGGTAACTGCTTAGCTAGACCCCTGGCCGGGGCACACTCCCGACAATTTCAGTCAAGTGTTACCTACGGCGCCGCCAGCGCCGGGAGGGAGTGTTGAGCCACGGCAACGTCAACCACCAGAGCCAGGTTGTGCCGCTGGCTGGAGAGGTCACGCAAGTAAAAACGGGCGAAAGTAGATTCGGCCCGCCAGCCCACAGCCGCCACAATGTCCTGCATGGCGCAGTTACGGTCGAAATCGACACTCGCGGAGAAAGCCCGGATCTCGTGTGCCCGAATCCGCAGCCTCGTCACTCCCGCAGGCGAGAGGTAATTGTAAGCAGAACGGATAACTCCACGCAGCCAAGCGGAGATCGTTTGGGCGGATATATCATGCCGGTTCGGAACCAAAGGCAAGAAAAGGCGGGAAATACCCCGCCGTAAGGGCTTTGACCGGCGGAGAGAGATTTTTTAACGCCCGAACCGGATCCTGCTGTCTGTTGAACCGAGCCGTAAGCCCGGAGCTGTAGGCAAGACGGAAGTATGGAGAGAGCGTGGAGCTCACTCACGCGAGAAGATGTGGCTATGGCCCGCAGGAAGCAGGTCCTCCCCGTCAAGTCTGAGAACCGGGCCAAGTGCAGCGGTTCAAAAAACGAGCAGAGTTGAGCCATGTTATCACCCACGCAAGGTCCCAACGTGGGAGTAGTGATCGGGTCACTGGTCGCCGGAGATCAAAATGAGCCATGAGGTCAGCGAGGTCCTTGCAAGATCCCAGATCGGGTCGACCCAAATGGCGGTAAGTGGCAGCCACCATAGAAAGATAACCTCGAATGGTGATGGGTGGCAAGCCCTGATCCTCGAAGAGCCACAAGAAGAATTCCGCGAATTGGGGCATAGTCAGAGTTGTGGGGGAGAGGTGTCGCGGCCCACACCACGATAGAAAAAAACACGCCATTTACCCGCATAAACGTTCCTGGTGGAAGGCCGTCGGAGCTGAAGCGATAGCCGCCACTGCTGCATCCGAGAAACCTCGAGCGGTGAAGGCGCGCCGCACAATCGCCAAGCGTGTAAGAGGAGGCTCTCCTGGCAAGGTTGAAAAAGATCCTGCCAGGGTTGTTTCAGCAAAATGGTAAGCGTTGGAAGCCATAGCGGGGATCCATGGCGAGACTCAGGAGATCTGTGGTCCAGGTCTTGTTCCAAGAGAACGTTGCCACCAGAAACAGGACTGCAAGGCAGCCTCTGAGCTTGAGAAGAATCCTGGGTACCAGGACAGACGGAGGGTACGCATAGGCCAAGAGACCCTCCCAGGTGATAGAGAGAGCATCCACCGCCCATGCAAGAGAATCTGGAACAGGGGAGACAAAGAGGGGAAGTTGTGCGTTCCACCTCGTCGCAAACAGGTCGATCATGGGTGTCTCCCAGTGCCGGCAAATCATCCAAAAAAAGGTCGGGGCGAAGAGCCCACTCGGGTATGGAGATACTGGCCATGAAGAGATAAGGAATCTGCCAGCACATTCGGCCGTCCCGGAATGTGATGTGCCTATACATAGCGAAATGCCCCGATCCCGACACCACACCAGAATATGGAACAGAAGAATGCAAAGGGAGGGAGAACGGGTCCCGCCCTGCGTCTGAAGATAGGAGACAACCATCGTGTTGTCAGAGAGGACCAAGACTGCCTGGTTGGTCACGCGTGGTTCCCAAGAGATCAGGGCAAGCCACACTGCTTTGAGCTCCAACCAATTGATGTGTCTGCTCACCAAATCCGGTGACCAAACATCCACTGTCGTGTTGAAGTCATGGAGCAGGTGAGTGCCCCAACCGGAAAGACTGGCATCCATGCAGATCGACAGGGAAGGAAGCGGGGATGCGAGGGGAACCCCCGACGCCAACCACGCGGAATCCGTCCACCGAAGGAGATGCGGCCGAACTAAGTGCGACACCGGAACGCAAACCTCCAAATCTCCCGAAGACAGACGCCAAAGAAGGAGGAGATGAAGTTGAATTGGACGCGAGTAGAGCCGGCCAAGGGGAAGCAAGTCCGCCGCAGCACTGATGAGACCCAAAACTGTAACCACCGTCTCGCCGGAGCCGCGGAAGCAAGCTACATCCGACGGGCCAAAAGAACCAACTTGTCTAACCGAGCTTGGGGTAGGCGTACCAAGTTCAAGTCGGTCTGAAACTCCATTTCAAGGCGGAGAAAATGGCGAGATGGCGATAGGTCCGACTTGCCGAAGTGGGCTAGAAAACCGAGGCGATGGAGAAGGGAAAGCAAGGCGTCCCTGTCGGTGGTCAAGCAGGTCGCAACCTGATTCCGGAAAAGAAGATCATCGAGGCAGTGGGAGGATGGACTGAGAGACGACCTCCGTGCGTGGGAAATCACCGCATCCATAATCCTGGTAAAAACCCAGGGATTGAGAGTGAGGCCGAAGGGCATCGCCCGGAATGATACACCACTCCGTGGAAGATGAAGCAAAGGTATCGGTGGGCCGAAGGGTGTATAGGAACATGAAGGTATGTATCGGCAAGATCCAGACCGACAGCCAAATCCATCGGTTGGACGGCGGCCCGCAGGGCGCGGGTCATTTCCATACGATAGGACGGAGCAGGCAAAATTTTTTTTTTTTTTTTTTTTGAGAGCGGAAAGGTCGATCACCCCGTCCGACTTGGGGACGATGAAGAGACGACTGTAAAAAGCCAGAAAATCTTGTCGCCGGACGAATTCCGTGGCGGATGTGAGAAGCAAGGAAGCCACTTCGTCCTGTAAAGCCGCCACCTTGACGGGATCGTTCGGAACCCGAGTCCAAAGCGGGGAGCGGCGAAGAGGTGTATGGCGAAGAAGCGAGAGGTGAAGACGCTCCGAAATGGTAGAAAGGAGCCATGGGTCGTCGGGAACAGTGAGACGAAAGATGGTGAGCCATGGGCCAGATGTCCGTATGCGTATCCTTCATGGCTTGCCAAGTGGAGCCAAACAGCAAAGTACCGCCGATGGGCGCCTGGCGGAGCTGAGCCTTGACTGTAGAAGAAAACCCAGAACAACCAGCAAGAACTGCATCCCGTCTAATGAAATCACAGTTGATGGCGGCAGCCATCGCATTTGCAGAAGCATGGTACAAAGCCCGATTAGCCACCACCGAAAGAGAATGTATCTCTCACAGCGGCGCAGTAGAGTGTGGATCCCAATGGTCGTCAAGAGCGCGTACCATCGCCTTGGTAGCGAGATCGCGGAAGCTGGAGCAGACCAGCGTGCTGCGGATTATGACAGCAGTTTTATAAAACCGCGAGGGACCCGGGCAAAAGCGAAGCGGTGTTCACCCACCTGTAAATCCGCCGCATCATCGAGCTAAGGCAAAGGGCACGCAAAAGCCTGAGAGTGACCTGCGTACCAACGGTGGGGAAGCGAATGTCTACGCCTTCAGGCCACCGAGTATGGGAAAAGAAGAGAGGCTCTTTGAAAGTGCCAAAAGGCAATTGCGCCGGGAACGCCTCCGCCAGATCTCGAAAGCCAGATGGTGGCGGAAGAGATCGGAAATGCTTAGGTTGAAGGGAAACATCCACCGAAGCCGACGCCTTTTGCTTCAGAGGAGGTGTAGGGAGGCAATTCGGCCCGTCAGCCCATAAATCCGCCGCATCTTCGGCGTCTGGGGGAAGAGAGCGAAGAATGAGGTCGGGGGCCTCGTCCAAGGACCGTAGAGTCTCGACACCCGGAGTGAAACAGTCCGAGGACGGAGAACAGCTGCGCGGAGAGTCCGCGGGTAAAGGACTCTAGACGGAGAAAGGTGCGGCAAAACCCCAAGGTCGAAAGCAGAATCCACCGGATGAAGGCGAAGAACATCCTCGTGAACCGGCGTTGCCAAGCGCCAGGGGAAACAGGACCCTTGGAAGGAGTAACGATCACGCGGTGGCTGGAGAGAAGATTGCCGAGAGACGGATGAGGAGTCCAGGTGCCCAGTTCGCCGAGAACTCCTACAGTCATATAAGAAGAACGACGCCGTAAGGAAGAGGGCAGATGCTGACAGCTCTCAGGCAAAAGCGGGCGACGAGCAGGAGAACGGGAACGGGACCAGGACTGTCCCCCCTCTGGAGCACGATGAAGGTGGCGTCGACAGCACTGCGAAGGACGTTCGAAGCGAAGGGGATCCACCCGTCATCGAGAGGCGTGTCACGAGCGACGGGGGGCAGGAGAAACCCAGGGATCACGGCGACAGGGGACGGACGATGGTGTAGGATCCCGAAGGGAAACGTCTGCAATAGGAGAATAAAACCGACGGGAGGGGTGAGAAATACGCCGAGAGGACGTACCAAGTGTGGCACGAGAGCGCGGTGACTGGCTTTTAGCCTGGGCGCGAGGAGACAGTGGTTGAGACGAAGCGCCGAGCAACGAGTCGTGATGTGACGACAATTGTTGAAGTTGCGACGGAAAAGTGCAATTGGGTAAAGTCACGTCTGGCTGGAGAGGGCACGCGCCAGGGACTGCCGATGGTCCTGTCTCCTCTCCCCAAAACGATGGGCTTGACTCCGTTGGAGACCCGTCTTAGAAGGCCGAGTCTGCGGAGCTGGCTGAGTTGCGCGGTGACTGGCTTTTAACCAGGGCGCGAGGAGACAGTGGTTGAGCCGAAGCGCCGAGCAACAAGTCGTGATGTGACGACAATTGTTGATTTTTTTTTTTTTTTTTTTTTTTTTGCGATGGAAAAGTGCAATTGAGGAAAGTCACGTCTGGCTGGAGAGGGCACGCGCCAGGGACTGCCGATGGTCGCTGTCTCCTCCCCCAAATGATGGGGTTGCCTCCGTTGGAGACCCGTCTTAGAAGGCCGGGTCTGCGGGGCTGGCTGCGAAATACGCTCATATGAGCGGGGGCGTACATTCTCACCTGGTGTAAAACCACCCGCAGCGGGAGGCCGGAAGGTTTCCAACACCCGCGCCTGAGTGGCAAAGAGCTGCAGAGAAGAAACACCGATAGCGGCAGAGCTGGTGGTGATAGGGCAAAGAGGAGCTTCGTCGGACTGTACAGGGTGCTGACGACGGTAGAATTTCCACATTTCGGACCAGCGATCTTCTTCCCACGAAGCACAAAAATCACAAGTGTGGTCCGATGCACATCCCGAGCCAGGCAGGCAGCACGGATGTAAGTTACTAGGCCACTGGAAATTTTTACAGTTGGGGCACGTTTTATAAGAAGAAAACTGCAACAGTGAACAGAGCGGAAATGAAACGCGCGTAGCCCAGAGGCTACGTAACCGAGCAGACGACCGTTAAAACCGACAATCGAAGACGAAGTCGAAACGAACGGCAAAATGCCACAAATCCACGGAAATTGCCCAATTCGCCACAATCATCGCGGGAGGCAATGTCCGAGGCCTTACCTGGCCTTGTTAAGACAAACAAGGCCGAAGAACGGACAAAAAAGACGATGATAACAGGAGACTGAGAAAGAAGGATCTAAACAAAATGGCAGTCAAGTATGAACTGGAAATAACGGCCTCTCGCGAGATTTGGAAGGGAGGTTACTCCAAGGATAGGGAGACACTCGGGGGATTAGGTAACTGCTTGCTAGAGGTACGTCCCTGGTTGTGTGGCAACACACAACAATTTTTGGAGACTGAAATTGTCAGTTAAGTACATCTTCCTCTCAGTAATACCATCGGTAACGATTTTGAAGAAATAAATTCATTTTTCTTTAAAAGGTATTTTTTCGAAAAATACTTACCGATGACATGACTGAATGGAAGTGTCTACTACTTACTCATTCTAGCCTAAGAGCCAGTTGTGTTGAAACAACCCGGGAGGCACTCGGGGAACCCCGAGGGGACCATGAGTTGTCTCCCTATACCCACCACCCGGAAGCCGGGTACCCATAATCCCTCAGTCAGGATACTTAGCGCACCAGCGGCAAGCGGGGCAGGTGGGAGGGTCGTTTGAGTCATGTCATCGGTAAGTATTTTTCGAAAAAATACCTTTTAAAGAAAAATGAATTTGTTTCTTCAAAAACATTACCGATGACATGACTGAATGGAAGAATTGCGAATAGGAGGTGGGTGCCGCGCTCCAGCACACCTTAGGGCCCAAGGGCCGTCCTCCCTAACGCAAACTCCCGACGACCCTAGGTAGGTGAATACCTACGGCGCAGAGGCGCCAGGAGGGAGTTGTGCCCCCCACAAAAAGGCCCCCACCAGAGCGAGGAGTCTCGCTGGCCTGGCAGAACTCTGCGATCGAGGCGGGTGAAGTCATCCTGCCCGCCAGCCTCCAGTAGCCACGAAGTGCAAGACAGTACAGTCCCTGCCGAATGTGACGTTCGTGGCCATGCAAGTGCCTTGATAACGTACCTGTAGCCTCTAACCTCCCTGAGGGAGGGTCCTGTAATTCAGAACGTATGACTGAGCCTAGCCAGGAAGAACGTCCGGCATGTAGCGTCAGTGGTGCCGGAACCGGCAAAGAGGCGAGCGCGTCTGTAGCGAACGGCTATGTCGGAGGCACACGTGAGGCTTGTACAGGGATTTGCTACATGGTCTCCTGGTGGAATAGCGCCCCATAAGTGGGCGCAAGGTGAACCCGTGGACCAAGGCGCGGCGATCCAGGTAAGGTATGGTCCGAGAGGAGCTGTACGTAATTGTTCCCTCGAACTGTAGGCAGACCGGGCGAGTCGTAGCTCCTGAAGCTCGTTAACCAATCCACCATGGCAACATCCCTCAGGCGCCGTATGGCTGCCAGGGCAAGATGTAGCATGCGATGACTCCTCCCGAGGGGAGTCGACAGGAGGCTCCGGACGAGCGCGTGTAAGTCTCTCCGAACCGGGCTCTGAGGAGAGGCGGGTTATCTGCCGGCAAGCGGACCCCCAGCAGGATCCCGGCGGCTTACTTGGAGACGAGTGGGTACCGAGATTGGACGTGGGACGTCGCCAAGCGCGACTCTCTGAACTGGGCTCTGTGAGGAGAGTTCTCTGCTTCTCAACAGCTGTGTCCGGGCTCGCTCCGTCCGGGTAGCGGCCTCGTCGGTCAAAACCCCACCCTGTGCCCTAGTCCACTGAAATCGTTGTGGAGACCCTCCACAGGATCATCCAGGTCTCATGCGCCGATCCCCCGAAGGAGTCCTGGTGCATTCCGTGTGTAGCCACTGGTCCCACCGGGAAGCCTGGCCCAGATCTACCGTCGGTCCAGGTAGCGTCACGCACGGAGGGAGTTGAAGTTCTTTCCCCAAGCACCAGGGTAGGGGTTACGCACTGGTCAGAGGATCGCCAGCTGCCCTGATCCTGGAAGTACACCTCCGCTGTCGCGTTGCCGGAGAGGAGAAGCTCCTGTGACCTACCTTCCTCCCACGGGCAGAAGAAGAAGGCCTAGTAGTCCGCGTCGGATCCAAGCAAAGCCCGCTCTTGTCCGCGAAGTCCGAAGGTCGGAGGGTTGGACCTCGAGAAGAATCACGGAAGTAGGAAGCGTAGCTTGAGCAGCCGGGGCTTAGAGACGACTAAGGTGCGTAGATCCGACTCCGTGTAGTGGCTAGGTCCTCCGCCATGTGCACAGCCAAGCGGTACCACCTGTCCGAAGTTCGGCACCCCCCGGGTGCCCAACGAGAGTTGAGATGGTTAGACGTCAGGGAGAAGGGGCTGCGCCTTGGTTCCCCAGTGTCCACGATGGATGAGGACCCCCAGTGAGTCAGGTGGCGATGCCGGGCAAACGTCCGCAGAAGGGCGGCGGCGATGAGCTTGGATGTCCCGTCCAGCGCCGGCCGAGTGTCCATCCGCGCCGAAGAACAGGTCTGACGGAACCGCAGCACTGGAAGCCGAAGAAGAGGGAGAGGAGAACGGCTGAGACGTCCGAGCAACCAGTCCGAGGGGTCGTCAGCCGTCAAACTCCGGGTGTCGAAGTCCCGCTGTCTGGAACCGGCGACCGAGGAGGGCTCCGAGGGCTCCGAGGGAAGGAATCCCGCTGACGGCGAGCCGCAGAGGTCGAAGACTCCCTCCGAAGGGGAGAGCGAAAGACGGAGCGACGCGGCGAAGGCGGGTCCCGACGAGGAGAACGGCTGTGACGAGGAGGAACGGAACGGAGCGGACGAGGGAAGGGGAAGTGGCCGGTCGATGGGATGAGGAACGGGACGAACGGGAGTCCGAACGAGATGGGGAACGCGAAGAAGGCGAAACCCGTCTGAGTTGAGGGAGTCCTGATCCGTCGAACGATGAGTGGAGAAGGTCCTCCTACGATCTTGCGAAGCACAGCGATAACGGAGAGTAGAATCCCGGCGCCCACGATCTTCGCCAACAGGAGGCTCCGTACGAGTGCGTGTAAGTCTCTGTGAACCAGGCTCTTGGGAGAGGCGGGTTGCTTGCCGGCAAGGGGACCCCTGCGGCCAGAGACGAGTGGGGAACGAACCAGGCTCTTGGGAGAGGCGGGTTTCTGTGCACTAACCCGTCGAATACTCCATGGCGTCTTCTGTGTCGGATCAAGTTGGCCTCGCGCGTCCAGTGCCGGGGGCACAGCGGAAGGCGTCTCGGTAATCTCCAAGCACCCGAGCGGGAAGGTCCTCCTATGATCCTGCGAGGGAGAGCGATAACGTCGAGTAGAATCCCTGTGTCTACGCTCTTCACAACCAGGAGGCTCCGGACGAGTGCATGTATGTCTCTGTGAACCAGGCTCTTGGGAGAGGCGGGTTTCTTGCCGGCCAGGGGACCCCCAGCGGAATCCCGGCGGCTTCCTCAGAGACGAGTGGGGAACGACGGTGGAGGAGGGACGCCATGAGCGTCCCACCAAACCAGGTTCTTGGGAGAGGCGGGTTCTTTCCACCAGCTGTGTCCGGGCACGCTCTCTAACGGAGGCGGTCTTGACGGTCGAACTCCCACTGTGCACTAATCCCTTGATTACTCAGTGGCGTTTTCTGTGTCGGATCCAGTTGGTCTCGCACGTCCGGTGCCGGGGGCACAGCGGAAGGCGTCTCGGCAATCTTGAAAGTACCCGAGAGGGTAGGAGGCTCCCTCCTATAAAAGTTCCAGAGATTAGACCATCGCAGCTCCGGCCAGGTAGCACAGACGTCACAAGTGTGGTCGGAAGCGCACCCAGCGCACAGGAGACAGACTGTTAGGATATCCAACGGCCACTGGAAGCCTCCGCATCGTTTGCAGGTCACCAGTAGGCCAATGCAACACACAAAACCTGAGGGCACTCGGCGAGTGTCTAAAGGATCCCGGGAGGGACGTGAAGAACGGCAACTTCTATGCACGCCAGCAGAGGAGTGTGAGCGGAGTGTAGACCTGGAGCGGCGTAAGGGTCACTCTAAAGGGGCGATCCGTAGAGGAAGATCATCCAACGGTGCCGATAGTGGTCCCTACTCTGGCGCCGCGCAGAGCGAGCGAGACGAGTACCCTCGAGAGGTGGCCTGGAACTGTGTCGATAGTAGTCTCCGCTCCCTTGGAGACGAGCATCCTTACTAGAGTTCCTGGCCGTGCACGTGAATGTCTCTGAGCCGGGCTCCGAGGGAGGCGGGCTTTCTTGCCGGTAAGGGGGACCCCCAGCAGGATCCCACGGGCTTTCTTGGAGACAAGTGGGACCGATAGTGGACATGTCTTCTTGGAAGGCTTAGTCCGGGCGCGCTCCCTCCTGGAAGCGGCCTCATCGATCCAGGCCCACTTCGTGCACTAGTCCACTGAATCCGGTGTGGGGCTTCCCACAGGGACGTCCTGGTCTCAAGCGACCGGTGCCAAGGATACGTTGGATGGCGTATCCACATCCTGCGCATAGGAGACCCGACCTAGTGGTTGTCCGACGGCCACCGGAACATCTGCCTTGCGTGAAGGACATCAGCATGCCCCTCTTCATCGGGGCGGAACGGGATCCTTCAAGCACCAACAGCATAGGTCGCTCCCGCCTGCAGCCGCTTCAATGCTGCCATCCACACTGCTGAGGCCAGGTGACACAATCATCCCAATGTGGCAGGAGGCACCTCCCGTGTCGGAAGACAGGCCTAGTCCCAAATGGGCGCTGCCTGGACATGAAGAACACACCTACCAGTAGCAGCCGGGCTGGTGCTTACAGCTGAGAAGCTACTTGTCCTCTCAAGGTGGTAGTGTACTGCAACGTCCTAAGAAGTCGGACGTGTGCGTAATTGTCTTACCGAGCGGGCCTTGCCAGAGGCTGTTCACATGCGCTCCCCCTGGCAGCGGCCTCCACGATCCACGCTCGCGCACTAGGCGTGACATCCGGTGTGGCTTCTCTCCCAGGTCAGTCCGTTGTCGTGCGGAAACCCGTGGTGCCCAGAAGGCGCCTAAACCGGTGCCGATCGCTTGCAACGCAAGCATGGTCGGCGGGGCATCCGGTGCAGTGGCGAAAAACCCCTGGGGGCTGAACTAGCCACTGTCATCTGTGTGAATGGGTAGCACATCCCTGCAACAGATAACACACCCGAAGGCCTGCGGGCGAGTCCTGTGGGACTAAGCCACGAAAGGTAGCCTTCGTAACAACAAAACACACAAGCACCAAAGCGGGGTAACAGACTGTCAAGCCTGCCCGCCAGCAGTGCAGCAAGAAGGTCGGCTCACTGCCATCAAGCACTAAGGTGAGCAACCAACATATGTAGCAAAAGTCAAACATGTCATGACAGAAGCGAGGTACCAAACTGCATGCCTACAAATAGCCATGCAGTAAGCAAGTAGGCCCACTGCCGCCAAGTGCTAAGGCGAGGGAACAACATATGTACACAAAAGACGAATACGTCATGACGGAAGCGAGGTACCAAACTGCACGTCTGCAATCTAGCAGTGCAGTAACGAGGTAGATTCACCGCCGTCAAGCGCTAAGGTGAGCAACAACATATGTACCAACCCCTGTCATAAAAGGAGTCAGGCCCCAAACATTATTACTAAGGGTGACCGTGTGTGGAAAAAACAACACCGGCCGCATGCTGTACAACTCAATACGCAATGACAACCAAGACAAGAAAAACATCTGGGGCAGTAAATCACCACTTTATGTGGACATGTCACGAGGGGCCCGCCCAGCCAAGGAGCGTAAACCCCCAAGCTGCCCGCCGGAACGTATATCCACTCTCTAAGGTACGTGAGCACTTGTCCACAGCGTATGCCTGCGTATGCGAGTGTGCGCTTAAATTCATCACCCGTATCTATACAACCATCCCGCAAGTTAAACAGAAAAGGGCCAGAACAGGCGCCGGTACCGAACCAACTACGCGATGACAAGGCGTGACCCAAGCTGTGCCACTCAGCTAATCAGGCCATGGAGTAAAAGAATTCTCCACACCCAAGGTACAAATGCGTAGGAAACTTCGCTACGATTCACCGAAGGTGAGTGGGCGTGCAATTACAGTGCAAGGAAGACGAAAAACTTCGTACCTGCACAAACCAGTGCCCAGCCCGGGAACCGGCCGAGGAACAACCCCGCTACCTTACCTCTCCGCCAAAGGGGAATGGGGGGAGACGTCCAAAACCCGCCTGGCACGACCAGCGAAGCTCACCGGACAGCTCACCAGAGGTCGAAGCGTAGGCGCTAAGCAGTGGGGACGAGAAAGCCACGCAGCAGCACAGGCAGGGCCGACGAAACGATCCTATCTCCCGCTCTTCATTCCAACAGCAAGTCCGAAACCAGAGAACCGGTCGAAAAACCAAAGTCCGTAGGCTAGAGCCGAGTGCAAGACGACCGAATCGTGCGCCTAAGTAGACTAGACTGAGGGATTATGGGTACCCGGCTTCCGGGTGGTGGGTATAGGGAGACAACTCTTGGTCCCCTCGGGGTTCCCCGAGTGCCTCCCGGGTTGTGTTTCAACACAACTGGCTCTTAGGCTAGAATGAGTAAGTAGTAGACACTTCCATTCAGTCATGTCATCGGTAATGTTTTTGAAGAAACAAAGAAAATTATAACTGCGTGTGTAAATAGTGGTGGAATATTTGCGATACAGCAGAACCTGGTTTGAATGACCAGCCATAGAAAACATCACTTGTCATTAAAGGCCATCCTTTCGGTGCCACTAGCCACCTAAATAATGGGTCTATATGACAGGTGACAATTTCTGCCCTTAAAGACTTCTCCCGAGAGAGCATCTGTCTCTTGGGACCACCTTTTTCTGCCCAAAAAAGTGGTCACTCCAAACAGGTTCTACTGTAATTATAGTGTAATTATAGTCTACTGTAATTATAGCCTACTGTTCCAAATCTTACGTTTGACTCACAGATTTACATGATGTTTACCTCAACAAAGCCACCTCTTTCACTTCAAGTACAATCTTAAATGACACCAAGCTAATCAGGCACCATCACTGAACAATTACAGCAGATCCATCTCTGAAACTCATACGCATCCCATCCCCGAAGCTGATTTATTTTCTTTTCCCCCTATTTCTTCCCTTCGAGCCACAACACAAGCAACGCAACATAATGCAAAATGGTCGTGGCACAGATCCTCATGTGCCCCCGCAGTTGTGGGGGCTCATGAGGATTTATGCTTCTTGTTGACTTCACTTTTCCTGGGATGGAAGAAGCTCTTTTGTCTTTCCCTGCGGAGAAAACATAAACATGATCCAACTGCAAGAGACATAGATCCTCTTGAGCCCCCACAGTTGCAGGGGCTCATGAGGATCTATGTCTCTTGCTGGCATCGATCTGTATCCACATTCTTTGAATGGCTGCCCAAAATAAAGATTTGAGAAACGCAGTCTGTGGCCAGTGGCAGGGAAGGGGTTAATTATGTGACTTCAGGTTGTGCAGCACGCTGTGCTCTCCTTTGTACTTGACATGTAGCCCTGACGCGCTCCTACCTTGATGATGAAGTTGCCCGTGGCCAGTGAGGGGTGCAGCACGAGATGGTCTGCCACTGTGCCTGAACCAGTGAACGTCAGCACATGGCAATCCTGCCACAGAAAGAAATTTCTCCGCCATCAAACAAACTGCCAACATTCACATTTTGCATGGCATCCATATTGCCAATGAGAAAAAAACACCTTGAAGATCAGTTAGGGCCGCTGAAATCTCATCAACAATGAAAACATGTATTTTTCTTTAAAATAAATTTTTGCGAAAAATACTTACCGATGGTATTACTGATAGGAAGATATACTTAGCCTGTAAATTTCAGCCTCCAAAATTGTTGTGTGTGGCTACACAACCAGGGACATAACTCTAGTAAGCAGTTACCTAATCCCCTGAGTGGCCTCCCTCCCTATCTTCCTAGTAGCCGCCCTTCCTAATCTCGCGAGAGTCCGTTATTTCCAGTTCTATCTTAGCTGACTGGCGGCAAGTGGGGAAGGTGGGAGGGAAGTTTGAGTAATACTATTGGTAAGTATTTTTCAAAAAAATGTATTTTAAAGAAAAATAGATATATTTCTTCAAAAACGTTACTGATGGTATTACTGATAGGAAGAATTGCGAAGAGGAGGGTGCCGCCCAAAATTCAACCCCCATGTAACTGCTTAGCTAGGTCCCCTGCTGGTGCACACTCCCGACAATTTCAGCTAAGTGTTACCTATGGTGCCTCTAGCGCCGGGAGGGAGTGTTGCGCCGCAGCAATGTCCCCCACCAGAGCCAGGTTGTGTTGCTGGCCGGAGAGTTCGCACAAGTAAAAACGGGCGAAAGTAGATTCGGCCCGCCAGCCCACAGCCGCCACAATGTCCTTCACGGCGCAGTTGCAGTCGAACGCAACGCTTGTGGAGACAGCTCGGATCTCATGCCGCCGAATCCGCAACCTCATCGCTCCCTCAGTCGAGAGGTCATTGTAAGCGGAATGGATGACTCCGCGCAGTCAAGCAGAGATCATCTGGGCGGATATATCGTGCCGGCCCGGAACCAAGGGCAGGAAAAGGCATGAACGACCCCCGCCATAAGGGCTTTGACCGGCAGAGGTAGATTTTTAACGCCCTGACAGGATCCTGCTGTCTTACGTCCAAGGGCATGTCAGAGCCCTGCAGTGGACGAAGAGTGATCGGTTGAGGGGTGGCTGATGGGAGCCGGTTTTGGGCCAAAAAGGAAGGACTAGTGAGTAGTTGAACCGAGCCATCGGCCCAGAGCTGCAGGCAAGACGGGTGCACGGAGAGAGCGTGGAGCTCACTCGAGAGGCAGTGGCTAGAGCCAGCAGGAAGCACGTCTTCCTCGTCAAGTTTGAGAACCGCGCCAAGGGTAGTGGTTCAAAACGAGCAGTGTTGAGCCAGATTAACACCCACGCAAGGTCCCACTGTGGGAGCAGTGAGCGGGTCACTGGTTGCCGGAGGTCAAAATGAGCCATGAAGTCAGCGAGGTCCTTGCAAGATCTGGGATCTGGCTGACCCAAATGGCGGTAAGTGTCAGCCACCATAGAAAGATATCCCCGAATGGTGATGGGTGCCAGGTTTTGATCCTTGAAGAGCCACAGGAAGAACTTGGCAAGCTGGGGCATAGTCAAAGCTGTGGGGGAGAGGTGTCCAGTCCCGCACCAAGACTGCAAAACCCGCCATTTTCCCTCATAGACTTTCCTGGTGGAAGGCCGTCGGGCTGAAGTGATAGCCACCACCGCCGCATCCGAGAAACCTCGAGCGGTGAGGGCACGCCGCACAATCGCCAAGTGTGTAAGAGGAGGCTCTCTGGGCAAGGGTGAAAAAGATCCTGCAGTGGCTGTTTCAGCATTGTGTGCGGCGTGGGAAGCCGCAGAGGGGGATCCGTGGCGAGACTCGGGAGATCTGTGGTCCAGCTCTTTTTCCAAAAGAATGGGGCTAGCAGGAACAGTACTGCGTGGCAGCCTCTGAGCTTGAGGAGAATCTTGGGTACCAGCACAGAAGGAGAGTACGCGTAAGCCAGGAGACCCTCCCAGGGAATGGAGAGAGTGTCCACCGCCCATGCGAGGGGGTCCGGAACGGGAGAGACAAAGGGGGGCAGTTGTGCATTCCCTTCATTGCAAACAGGTCGATCATGGGCATCTCCCAGTGCACGCAAATCATCCGAAAAAGGTCGGGGCGAAGAGACCACTCGGTATAGAGGAGGTGGCCCTGACGAGACAGGGAATCCGCCAGTACATTCAGCTATCCCAGAATGTGACGCGCCAGTAGCGAGATGCCCCGATATCGGCACCACACGAGAAGCTGGAACAGAAGGATGCATAGTGAGGGAGAACGCGTCCTGCCCTGCTTCTTAATATAGGCGACGACTGTCGTGTTGTCAGAGAGGACCAAGACTTCCTAGTGGGACACGTGCGCCTCCCAGGCGATAAGGGCGAGCCAAACTGCCTTCAACTCCAACCAGCTGATGTGCTTGCCCATTAAATCCGATGGCCAAAGGCCCGCTGTCTCGCTGAACTCAGGTAGCAGGTGAGTGCCCCAACCAGAGAGACTGGCATCTGTGCAGATCGACAGGTAGGGTAGCGGGGACGCAAGGGAAACTCCCAACGCTAACCAAGCAGGATCCGTCCACCGAAGGAGATGCGGCCGAACCAGTGGAGACACAGGCACGCGGATGTCCAAATCCCCCAAAGATGGCCTCCAAAGGAGGAGATGTAGTTGAATCGGCCGCGAGTAGAGTTGGCTGAGTGGAAGCAAGTCCGCCGCGGCGATCATGAGTCCCAACAACTGTAACCACATTCGCGCCAGAGCCTCGGTTGCATGATACATCTGCCGGGCCAAAGCAGCTAACTTGTCGATCCGAGCCTGGGGAAGCGCACCAAGTTCAATTCAGTCTGAAACTCCATCCCAAGGTGGAGAAAACGGCGGGACGGCGATACGTCCGAGCAGAGCGTCCCTGTCGGCGGACAAGCAGGTCGCGTCTGGATTCCGGAGGAGAAGGTCGTCGAGGTAGTGGGAGGTCGGACTGAGAGACGACCGCCGAGAGCTGGCGATCACCGCATCCATAATCCTGGTGAAGACCCAGGAACGGAGGTTGAGACCGAAGGGCATGGCCCGGAACTGATCCACCACCCCGCGGAAGTAGAAGGGTGCATAGGAACATGAAGGTAGGCATTGGCAAGATCCTGACTGATGGAGAAATCTATGGGCTGGAGGGCGGCACGGAGGGCTCGGGTCGTTTCCATTCGGAAGGAAGAGGCAGCAATAAATTTGTTTATAGATGAGAGATCTATCACTGGGCGCCAACCGCCGTCCGACTTCGGAACAACGAAGAGACGACTGTAGAAAGCCGGAGAATCGTGACACTGTACGACCTCCGTGGTGGATTTGTGAAGCAATGAGGTCACCTCGCTCTGCAATGCCTCCGCCTTAACACGATTGCTCGGCACCCGAGTCCAAAGCGGGGAGCGTCGAAGAGGAGGAGGGCGTAGAAACGTGAGTTGAAGATTCGCCGAGATAGTAGAAGGATCCAAGGGTCGTCCGGCAACAGTGACCACCACACGTCGCTGTACTGGGATAGACCACAGATTTCATTTTGAGAGCCAAACTCCAAGTGTGATGGCGTTCGAGAAGAAGAAGAAGAAGCCACCCACTGACTGGGGACCCGAGAGAAGTTGGCGGGGGCAGTGTGGGAGGAGAGTCAGCGGGCCCTTCCCCGCCCTGGCCGCCTGCCGCGACCAGGCTAGGTGGAGGCTGGGGCCGGGAGGATGCGGGAACGGCCAAAATGGGGGTGATGGGAGGGGCCAAGGGGCACACTGGAAACTGGGAGGGAGGCGGGGGTCTGAAGAACCGCAGGGCGCGACCCACGGCCTTGAGAAAAGGTCGGGTAAGACGTAGGCCAGATGTCCTTGTGAGTCTCCTTCACGGCCTGCCAAGTAGAGCCAAACAGTAAGGGACCGCCGATGGGAGCAAGGTGAAGCTGAGACTTAACCAATGAAGGTAACCCGGAACAAGCATCAAGCACCGCATCCCGCCGGATTAAATCACAGTTGATGGCGCCAGCCATCGCATTGGTAGAAGCATGGTAAGACGCCCGGTTAGCCACAACCGCCAGAAAATGCACCTCACGCAGCGGAGCGGTAGACTGAGGGTCCCAATTGTCCTCGAGCGCGCGGACAATCGCCTGGGTCGCGAGGTCCAAGAAACCCGAGCAGGCCAGTGTGTTGCGGATCAGGACAGCAGTCTTGTCAACACTGTGAGGAACCCGAGAAAAGGCGGCGTGGCGACCACCCGCTTGAAAATCCGCTGCGGCATCTAGAGAAGGTAAAGGGCACGAAAACACCCGAGAGTGACCCGCGTACCAGCGTTGGTGAAAGCGGATGTCGATGCCCTCAGGCCATTCGATATCTGAAAAGAAGAGAGGTTCCTTTGAGTTTTCTAAAGGTAACTGTGCTGAGAAGGCATCTTGCCAGATTGCGGAAGCCAGATGGTTGTGGGAGGGATTTGATATGCATAGGTTGAAGGGTAACATCCACCGAAGCCTTCCTCTTCAGAGGAGGAGCGGGCGGACAAGCCTCCGGAGGAAGAAAACGGAGAATGAGACCCGTGGCCTCCTCAAGTGACCGTCGCGTCTCGATACCCAGAGCGAAGCGGGAAGAAGATGCCGAACAGCTGTGCTGAGAGTCCGCGACTCATGGACGGGGAAAGGTGCTCCAAAGCGCCGAAGTCGGAGGCAGAATCCTCAGGATGAAGGCTAAGAATGTCATCGTCGACAGCCACTGCCAAGCGCCAGGGGGAACAGGGTCCGTGTAGAGGGCGACAGTCACACGGTGTCTGAGGGGAAGACCGCCGAAGGATGGAAGAGGAGGGCTGGTGCCAAGGTCGCCGAGAGCTCCGACTGCCAGTGAAAGAAGAAGAAGAAGAACGGCGCCGCACGGAGGAATGACTGCGACATTGGCTCACATGAAGAAGTGGGTGGCGGCGAGAACCGTGGTGAGAAGAAGAATGGGAACAGGACCGGGACTGTCCCCACTCTGGGACGTGATGACGTCGGCTGCTAACAATGGAAGGCGGAAGAAGCGCGGGGATCTCGGTGGTAGCTGGTCCATGTGTGTGAATGACCCCAAAGTGGTATGTCATGAGGAGTGGGTGTCGAAGGAGAAGCTATCCGACCTGAGTGGCGAGACGGACGCCTAGAGGACGTACCGTGTGTAATACGTTTGCACGGAGACCGGCTTCTAGCCAGGGCGCAAGGAGACAGTGGGAGCCCCGAAGCGCCGAGCAGCAAGTCGTGAGGTGATGACATATGGCGATGCGGTGGCGCAAAATCACAAGTAGGCAATGTCACGCCTGGCTGGTCTGGAGCTGTGCCAGGGACAGCCGGGGGCCGGTATCTCCTCCCCCGAGGGAGATGGGGGTACCTCCGCGAGAGACCCGTCTCCAAAGATCGAGTGCGCGGGGCTGGCTGTGAAATACACTCGAGGGAGCGAGGGCATAAGATCTCAGCCGGTACATCGCAACCCACGGCAGAAGGGACGGCGTCCGTCACCTTGGCCGGGGTGGAAAAGAGCCGCAAGAGTCCCGTCTCTGTAGATCTGGAGTGCGGTGATAGTATGCGACTGGGGTCCGGTGACCGGAAGCGCCGAGAAGAAACACCGACGGCGGTAGAGCTGGGAGTGGCCGGGTGATTCGTAGCCTTGTCGGACAGCATGGGGCGCTTACGACGGTAGAATCGCCAAAGTTCGGACCAGCGGTCCTCTTCCCACGTAGCACAAGTCACACACATGTGGTCCGATGCACAACCCGAACAAGGTAGACAGCAAGGGTGTAGATCACTATGTCACTGGAAATTCTTACAGGTGGGGCACGTTTTAAGTTGAGTACTGCAACAGGTAACAGAAAAGAAAGGAAGCGCGCGTAGCCTAGAGGCTACGTAACCGAGCACACGACCGTTGTAACCGACAGTCGAGGGCGAAGTCGAAACGAACGGTAAAATGCCGCAAATCGACGGAAATTGCCCCAGTCCGCCACAATCGTCAGGCGAGGCAATGTCCGAGGCCTTACCTGGCCATGTCAAGACTAACGAAACCAAAGGATGAAGAAGGGAGATGAAGAAAACGTGGAGACTGATGATGAGGAAACCAAACAAAATGGAAGCTACGTAAAGAACTGGCAATAACCGACTCTCGCGAGATTAGGAAGGGAGGCTACTCAGAGGATAGGGAGGCCACTCAGGGGATTAAGTAACTGCTTACTAGAGTTACGTCCCTAGTTGTGTAACAACACACAACAATTTTGGAGGCTGAAATTGACAGGCTAAGTATATCTTCCTATCAGTAATACCATCGGTAATGTTTTTGAAGAAATAACTTGCTATTCACGAACATAGACATATTGTCCTCTGTGTGCAGAACTGCACTGTGCTCTTACCTTCAGCCCGCAGACAGCCAGGAAGTCCTCGTTACATGGGTTCCCCATGATGGACAGAACTGTGAATGGAATGGGTGCTGATGACAGACGCTATGGAAAGACAAAGATTTTCTTCAATTAGTTAGTTATTAGGGTTTAACACCAAGTAGGCGACTAAGGCCATCTCAATGCGGTTCTTCAGTAAGACAAATGCAGTGAGTACCAGTTTATTTAAAATGAAACATCATGCAATTTAGCCCCGACACACTACAGGAGGTGCTTGATTGAATATGATATGATAATTCAAAGGTCACCTCCTGGTGCCAAACTAATCTGGCACTACCCCTGAATTATCATGGTTCATCCATCTCTGGCAGCTGGTATAAATAAATATACATTTTGATAACCGAGTACATACTGTCAAGGTCAGCTTCTTCTTGCTGGAGTCTGCTTGCTTCAAAAGAGCAGACAGCTGAAGAATGGTGATTTTCCCTTTCTCGTGGCTGACGGCCAGGTGCTGTCTTTTCCCCTGTTGTGACGACAAAACGCACATGGCCACCCTCCGCAGCATGTGTGCCGTGATGAGTTGGCGGATTGTCTGCCCCTGATCCCCGCTGTAGTTCATGCGCACGTTCTCGAAAGCACCCTCTTGGGATCCCAGGGTCACCGTCTTCAAGGCAAAAGACATGTAATGAAGTTATAGCATGATGTTATACCAGTCTACGTGTCAACATTTAACCCTCTGCCATCAAACAACTCTCAAAATGCAAGAGGCATAGATCCTCATGAGTCCCCAAAACTGCGGGGGCTCATTAGGGTCTAAACCTCTTGCAGACCTCACTCACGTTCATGTGTCTTACTCTCAGGTAGAACAATCAGTCTGCAATCAAGGCAGACGAAATCCGCTCACCTGTCGCAAACGCAAGGAGATATCTCGCCAAGAAGATATATAATCGGGCAAACAAGTCATGTTTCTAGGAGCCCAAATGGCAAATACAAATTTCAGAACTTACTAGTTTAAAGTCTGTAGCTTCATTAGTCTCTAAGGAAATTCCGACATTAATGCTTACAATGGATGACCAACAACAAACAGCAGACAGATAATAGACAGCAGACAAATGGTGAACAGACAACACGTGGCTATGTACACAGACTCGCTATGTTTTCGAACGAGCCGGTTAGCATGAATTGACCTAGTTTGAAGCTTACAGCTTCAAAAATCTCTTACAAAAGCAAACATTAAAATTTACAATTGATTACTGACAGTCAGTGGACAAATGACAGATGGCTCAGAACATACAATTGCTCTCCTTTCAAGTATGACCCCCCAAAATAAAATGTAAATAAACAAAATGTATAATATATAAAAAGGAGACAAAAACACAATTACCATCAGCTGGTCAGCGGTAGTCTCGATTTTCTTGGCTTGAGTGTGAAGTTCGTTCAAGGCCCGCTGAGCACGTGCGGTGCTGCCCATGGGAGACGAATCTTGGTAGTTCTCAGTCAGTGGGGGGACAATCCACTCCAGGATGTCAAGTACAGTCTGCACTGTGTTGGACTGCTCCTGAAAAACAATAAACATGGTTGTTCAGTTTAGTTAATTAACATATTCTTTGTTTGTTTGTTTGTTTGCTTGAACTTTGCTTCACATCTCGGCAGGAACAAATACCACTCAGGACATACCAGCACTACATAGTTAATCCCTTGTGTCGGTTTTAGCTGCAATGATACCTACAGGATGCGTTTACCTTTTGCATGTCGGTAGCGGTTTTAGTCTCGATGATTCCTGTAGGAATTCTCTCCTGTAGGAATCATCGCGACTAAAACTGCAACCGACACCCAAAAGGTTAACATATCAAGGCCTAAGGTCCTCTGAAGACTTCTGTCCAATTCAACCATCATAGCTCAAGTGTAGTGCTAGATCAGCTTAGCACCTGGAAGGTGCCGAGCCAATCTGGCAATACCATTGAACTATCAAGGCTGATCCACCTTCAGCTGTGGTATCTCATGCTGTGAGGTGAAGACTGTGAGTGAAGATGTCCGTTCCCAAAAGTAACTATGATATCTTCTGAAAGACTAACAAAAATGCCAACAAAATCATGCACCGCTCACACTTACCATGTGAGAAAGCAGTTCCCCTTTGAATCCCTGCAAGAAGATAAGAAAATTCTGAGAACATGACCTTTTCAAAATTTCAATCAGCACACTCAACTGTGATGCTGTGCACTATCACATCTCAAATCAGACATGAGATTATAAATAAACGCAGAGACGGATTTTTACAACAGCAATCGACTTCAGTTACAACAAAACTTGGGTATACTGAGACTTTTGAGATGTCCCAACAACACTTTTTGCTTATAACAAATTTCAGATAATACAACAAAAACATTTTGATCCGCTGGCATTTTGTAATACAGCTGAACCTGACAAGGTGACCAACTGTTAAAGACAAACACCTGTCCAAGCAGACTACCCATTTCTGGTCCCATGGTCCTCCTGTCCAGGTCTGACTGTATCTAAAGTCAATTGTACATATACCGACGAGCAAAAGAAATGCAACATTTTTAGATTCAAACAAGAAAGGCAAAGCCATTATGGCTCACGTATATGACCGATTTACATATGTGTGACCTTTGTGATAAGGGCTGGCTTCTGCAGCAGCAAGATCCATGTTTTCTGAAAATGTAAGTATTTTTCACACATTTGTCAACCCCCTGTGACCCTTGACCTTTGTGATATGTCGACTATATTAATATGCCTAGGAAGGCCTTATCATCAGCTATATTTGTACCAAATTTGCTTGAAAAAAGTACAACAATTTGGGAATACCTACAATTTTATAAAAAATCAGCATTTTACACACATTTGCCAGCCTCTTGTGACCCATGACCTTTCCAAGGGGTCATCCAAATTAGATAGGTCTTACCATCAGGTATCTCTGTACCAAATTTGGGTTTTAAGTTGTGAATAGTATTTGAGAAAAAAAACATCTTGTCAAAATATGGCTATTTTTAGACCTATTTCCTGAGCTCTCATGACCCTTGACCTTTCCGAGGGATCAACCAAATTAGTGTGCATAGAAAGGTCTTCCCATCAGGTATCTCTGTGGCAAGTTTGGGTTTAAAGTTGTGAATAGTATTTAAGAAAAAACATCTTTTGTCAAAATATGGCTATTTCGGACCTATTTCCTGAGCCCTTGTGACCCTTGACCTTTCTGAGTGGTCATCCAAATTAGTATGCATAGATAGGTCTTACCATCAGGTATCTCTGTACCAAGTTTGGGTTTGAAGCTGTGAATAGTATTTGAGAAAAAAACATCTTTTGTCAAAAGATGGCTATTTTTCACCTATTTCCTGAGCTCTTGTGACCCTTGACCTTTCCAAGGGACCAACCAAATTAGTACATAGAGAAAAGTCTTACCATCAGGTATCTTTGTACCAAGTTTGGGTTTGAAGTTGTGAACAGTATTTGAGAAAAAATAAATTATGTCAAAATATACTCAATTTTGCTTCGCACGTGAGCCAAAAATGTCACATTTGTTTTGCTCATCTGTATAGCTTGAGTTCATTTACAGAGTGCAAAGTAAGAAAATAGGATTCCCAGGGAAATTCAAACATCTACCCAGAAAATGTACTTTTCAACAAATACAGCTGCCATATAAAATAGAATTAATTTTCTGTACATGTAGCTTACGTAACACTAATTTCAATCACCAATCACCAGTCCTACCTCAATTTGTCGTAGCAGTGCCTCCTGAGCTTTGCTGGCCTCCTGCGGCGTTTTGGTCATGTCTGCTTTGTCGTCGGGGCCTGGGGATGAGAGTCGACGCCTCAGTGAGCTGTGTTGGTGGTGGAATGTGTCCATGGAAAACGCCGACTGCCCAATGGCAGAGCCGCACGAGTCCAGGCCACTCTGGGCTGTCCGCTTCACAAGCGCCTGCAGAATAATAATAGCATAATAGTAGTAGTAATAATAATACAATAAATAGTAATAATAATAATAATAATAATTAACACATTTGAGACATGTTGCAGTTTCAGCCTGCTCACTGCCGAGAAATGATGACCACCACCCAACTGCAAGAGGTATAGATCCTCATGAGCCCCCGCTGTTGCAGGGGCTCATGAAGATCTATGCCTCTTGTTGAAAACACTATATATCCACATTTCTTGGGTGGCTAGGGATCTTTGGTGTTGAATTAACAAAGATTTCAGAAACAATCTGAGTCCACCCGCAGTGATGGGGTTAATCAATTCTGCTCACCTTGCACGAGCCATCCTCCTTGGCCCCGCAGTCGCAGAAGAAGGATCCAAACTTGGCATAGGTGAGGTCATGGTCCTTGTGACACACCTTGGCACACACTGTGCACACGCCCACACCATCCACCATCTTGCAGGTGTGACAGTGATACCTGTTTAAAAGAAATCCAGCCCAAAACAGTGACTGTCCAGCATGTGAAACGCAAGAAAATCAGCAAGAGATAAGACATACTTTGGAATATAAAAGGGCTTAATAGTTTACAAAGTTCAGGCATGAGATCCTGACATTTGTAAAAAATCTCATGCCTGTTCAAGCACACACTTGTTCATTTCGGCATTCATTGACCGTTTCATTTACGCAATACTCAGAGTAAAGAGACTCACACATGCAATATCAGCTCATTTGTTGCAAGCACTTTTCGGGTGCATATGTGACCCTCTCTCACGAAATCAGTCTTAACTTGCATTTTGGGTGTTTTGAGATATATACATTTCTGAAATGTACAGAGCCTGCTGATTAATTTGATATATGAATGAATGCAGTAGTGCAAAAATTGTAGAAGTTATTAGGGTTTAAAGTTGTTAAATGCACCGGTGGCCATTTTGAGAAAACAGCCTGCAAAGTTTATGTGTGCATGTCTTGCACACCTACCTTAGCAACGGGGGTTCAAAGTCAACCAATCAACCTGATATTTTACATGGTGGTTCAGTAAGTCCATCACTATGTGTAAAACCTCACATTAAGTTGCTAGCTAGTCAGGATCTTGTGATAAATAGCCCCCAAAAGTGCCATACCTAATGTAAACATGACAGATTTGGGGGAAAAATGCATTTTCATATTTTGCTATCAAACTCAAGGCATAAATAATTTCAATTCTCTTTGAGCATAAAAGTATATTGCTATAATATATTTAGGCAAAACATGTATGAAAATGCTGTGTAGCACTCTTATTTAGTGGCAAATGTTATCTAAAATTAGATTGCGGACGCGTTCAAGGAACGTGAAAACCACCATCACCAAGGCAAAATAAAAACCATCATTACAAAGACTGAATACAATTTACATCCAATTTATGAAGTTGCCAATCACTTTATTTCATTGTTTGTCATTTAAACCCACTTATAATTGATTCAAACTGAAAAGGACACTAGACAGAAATTATCCTTAAAACATGCAAAACAGAAGTCACAGTCGGCTGCCTGTTGTCCCAGACTGAAATGAATACTATTTACTACCACTACCCTGCAAAATGAAGTCACAAAAGCTAAAAACAAATCTACACCACACAAGCACAGTAACCACACAAGCACAGTAACCAGACAGTTGTCTTTGCACACTGGAAATCAGCTGTGAGGAGGAGGGCACACAATGTCACACTTGTCGTCTCGAGCGTAGTCCTGAATGTGTTGAAATAGGTACTGTTGTATGTCTCTGAAAAGTCCAGGAACTGGTATGATGGCTGCCAGTGCCATGGTGGGGGGGGGGGGGGGGGGGGGGGGGGAAAGTGAGCAACATGGCCAGGAACAGCCAGCACCTTGTCCTCTTCAGCGTCGGTGATGTGGGTCGTCTTGTAAAACTTAAAACACCTTTCCATGGCGACTGAACCTGAAGCGTCCAACAGTCTTGATCCCATTCAAGCTACTCGTTGTCCTCCTATGCACAGTTTTTTAAATAAAGCGCACCATGCGGTCTGTGTCGTGGAGCGTCAAGCTGAGGGTATTGTTCTTTTGCCCCCAGCCTTTTGTCATCAGTCCCTGTGTCTGGTTGTACTTTGAAAGGCGTGTCAGGATTCTTGGCTGATACTGAAAACAGAAACAAAAACAGTAATGAAGTCAGAAAACAGCAACAAAAACAATAATGAAGTCAGAAAACTGAAAGAAAAACAATAATGAAGTCGATGAAAATAAACTGTCATTGCTCACTAGATACAACACATGAATTTGCATGATTCTGTTTAGTGCTTAAAATAATGTATTATACATACCCAGCGTTCATGCTGCACTGTCTTCAGTCCGTTCCGCATGCACTCACTCAGAATGCTGGGGATCATCCACTCCTTTGCATCTGAACAAAATAGTACAAAATCATTTTAAACTGTCTGTTTATGTGAGCCATTTCTGTATTGCCATTAGTAGTACAATTAGCCTATTCATCTTCTGTTGAGAGTTGGTCACACACACACACACCACACACAAACACACACTCTACACATACACTCCACACACACACACACACACACACACACACACACACACACACACACACACTAATGATCATACATCTGCATTCAGAAATGATGCACATACCTCGATCCATGTGTTGAATTGAGAGTTGAAGACTGTGGTGCAGCCGTTGCTTCTTCGCTTGTTTCTCGATCGGCCGGTTCAAACTCAAAATCGTTGTATGAGAAGCTATCGTCGTGATGAGAATCGGCGACGAAATAGTCTGTGATCAGGTCGCTCAATTCTTTCTGATCTGCAGGCGTTTTTTTGCCTGATTTACAATAGTTTAATCGAGTCTTGCTTTCATTTTCGCGTGTTGTAAACAGACGAAAAGTGAACAGCGGAACAGGATGCAGTTGTGTCCCTTAGTCTTGTCTCAGCCAATGAGAATTCGTGTAACTTCATCGTTACCATGCAGCTAAGAGTTCTACTCTCTGATTGGTCAGAATTGAACATTTGTGTACGCCCTTTTTTCCTTATTTGGGAGGAACACATCCGTTTAATGTAGAACACGACCCAAGCCCGCGAAAGTGCGGACAAAGGCCTTTCCAACGGTATATAACTTGATGGGGTTCTGTAGGGGATGCAACGTGTTCTGTTATGTTAAAAATGGGTCATTTTGCACAAAACAAAAGAATAATTGGGGCCAAGCTCAGACTTTTAAAATCATTTTAACCTATTTAATGGCATTTTTCATGATAAAGATTTTAACCATACGATACTTTGGTGTATGTAGAATACATTTCTGCAAAAAAGTGAAAATGACCCAGATTGACCCCCACCACATATTACTGCGTGTAGCGCTGATCGGCTCGCTGCGAGTTAAGACTGGTTTCGTGAGAGAGGGTCACATATATACTCAGCATAGTGTCTTTAACCCCTTCATTGGTGAAAAAGCTGAACACCACCCAACTGCAAGAGACATAAATCCTCATGCGACGCCGCAACTGCGGGGGCTCATGAGGATTTATGGCTCTTGCTGAACCTACTTTGTAGCCATGTTCTTTTGATGGCTGGGGACCTTTGGCGTTGAATTTACGATTTTAAAGACAATCTGCGTCACTGGCAGTGACGGGGTTAATACTCACCAGTGTTGGTTCATAAACTCTTTCTGGGTGATGGTGAAGGTACACAGCTTGTTGTTCAGCGATTCCTCATCCTGTGACAACAACACAAATGATCTGATTCTGGCTTATGGATGTATTGATGCTTAACACTTCTAGCCCCGAGGTCCCATTTCTCAAATTTTGGAGGTGTGGCCTAACGACTATGTACCAGTTGAAGGAGATGGATTGATCATGATAATTCAAGGGTAGTGCCAGATGAGCTTGGCGCCTGAAGGCACCAAGCTCATCTGGCACTACCCTTGAATTATCATGATCAATCCATCTCCTGCTGCAGGGTCCCGGGGCTAAAAGGGTTAATTCTTTTTGCAAGAATCTGATTTGAATAAAATGGAATCATATTACAGGAACCACGGACACCAATGTGCGACGTGAAGTGATCAAAATAACAGCACAGAATAGAAGAAGCAACAGTCAGAAGCCTGTTAGGGACACTTTTCACCGTGTTTTTGCTGGTTTCTCATGCACTACGGTTTCAATAGCAATGTCTTTCTGCTGATTGGATTACCTGCCATTAAACCTCTATAATTTTCCACTCATCAGAATTAATCATGCATTAATGCTAACCCTTTGGCTGTCGGTGGCACATTTTGTCACCATGACTCCTGCAAGAACCACTATGATGTGCTATGTCTGTGAATCATCGATAAAAAAAAAATCGTTACTGTCAGCCAAAGGGCTAATTAGGTCTTTGTAAAGAACCCTGGGCATAATTATATATGTGTTTAATCACATGATTGTCAAACATGGAGTGATTCCCTTTAAAGTATGGAGGGTATCACTCACTGAATAAACACATACAGATCACAAAATGCACAGACAAATACAATGTATTACTCACAGAGTCCTCTCCAGCAGAATCCTCCTCTTCTTGCGGAGCGTCCTCGGCCCAGTCGCTGTCACCTTCAATCGGCACGGCTGTTTCTGGATCCATTGTCGGAGAGGCTGTGCTACCTCTGTCAAACAGAGCGTGGAATGTTTAATCAACACACTCATCAGAAAGACATCCATCCCACTGATGTCACACAATATTAAAGTGAATCCTCACCTGCCCGGTACAGCTCAATGACAAATTGCAAAGAGTATGAAGTCAGAAACCGTGAGAACGCAGGTCAACACTTTGACTCCTACTGATGATACCGTTTAGGGGAAAAAGACGTATCTCGTCTGCCCAGCGGTATCTTCAGTCTCAGTCAAGAGGTTAACACTTTGGCTGTCAGAAGCGGTTTTAGTTGTGATGATTCCTGCAGGACTAAACCGCTACTGACAGCCAAAGGGTTAAACCTTTCTGACACGTGACCTCTGTGCTACACACTCACTGTTAAGTACATTTTAACCCCTCTACCACCAAGAAAAAATAAACGCGATCCAACTGCAAGAGGCACAGATCCTCATAAGCCCCCACAGTTGCAGGGGCTCATGAGGATCTATCCCTCTTGTTGACTACACTTTGTATACATGTTCCTTGGACAGGTAGGATTTTTTGGGGCTTGATTACACAAAGATTTTGAGCATCATGTACACGCTGAGCCAGCGGTAGAGCTATTAGAGCTGTTGCTTTTGAGAAAAGATCTGGCAAGAAACCTGGTCGCATTCTGTGCATGCACACCCCCCCAACATTTTTTAATCGAATGGTACCTCTTTCTAAGCGCGTTTCTTTCTTCTTAAGATTCTCTCTGAAATAGGTTACCTGTCAACTCCTTTCTTCAAGGCAGCCAGGATTTCCCCAATGTATGACAGCAGGCAGCAGAAGGTTTCCAGAAGTCCTGGCTGTAAGCAGAATTGGAGAACATGGGAATAAAGGTCACATGCAATAAACTTCTGATGGAAAAAAAATGAATTTTTTTTTTCTAAAATGTATTTTTTTGAAAAATACTTACCGATGGCATTACTATATGGAATACACTCTATAGCCTAACGATTTCAGCCCAAAGTTGTGTCCCCTACACAACTGGGGAGGAGACACCAGGGATCCAAGTATAGGAGCCCGGGTGGCCTCCCCTTACCACCCTATCCCGGCATGCGTGTGGCGAACTCACCTCAGTTTCACAGTTAGCCAAAAACACTTAGCCAAGCAGGCAAGCGGGGCAGGTGGGAGGGCCATCCGAGTAATGCCATCGGTAAGTATTTTTGTAAAAAATACATTTTAGAAAAAGAATTCATTTGTTTTTTCAAAATATATTACCGATGGCATTACTATATGGAAGAATAGTGAAGAGGAGGGTGCCGACACCCAACCCCTTATACCCAACACCCTCCACCGGCCCACAAGGAGCACTCCCGACGATTTCAGTTAAGAAGTGCCTATGGCGCCTGTGGCGCGCGGAGGGAGTGCTGGGCCGCGGAGATGTCGCCCACCAGGATCAGGGAGTCACGCTGGCCGGATAGGTTGCGGAGGTAGAAGCGGGCGAAGGTGGATACTGCACACCCGCCTACCGCCGTCCCAATGTCTTTAACTGAGCAGTTGCGGTCAAAGGCCATTCTGGGGGCTATTGCTCGTACTTCATGCGCCCGGATCTGTAACCGTCCAACCCCTTCCGGGGAGAGGTCTTGGTAGGCCAACGAGTCACCCACCGCAGCCAGGGCGAACTGTCTAGGCCGAGATACCCGGCCTGCCTGAAGAAGGAGGTAGGAAGAGGCGGGTACGCCTTAGATGGTGTGGCTGTGAGCGACGCAGGTAATTCTGCAGTGCCCGGACTGGGTTCTGTTGACGCGACCCATGGGGTCGGTCGTCCCTCTGAACACACATACGGTCAGCGTCTGGGACGCAGCCGAGGAAGGCCGGCTCTTGGCCTGAAGGACGGGTCGGTGAGAAGCTGCGCTGAGCCAACGGCTCGAACTGCCAATCTGCGGGGCGTACCGAGAGCGCATGAAGCTCGCTCACGTGGAAGCCGTGGCGAGCGCCAGGAGGAAACACGTTTCCGGGTCAGGTCGGCGAACCGTGCCAAAGGCAGGGGTTCGAAGCGGTCTGTATTTAGCCACGTCAGTGCCCAGGTGAGGTCCCACCAAGGTATGAGAGAACAGGAGAGAGAAATCTGAGTTCAATGAGCCAAAAGGTTCAAAGGTCTTTGCAAGGGCCGGATCCGATAGGCCCAGGTAATAATAATAATAATAATAATAATAATAATAATAAATTTATTTCAGTTTTTGCAGGCTATCAGACCCATATGAACAATGAGTACAGTTTACAACCAGAAAATACAGGAAGGTGGTTGTAAAAAAACAATCACATAGCATTACATCAGCGCACAAAAACAAACTTCAAAGCAAATCCATCTAATTCCTTAATTTTAGGCAATATACATAGCAACTTTAAAGACCAGTTTACCATGTAGGTTTCCACACAGCAGCTGAACTTTGAGAACGGATGGGAATCTGTAGTAAAACAGTGGAATGTACTTTTTACATAAAGGGGTATATTTTGGACACTCGAACAGAAAATGACACAAATCTTCAAACTTATGCCAATCACATGACTTACATTCTGGATTAGTGATGGGTTTTCCAAATCTGGATACTCCGTTTAAAGGTAAACGGTTACATCTCAGTAAACATATTGCCCGCCTGAGTTCACAAGAAGTCAGCTGCCCTATATAACTGGCTGTAAGTATTTCTGGGTGGTAATGGCAGTATTCTGTGTTTGAGGTAAGTGATGCATGCCAGTCCTGTCGGAAACAATCCATCAGCCGATCTTTGAATATCTGCATGAACAGAGGAGTGTTTCCAACTGACTGCATTTCCCATACATACCCAAACCCGTGCATACATAACAGAGACTTTATTTGCGTAGCCCAGTTCGATCTACCTGAAGCATCATGCATACATAACATCGTGTAACACTGTCTTGGGTATCTGTTTTCTGACATGGTAAGAAGTCTGCACCAGTACTTCACCATTCGAACATAGGCATCAATATACATAGGAAATCTTCCACACTCACCCTGCACAATATTGTTTTTCACATCTCTTCCAACACCAAGGACCATTTTACAAACCTTTATATGGACCTGCTCAATTACATCATGTCTCTGGAAACCCCAAACCTCTGACCCGTATAGCACAATGGGTTTAATCTTGACATCAAAAATGTGAAAAATAGTGTCAGCTGGCAAGTTTTGTAATTTGAAGTATAGTCTTTTGATGCCTGCAACTGCTCTCCTGGCTTTTCCAGCTAAGTTTTCTACACATCTAGCCCAGTTCAGAGTAGAGGAAAATATCACACCAAGGTAAGTATAACTGGACTCGACTTGAATCTGCTTGTCAGCATAAAACCATTTTTCACAATTTTTTTCACAAAACCTCCATTTTTGAAGACCACCACTTTTGTCTTGTCCATGTTCACAGTGAGACCCCATTTTTTACAGTATTTTTCTAAACAATTAATTTTCTTTTGGAGATCTGCTACAGAGTCAGAGACAATGGCTATATCATCAGCATACATAAGGAAAATACCCAGTTGTTCTGCAAAAATATCAATGCCACGTGTACCGCACGATGATATTTCTGTCTCAAATTCTGAAAGATAGATAGAAAACAGCAGTGGGCTCAACACACAACCTTGTCGCACCTCTGACATGCAATCAAAGTAGTCGGTAACTTTGGTTCCAACCCTTACAGCAGCTTTTACATGTTTGTACATACTCTCTAGTGTCTGAAGCAACTTTCCATGAACTCCTTTACGTAACAGGAGGTACAACAGTTTTGTCCTGTGCACACTGTCGTAAGCTTTAGAAAAATCTACGTACAGGGTGTAAAAACGGCCACCCTGCTTGCTAAGATACTTTTGCACTAGTGCCTGTGAGCAGAAAATGTTGTCTATAGTGCTGTACCCTTTACGGAAGCCAGCTTGAGCCTCAGGAATACAATCATTCTCTTCACAAAAACGATTCAACCTGTTGTTAATGACAAAACTGTACAACTTACTGATAACGTTCAGAAGAGAGATTCCTCTGTAGTTGTCAACATTTCTAGGGTTACCCTTTTTGTGTAGTGGAAATATCACAGCCATGGTCCAGCTTTCAGGGTACTCCGCACTTTGAAACACACGATTGAACAAAGGATGCAGATAGGCCCAGGTGGCGGTAAGTGTGTGCAATCACGGAGCGGTAACCCTCGACGGTAATAGGTGCTAATCCTTGGTCGTCGAAGAGCCATATGAGGAATTCCGCCAGTAGGGGGTAGTGAGACTCGTGGGGGCGGGAGCCGCTGGGCGGCGCACCATAACTGGGAGATCCTCCACTTGCCTTCACACACATTCCTGGTAGACAGTCTGCGGGCTGCTGCCATCGCCGCCACTGCCGCATCCGAGAAACCTCTAGCGGCGAGTGCTTGCTGGACAACTTCCAGACGTGAAGGAGGAAGAGCTCCGGGCACGGGTGGAAGAGAGCTGGGCGGTGATGCTCAAGCATTGTGGGCGGGGTGGGGAGCTCTAGGGCCGGGTCCATTGCTAGAACGTGCCGATCCGTGGTCCAGCTTTTGGTCCAAATGAAGGGGGGCCACCAGGAAGAGAACCGCGGAGCAATCCAGAAGTTTCCACAGGATCTTCGGCACCAGCACCGACGGGGGGTAGGCATAAGAGATCAGTCCGTCCCAAGGAAGGAGAGCGCGTCTACCGCCCAGGCGAGCGGGTCCGGGACTAGAGAGGCAAACAGCGGAAGCTGGATGTTCCATCTGGCGGCAAAGGTCGACTAGCGGCGAATCCCATCGCGAGCAGATCAGGCGAAGGATGTCTGGGCGCAGGGACCACTCCAGGAAGTGGCGGGCTCAAAGAGCAATGTCCCGGTCCTTGCACCAGAGCAGGAAAAGGTAAGGAGGAAGCACCGGGAGGGTGAGCGAATGCCTCCTGGTTCTGTATCAAGGCTGCCACTGTCGAGTTGTCTGGTAGACGAGGACCTCCTGGTTGGTCAGAGTTTCTGGCCAGGCATAGAGGGCCATCCCAACTGCTTATAACTCCCAGTTGAAGTAACTGTCTGCAAAGTCCCAAGGCAACAGGTCTGAGGCAAAGTCCGGGAACAGTTGTGCGCCCCAGCCGGACTGGCTCGCGTCGGTGCAGAGAGATCACCGGGGCGGAGGGGAGCACAGGGGCACGCCCATCGCCCACCACGCGAGATCCGCCCACGTCCGAGGTGGGGGCGGGAAAGCGGGGTAACAGAAACGGATCCATCAGGGCGCCAATGAAGGGGCGCCAGCGTAGGAGGAGGTGTAGTAACCGCTGCTTTGTATCCTCTAGCACCGGCCGAAGGGGAACGAGTCCGCTGCCGCGCCGAGCAGTCCCAGGAGCTGAAGCCAGACACTGTCCTTGAAGGAGACCCCTAACTCCAATCGCCTAGCGAGTTCGGCGATCTTCTGTCACCGCGCCAAGGCCAGGCGGAACAGGTTGAAGTCGGTCAGGAGTTCCGTCCCTAAGTGCAGAACAGCGCGAAAGGGTGAGATCTGACTTGCCCGGGTGGACTAAGAACCCGAGGCGGCGAAGGAGAGAACGCTGGGCGTCTCTGTCCTCTTTGAGAGTCGCGGCGACTAGGTTGCACAGCAGCAAATCGTCCAGGTAGTGAAGGACGGATTCAGCGACCGCTGGCATAAGCTGACCATCACCGAGTCGAGGATCCACATGAAGACCCAAGGACTGATGTTGAGGCTGACGGGAAGGGCTCGGAACTGGTACACGATCCCGCCAAGGCAAAGTAGGTACCGGCGCGAAGACGGATGAATCGGCACATGAAGAACGTGTCTGAAGATTGAGGCTGATAGCGAGATCCATCGGCTGGACTGCTGAGTGGAGAGACTGGCTGTCTCCATCCGAAAGGGCGGCGCCTAAAGGTGTCTTGTATAGCGCCGATGACTGGGTGCCACCTGCCCAATGGAAAGGGGACAAAAGGAGGCGGTTGTAGAACACCGGCGAGTCGCGTCGGGAGACCACTTCTGTCGCTGTTTTGTTGAGCCAGGCCTTCACCTCTCCGTGCAGAGCGACTGCCTTGAGCCGGTCGAGGGGTCCACAAGGTGGACCGGCGTAAAAGTGGAGGGGACTTGAATGACAGCTGCGGGCCTTCGAAGGCGAAACGAAGAAGAGCCAAGGCAGGCCGAGGCCAAAATGTAGAAGCTTCCATCACCGACAGCGCGTGTCCCCGAACAGCTTGAACCTCCGAGTGGGGTCTGTTGGAACTGAGGCTTCACAGTCAAGGGGAGATCCGAGCCGAGTCGCAGGAGAGTGTCCCGACGCCTGAGGTCACAATGGCGGCCGCCGCCATAGCGTAGTACAAGATTGGAAGGCAGCCCGGCTACAGCCACAAGGGTGGATCGGACGTCGCAGATCGCAGACGCGGACCGCAGGTCGTAAGTGTCTTCCAACAGTTCAGACGGAACGAGCTAGGGAAGACCGCACAAGTCCCGCGATCCTGACTAGTGGGCGAGACCAAGCCTCTTGGACCATCCTGCAAACGCCCGCCTGGTTGCTGGCCGCCGAGTCCCCGAGGAGCCGGAGAAGGTGTGGGAGTGTCCCGTGTACTAGTCCTGGGAAGCTCATAATGACACCCGCTGTACCCAGCGAACGGTGAAAATCCCGTTGTTGCTAAAGCTGTCCTGGTGGAGCTGCGCCGAGAAGAGTCCGCGCGGACCCCGAATCCGGTCGGTAGTGGGAGCGCCTTGCGACACTTAGTAGGCCTGAAGGCAACCATGCCAGAAGCCCGACTCTTCACTGGGGCGACGGCGGGCAGTAGCGGGAGGTAGTACGAGGTAAGATGAGAGGCCTCTACAAGGGCGCTGAAGGTCTGAGAGCCGGGCGAAGGGCAGTCATCTCTGAAGTGGCGGACGGCGACGAACCGCTGAGCGAGAGGTTGGGGAGCCGGCGGGAGAGTCCCGCAGGCAGATCGTCGAAGCGGAATCCCCAGGGAGTAAGCTGAGAAAGTCCTGATCCAAGTCCAAGGCTCGCCTGTCATGCAGAGTCACAAGAAGGGGCGACTGGCTACAAGAGCACTGGTCCGCCGAAGGTGACGGCCACGGCGCAAGGTGGAACAGGTGGAGCCGCCCGCGAAGCCTGTACAGAAGGGTGTCGCGGGGAGCGAGGGACCGCAGTCGAGCGACGGCCAAAGGCAAAGCCTGGCTCTGGACGCCCCCTACTCGCCACAAGGCGGGGGAAGGGGGGCTGCCCCAGTCAACTACAACGTGAGGTCGGCAAAGGGAAGGCTGGTTACCGAGAAGCGCGCTCCGCCGAAGGGAGGCGGAAGGGAACCCTAGCTACCCGAGCCCGCTCGAGAGACCGCGAGCAAGGGGGAGCCAGTCCTGAGAGTTCGAATCTAAGTCACACCGGGCCCACCTAAAAAAACGGGGCAGGGGGGGGGGGGTGGGTGGGGGTGGGGGGGCGACGTTACCATGGCCCGCCAAGACCGCTCAGAAAAATCGAAGCGGGAAGGGAGCAACACGGGCTTGTTAGCCCATCTCAGAACCTTCGGAACGAGGAGAGAGCATACTAAGTCTCAACAGGCCCGCCTGGAGTAACGGGGCGGAGGGGGGGGCATACGTGCGGCTCGCCAGGACCGCTCGCAAACCGGAGCAGGGGGCGGCCCAAATAAAGGTTCTGGGTCACACTCAGAAGAACGGAGCGTGACCGCTCTCAAGAAACCAAGAAACGGCGTGGGAGGGCGCTGACATACTCTCTGCTTGCCAGGACCGCTCAGGGGAGCAGACCGAGGGGAGAGCAATTTCTTATCTCTCCTTTTTTATTATTTTCATAACCTCTTTCTTTCTTTTCTTTTTCTCTCTTTTTAAACTTATAGCTCAAGCCACGCTCGTAAGCCGGAGCGTGGGGGGCGCTAGGCCAAGTCACGCTCAGCCCGCCTGGTACGCACGGGGCGGAGGGGGGGGGGGGTTGGAGGGACGTCAATGTAGCTCGCCGGTTCCGCTCGGAAGCTTCGGAGCGGGGCGGCGGCCCATGTATAGCCCTCGGGTCACGCTCAGAGGACTCGGAGCGTGAGGGAGAGTCTCTATTCTTACTACGTTTGCGCTCGCCGCGCCCAGCCTGCTCCAACAAAGGGAGCGGGGGGGCATGGACGAACGCTGAGCTTGCCTGGCCCACTCGGACAATACGGAGCGGGGGGTAAACTCAAGGAGCTCAAGCCACGCTTGGAAGAAACGGAGCGTGGGGAGAGGGACTCCGACACTCACCTGCCCCGCTCAAAAGACTCGGAGCGGGGGGGGGGGGGGGGGGGGGGGGGGGGGAGGGGGGGGGGAGGGGGGGGGGGGAGGGGAGTTACTGTTTGCTGTTAAAATGTTAAAATTTAAGGAAGGAGACTTACCTGCGGGCCAGAGCGGCCCGGACAACGGAGCGCAGTGGGGTCCGCCGAGCTGACGGAGTGACGTTATCCTGCGCGGAAGTTCGGGGAGCCAGCAGGGGTCGGGAAGGACGGTCACGTCTGTAGAAGGTCCTGTCCGAAGAGTAGCCCGAACACAGAAGGCAGGAGTCGTCAGCATCCAAAGGCCGTTAGAAATCTCCGCCACTAAAGCAAGTTCTCATAAGCGAATCTGCCAACAGTCCGTAGCACACAGTCCGCCGGGAAGTGCTCACCGAACACTCGCTCCCCAAGATCACACAGTCACAAAGGAGAGCAAGTTCTCAAAAGCGAAACTGCCAAAAGTCCGTAGCACACAGTCCGCCAGAAAGTGTTCACCGCACACTCGCTCCCCAAGGTCACAAAATCACGAAGGAGAGCACAAGTCACAAGCCAAGTCCAAAGGCCGCAGCCAACGTAAGGGTACACAAAAAGTCAAGCACCGGGAAGAAGCACCGGAAGGTGCCACTTCCCATGAAGTACACTCAGCCCTTACTTACTTACGCCTGTCACCCCTACCCGGGTATAGGCCGTCGACGAGAGACCTCCAGCAACTCCTGTCCTGTACTTCTCCTTCGATTCTACTCCAGGTGGTTCCCAGTTTCTTGATGTCTGCTTGGAGGTCTCGACGCCAGGAGTTTCTCGGCCTACCTCTTTTCCTCTTTCCCTGGGGGTTCCATGACAATGCCTGCCTAGTGATACTGGAAGCTGGCTTTCTCAGACTGTGACCGATCCATCCCCATCTTCTTCGCCCAATTTCATTCTCTGCTGTTATCTGCTCTGTTCTCTCCCAGAGTCTGACGTTGCTGATCTTCTCTGGCCAGTAGATTTTCAAAATTCTTTTAAGGCAACTGTTCATGAAGGTCTGTACTCTGTTGACTGTGGTTTTTGTCAATCTCCAAGTCTCTGCTCCATATAGGAGAACTGCTTTTACATTGGAGTTGAAAATCCGGACTTTGGTGTGTTGTGACAGCTCTCTGGAGCTCCACACTTTTTTCAACTGGAGAAAGGCTGCTCTGGCTTTACCGATTCGTGCTCAGACATCTGCATCAGTGCCGCCTTTTTTGTCTATGATGCTCCCGAGATAGGTGAAGGACTCCACCTCATCCAACGGGGTGCCAGCAAGCAAGACTGGTTCTTCCCTGGTTGCGTTCAGCCTCATTGTCTTTGTTTTCTGTTTGTGAATGGTGAGGCCCACTTGGGACGAGATGTCAGCAAGCCTCGTGGTCTTGTCCTGCATTTGTTGATGAGTGTGGGACAGTAATGCCAAGTCATCTGCAAAATCGAGGTCGTCAAGCTGTGTCCAGAGTGTCCACTGTATTCCACTTCGTCTGTGCTCTGTGGTCATCTTCATGACCCAGTCTATGGCCAGTAGGAAGAGGAACGGAGACAGCAGACACCCCTGCCTGACACCGGTTCTGACCTGAAGCTCCCTGGTGAACTGCCCTTTGTGGATCACGCGACATGTCATGCCATCGTAGCTGCTCTTGATCAGGCGGACGAGCTTTGTGGGTATACCGTAGTGTCGTAGGAGTTTCCACAGAGTCTCTCGGTCCACACTGTCAAATGCTTTTTCATAATCCACAAAGTTGACGTACAGCGGGGAGCTCCACTCCAGAGCCTGTTCCACGATGATGCGGAGAGTGGCGATCTGGTCTGTACATGATCGGTTCTTCCTGAATCCTGCTTGCTGGTTTCTCAGCTGGGGGTCAACGGAGCTCTTCATTCTCTCCAGGATGATCCTGTTGAAGACCTTTCCTGGTACTGACAGCAAGGTGATTCCTCTGTAGTTGGAACACTTGCTGAGGTCGCCTTTCTTGGGAAGCTTGATTAGGTACCCCTCCTTCCAGTCAGCCGGCATCACCTCCTCTTCCCAGATCTTTCCAAACAGTGGGTACAGCATCTCCACTGTTGTCTCTCACTTTTTTCGTCGGCGTTTTTGTAGCTATTTCCTTTTTTGCAGGGTGGGGAAGCTACCCCCACGCCCAACCCCCTTACTAGGAGGACCAGGGGTTTTCTGTCGGGGTCACCTTCCCTTAGACCATGTTGGTTCACGGCACCTTATTTCATTCGGTGCACCCCTCTCACGAGGGACCCCCTATCCACCACCCAGGGGACGTGCCTTAACGCCATATGGTCCCAGCGCGAGGACTCAGCCCTACACAGTAGAATAACCAAGGCAAAGCCAAGGAAGATCAAAGAATATCCAAGAACCGGTCGTAACACGGAGCAAGGCTAACGCCCGACCGTACACAGTCGAGCTAAGAGTAAAACTGGGGTGAGTTCGCCACAAGCATGCCGGGATAGGGTGGTAAGGGGAGGCCACCCGGGCTCCTATACTTGGATCCCTGGTGTCTCTTCCCCAGTTGTGTAGGGGACACAACTTTGGGCTGAAATCATTAGGCTATAGAGTGTATTCCATATAGTAATGCCATCGGTAATGTATTTTGAAAAAACAAATATAAAGTACACTTTTTGAATGTGTGTGGCTGTGTGTGCGTGTGCGAGTGCGTGATGCATGTGTGCGTGCATGTGTGATACCTGAAGTTTGATTTGCATAGAAAATGTGCTAAGAGCTTCTCCAGAAGCACTGCTATGCGTGTATTTAACTTTTGTGACATATGACCTTGTTATTAGCCCAGTGTACATATTACCAAAGATAAAGTTCAACTCCAGAGTGTTTGGATGTTTACCCCTTCCCAGCCAGTGAACACAAATTGTGCTTTTGAAATCACTGCAAATCGCACATAAAAATCTCCCAACACCAAAGGAACATTATACCAAATAGATTCAGCAAGAGGCTTAGATCCTCAATTGCGGGGGCTCATGAGGATCTATACCTCTTGCAGATGGGTGCTCTTCAATATTTCTCGAAAATAAGGTTAACTCCTGCTGGGCTCATTTTAGTCAGTCGTGCAACAAGCAGAGGTTTTCTACTAATTCCATGAGTTCAGTCTGGGGAGGGGTTCATGAGAAGTGACAAAAGCATAGTGATCACACTCACCCTGCTGGGATTTCCACTCTGCAGTAGGTGTTCTCGCACTTCCTTCTCGGACAGGTGTGATTTGCTGCAAAAATTACAAGAGATTTTTGTTTGTTTCTTCAAAAACATTACCGATGACATTACTGTCTGGAAGTGTCAACTACTTACCCAATTTTAGCCTAAGAACTTGTTGTGTTCCTACACAACCCGGGAGGCACTCGGGGAACCCTAATTAGGGCTGAGAGTAGCCTCCCGTCCTAGTCCAAACTGGCACTCACCACGTGGCCCAATCACAATCAGTCATCGATACTTAGCTCTTGTGAGCAGACGTGTTTAGCCTACAGGACATTTACCGGTTCTTAAAGGGCCGGTCATCTTAGTCTACTTCTTCTTTTGGACTTCGTGCGTCACTACCGGAATTCTAACTCTTCTTCTTCCGTCAGAAACTCTGTGTTTTCTTCCCGACGCTCCCTGCTGTGGTTGTGTTGTGCTTTGTTCGGCGCGGATCTACTTGGGACCTCTTCCCTCCTTTGTGGGCCATGGACGCCATGGATGTATCTCTTCCCGTCCCCACATCTCAGGAGAGGTAACATATCGGCCCCAGCCCTTGGCTGGCCCCGGACCGGGTACCTGCTTCGGTTTGTGGCTTCAGTTTGTGGCTACACTTCGATCGTATAGATTCGCGCCGATCTCTCGTGTTTCGTTGGCGGGGCTTCGTCGTGCCTACGCCCGGTCGATAGTCATGTCTGATTTATGTTACAGTAACCAAGTCCTTACTTGCCCGCAGTGCGGCGATTTCCAAAGGCCTAGCGATAAGCACAAGTTATGCCTTCCTTGTATGGGATGCGCGTCGGACCATTCTTGTGAGATTTGTGTAACCTGGCCTGAACAAGTTTGGTCCCAACTGTGGAAATTTTACCGGCGCAAGCGCCCGATGCCGGTTACGGACCGGCAGTCCTTTTTGGAACCCCCGAACATTCCCGGCGTTTTAACTAGACACTCTCGATCTGACCTGGGGGATCGGACGACACGTGGGACTCATGAGCTTAGCTCTTCACACAAGACTGCATCTTCTGTGACTCACACTCGGTCTAAGCCCGCTGACCCTTACGGAGGGACAGCACGAGGGCAGAGTGCTCGCCTTACGGAGGCAAGCCTACAGAGACGCGCTCCACGCCGTCATTTGTCCGTCAGTCCTGAGAGGTCTCGCAAGGATACGCCCGCTGACTCTTACGGAGAGACAGCACTAGGGCAGAGTGCCTACCTTATGGAGGTAGGTCAGCCGAGAAACGTGTCTAAACGTCGTAGGACTTCCGACAGTCCTCACCTCTCTCATTCGGCCAGCAATTCTAGATGCTTTGGCGCAGCTACTTACGATTGGAGGAAGCACCCTGATACGCTACACAAAGGCCGTCACAACCTCCAACCAGTGTCCTCGTCGCGTTCGTCTCCTTCGCGAGCTTCAGACCCGCGCTTCACCTCTTCCATGTTACATCGTCGAAGTCGTCCACGTCGTCGCAGTCGCTCCCGTCGTCGCCGCCGCTCCCATCTTCGTAGCCGCTCCTGTTCTCGCAGTCGCTCCCCCCGGGACAGGCGCATGGCTCACTCCAGGTCCCCGTTTCCTGGTCGCGTTTTGCCCCCACCCCTGCCTCACCCGCACCAGCAGGCGCAACGCTCGCCGACAGCTACACATCAACACCAGAGGACACGATGCTCACTGGCTGCTACCTTCTCTCGTCGGGACGTAGCTAGAACGATATCCACCAACAACAATCCTCACTGGACTTTGCTCCCTACGAGGGATCAGGAGACTCTTAGTCTTTTCCCGGAGGATTCGGTTTCAGGCCTACTTGGTGTGGACAGCTCCTCGTCTCACTATACAGTGTCGGATGATACTGCATCGCCTAGGACACCTTCTACGTCACGCACGGAAACGCTTCTCGGCATTGAGGAAGCAGCTCGACTCATCACGGCTGCACTGCCCGAGGACGCGTGTCCCCAGTCCCCCCCGCTCAAGAGAAAGGTGTCTGCCTTTGTCGACTCTGGCCGTCAACAGAAGAGGTTCAAGTCTTTACCGCAGCCCCCTGGTTTTAAGGATTTGAGAGATTCCTTTTCCGCTTACCTTCAGGCAGATTCCCAGGAGTATCTTTTCTTCACGGATCGCAAGTGGCCGGCTGACCTAGACATCTCCTTCCGCCAATCCTGGTATGCGGGACATTCACAGTCCTTTAGCTGTCAGCTTCCAGTGTTGGACCCTCAATCGATATCCCAGCTTGGCGGTACCAATTAACTGAGACACACCCTCCCTCGTGGTTTGGATAAGACGGCATCACTAGTGCGGAACGCCTTGGCCTGTGCTGGTTTTCTAGAGCTTCTCACTCAAGGTTTAATCCGTCGCATCGAGGACGCTTGGCAACCTTCGCTTACACCCTTACTTGATGACCTTCTCGCCCTCGGAGTTGCGGCAAACCGGGCAGCGCATCACTCATCGGTCAACACGATGGCGACAGCATCCAACTGTGACCTCATGCGTCGAGATGCAGTACTACTCGCCTGTCATGGTATGCCTCCCGATCTGAAGACCCAGCTGCGTCGCGCCCCCCTTGGTGGACCACTTCTCTTCGGGGACACCTGGCAGAAGGTGAAGGATGACAATCCGGACCGCTGGCCCAGCCGAGTTACAGCGTCGTGCTTTCACTCCGCCCGCAAGGCCGTGGGTCGCGCCCTGCGGACTTCCAGACCCGCTTCATCCTTCACTCCAGCTTCCGCCAAGAACCCCCGGTGGTTCCCCGCCTTCGGCCATGCTAGACCACTTAGGACCTCTGTCCCCGCCTGGCCTAGGTCTGCCCGCCGCCGTGGGCGTGGGCGGGCTCCCTGACTCGTCCCCGTTCCAGCCCCCGCCGTCTGCTCCGGGACCTCCTGTCGGCGGGAGGCTCACTCTTTTCAGTGACATGTGGAGGTTGCTACTTCCAGACGACCCCTGGGTACTCGCCACCATCACCAACGGACTCTCGATTTCTTTTCGTTCTCCCCCACCGCTGCGACACTCACCCGTATGGACAGAGATTCCTTCGGACAGTCTGAAAGCCATTGCACTACGCGGAGAGGTCGACTCGCTTCTACAGAAGGCCGCCACAGTGGTAGTGTGTCATATCAACTCACCAGCATTTTACAGCCGCCTTTTTGTGGTTCCCAAGCCGGGCAACAAGTGGCGCCCCGTTAACGATCTATCAGCACTAAACAAGTTTATTATAGCTCCCACTTTTCGCACGGAAACCTCCAGGACCCTTCGGGCCACTGTACAACCGATGGACTTCGCTGTCAGCCTGGACCTATCCGATGCATATCTCCATGTCCTCATACACCCGGCTTCCAGGAGGTATCTCCGATTCGCGTTCGACGGGGTGATCTACCAGTTTCGGGCCCTGCCATTTGGTCTCAACATCAGCCCGTGGGTTTTTACTCGCATTATGGATGCTGTCGTCGCCAAGACCAGGCAGTCGTCCTCCAGTCCAACCTCCAACTATTTGGACGACCTCTTCCTGAGGAATCAGTCGATAAGCACCCTGCGGACGGACAGAGATTCATTACTCCTGTTGCTGTCGCGTTTGGGGTTCCTGGTCAACACAGGCAAGTCGGACCTATCTCCATCTCGATGATTTATTCATCTCGGCATGAAATTTGCGACCGACCTCAACAGAGTGAGTTTACCGGAGCCTCGGGTCCACAAGTTAGCCTCCTTGGCTGCCCAGGTAGCACAGGCGGAGTCAGTCCCCGCCAGAGTTTGGCTTCAGCTCCTCGGCTTGATGAATGCAGCGGCGGATCTCCTTCCCCTCGGTCGTCTTTACTCCCGGCCGCTTCAATTACACCTGCTGCTTCATTGGCGTCCGTCCTCCGGCGACTTAGACGCCCCGGTGCCTGTGACTCGGATCCTTCGCCCACATCTACAGTGCTGGACAGACACCTCATGGCTCGCTGTCGGAGTTCCTCTAGCCTCCCCGCCTCCTCAGCTCTCACTCTGCGTGGACGCAAGTCTCACCGGCTGGGGTGCACATCTGCTACCGACTTTCCTCTCGACATCCGGCCTCTGGTCTCCGGACCTAGCAGACAGACACATCAACTGGCTAGAGCTACAAGCGGTTTGGCAAGCCCTCATCACATGGGAAATGCACATTCGCCACCAGGAGATCCTAGTCCTTTCGGACAACACCACAGTCGTTTCTTACATTCAGAAGCAGGGCGGTACTCACTCTCCCGAGCTGTGCATTCTACTCTGATGCGCTGGTGCGAGGACCGCGGACTATCCCTCCGAGCTCGACACATCCCCGGTCACCTGAACGTGTTGGCGGATTCACTATCTCGGCGCGGACAATTACTTCACACGGAATGGACGCTTCACCCAGACATCTTTCAGTTGATCTATGCTCACTAGGAGACTCCCATGATCGACCTCTTTGCCACGAGGTGGAATCACCAGCTTCCCCTCTTCGTCTCACCGATTCCCCTAGCCTGGGCAGTCGATGCGCTCTCCATTCCGTGGGACGGTCTCATCGCCTACGCTTATCCCCCGACGGTCCTCGTTCCCAAAGTCCTCCTCAAGCTCAGAGGTTGCAACATGGTCATGTTACTGGTAGCCCCGTTCTCCTGGAACCGATCTTGGACTACCGATCTACTCAGTCTCGCCATGGGCCCTCCGCTTTGTCTGCCCACCTCGAGGACGATGCTCAAGCAGCCCCGCCAGCCGCTTTTCCACCCGTGCCCAGAGCAACTTCTTCACGCCTGGAGATTGTGCGGCAAGCCCTCACCGCAAGAGGCTTCTCGAGTGCAGCAGTGGCAGCTATCGCTTTAACCCGTAGACCCTCGACCATACGAGTTTATGAGGGAAAGTGGGGAGTATTCCAATCCTGGTGCACTGACCGACACCTTATGCCCACTGAGTTGACTCCTTCACGGCTCGCTGACTTCTTCCTCTGGCTCTTTGGAGACCAAGGCCTAGCCCCCATCACGATCCGAGGATATCTGTCTATGATTGCAGACACTTACCGTCACCTCGGCCACCCAGACCCTGGCGAAAACAAAGACCTTGCCGACCTGATGGCACACTTCGGCCTGCAGCGTCCGGTTCCCTGCTCACTGATTCCGCGATGGGACCTCCCTTGGGTACTGACGTGGCTGAACTCGGACAGGTTCGAACCACTTTCACTGGCCACGTTCTCGGATGTGACACGAAAGACATGTTTTCTGTTGGCCCTGGCCACTGCGGCTAGAGTAAGCGAGCTACATGCAATGTCGGCAAGTCCTGCCTGCCTCCAATTCCGGGCAGATGGTTCTGTACAGCTACTCACAGACCCTGCCTTCCTCGCCAAGACCAGGTCTCCCTTGACTGCGCCCCCAGTGATTACCATTTGGCCGCTGAAAGATGCAAGTTTTACTCGGGAGACCAGAAAACAGGATCCTGTGCGCGCTCTTCGCATATATTTACGACGTACTAAACCCGTCCGCCGAGGACGGTCACGCCTCTTTCTACCTTTGGCACACAGCAGAGAAGACATATCAGCACAAACGATTTCTTCTTGGCTTCGCTGGGTCATCAGGTCAGCCTATCATGACCTTTCCCCAGCAATTGCAGAGGCTCAAGATACGTGCACATGAGGTACGAGCCATGGCTGCGAGCATCGCCTTCGATCGCAACTGTGCTGTTCGAGACATCGTGGCCGCAGTGGGCTGGCGGGCAGAATCCACCTTCGCCCGCTTTTACCTCAGGGATCTGTCAGGCCAGCGAGATAATCTCGCCCTGGTGGGGGACATCGCCGCAGCGCAACACTCCCTCCCGGCGCTTGTCGGGAGTTTGGCGACTGGGTGTGTGGCTCTGTCGTATGCCCTTTATGGCGGTAACTTGGGTGCGGCACCCTCCACCTTTTCGCCATTCTTCCAGACAGTAATGTCATCGGTAATGTTTTTGAAGAAACAAATTAATTTTTCTTTAAAATATATTTTTTCGAAAAATACTTACCGATGACATTACTCGGAGGACCCTCCCACCTGCCCCGCTTGCCGCTGGTAAGCTAAGTATCACTGACTGATTGTGATTGGGCCATGTGGTGAGTGCCAGTTTGGACTAGGACGGGAGGCTACTCTCAGCCCTAATTAGGGTTCCCCGAGTGCCTCCCGGGTTGTGTAGGAACACAACAAGTTCTTAGGCTAAAATTGGGTAAGTAGTTGACACTTCCAGACAGTAATGTCATCGGTAAGTATTTTTTCGAAAAAATATATTTTAAAGAAAACTTAATTTTTTGTTTTTTGTACAAATTTTTATCACATTTTGTAATCTGAACATGCTGAACTCACCACAGTCTATAAGGACCAACAACAAAAATAACAGCTGTGATGCCTTGTGCTTTGCATTGCTGTGCATTGCTTTAATCTAAATTATTTTGCTGTTTGCATTGCATTGCATTGCACTGCATTACATTGCTTTGCTATGCTGTGCTGGTATGCTTGGCTACATCGAGCTTGGCTACGTTGTGATCTGCTAGGCTTTGTATTGCTTTGCTATGCTATGCTGTGCTATGCATGTTCTGCTTTGCTTTATAATACATTGCTCTGTTTTTATTTGCTTTGCATTGTACTGCATCCCATTGCACTGTTTTACTTTACTTTGCTTGCTTCCTTTTCTGTGCTTTTCTTTTCTTCGCTTGCTCCTTTCTGTGCTCGCATACTAGCTGACCTGCTTGCTTGTTGCTGGCATGAAAGCTTGCTTGCATGTTCACTTGCTTTCTTCCTACACACTCACCAGATGTCCAGCCAGTTTGTAGTAGCCTGGAACAGCTTCAGGTGGCCTGATCCATTTCCTGCCACAGCCAGAGTGTGCAGGACCATCATGAGTTCAGGAAACCCGGACAAATCTCCACTGCCGTCCTTCAGCAGAGGGCTTCCCATGGGGATGAGAGCATTCAGAATCGCCATGGCAACCTCATCTCCCATGTGGCTGTGGGAAAAAACAAACATTCCCCATACAGCTTTGGGCCATACCATCCAAAAGCACAGGCCACCATACTTTTCTTAACCCCCCTGACTGCTACTGACAATACCGTTCAGCGGAAAAGACGCGTCTTTCCGCTGAAAGGTATTCTCAGTAGCAGTTAGGGGGTTCATGAATGTTTTAAATAAATCAAGTACCACGCGTCTTTTCCGCTGAACGGTATTGTCAGTAGCAATCATGGGGTTCATGAATGTTTTAAATAAATCAAGTACCACGCGTCTTTTCCGCTGAACGGTATTGTCAGTAGCAATCATGGGGTTCATGAATGTTTTAAATAAATCAAGTACCACGCGTCTTTTCTGCTGAACGGTATTGTCAGTAGCAATCATGGGGTTCATGAATGTTTTAAATAAATCAAGTACCACGCGTCTTTTCTGATGAACAGTATTGTCAGTAGCAATCATGGGGTTCATGAATGTTTTAAATAAATCAAGTACCACGCGTCTTTTCCGCTGAACGGTATTGTCAGTAGCAATCATGGGGTTCATGAATGTTTTAAATAAATCAAGTACCACGCGTCTTTTCCGCTGAACGGTATTGTCAGTAGCAATCATGGGGTTCATGAATGTTTTAAATAAATCAAGTACCACGCGTCTTTTCCGCTGAACGGTATTGTCAGTAGCAATCATGGGGTTCATGAATGTTTTAAATAAATCAAGTACCACGCGTCTTTTCCGCTGAACGGTATTGTCAGTAGCAATCATGGGGTTCATGAATGTTTTAAATAAATCAAGTACCACGCGTCTTTTCCGCTGAACGGTATTGTCAGTAGCAATCATGGGGTTCATGAATGTTTTAAATAAATCAAGTACCACGCGTCTTTTCCGCTGAACGGTATTGTCAGTAGCAATCATGGGGTTCATGAATGTTTTAAATAAATCAAGTACCACGCGTCTTTTCCGCTGAACGGTATTGTCAGTAGCAATCATGGGGTTCATGAATGTTTTAAATAAATCAAGTACCACGCGTCTTTTCCACTGAACGGTATTGTCAGTAGCAATCATGGGGTTCATGAATGTTTTAAATAAATCAAGTACCACGCGTCTTTTCCGCTGAACGGTATTGTCAGTAGCAATCATGGGGTTCATGAATGTTTTAAATAAATCAAGTACCACGCGTCTTTTCCGCTGAACGGTATTATCAGTAGCAATCATGGGGTTCATGAATGTTTTAAATAAATCAAGTACCACGCGTCTTTTCCGCTGAACGGTATTGTCAGTAGCAATCATGGGGTTCATGAATGTTTTAAATAAATCAAGTACCACGCGTCTTTTCCGCTGAACGGTATTGTCAGTAGCAATCATGGGGTTCATGAATGTTTTAAATAAATCAAGTACCACGCGTCTTTTCCGCTGAACGGTATTGTCAGTAGCAATCATGGGGTTCATGAATGTTTTAAATAAATCAAGTACCACGCGTCTTTTCCGCTGAACGGTATTGTCAGTAGCAATCATGGGGTTCATGAATGTTTTAAATAAATCAAGTACCACGCGTCTTTTCCACTGAACGGTATTGTCAGTAGCAATCATGGGGTTCATGAATGTTTTAAATAAATCAAGTACCACGCGTCTTTTCCGCTGAACGGTATTGTCAGTAGCAATCATGGGGTTCATGAATGTTTTAAATAAATCAAGTACCACGCGTCTTTTCCGCTGAACGGTATTGTCAGTAGCAATCATGGGGTTCATGAATGTTTTAAATAAATCAAGTACCACGCGTCTTTAACCCTTTGGCTGTCAGTAGCACTTTTTGTTGTGAAAATGACTCCTGCGGGAATCATGGTGACAAAAGTCGCTACTGACAGCCTCAGGGTTAACCATGTGCAGTTAATGTGTGTAAATCAATGTGTGTGCTGGGATGTCATGAACACAATCACAAACAAGTCCGCTTTTATTTCTTTTACTGACTGCAAAGAAACATAATCCACTAAGCCTCATAACACTACATTAGTTATTTCGGCTTAACACCGAGCAGGCTACTAAGGCCATCTCACGGCAGCCGTCACACTACAGCAGAAGATGGGTCTACCATGATAATTCAAGGGTAGCGCCAGATTAACTTGGTCCATCTCCTGCAACTGGTACAGTCATTAGGTGACACCTCCAAAATGCAGCCATGGGGTTATATGGTAAAGCAAGTACAGTCAAACCTGTCGAGGCAACTGACTGTATCAGGAAACCACCTGTCCAAGCAGATCATCCATTTTTGGCCCCATAGTCTTTTTTTTCTGTCCCTAAGTAGACCACAATTTGATAGTCCCTTGGGTGGTCATATTACACAGGTTTCACTGTACCTTGTGTCATTACGGACATATGGTGGAGAAAACATTTGCGTACTGGTCTGTGATTTTGGACCTGTTCATCCTGATACACCATTGATTGCAATAAATTTGACTATGATGGTTCAAGGTTGGTGCCAAGATAGCTTGGCGCCAGAGGCGCCAAGCTATTCTGGCATCACCCTTGAACTAAAATGTTTGATCTATTTCCTAATTTGTAACGTAGCCTTCAAAGGACAATAAGGAAACTTAAAAAAAAAAATTCAGCCTCAGGATGCAATGGGTTAAATCGTAAGGTCTCAATCGCAGACCCACATAGAGTAATGACGCAGAGGCAAAACCTTGTGCTCTGGGCCAGTTGCACGAGTGAGTTTAGTCCTGCACCAGCCACTAAGCAAGGAGCGGCGCACCTTGCTTAGTGGCTGGTGCAGGACTAAGCTTGCTCATCAACTGGCCCCTGATGTTTTAGGGTTAAACAGTAAGGCTGATGCTGATGGAAAAACAAACACTATCTTATAATGAATGTCAAACAGAATGAATGTGAATGTCAAACAGAAAGTTAGAAAGTCCATACCTGGTGTCCTTCACGATGTAGAGAGTAAACGTTTGCAGGAGGTAGCGGTTCTGTCTCACCGTGTTGTCCTCATCATCCTAGACAAAGATACATTATTAATTAGCTTTGGATATGGGTCATTTTCTGAAAAGGTGGTCAGAATAAGTGACATAAGGAGCCGAGTGTGTTGTTGCGTCCATGTATCAACCGAACATCAATTCTTCGAACTCATACCCCATGATGCACATACAATCTTTGCACAGCATGTTCCAAATCAACCTTTGTGTCACAGAAGCACAATACGTATTAAGAATCCGGCAAACAATGACTAAAATTGCATGATTCTTGCATTTTACTGCTCGGGGGACTGCACACGCACCGCGGTGGTACGAGAAGGTGTTCACGGACCCCACACTTTCAGTGAATGGCTTCGAGTAAACAAAGGCCCTTTCCCGCACTTTCATGCATTTTACGCTACTTCCACCGGAACAAGCGTATGAATACAGTAACAAAATAGTGCACCTTTTGTTATAAAAGCGGGACTTATCGTTTTGTTCCGGCGGTTGATACTCAAAGATCTTGACCCAACACTCGGCTGCATTTTTTAAAGGTCATTCATTAGCATTATTTCCTTGAAGATTTAAGCAAACTCAGTGTGTACAGAAGCGTCCATGAACACGATTTCTGGTAGTATGTGTAAAAGTAGTTCGTGCTGTTTGTAAGCACTGTACGGGAGAAAAAATGTGATTGGTTTGAGTTCGACCCGACTGAAACAACCGACGGACAAAAAGTTTAATGCAATTAAACTACGTAAAATCGACCACTAAGTATAAAATGTATGATTGGTATTGTGCAACAGTGTTTATATAACCGATCAAAACAGTTTGTTAAATTTAAAGCAGTGAATTTGTCTGATCAAACAAGTTCTTGTCACACACTATGAGCCATGTCACAAATCGGCTTTATTCATTCTCAAGCTTTTAGGCATAAAAAGGCTTCAAATTTAAGATAAACAAAATGCAAAGGTATGGTTTTATGCATGCTATCCCCTTACTATCAGAAGAAGAAGTCTAGCAAATAAAATGGGTAAATATGTAAATACGAATATTGATTTTGGTTGCTCAAACTGTTGCACCCTCAGCTGACCATCTTTTCAGAGAATGACCCATATAACCAATCACCAGGGGACCCACACTTTCTTGTTGAAATATTCAAAGTTTGTTGTAAGCGAAGATAATTACAAAGCAGGAGTGGTGTCGGGTCCTGTAAAACAGTATGGTTATATCTGACTTTTGTTATATCCAACCTTGATATAACTCTTCAACTCCCAGAACCATACGACTGCCATTCCAAAGAATGGAATTCATTTAGTTCTGGGAGTTTAAGAGATAAACAAAATAGACTGTCTATAGCACAACCTGTTCTGAGTGACCTCATGTGTGAGGGATCACCTCTCATTTAAGACCAGCATTTACATGGCTGCAGACACTGAAACAATGGTCTTATTTGACAGGTGACCTTGCCTTTCCATACGTCTCTTGAGAGACTCGGATTTAACCTATTCAGCCCTGACGCACTACAGCAGGAGATGGACCGACCATGACAATTCAAGGGTAGTGCCAGACTAGCTTGGCGCCGACAGGCGCCAAGCTAATCTGGCACTACCCTTGAATTATCATGGTCGGTCCATCTCCTGCAAATTGTACGTAGTCATTAGGTGACGCCGCCAAAATTTGGGAATGCGGCCTCAGAGTTAAATGGCCATGACTTGACAGAAAATGCAAACCTGCGGTGGTCGGAAGATCTTGTAGAGGAGAGACTGCAACACTGAGGGCTCCACTTTGGCCAGGCTGGCCAGACAGCAGCACAGGTTGGTGTAGCTCTTGTCGCAACCTTCTTTTTCCGCTGGAATCAAACACAATGTATTTTTTTCTCCTACATTTGGGAAAAGACGCAGTAACCGTTCACAAGTTTTTCATTAACCCCTTCACTGTCAACAAAAAAATGAACGTGATGCAACTGCAAGAGACATTGATCCTCATGAGCCCCCTGCGACTGCGGGGGCTCATGAGAATCTATGCCTATTACTGAGACTAATTTGTATCTATTTATCTTTGACTGGGGATTTATGGTGTTGAAAGAGTGAAGATGACATGAAACACAATGTACATCAGTTGGCAGTGAAGGGGTTAATATATTGTTACATACAACTTGCAGCTTGTTTCCGATGTCACATTTCTTGTGTTCGTCAGCATATATGGTGATGAAACAATAGTTCTAGAGTAAATTATAGATATATAATGTCCTCAGGAAATTTATCTGGTTGGAGAACTGAAGACTGCAGTTCCCTTAACTTAAAAAAGACAAGATTGAAATACTCTTCCAACAAGAATCATGGCCCAAAAATTCTACCAACATGCAAACACACACGCCGATGGGAAACACTAAAGTGTTTACAATCAATCAAATGATGCAGCATTTGTTTTACCCATCAGTATAGTCGCATGGCCTGAATGTGATGTCTTACCGAGCTGAAAGAGCTTGTTGAAGAACTTGAGCAGCTTGCAGATGAATGTGGCACCCAGTCCTTCCCGCGCCAATGACAACAGCAGGCTGGTCAGGTCTGCAAATCACATCATCACCATTTACACACAATTGATTATCGCATAAGACAAAGCTACTACAGTTCTGACTCGATATATCGCGGTTGTTGGGGTCCACAAAATGGGACCGCAATGGGGAGGGGGGGGTGGGTGAGAGGGGGAGGGGGGGAGGGGGAGTTGGATGAGAATCGGGGCGTGTGCGCATTACCTATCGCCTGTGCGTTCTTTCTTTTAAAGCCGAGTACACTCAGAAACACTTACTTGCACTGTTAACATCATGAGAAAAAAAGGAAAAAAACGTTTTTCATTTTGTGAAGGATCAACCCAACAAAACCACAAACTGTATTACAGTGGCAGAGAAGACAAACATGAACAGGGTGTCGGATTTCTCGTCCACAAAGACATCGTGAACACTGTCATGAGTTGTCGGCCAGTCTCCATTAGGCTTATCACCATACGCTTGAGGGCAACCCCATTCAATGTCACCATTGTACAAGTTTACGCCCCAACAACAGACTATGGCGATGAGGAAATAGAAGACTTCTATGACCAACTGCAAGAAGTCTTGGACCAGACCCCCAAGAAAGACATTCTTGTGGTGCAGGGAGACTGGAATGCCAAAATAGGAGAGGATGCTGCTAGGAACTGGAAAGGCACATGCGGACGCTACTGCAATGCAGAGACCAACGACAGAGGCTTAAGGCTCCTGGAATTTGCCAGCTCAAATGATCTAAAGCTGATGAACACGTTTGGCCCACACAAAGCAACCAGAAGGTGGACATGGCACAGCCCGAACGGAGAGCACCATAACCAAATTGACTACATCATGATGAAGAGACCCTTCCAAACCAGTGAGAACATTGCCAAGACAAGAAATTTTCCAGGAGCAGACATTGGAAGCGACCATGACTTAGTGATGATGACCTTCAGACTCCACCTAAAGAAGGTCAACAAGCAGGGTCCCACCAGAATCAAGTTTGACCTCGAGAAACTGAAAGACCCAGAGGTAGCGGAAGCCTTCCAGGCAAAGATAGGAGGAAAATTTGCGCCACTGCTACTTCTAGGTGCAAAAGACACGGATGTGGACACACTGATCGACACATTCAACACTGCTGTAACCCTAACAGCCAGTGAGATCCTTGGCAAACACTGACAAGCAAAGAAACCTTGGGTTACAGCTGACATCTTTGTTCTATGTGACAAGCGTCGAGAATTCAAGAAAAAGAAATCAGAGGTAGAAGGAGATAAACAATACAGGGAAATTAACCAGGATATCAAGAAAAGCATGAAAAAGGCAAAGAATAAATGGATTGAAGATCAGTGTAAACACGTAGAAGAAAATCTGAACAAAAATAATAGCAAAATAAAATACCAGCTGGTGAAAGACCTGACAGTGTAAAACAAGGACGCTCCTCGATCATCCAAGATAGTGAAGGGAACTGTCTTATGGAAGACCAAGACATACTGAAGAGATGGACAGAGTACTGATCAGATTTGTACAACACCAAGCTACAGGGGACCCAGGCATACTTGTCAACCCACCCGTGACCAACAATGGCAACTATCCCATCCTCCGAGAAGAAGTAGAGGCTGCAGTGAAGTCGCTAAAAAAAGGGAAGGCAGCAGGAGCAGACAACATCCCTGCAGAACTAGTCCAAGAAGGGGGAGAAGACATGATAAGCGCCTTACTAACAATCATCACTAAGATCTGGCAGTCGGGGGATTGGCCCACACCATGGATCCAATCACTTATAACTCTCCCCAAAAAAGGCAACTTACATCAATGCCAGAATTATCGCATGATCAGTATTATATGCCATTCAAGCAAAGTCATGTTAAAGATCCTACTGAACAGGGTGAAGCCACAGGCAGAGGAGATCATAGCTGAGGAACAGGCAGGCTTCAGACCAGGGCGCAGCACAACTGAGCAGATCTTCAACCTGAGAGTTCTATGTGAGAGGTACCTCCAGCACCAGCAAGACCTCTATCATGTCTTTGTGGATTTTAAGAAAGCGTTTGACAGGGTGTGGCATGCAGCCCTTTGGTCCACCATGAAGGTATACAACATAAATGCCAACCTGATCAAAGTCATAGCAAACCTTTACAACAAGGCCACTAGCGCAGTCTGCTTCAACGGCAAAAAAGGAAACTGGTTTAGGACTACAGTCGGAGTCAGACAAGGCTGCTTGCTCTCACCTAGTATTTTCAACACCTTCCTGGAAAGAATCACGATGGACACTCTGAAAGATCATGAAGGAACAAACAGTACTGGAGGCAGAACAATCACGAACTTGCGCTTTGCGCACGACATTGATGGCCTTGCAGGAACAGAGAAGGAGCTAGCTCAGCTGGTGGAGAAGCTGGACAGTACAGCCATTGCGTATGGAAGACCAGTGCAGAGAAGACCAAACTGATGACAAATAACACCAGTGGCATTGGCACTGACGTCATGATTGGAAGCCAAAAACTAGAAACAGTTAATAAATTCAAATACTTAGGAGCCATTGTGACAGATGAGGGATCAAAACCAGAAATACTGTCCAGGATTGCGCAGACAACAACAGCACTGACAAGATTGAAGACCATATGGAAGGACAGAAACATCATGCTCTGCTCCAAGATCAGACTGATGCACTCCTTAGTCATCTCAGTGTTTTTGTATGCTTGCGAGTCATGGACCCTCACAGCAGACCTTGAAAGGAGGATACAAGCCACTGAAATGCGATGTTTTCAAAGGCTGCTTGGCGCATGGCATTTCATACAGAGATCACATCACGAACGAGGAAGTGGGAAGCAGAATCAGGCAAGCCATCGGGCCCTATGAAGACCTATTAGCCATCGTGAAAAAAAGCAAACTGAAGTGGTATGGCCATGTCACGCATTCAGCAGGGCTTGCCAAAACAATCCTGCAAGGCACTGTGCAAGGAGGACGAAGGAGAGGAAGACAGAGGAAAAGATGGGAGGACAATATCTCAGAGTGGACAAGAATGAGGCTGGGTGATACGCTAAGAATGGCAGAGAACAGAGAGGAATGGAGGGAGCTGGTTGCCAAGTCATCAGTGGTGCCCCAACGGTCGGCAAGACTACGGGATATAGATAGATAGAAGGATCAGAAATGGTATATTTTTGCTGAACATTTCCTTCTCTATTCAGACATAAAATACATTTACGCATTTAGACAATTTCCGCGACAAGTTTGGTAACTTATATTCTTCAATGAATAGGTTGATCACCTCGCTTGTTTGTTTTGTGTGAAGTTGTTACACACGGTGAGAAAATCCAATTACGATGACCGGTGAGCACGAGCAGTAGGGTAGGATACCTCTCTTTAACTTCAACAGCGGACCGCCTAACTCTGCAGCAAGCATAGACATTCATTATCCCCCGCATCTGTGCCTAAGGTCTTCCTATCATTGCCTGTGTTCTTCGTTCAGCGTCAGTTTTCGCACCTTCTAGCTAGGGGCTATAATTGCCGGCTGCTGAGCGTGGCAAAACTTTGACACCTTTGAAAAGCATAGACCTTGATGCGCATCGAATCAGTGTTTCCTATTATCACATTTACATGTGTGGTCATATCTAAGAGCAGATGACGTTGTAGTCTGTGTGAAACTGCTCCCACATGCCCAGCAGCAAGTCAAGAGGGGAGACATCTGATATGTGCCAGAGGCCTAGACCCTCATTATACACTGATTCTGTCTTCTACCCTCTTTATGTACATACATGCACATGCGTTCTTTATTTGGGGAAGGTTTGTGGGTGTTCAGTGTGTGGATGCCCTTCCCGCTGTCGCGTCAGGCGAGTGTGCAGCAACCATGGAGCGCGATACAGCCACGGCCGATAACAAATTATTTCGTGGTTCACCGCCGTCTGCAGCTGGTCTGATTTTTTTTTTGGGGGGAGGGGGGGATCCAAGGTACCCCCTGCGTTATATCCGGTATTGCGATATACCGATGCGCGATATATCGAGTCAGAGCTGTATAAGCTGAAGGTACGTTCCAGAGTCCAAATTTACCATGCACCACGCCTATCACAATCAGGCACCAGTGTGCCCTAAACTTTTAAGAACAAATAGTACTGGTGGTTGTGATGAAACTCTATGCTCACGCATAGGGTTCACACAGAGGGTTTAGTATGGCACAGTTTTGTTAGCGGTTTGTTTTGTGACAGATACTCCGTGAGGGACGTGGCCCATGTGACAGCTTAAGGAAACGTTCTGCACGGGGGTTTTAGCGTGAGTTCAGACGAACAGAGCTGTAGGAACATCAGTACGGGGCTTTACTGTCAGTGTGGGCAGACGTGTGCAGACCTTAGCCCGTATTCCAAGACTCTGAAACCTAGAATTCAGGTATATTTCTATATGTATTATTGATGGTTACTGCATTAAAGATAGTATGCGTTAGTAGGAGTTAATTCGGTTGTGTAGTGTTGACTGGTTTGGTTCAGTTATGTTGGTTTGGAATTCATGAAGGCAACCGGTGTTTTATTTACCGATTGGATAACTGGATAACTAAGGAAGGTGAGGTGTGTATGCCCATGTCGTTATGAATGTAGTACGTGGTTAAGTATAGTCTTTTCCAATGTATGAAAAAACGTATAGCGAGAGTGGTAGGTTATAGTCTGTTTCAAGGTAGTGACAGAGATATGGAGTGTTACGAAAGTGTTGGGGTATGAAGCACGTGTATGAATGAACGTGTGAGTTATTTGTATCAGCCAGGTTACGTAATGTATCTCATATTATCCAATATGTGTGTGTTTAGCAAGTGTTATGATTTAGGATGTTATTATTTATTCAGAGTGCTTGTCGGGGAGAGCGGAGCGACAGACGCCGAGACATCAGTCACCAGAGGCTACCGCTGAGGGACCTATTGTTAGGTCATCTCCATCTCTTCACTCATGGGAGTGAGCGACCGGTGCCGAGACACACGGGTCACAGCTAGGACTGCGCTACAGAGCGAGCTACGAGGACGTCCACGGTATGAGAACGTACGACAAAGGACCTGCACGCCTAGACGTGAAAGGGACAATACGTAACCAGGCGAGAACACCAAACAGGTTGGATTGTGAGAGACAATTACCTAGCCTGGCATTTACATTGTGTATGTGTATGTGGTGTTGATGTGCTTGTAGTGGGAAGGTGTGGTGTACATAAGCTTTTGGGGAATTGAAAAGTAAAGGAAAAGTCAATAATCAGGAGCGTGACTAATAGGAAGTGTGTACTTACTCACACAATTTTAGCCTAGGAACCCGTTGTGCCCCTGCACAACCCGGGAGGCACTCAGGGAATCCCCAGAGGGGCCGAGAGTTGTCTCCCGTGCCTGCCCATCCGGTTCCGAGTCATACGATGATTCCTCAGTCTGGATACTTAGCTCACCAGCAGCAAGCGGGGCAGGTGGGAGGGTCCTCCGAGTCATGTCATCGGTAAGTATTTTTCGAAAAAATACCTTTCAGAGAAAAATTAATTTATTTCTTCAAAAACACTACCGATGACATGACCAATAGGAAGAATAGCGAGAAGGAGGAGGGTGCGGCCACCCCAACCACCCCCATGGGGCCAATGCAGAGCCATCCTCCCTGTCGCACACTCCTGACAATTTTAGCTAAGTGCGTACCCACAGCGCCTGAGGCGCCGGGAGGGAGTGTTGCGCCGCCGTGATTTCCCCCATCAGAGCGAGGTTGTCTCGCTGGCCTGCCAGATCCCGGAGGTAGAAGCGAGCGAAGGTCGATTCAGCTCGCCAGCCCACGGCTGCCACGATGTCTTTGACAGCGCAGTTCCGATCGAAAGCGAGACTCGTGGCCATGGCTCGTACATCATGTGCGCGTGTCTTGAGCCTCTTCGCTCCCTGTGGGGAGAGGTCCTGGTAGGCGGACCTAATGACCCAGCGTAGCCAGGAAGATATCGTCTGGGCTGTAATGTCATTTCTGCTGGGCTTTAGAGACAGGAAGAGGCGTGAGCGTCCTCTTCGGACAGCTTGGTTCAGCGTAGGTAAACGCGTAGGGCGCGCACGGGATCTTGTTGCCTGGTCTCCCGGGGAAAGTTCCTCCCACGCAGTGGCCGTAGGGTGATCACCTGTGGCGCGGTCAAAGGAGACCTGGTCTTGGCCAGGAAAGCAAGGTCCATGAGAAGCTGCACGGAGCCATCCGCACAAAACTGTAGGCAGGCAGGGCGCGCTGACAGTGCGTGTAGCTCACTGACTCGGGCCGCGGTGGCAAGAGCCAACAGGAAGCAAGTCTTACGAGTCACGTCCGCGGAGCGGGCCAATGGCAGCGGTTCAAATCTGGCAGAGTTTAGCCACGTCAGAACCCAGGGGAGGTCCCAGCGAGGAATGAGTTAGTGGGGCACTGGACGCTGCAGGCTGAAGTGAGTCAGAAGGTCGGCGATGTCTTTACAGGCGCCGGGGTCCGGACGGCCGAGGTGCCGGTAGGTGTCAGCAATCATGGACAGGTACCACTTGGTGATAGGGGCCAAACCTTGGTCTCCGAATAGCCAGAGGAAAAAGTCCGCGAGCTGGGGATTTGTCAAATCAGTGGGGGAGAGGTGTTGGTCCTCGCACCAGGAGCATAGCACTCGCCACTTTCCCTCGTAGATGCGCCGCGTCGAGGGTCTGCGGGCTGAAGAGATCGCTTCCACTGCTGCACTCGAGAAGCCTCTAGCGGTGAGGGCGTGCCGCACAATCTCCAGGCGTGAAGAAGGAGATGCTCCGGGCACTAGTGGAACAGCGATTGCCAAGGCTGGAGACCCGCAGGGCGCGACCCGGAGCCTTGCGGGCCAGACGAAAGCGAGGGGGAGCAGTCTTGCCAGGCCACCGATCAGCATTTGCCGTCTTCACCGAGTTCCAGGTGTCGCCGAAGAGGAGGGGTCCACCCATGGGGGCACGGCGAAGCTGGTTACGCAGGTCCGGAGGCATACCCCGACAGGCCAGCAGAATGGCATTCCGCCGCATGAGGTCACAATTGGAGGAGGCCGCCATGGCATTGACGGACGAGTGATAGGCTGCCTGGTTGGCGACTTCCGCGAGAGCGAGATCACCTAGGAGGGGAGTCAAGGAGGGATGCCAGGTGTCCTCGATCCAGCGAACGAAGGCTTGGATGAGCAGCTCAAGGAAGCCTGAGCAGGCGAGGGTGTTGCGAACGAGTGTAGCAGTACTATCCAAACCCCGGGGAATCGCACGCTTTAGGAGGCCTTTAGGATGGCCGCCGGGTCCACTGTGGGAAGGGGGCAGACAAAGGCCTGGGAGTGTCCGGAATACCATCCCTGACGAAAGGCGATGTCGAGGCTGGGGGGCCACCTATGGCCGGAGAAGAAATCGGTCTCCCGAGGGGCAGCGAGCAGATGCGCGGAGAAGGCGTCCCGCATGTCGCGAAATCCGGGAGGTTGAGGGAGCGACTTGAACTTCTTGGTCTGCCTGTCAACGTCGACGAAGGCGGAGACCTTCCGCTTGAGTGGGGGGTATGGGGGGCAAGCGTCCACTGGGAGGGCGGCCGAGATGAGGCGGGCCACCTCATCTAGGGCGAGTACGGTGTCCAAACGAGAGGTCGCAGCCACCGGCGAAGGGTCCAAGACGTCTGAAATGGTTGAGCAAGAAATGGTGGAACGGCCAAGAGAGCCCAGCAGCGTGGAGACGGAGTCCTCGGCGAGAAGACTCAGGGCCTTGTCATCCTGGGGGGCGGGGGGGGGGGGGGGGTGGCGGGAAAGAGGGATGCTAGAGAAAGACAAAACACGCCGAGAGGCCGAACAGGGGCTGCGGCAAGACCAGGGCGGTGACCAGAGGGAGTCCAGCCAGGAGGCACGAGGGGAGCGGCTGAGAAGACAGGAGCGACGTCCATGATCCCAACGACGAGGGCTCCTGCCTGAGCGGGGCCGAGGGGAGACAGAAGGGCGACGCGAGCAGCACGGCGGTGAAGCACGGGGCGTGCGCGAGGATGGTCACGCTGCCGACTGGGCCGAGCGAGGGGGGCTGCTGGTCATCCGATGCGCGCGGCGGTCCTTCCGACAAGCGTCAACTGGAGAGCGGGATCGCCAGGAGTAGGAGGAAGCTCGAGAGGGCTCCAAAGGGTCCGAGGTCCTCGGGCGTGTGGCACTTCGTCTCTGAGAGCCGGGCTCAGTGAGGCAGGCTCCTTGCCGGCATATGGACTCCCCGGAAGAGTCCGCGAGCGTGAGAGACGAGCGAGAACTTATAGTGGACAAGCGTCCACTGGAGAGCAGGATCGCCAGGAGTAGGAGGAAGTTTGAGAGGGCTCCAAAGGGTCCGAGGTCCTCGGGCGCGTGGCACTTCGTCTCTGAGAGCCAGGCTCAGTGAGGCGGGCTCCCTGCCGGCATATGGATTCCCCGGAAGAGTCCGCGAGCGTGACAGACGAGCGAGAACTTATAGTGGACAAGGGACGGCGTGAAGCGCGTCCCCGTAGGCCGGGCTCCGTGAGGCGGGCGCTGTGTGTCCGCGCATTGACTTCAGTTCTCCAAACAGTGCTGGGTGCACGCGTTCGGCGCAGCGTCCGTTCCACAGGGTCGGCACGGTCGCGTTTGGTCACTGCTCCTGGCACAGTGGGGGGCGCCTGGATGGGAGGGTCACTCACAGGGGACAGCCGGTCCCGCCTGTAGAAGCTCCATAACTGAGACCACCTCAGTTCAGGCCAGACGGAGCAGATGTCATAGGCGTGGTGTGAGGTGCAGCCAGAGCAGGGAAGGCAGACCTTGTGGTTGTCCGTTGGCCACTGGAAGTCGCCGCATAGTGTGCAGGTCCACACCTGGCAACTGCAACACATAATACACATGCAAGCGTACGAGCGAGAGCACGTGGCTCTGCCCATCTAAGGCGAACATTCGAGGCCAAGGTGAAAATAGCAAACCTATGTAAATGGGGTTAGGCCACCCTAACGTGCGAAGGCGCGGGCGCGAGGGGCCCTGCCAAGCAGAGGTAGCCTACGACGCCAAAGGAACAAAGCACAACGCAGAAAGTGCCCAGCCACACCACACTCGAACCGCCAGCGAAGAGCATGGGCGCTGGCCCCAGGGTCCGCGCCAAGCTAAGACGAAGTGTGGCACAAATGGTAGTCATATACAACATGTGAAGCCGAGGGCTCCCACGAACCAGCGTCCCACCCGGTGGTCGGCCGAAGGCTAGAACAGCTACCTTACCTCTCCGCAGCAGCGGGAACGGTGGAAGGCACGTCCATACCACCGTCAGTGCGGGAAAGCGGGAAGAAGTGTGGAGAAGCTACAGCCGGGCAGCAGTGCAACAGAAGCTCCCTTGGACGAAGCACAAGGCAAGAAGGGCACCGCAGGGAAAGCAGGCCCAACAACAGTCCAGCACGGGTTCCAAACCGGTCGCGTGAAGGCAAGTCCGGAGGCTAAGCAAATACGTCTGAACAATGCGAGCTAAGTAGACTGACTGAGGAATCATCGTATGACTCGGAACTGGATGGGCAGGCACGGGAGACAACTCTCAGCCCCTCTGGGGGTTCCCCGAGTGCCTCTCGGGTTGTGCAGGGGCACAACAGGTTCCTAGGCTAAAATTGTGTGAGTAAGTAGACACTTCCTATTAGTCATGTCATCGGTAATGTTTTTGAAGAAATAAACAAACCCGTGTTTTTGTGCACTAAATACACCAGTGATAGAGTCCTCAAAGGACTCTCACAGAGCTAGCCTTAAGGACAAGCGGCTCAGGAGAAAAAACAGAGATGCCGCAGCTCAGAACCCTGGCCATACCTTCCCCTGCAGCCACTGCGGTCGAACCTGCCTGTCTCGGATTGGCCTCCGCAGCCACGAACAAGCCTGCAGACGTCGTGGTCAACTCCTATAAAATCTTCGTTCGCGAAGTCAAGCCAAGAGACACCAGTGATATATTTTTGTCTTACAACATTGATGTGCTCAACGATTCCATACAGAGATACATGTCATACTTTCGGGCACAATTTCCTGAAATCCGTGTGATCCCCAAACAACATTAATTTTGTTAGAGTATCATTGTGTGCCCTTCATCAGGAGACGGGGATGGGACTGGCACTGTTGGGGGTGAGGAAACTCATGCAACCATGAATATCTTGAAAAGGAAGGCATGGGCACAGAGACAGCCTCAACAGAAGTTTAGAATCCTTCTGACAAGAGCATTTGGCTTTGGTTTCTCCACATTTTGATCAGGTATTCACAGACTGTCACACGTCCAAAAAATGAAACTGATCGGCCTATCAAGTTTAGACGCAGGATCATAGTGACTCTGTAGACATACTCATTTTAAGCCATTTTAATGTGACACTATGCTGGAACTGAATCTCTGAACAGCAAATAGTTGAACCTCTGCTTTGTGTATTGTTTTTAAACTGTGTTAAAATTGTGATATTGTTAAACACATTGACTGAATCGGTGAAATTCGCATACTTCATGTCGGCGTGCTCTGAATGGATTACCATTTACACTTGGCCCACCAAACCGGCTTTAGCAGGACTCAGGTATGTGGAATTGAAGATTTTAGCATGGGATATGCCAGTTAAGACATCTGTTGACAGCACCGACTTTGTCTGAATTTTCCAGCAACTTTTGTTTTTGAACAGTGATGTGATAAAAAGTTTGATAAACTAACGGAAGGCTGCATCTAATCCATCTCCTAGTGATACTTTGAGCCAGTGCATGACAAACATCCACGCAGAATACCCCAGCATGTTTGGTGTCCAAAGATAGTACAATTTCTCCTGTACAAGACGATGTATGTTCAAATAATCACTCACAACTGCAGGTTAATTAATTCCGGTTTACAGACAACATCTGTAATTTACCGCTTATTCGCCGATGTATGCAGCAGAGGCTAAGGGCTAATCGGGGTCAAGCACAGTAGTACTGTAAACAAAGACAGCTGCTGCGCTATTCGTATCCCCAGCTGAAAGTAAGGGGAAGGAGGCTGCCTCGCTATCTCAGTGCTTCCACGAAGCCGATCTGTAGCTGTGCTGGCGCGCGCCGGCGGGCAGCCAGCTGAAAACTAAAGAGCATAGGCTAAATTGCCGTGTCATCATTCCCAAATATGTCTCAGTCCATACCGATACCCACCTGCTAACGCAAAGGAGGACGCTCTCAGTCTTCATCCTGAGGACTCTGTGTTGGCGTTGGTTCAGTCTGACTGGCGCCATTCTCCACTCCACTCACCTCGTTCGCGGGCTTTGTCCTCCTCTGATCCACCACGGGTGGAGACTCTACGCTCTTTAGAAGATGCGCTCCTCCTCGCGGAAATTCTTCCTCCAGAGGTTTGCCCCCAAGCTCCACCTCTCAAGAGGAAGGCCTCTGCTTCGGTGGACGCTCCACATCAGGCGAAGCGTTTGAGGTCGCTACCTCAACCACCCGGCTACCAGGACCTTTCGGATGCGTTCTCCGCTCAGCTGCAGGGACCTTGGACGGGCTCTGGCTTCTTCGCTGACAACAAGTGGCCGGATGGAACTGACATCAAGTTCCGCCAACACTAGTATGCCGGACACTCCCAATCCTTCGCCTACCCCCTCCCTCCGATCGACGTCGGGGCAGAAACGCAAGCCGGCGGACGTAAGGCGTTACAGCTTCGGATGCATTGTGGTTTGGACAAGACAGCCACCCTGATCTGCAACTCTCTGGCCTGTGCTGGGTTCCTCGACTTGAATACGCAGGCCATCATCCGCCGACTGGAGGACACATGCGACATGGATTCCTCTCCCCAGTTTCGCGAGGTACACTCCTTGGCAGTTGTGGCGAATCGGGCGGCTTACCATTCTTCGGTCAATGCCATGGCTGCAGCGGCTAACTGCGACCTGATGCGTGACGTTGTTCTTGCTGGCTGCCTGTGTTACTTAAGTCCCAGTTGCGCCAAGTTCCGCACGGTGTCTCTCTCCTCTTCGGCCCTACCTGGCAGTCAGTTAAAGAAGCCAACAAGGACCTATGGCCCAGTCCCGTGGGTCCAACTTCCACTCGCTTTCACACTGCCCAAAAGGCCGTGGGTCATGCCCTGCGGACGTACAGATCCATTCCCCGTCCTTCCAGAGGCTTCCGTAGCTCTGCTCGCTCCTTCCTGGCCCCGGCCCGCAACCCCACCTGGCCCCAGACTGCCCAGAGACCCGGGCGGGGTAGGGCTCACTGACTCTCTGCCCATTTTGCCCTCGCCGACCACTGTAGGGTCTCCCGTCGGCTGGAGGCTGGCGCTACACAGCGACGTGTGGCGCGCACTGTTCCCGGACGACCCATGGATCTTGTCTACCATCACTGAGGGTGTACAGATCTCCTTTCGGTCCCCTCCTCCGCTACAGCGCTTCCTTCTGTGGACCCAGATTCCAGGCGACCCGGTCAAGGCTCACGCTCTACAAGAAGAGGTGGACTCGCTGCTTCTGAAGGCTGCCACGGAAGTAGTCACGCATTCCGACTCACTGGGTTTCAACAGTCGTCTCTTTGTGGTTAGTTAGTTAGTAAGTTATTTGGGTTTAACGCCAAGCAGGCAACTAAGACCGTCTCACGGCGGGATGGGTAAAAATCTGGTCAGCCAGACTAAAAGAAATATGTCAGGCTAAAATGTTGCACAGGTCTTTAAAGAAAACGTCGACAGACTCTCAAAAAGGTCAAAATAATAGAAACATCATAGTCTATAAATGCTCAAATCTTATTAAAATTCTGGGACGGAGTCCGAGAAGTTAAAGATGAGACGAAGCGTCTCCAGGAAGCACGGCGTTCACGTTTAAAAAATGTAACGGGCTTTTGCCTCTGTCTTTTAAAGGTTAAAATATTCACTTGCGACGGATTACGGAAAGCACGTCGCTGAGCAGATTTGCATGCTTTTTGGGCCTTGCGGCACTCTTCATTGAACCATGGTACTCTCGGCTTCCGAGGGACTGATGCGGAAGTTTTAGGGATGGTTTCATCTGCTACGTCCAACAAAATAGTAAAAGAAGAAACAGGTTCTTCAGCTGACATGACCACCTCCTCTGTAATACGAGACTGACAGAGGGAGGCGAACAGAGGCCAGTTAGCTTTCTTGAGATTCCAGCGCCCCACCGGTGGATCCTCCCCACAGCTGACTGATGACAGGACTACTGGGAAGTGGTCACTACCACACAGGTCGTCGTGAACCTTCCAGTCAAAGTCCAGCATGAGAGAAGGATCACACACAGTGAGGTCTAGAACAGAACTAGATCCTGAACCTGGGTTAGAGTACGTAGGTGAGCCATCATTAAAAACACAAAGGTTAAGTTGAGAAAAAACATCTTCTAACATCCGACCTCTGCCATCATAGTGGTCACTACCCTACAGGTGAGCGTGACCGTTAAAATCTCCCATGAAAATAAAGGGAGGGGGCAGCTGATCTACTAAGTTAAAAATATCATTACTACAGATCCGCAGGGATGGTGGCAGGTAAATACTGCATATCGTTATGGTCTTCTTTAAGGTAACCTGAGCTGCGACAGCCTGAAGACAGGTGTCAACACTAACAGGGCTACATAAAAACGGGTTGCTAATGAGAAGAGCCACTCCACCCGAGCGTCTCTCCGAATCAGAGCCTTTATGGATAGCATGAAAACCATTAAAGGAGACAGGGTCAGAAATCTTCAGGTAAGTCTCCTGAAGAGATATTACTGAGGGGTTATAGGACTTGACTAAAAGGCGTAATTCTTCAAAATTGGTGTGAAAACCACAACAATTCCACTGAAGCAGAGAGTACATGATTAGGTTTTATGTGGAGGAGAACAGTTCTTTCCCCCTTTTCCTGTGCTTTGGAAGGAGTCGAAGAAACAGAGGGGGGTCGACTCTCGGGCCTCCTCTGGTTCCTCGGAGATGAGGGGGAGGAGCTGCCGCAGCACCAGCTACGACAACTTCCACCCCCTCCATCTGCTCCCCCAATGCAGCATATTTATTTTGACGGGGGACTTCAGTGTCCCCCTTCAAAATAAAGCGGTCCAGTAACTTTCTTAGACTTCTGGGCCGGGGCAGCGTTCCTGCCGCCAGAGTTGGCGGCCTTAGAAGGCTGACCAGAGCCAGAAGCCTTTGTAGTAAGATTGACAGGCTTGGGTGGGGGCTGAGGCTTAGGGGCAGCAGAAGGTGGTGCCACCGGACTGGTATCTTTAGCCTTCTTCGATCCCTGGCTCCTCGTCACCACCAGAGGAGGGTTACTCTCCAGGGGCGAGAGGAGCCGAGGCTCCGTCCCCAACCAAGAAGTTGGGGTTTGACAAGAGAAGTCTTTGGTGGGGTGCCTGCCTTCCACCGCAGCACTGAAAGTATACACAGAGGTCTTATTTGAGTTTGGCGCAGCCTCAGCTGCACCAGGGGGGTCAACCATTTTCTTGGCGTCCGCAAAGGACAGCCCCTTCTCCACACGCACCTGCTGAATCTTGCACTTGGATATCCAACGAGGGCACTTCTTGTCCGAAGCCATATGCGCCCCCTGGCAATTCACACACAGGGGGATGGCTGTGCAGGACTTAGCAGAGTGTCCGGGCTTAGTGCAGCGGGCGCATAGAGCCTCTGCCTGGCGGCATGTCTTCTGCCCATGGCCATACTTTTGGCACTTAAAGCACCGGAGGGGGAGAGGGACGTACTTTTTCACTTTTAGGGAGTAGTAACCTCCCCAGATGGTGGTAGGAGCGGTGGGGGTGCCAAACATCAGGATGATGATAGGGAGACAGATCTCCCTACCACCTCGTTTGGAAACGAAGCGCCTGACGTAGGTCACCCCCTGTGACTTAAGGTTCCGTACAAGTTCATCTTCAGACAGTTCTGCCAATGCTTGATCTTTAATCACTCCTCTAGAAGAATTCATCGTTTTGTGGGGAGTGACCTCCACTGGAGTGTCTCTGATAAAGGAGAGCCTCAGTAGCCCATTGGAGCGTGCCCGGGTACGGCACTCTACTAGCAAGTCACCAGACCTGAGGCACTGGGCCTCAGGGCTGCCAACACGGCTCCTGAGGTTCTCCCCTACTAGAAATGGGTGCAGCTTGGAATCAGGCTTCTCTATAACTTTGCTGTGGATAATGAGAAAGCGAGGCCAGACGGCCGACGCCTGAGGCATAGCTTCCTCACAATCGGAGTCGCTATCATTCTCAAGGTCAATGTCAGTGGCTAAGTGCTGCTTTGGTGCCAGTTTTTTTGTTGTTTGTATTTTCCATATTATAGTATGATAGATATTCATCCCCCGGGGGTCCCCGCCCACCACCGAGCCCAACAAGCGAAAGTGCATATGTCGGCGGGTCTCCAGCCGACGCACGATGGAGACTGCCCAAAAGATATACTCGGGTGGTTATGCCCGATTGAACCGTCTGAGCCACCGCCTTCTTTCACAGGGTTGAATGCAGGGGAATACTGGCATAGAGCACCTAATCAGCAGCAGAGGCTATAGCATGGTGCTATATATATCAGCCTGCATGTCAACAATGGGATAGGGCTCAATGTGACAAGAGCCAATTGACTAGGCCGGTATGACTAGCCTCCCGTTTAGGCAGAAGTCAAGGCCAAAGTGAAGTGTTTCAGCCACCAGGATCCTATTCTCCCCCGACACGGGTCTCCAAGCATGGCAACCACTTGGGATCCAAAGGACCAAAAGTTCACGAGTATTTTTAAGGACCAATCCAACATGGTAGGACCTGGGTTAGCACAGCTCCTTAAAAACTGGAAGAGTGAAAAAGACTGAACAACATATCTGCTGACATCAAGTCCTAATCCTGGACAAAGATGGCACCCCTCTGCTAGCCCACTCAGTGAGGGACTGAGGGGACTACCCACCCACGCCACGTGTAGGCCGGTGCCCAGTGGGCTCTCTTTGTGGTGCCAAAGCCGGATGGCGGGTGGCGACCAGTAATAGATCTTTCAGCGCTGAACAAGTTCATTACCACCACGACCTTTCGGATGGAAACCACCAGAGCCTTGAGAGTGGTGATCCAGCCCATGGATTTCGCCGTCAGCCTCGACTTATCTGACGCATACCTACATGTGCTCATGCATCCCGCAGCTCAGCGGTACCGACGTTTCGCCTACCGCGGAGTGGTTTACCAGTTCCGAGCCCTACCTTTTGGCCTCAACCTCAGCCCCTGGGCCTTCACTCGGATTATCGATGCAGTTGTGGCCAGAGCCCGACGGTCGTGTTCGAGTCTGAACTTCAACTATCTCGACACCTGCTCCTCCGGAACCAGGATGCGGCCGCTCTGTTGAGCGACAGAGACACCTTACTCTCCCTTCTGCACCACCTTGGCTTTCTGGTCAACTTGGGAAATTGTTCTTGACCGATCTCAACACAGTGAGACTCCCCGAGGCGCGTGTTCAGAAGTTGGCGAGACTAGCCCTACAGGTGTCCCGCTCCGATGCGGTCCCAGCCAGAGTTTGGCTTCAACTCCTAGGGCTCATCAGCGCCGTGGCGGACCTTTTGCCTCTAGGCCGGCTCTACTCGCGGCCTCTCCAGCTACATCTCTTGCTCCATAGGCGCCCGTTCTGGAACGACCTTGTGGCTTTGGTTCCTGTGTCGCAGCTAGTCCACCCACATCTCCAGAGATGGACGGACGCAGAGAGGCTTATTACGGGAGTTCCCCTATCCTCTCCCCTTCCCCACCTGTCCCTCTGCTCGGATGCGAGAATCTCAGGTTGGGGCGCTCACCTCCTCCTGGACTTCTGCACTGTAGCCAGCCAGTGGCCACCGGACCTGGTCGGGCGACATATCAACTGGCTGGAATTGAAGGTGGTGTGGCTCGTTCTCGTCACGTGGGAAACTCACCTCAGACATCAGGCGGTTCTGATTCTCTCCGACAACGCGACAGTGGTCTACTAAATCCAAAAGCAGGGAGGGACTTGCTTGGCTTCACTCTGCACCCTCCTTTATCACATTAGTGTGGTGCAGGGACCGCGGCATTTCGCTTCGCGCGCGACACATTCCGGGCCACTTTTACGTCCTAGCGGAGTCCCTCTCGAGGCGGGGCCAACTACTGCACACCGAGTGGACCTTCTGCCCTGACCTTTTCAGGATGATCTGCACACACTGGTAGACACCCATGATCGACCTGTTCGCGACGAGGTGGAATGCGCAGCTTCCCCTCTTCATTTCACCAGTACCCGATCCTCCTGGCTTATGCATATCCCCCGGCCGTGCTGGTACCCAAGGTCCTCCAAAAACTCAAGGGATGCCAAACAGTGCTATTTCTGGTGGCCTCGTTCAATTGGAACTGGAGCTGGACCACCGATCTCCTATGCCTCGCCACGGACCCTCCCCTGAGACTCCCCACACCATACACAATGCTGAAACAGTCACGGCAGGATCTCTTTCATCCTTACCTGGAGCGACTCCTCTTACACGCATGGAGATTGTGTGGAGTGCCCTCACCAATAGAGGCTTCTCAGGTGCGGCAGTGGAGGCTATCGCTACAGCACGCAGACCTTCAACCCTGAAAGTCTACGAGGGAAAGTAGAGGGTCTTGCAGTCCTGGTGCAGCGGCAAGCACCTCTCTCCCACAGATTTGACGATGCCCTGGCTCGCCGAGTTCTTCCTGTGGCTCTTTGCGGAACAGCACTTAGCACCTATCACCATCCGGGGCTACCTGTCTATGGTGGCTGACACTTAACAGCACTTGGGTCGGACGGACCCGGGAACATGTAAGGATCTTATGGCGCATTTCGACCTTCAAAGACCGGTTTCTCGCTCGCTGATCCCAAGATGGGATTTACCATGGGTCTTAACTTGGCTAAACTCTGACTGTTTTGAACCTCTGCCCTTGGCACGGTTCGCTGATTTGACTTGGAAGACGTGCTTCCTGTTGGCCCTCGCCACAGCATCACGAGTGAGCGAGCTGCATGCCCTCTCTGTGCATCCCTCCTGTCTGCAGCTCCAGGCCGATGGCTCAGTTCAACTTCTCACCAGCCCAACGTTTTTGGCCAAAAATAGAACCTCCTCAGTGGCTCCTCAACCTTCGCCGGTCAAAGCCCCGTCGGAGGGGACGTTCTCGCCTATTTCTGCCCTTGACACCGGGCCGGGAAGAAATCTCCGCCCAGACTATATCCGCCTGGCTCTGAGGAGTCATACGTTCTGCATATGAAGACCTCTCCCCGCGGGGTGCTATGAGGCTACAGATAAAGGCACATGAGGTCAGAGCCGTTGCCGCCAGCGTCGCCTTCGACCGCAACTGCGCTGTCAAGGACATTGTGGCAGCCGTGGGCTGGCGGACAGAATCTACCTTTGCACGGTTCTACTTCAGAGACCTCTCTGGCCAACGAGCGAACCTGGCGCTAGTGGGGGCAGGGCTCGAAATTAGCGGGGGCCCGGGGCCAAAAACCCGCAAAGTTGATTTCGGGCTCGGAAAGTTGAAAAACGAAGGGCCCGCTTGGCCCGCAAAATAATTCGTCTGCTACAGCTAGCTCTACTCGGCAGTTCGTATTTGGGCCAAGGGAAGCAACCCACACCGGTGCCCTAAATTTTTTTTTTTTTGTTATTGTATTTTTAGTTTACTTCTGTTAACTCAAGTGCACATAAGTGTAATATGAATAGATGATTGAAAAAAAAAAAAAAAAAAGAAAAGGCAAAATCTGTTTGTTTAACTTTAGTTTATCAGGAAGAGTACTGTTAAGTTTAGTTCCCTTTCATGGTTTTGTTTTGAACTTTTGTGCATTGAGGTCAGATTTTTTGTTAGGTTACTCATATTAAAAATTTAATGATGTGTATTGTGCAATACTCAGTCACAAAACTGAAAAGTATTATACAAGAGACTCACTTGATTTTTTTCTATTTTGTTTAATGGCCATTTCAGGCTCACTAGTCACTGGAATATGTGTGTCACTGAATGTGTGTGTGTGTGTGTGTGTTTTCCCCCTTTTTTGTTGGTAATGTTTGAAAGTGAAAGAAAAGGCAAATAAAAATGACATCACTCACCAAAATTGGAAATTCAATTGTTTTTATTTTAGATTATCAGACAAATTGTACTTTCTACTTATTATATTGTCAATAATTCTTTTGTTTTTTGTTTGCATTATTTTTCAAAGTTGGGCCCCGAAAGTTGCTTGTGGGCCCTCAAATTTTTCAGTCAAGGGGCCCGGTGGCCCCCAAAGAAAAAAGTTAATTTCTAGCCCTGGGGGGACATCGCTGCGGCGCAACACTCCCTCCCGGCGCCGAAGGCGCCATCGGTAACTCTTAGCTGAAATCGTCGGGAGTTTGCGCCTATGGGGCATTGGCTAAGCGTTCCTGCTGGGGTAGGCAATAGGGGCGGCACCCTCCTCCTCTTCGCTATTCTTTCTTATAGTAATGCCATCAGTAATGTTTTTAAAGAAACAAATGTATTTTTCTTTAAAATGAATTTTTTCCCAAAATACTTACCGATGGCATTACTCAAAGCTCCCTCCCACCTACCCCGCTTGCCGCCAGTCGCTAATCGTAAGAATGATGGGAAGGCGCCATGTCATGAGGAAGGGAGGCTACTCAGGGGACAGGGAGAGTTGCTTCCCTGGTTGTGTAGCAACGCACAACAAACTTTTAGGCTGAAACAAATAAACTAAGAGTATCTTCCTTATAGTAATGTTATCGGTAAGTATTTTTCGAAAAAAATTCATTTTAAAGAAAAATACATTTTAACACAATGTGTGTCCACTGGCATTGAAGAGGTTAACTGTTTAATGCCAGTTTGGTCCAGTGGTGGTCAGGGAGCCACAATCGCAAAGCAGCACACATGACAAGGTACACACCTCCCTTGGCGGTGTAGAAAGCCTCGAGAGCGTGAGCCCCTGGGGCCATCTCGATGATGCTGTCCATGAACCGCACGCAGTCGTGCAGGATCTTCTCATCAAGACCACTAGGAAACACACACACACACACAAGACAGCACATTCAGGAAAAAAGGAAACACGTCAAAATCTTATCTGCTTCTAAGCCTGGTGCTGGCAAATAAGAGTAAATAATCTGCTTTTGACAAAGAAGCTTTAACCTATTTAGCCCTGACACACTGCAAGAAGATATTGATCAACCATGACAGTTCAAGGATGATGCCAGAATCCCGGCACACCACTTCAACTACCATGTTTGAACTAATGAACCGCAATGTATCCTTTGGAGGACATCTTTTAAGTTAGAGAACTGCGACCTTAGGACTCCATGTATCCCAAAATGTATGAATCAGCTTGAAACGCCACAAACAACACACAGTCATGCGAAACACACAGAACACAAACAGTACTTTCAAACTGTGAGAGGGGTTAGCTACTCTATTTCTCCCTTCCTGGACCCATTTATCTTTTCAATGATGTAACACATGTACACACAAACTAAGTGATCAATGAGGAAAATTTTGGAACCTGGCTCAGTTGCATGAGTGAGCATAGTGCTGCGCAAGCCACTAAGCAAGGTGCTCCGCTATAGCGCCACAACACTAACCCTGCAATAGCAGGGTTAGTGTTGTGGTGCTGTAGCAGAGCACCTTGCTTAGTGGCTTGGGCAGCACTAAGCTCACTCATGCAACAGGTCCCTGTTTTCCAAAGCGTGTTTCTCTCTTTGTGAGTAAATTTAGAACACAACACACAAACCTCCCAACCAGTCAGCCAACAAAACCAGCGCAACATTTACCAATACCTCTCGGCATCAGAGTACGTGACGATGATGTCATGACAGACGGCAACAGCGTGCTCAAACATTTTCTGTTGGAACTCTTCCCCGTCCGACGGCCCGATGAACTTCTCCAGGGCAAACGACACCTGCAAGACAGAAAATTGTAAGCACCTTCTTACTAACAACAGAAAAAGGACTACATATTTTACTCAAGCCCTGTTCAGAAGACAATCTGCCATTATTTGGCAAAAAGCCTGTATGTCCATTATTGCGAAAAGGAAAATTTCACCATCATACAATGAAAATCTCACTTTCCTGAAAAAATAGATTCACTGAATTTTGCAAAATAATGGTAGAATTATCAGGACCTTTACACACAACAAACAAAGGCACACAAATCAAGTGCTTGGCAGACATTGTACTCATGCTGGTAAACTACAGGAATGTTTGCGTCCACCTTATCATACTGAGCTCCACTTTGCAAGGGTGAAGCAAGTACCATTACGCTCCGCCAGCAAAGTGTCACAGGGGTTCAAGAGAATATACGCCTCTTTCTAGCAGCAATCAGCCTCATCTATACACAAACAGAAAGGGTTGCAGGCCAGGGTAAACCAATAAAGATCTGAGGAAGAAATTAATCAACTTCAGAGATATCCTCCAAAGTCTGGTTTAAAGTTCTGGAGACAGCTGAGTACACTATTTCAAGGGTGGTGTCGGAATAGCTTGGCGCCTATAGGCGCCAAGTTATTCCGACACCACCCTTGAAATATCATGGTTGAGTTACATCCTGTGTCTGAGCTAAAACCTACTCACTCTGTGCATTCACCATATAGTGGTCAGCCACTAAGTGAGCAACTTTCACTCACAGATGCGTTGTACAGCAAGCATTCACTAAGTGCACAATTTCCACTCAATCATGAATGGAAACTACACACTCAGTGGCCGCCTGCTATGCAGTGAATCTACAGGGTGCTACAATTGTACCTTCAGTCCTGAGAACTTACTGGATCGACCAGATACTCTGTGGTGACGTCAAAAAGCAGAGGGAAGATGACTCGCACATGTTCTCTGCTCAGGCCACTGTCAGGGCACCAACTGAAACACACACGCAAACATGAGGGCTCTGATATTTCAACTTAGCTACAAAATAATTGCAAACGCAGGTCAGCCTTTGTGTAACATGTTCCAGCATAATGCGGTATCTGATACATCATGCATGTCTCAGGCTCCCAAGGGGATGCCTGGTGAGCAAAAGACCTGCAAAGAAAACCATTTGGCAAGTAAAAGGTCCACAGGATGACATCAGCCTTCTTTGGCTTGCGCACAGCTGTGCATGGGCCAACTAAGAATTAAGTCAGCTCAAGAAGCTTTTGGTCACTAGTGTTGCTTTTTTATAATTTCTTTCTCTGAACTTTCATTTCTCTAAAATAATGTTTACCAGATGACATGAACTATGGACGATTAACCCTTTAACTCCCAGAAGCAAATCACTTCCATTCTTTAGAATGAAGTCATATACTTTGGGGAGTTAAAGATTAAAGAGTTAATTATCTTAACAAACTTCCGTCTGGCAAAATATGGCTCTACACTAATTTAGTGCATGACATCTGGTAATATATGAAAGAGAAACAGACTATTTCCAGAAGTCAGAAGAGTGCCTAAAACTGCGCATCCTTTAACGCAAACAATATCACGTTTGTCCAGGCGTATAATCCACTGTTTGCAATGAAACACGTGCAATTTTAGCCTACTCATCATTTCTGAACAACTTGTAAAAGTTCTCCTGTAGAAGAGTGAACTTACATGAGGAGGTTGTTGCCAAAGGTGACCAGAGAGCACAGGACATGGCGAATTGAGGCGTTGATGCAAAAGCTTTGCTGACCTGAAAGAGGCAGCACATTATTACATCCATCTGCAACACCAATTACAAAGTATACTCACGATCAAAAGAAATGCAACATTTTCGGATTCCAAAAATGTTGCATTTCTTTTGCTCATCATTTTTTTAATCATCGGAAACATGTATTTTTCTTTAAGATAAATGTTTTCGCAAAATACTTACCGATGGTATTACTAATAGGAAGACATACTTAGCCTGTCAATTTCAGCCTTCAAAATTGTTGTGTGTTGCTACACAACTAGGGACCTAACTCTAGCAAGCAGTTACCTAATCCTCCGGATAGCCTCCCTTCCCAATCTCGCGAGAGTCCGTTATTGCCAGTTCTATCTTAGCAGACAGGCGGCAAGCGGGGAAGATGGGAGGAAAGTTTGAGTTAACCATCGGTAAGTATTTTTCGAAAAAAATTATTTTAAAGAAAAATACATTTATTTCTTCAAAAACGTTACCAATGGTATTACTGATAGGAAGAATTGCGAAGAGGAGGAGGGGCCGCCCCACAACTCAACCCCTGTGTAACTGCTTAGCTAGGTCCCTTGCCGTTGCACACTCCCTACAATTTCAGTTAAGTGTGACCAATGGCGCATCCAGCGCCGGGAGGGAGTGTTGTGCCGCAGCAATGTCCCCACTAGTGCCAGTTTTTGTCTTTGGCCGGACAGGTCATGAAAGTAGAAATGGGCAAAAGTAGATTCGGCCCGCCAGCCCACAGCCGCCACAATGTCCCTCACGACGCAATTGCAGTCAAATGCGACACTCGTGGAGACAGCCCGGACTTCGTGCGCCCGAATCCGCAACCTCTTCGCTCCCTCTGTCGAGAGGTCTTCATAAGCGGATCTGATTATTCCGCGCAGCCAAGCAGAAATCATCTGGGCAGATATATCAGTCCTGCCCGGAGCTAAGGGCAGGAAGAGGCGTAAACGTCCTCGCCGTAGGGGCTTCGACCGGCGGAGGTAAATTTTTAACGCCCTGACCGGGTCCTGTTGGCGTACGTCCGGGGACGTATTGGGGTCCCGCAATGGATGAATAGTGATCGGTTGAGGGGTGGCTGATGGTAGCCTGTCCTTGGCCAAAAAAGAAGGACTAGTGAGGAGTTGGACAGAGCCGTCGGCCCAGAGTTGCAGGCAGGACGGGTGTACTGAGAGAGCGTTTAGTTCACTCACGTGAGAGGCAGTTGCCAGAGCCAGCAAGAAGCATGTACTTCTCGTTACGTCAGAGAACCGCGCCACTTGCAGATGTTCAAAACCAGCAGTGTTAAGCCACGTGATCACCCACACGAGGTCCCATCGAGGGAGTAGGGAGCGTGTCACTGATCGTGGTAGGTCGAAGTGAGCCATGAGGTCGGCGAGATCCTTGCAAGACCCAGGATCTGGTCGTCCCAAATGGTGGTACGTATCAGCCACCATAGAAAGATATCCCCGAATGGTGATGGGGGCCAGGTTCTGATCCTCGAAGAGCCACAGGAACAACTCGGCGAGTTGAGGCATAGTTAAAGCGGTGGGGGAAAGGTGTTGCAGCAAGACTGCAAAACCCACCATTTTCCTTAGTAAGGACTTTGGGCCGAAGCGATAGCCGCCACCGCTGCATCCGAGAAACCTCAAGCTGTGAGGGCACGCCGCAAACCTCCAGGCGGGTAAGAGAAGGCTCTCCGGGCAAGGTTAAAAAAGATCCCGTCGAGGCTGCTTCAGCATCGTGCGTGGCGTTGGAAGCCGTAGAGGGGGATCCGTGGCGAGACTCATGAGATCTGTGGTCCAGCTCTTGGTCCAAGAGAATGGGGCTACCAGGAACAGCACCGTGTTGCGGTCTCTGAGCTTGATGAGAATCTTGGGTATCAGTACCGAGGGAGGGTATGCGTATGCCAGGAGACCCTCCTAAAGAATGGAGAGAGCGTCTACCACCCACGCGAGAGGGTCTGGAAAGGGAGAGACAAAGAGGGGCAGTTGTGTATTCCACCGTGTGGCGAACAGGTCGACATGGGTGTCTCCCAGTGTACACAAATCAGCCGAAAAAGGTCAGGGTGCAGAGTCCACTCAGTATGGAGAAGCTGGTCCTGACGGGACAGAGAATCTGCTAGCACATTGAGCCGGCCAGGAATGTGACGCACACGCAGTAATATGTCCTGATCCCAGCACCACACTAGTAGCTGGAATAGAAGGATGCACAGAGAAGGAGAATGCTTCCCGCCCTGCTTCTGAATATACACCACAACTGTCGAGTTGTCGGAGAGGACCAAGACCTCCTGGTGTGTCACATGCATCTCCCAGGTGATAAGAGCGAGCCAAACTGCCTTGAACTCCAACCAGTTGATGTGCTTGCCCACTAGATCTGGTGGCCAAAGGCCCGCTGTCACATGGAAGTCTGGGAGTAGGAGCGCCCCCCAACCAGAGAGACTGGCATCTGTGCAGATCGACAGGTAGGGTAGCGGGGATGCTAGTGGAACTCCAGACGCCAACCAAGAGGGGTCTTTCCACCGGAGGAGATGCCGACGGACCAGGGGAGACACAGGTACGCGGGCTTCCAAATCCCCCAAAGATGGCCGCCAGAGTCTGAGAAGAAGGAGATGGAGTTGAATTGGCCGCGAGTAGAGATGACCGAGAGGAAGCAAGTCCGCGGCAGCGCTCATGAGGCCCAAAAACTGTAACCACGTCCGCGCCGGAGCGTCCTGGGCACAATACATCTGCAGAGCCAAAGTCGCCAACTTCACGATCCGAACCTGAGGGAGTCGAACCAGGTTCAAGACGGTCCAAAAATCCATACCCAGATGAAGAAATCTGCGGGACGGTGAGAGGTCCAACTTGCTGAAGTTGACCAGGAAACCAAGACGGTGAAGAAGGGAGAGCAACGCCTCCCAGTCGGTGGACAAGCGGGACTTGTCCCGATTCCGAAGAAGCAGATCGGGGAGGTAGTGGGACGTCGGACAGAGAGAGACCGCCGAGCGTGAGCGACCACTGCATCCATGATCCTGGTGAAGACCCAGGAGCTGATGTTGAGACCGAAGGGCATGGCCTGGAACTGATAAACTACCCTGTGGAAGGCGAAGCACAGGTAATGGCGAGCCGAAGGGTGCATGGGCACATGAAGGTATGCATCGGCCAGATCTAGACAGCAAAATCCATGGGCTGGACCGCGGCGCGGAGAGCTCTTGTTGTTTCCATAGGGAAAGATGGAGAAGCAAGAAACTTATTCAGAGCTGAGAGATCAATCACCGGACGCCAAGTGCCGTCCGACTTCGGTACAACGAAGATACGGTGGTAGAAGGCTGGGGAGTCGTGTCGTATGACCACAACCGTTGCAGATTTCTGAAGCAAAGCAGCCACCTCTCCCGGCAACGCCGCTGCTTTGGCCCGATCGCTCAGCACTCGAGTCTAAAGCGGTGAGCGCCACAGATGCGGAGGGCATTGAAAGGTGAGTTGGAGACCCGCTGAAAATGGTAGAGAAGATCCAAAGGTCGTCTGGGAACAGTGACCGCCACGCGTCGCTGTGCCAAGAGAGCTGCCCGCCGACCGGGGATCTGAGAGAAGTCGGCGGGAGCAGGGATGGAAGGAGTCATCGGGCCCTCCCCCGCCCGGGCCGCCGGCCCCAACCAGGTCAGGAGGGTGCCGGGGCTGGTACGGCGCGGGAGCAGCCAAACTGGGAGGGACCGGCAGAGCCGAAAGGCACACTGGAAGCGGGACGTGAGGCGGGACTGAATGACCGCAGGGTGGGACTACGGCCTTGCGGGCCGAACAAAAGCGCGAGAAAGAGCGAGACGTTGGCCAGATATCCTTGTGGGACTCCTTAACGGCCTGCCAGGAGAAGCCAAAAAGCGAAGGACCGCCGATGGGAGCCTGTCGGAGTTGGGACTTCACAGACGAAGGTAACCCCACACAAGCCTTGCATACAGCATCCCACCGGATTAAATCGCAATGTATGGCAGCAGCCATCGCATTGGTAGAGGCGTGGTAAGATGCCCGGTTCGCCACAACGCCCAAAGAATGCACCTCTTGAAGTGGAGCGGTAGACGGAGAGTCCCAATTGTCCTTCGCATGGGCGTGATGCAACTGCGCCGAAAAAGCGTCTGTGAGATCGCGAAAGCCGGGTGGTTGCGGGAGAAATTTAAGGCGCTTAGGTGGAAGGGTAGCATAGCCGAAGCCTTCCTCTTAATAGGAGGAGTGGGTGGACAGATTTCCGGAGGAAGAAAACGGAGGATGAGGCCCGTGGCCGCCTCAATTGACCGCCGCGTCTCAATGCCCGGAGCTATGCGAGGATTCCGAACTGTCGGGTGGAGAGTCCGAGGGCAGGGAAATCTGGGACGCGGAAGGGTGCCCAAAAACTCCGAATGTGGAGGCAGAATCGGCAGGATGAAGGCTGAAGACGTCGTCATCCATAGCCGCCAACACTCGTCAAGGTAGAATGTGCAGAAGATCGGAGAGTGAGTGACTTTTGCTAGCCACATGACTGTCAATGTGACATGGAAATGCCAGAGGAAACGGCTGTGAACAGGAGTAAGGAGAACTCCGCCAAAGTGTGGGTGAGGAGTGCCTGCGCAAACGTCCCCGAGTGCACGGACTGTCCACAGAAGAAGCAGAAGATGAAAAAGGAGAAGACCGACGCCTCACAGGGGAGGGACTGTGTCGTCTGTTCTCATGGAGTGGTCGGCAGTGCGCACCGTGGTGGGAAGAAACCAATGAACGGAACCGCTCCCGGCCCGGGACTCAAAGATCTCTGCTGTGGAGCAGAGGGGAAAGCGGAACGGTAGGACACCAATCAACCCGTCCGATAGGGGAGCGCCGCGGCCGACGCAGGACCGAAGAAGCGCGAGAAACAGGGGGGGGGGGGGGGGGGCATGTTCCGTCCGATTCTGAGGGCGACCAAGCAATTGAATGTCCCGGGAGGAAGGAGACCAGGGTGAAGCCATCGGACGAGAGTGAAGAGATCGTCCCCGAGAGGGCTGATCGTCTGAACAATGGATGCGCGGTGACCAGCTATGAGCCGGGGCGCAAGGAGACACAGGAAGACCCAGTGCGCCGTATAAAGAGTCGTGATGTGACAACCTATGGCGACGCTGAGGCACAAAGGTGCAGGTGGGCAAGGCCACACCTGGCTGGTCGGGAACCGCGCCAGGGCCAGTCGGGGGCCGATGTCTCATCCCCCGAGGGAGAGGGAAAAGTCGCTGCGAGGGACCCGTCTTCGTAGAGCGGGTGCGCGGGACAGGTTTTTTTTGTTGTTGTTGTTTTTTGACTGGCTACGAGCCGGGGCGCAAGGAGACACAGAAAGCCCCACAGCACCAGATAAAGAGTCGTGATGTGATGACCTATGGCGACGCTGAGGCACAAAGGTGCAGGTGGGCAAGGCCACACCTGGCCGGTCGGTAACCGCGCCAGGGCCAGTCGGGGGCCGGTGTCTCATCCCCCGAGGGAGAGGGGGAAGTTGAGCGGGTGCGCGGGACAGAAATGAAACCATAGAGCAGAAGCGCATTGAATCGTAAAGAAACTTACCTCCCACAGCAGAAGGGACAGTGTCTGTCGCCTTGGCCGGGGGGGAAAATGGCTGCAAGTGTCCCGTCACCGGTGATAGGGAGTGCGGTGTGAGGGAACGACTGGAGTCCGGGGACCGAGAGTGCCGAGACAAACCGTCGACTACATCTGAGTTGGGAGGGGCCGGTGGAACTGGTGCCGCAGTGGAAGGGACTGGTAGCTTGCGGGGATAGAAACTCAAAAGTTGGGACCAACGGTCCTCTTTCCAAAGGGCGCAAGGAGCACAGGTATTATCCGACGCGCAACCCGAGCAAGGAAGGCAGCGGAGATGTAAATCGCTGGGCCACTGGGCGCAGGCAGGGCAAGTTTTAAGTTGGTGACTGCAACAAGGAATGGAAACATAAGAGGACCGCGCGTGACCGGGGGCACAGTACCAAGTACGTGACCGTTGTAACCGACCATCGGAGACGAAGTCGAAAAGAATGGCCAAGCCATCGTAATTCCACGGAAATTGCCCCAGGAGGCTTGCAATTGCCGGGCGAGACAATGTCTGAGGCCTTACCTGGCCATCGTAAGAAGATTGAAACCGAAAAAATGAACAAAGGAGAAGAAGAAACGCGGAAACTGAAAACAACGGAACCGAACAAAATGGAAGCTAAGTATAGAACTGGCAATATGGCCTCTCGCGAGATTGGGAAGGGAGGCTATCTGGAGGATAGGGAGGCCACTCAGGAGATTAGGTAACTGCTTGCTAGAGTTATGTCCCTGGTTGTGTAGCAACACACAACAATTTTGGAGGATGAAATTGACAGGCTAAGTATGTCTTCCTATTAGTAATATCATCGGTAACCGGTAACGATTTTTGAAGAAATAAACCAAATTGTTCTGTTGCTCATCAGTATACATATTATGCACCTGAATTTAACGATACAGGTCAGCCTCAGTATATACTGCAGTACCTGGAAGCCACTGTTGGTACCTGCAAGCCACCGTCACAACAGTGACTTTGTGGTTGGATGATTATGGTGTATTTTGATTGTCTGCTAGGTAAGGCTGTGCACAGGTCAGCAAAAGATGACGTCGGCCCAAGGACTTTCTGCTCACTGTGGGAGCCAGAACCTTGTGCGTCCTGTATACAATACCGCAGTATACAGGAGTGCGTGATACCAAAGCTGACCTGCACTCAGGGATCACAGTCAGGCTGCATTTCCATGTATGAGGAGAAAACACCTGGTACTGTTATTAGTAAAAACCTTTCAGTTCACTGTGAGCCATCATTGGCCCTGCATGGGGGAGGCCAAATAAGACTGACTCTGGACCAAAGAACTTTTACTCATTGTGTGTCAATGTGGAAACTAGACAAGCCTGTGTATGACAGCATGCATAATACCGATGCTGACCTATATGATCAATGTAGGAATCATCATGACTAAAACCGCTACCGACACCCAAAGGGTTAACTTTATATCATCATTCACATTTATTTCTATCTGCAACACTGAGAATGCATGTTGGACACAATGTAAGTAAAGACTTCAGAAAAATAAATTTACCAGAGAGTGTGACCATGTGGGCGCTGTGAATGGCGTCCATGTAGCTCTCACAGGGAATGGTGTCATTGGCAAATGCGTTTCTCTGTAAACAGTTTGGGGAGCAAACAGTTATAACAAAATGCAAGTTAATGAGAAAAGATGTGGCACTCTAAAAAATAACCTAAGACAGTTTATTTAACCCCATGGTAATCAACCTTCTTGTGCATGCAGGCCACAGTTTTGGTGGCTGCACTGTCAGAGGTCGAAGCTTTACACTCTGAAGTCTTTGTTCATTCAATGACCAAAATCCACGACTGTCCATGGAACATGGATACAAAGTGGTATCAGCAAGAAGCATAGATCTTCATGCGGGGGCTCATGAGGATCTTTGCTTCTTGCAGTTAGGTCAAGTTCGTTTTTCTCAGCATTCAAGCAAGACTGCAGGTGGGAGGGGGCGAATAAAAAAGAAACTAGTGCGAAATAAAACTGGAGCATTACCCACCCAGGCGTACGTGGGTGGGAACTCGTTCGTCCCACTGCTGCTCCACTTGTCGACGGCATTCTTCACAGGGCTGGGTAGCAGGGGCATGACGGTTGACCCCAACCCCACACAGTTGGTGGCTCGTGAGGATCCAACACTCATAACGCGTCCATATGCCTTGAGACGCTGGGGGGTCATGGTTTTGTCATCTGACTCTGACACCTCGAGAAGCACACAGGACCTGAAAACATAAACGCCTTGTTCTGCAAGCCTCAGGGAAAAGCATATTCAAAATCAGTACATGAAAAATAGAAAAATAAGCCTATGTTAAGTTTGTTCAATTCGTTCACAGATAACAGATGTTTCCTCTTGATTTAAAAAAAATAAATTTATAATTGTTAAGCAGCTGAACTTTCCGACTCACACAAACCTGAACATGGGTGCTGTTCTTTTGTCTGTGTGCGTGTGAGTGCACATTTTTCTTTGTTTCATCCATACTCCAAATGGGTGACAGGTTTGACCCTTTTAGCCCCAAGGTCCCATTTCTCAAATTTTGGAGGTGTTGCCCAACGACTATGTACTGGTTGCAGGAGATGGCTTGACCATGATAATTCAAGGGTAGTGCCAGATTAGCTTGGCACCTAAAGGCGCCAAGCTAATCTGGCACTATCCTTGAATAATCATGGTCAAGCCATCTCCTGCTGTAAGGATCCGGGGCTAAAAGGGTTAATAAATTTGAAGATCAGAATCACCGTACAAAAAAGTACCTGACCCCTTCACTTCCAGTGGCTGCAGATAGTTCTGCACATCATTCATTCAGCTCAATGGAGTCCCAAACCATACAAGCAACATGGATGAAAAGTTTTGTCAGTAAGAGACACAGATTCTCATGAGCCCTCCACAACTGAGGGGGAACATGAGGATCTATGAATCTTGCAGTTGTATCATGTTCATATTTACTAAGCAGTCAAGGGCATAATGTAAATTTATGTAAATGGGAACACACCTGGCTCTACACACTGACAAATGAACGCTTTTTCTGTGATTTTGCACCTTACGGTGGTATGCCCATAAGGTCCAAAATCACAGACCAGCACACATGCAAGTTGGCAGACACAACAGGATAGTGATGAAACTGATATTGAAATCCCATGCAGATACCTTGTGATTGTGTCTAGTAATGAAATTGTTATTGTTGTTGAAATCATGTTCTGACCTGACAAAGACGCTGTAGGCTTCAATCAGCATGTAGATAGCTGGCATGAGGTCGATGGCAAGGTCCAGAGTTTTGCGAGGGTCTGCATCAGCCTGAAAGTACCAGAAATAAATCTGAGGGGTGAGAGGTGGTCAAAGGGATGGTAACCCGTTAGCAAGCTGCTGCTCACTTAACCCTTTTAGCCCTGGATCCCTACAGCAGGAGATGGCTTGACCGTGATAATTCAAGCGACAAGCTAATCTGGCACTACCCTTGAATTGTCATGGTCAAGCCATCTCCTTCCATAGGCGACACCTCCCAATTTTGAGAAATGGGACCTTGGGGCTAAAGGGTTAACCATGACCAATGTTAGAGGGAGAGTGAGGTGTGGGAATAATCCCTGACTGCGCCAACCTGTAACAAGTTATGCCCTGATAAAATCCCAGACATTTGGACTGGTCATCAGGTGGGCTTTTTGCCTGGGTACTCCGGCTTTCTTCATACAGCAAAACTGGTAAAAAATGATTTTTTTTTTCTAAAATGTATTTTGTTGAAAAATATTTACCGATGGCATTACTATATGGAATACATTCTATAGCCTAACGATTTCAGCCCAAAGTTGTGTCCCTTACACAACTGGGGAGGAGACACCAGGGATCCATGTATAGGAGCCCGGGTGGCCTCCCCTTACCACCCTATCCCGGCATGCGTGGTGCAAAAGCTCATCAGTTTCACACTTAGCCAATAATACTTAGTCAAGGAGGCAAGCGGGGCAGGTGGGAGGGCCATACGAGTAATGCCATCGGAAAGTATTTTTCAAAAAAATACATTTTATAAAAAAAATTCATTTGTTTTTTCAACATACATTACTGATGGCATTACTAAATGGAAGAATAGCGAAGAGGAGGAGTGTGCCGACACCCAACCCCCTGTACCTAACACCCTCTGCCGGCCCACAAGGAGCACTCCCGACGATTTCAGTGAAGAAGTGCCCATGGTGCCTGCGGCGCACGGAGGGAGTGCTGGGCCGCGGAGATGTAGCCCACCATGGCCAGGCAGTCACGCTGGTCGGATAGGTTGCGCAGGTAGAAGCGGGCGAAGGTGAAGTCTGCCCGCCAGCCTACCACCACCAGAAGTCTTTAACCAAGCAGTTTCGTCAAGGGCCGCGCTGGGGGCTACTGCTCGGACTTCATGCGCGTGAATCTGTACCAGTCTATCCCCGCCTGGGGAGAGGTCTTGGTAGGCCATTAAAGCACCCACTGCATCCAGGACGAACTGTCTAGGCCGAGATCCCCAGCCTGCCTGGAGAAGAGGTAGGAAGAGGCGGATACGCTCTAGACGGCATGACTTTGAGCACCGCCGGTAAATCCTCAGTGCCCGGACTGGGTTCTGTTGACGCGACCCGCGGGATCGGGCCGTCCCTCTGAGCGGACGTACGGTCAGCATCTGGGGCGCAGCCGAGGGAAGCTAGTTCATGGCGAGAAAGGACGGGTTGATGAGTAGCTGCGTAGAGCCGTCGGCTTGAAGTGCAGACACGTGGGGCGTGCCGAGAGCGCATCAAGCTCGCTCACGCGGTATGCCGTGGCCAGCGCCAAGTGGAAACACGTTTCCCGGGCTAGGGCGGCGAACCGTGCCAAAGGCAGGGGTTCGAAGCGGTCCATCTTTAGCCACGTCAGTACCCAAGCGAGGTCCCACCAAGGTAAGAGAGAACGGGAGACAGGACGTTGGAGTTCAAAATGATTCAACAGGTCCCAAAGGTCTCTCTCTGCAAGCGCTCGGATCCGGTAGGTCCAGGTGGCAGTAAGTGTCTGCGATCATGGCGCGGCAACGCTTGACAGTAGTAGGCACAAAGCCTTGGTCGTCGACAAGTCATCGGAAGCAAACCGCCAGTTGAGGGGTAGTTAGACTCGTGGGGGGGTGGGGGGGGGGGCCGCTGGGCGGCGCACCGCGACCGGAAGACCCTCCCCTTGCCTTCGAACACATTCCTGGTAGAAAGTCTGCTGGCTGCTGTAAACACTGCCGCATCCGAGACACCTCTAACGGCGAGGGCTTGCCGGACAGGCTCCAGGCGTGAGGGAGGAGGCGCTCTGGGCATGGGTGGAAGAGAGCCTGGAGGGGCTGCTTGAGCATCATGGGCGGGGCGGGGAGCTCTAGGAGCGGGTCCGTCGCTGGAGCGAGCAGAGCCGAGGTGGGGGGCCACATCGGGAGTACCAGGAAGAGAACTGCGGAGCATTCCAGAAGTTTCCACAGGATCCTCGGCACCAGCACAGAAGGGGGGTAGGCATACGCGATAAGACCGTCCCAAGGAAGGAGAGCGCGTCTACCGCTCAGGCGAGAGGGTTCAGGACTGGAGAGACAAACAGCGGGGCCTGGTTGTTCCATCTGGTGGCAAAAAGATCGACTAGGGGCGTCTCCCATCACGAGCAGATCCAGCGAAGGGTGTCTGGGTGCAGGTACCACTTGATGTGGAGAAGCCGTCCGCAGCGGGACAGGGCATCTGCGACCACGATCAGGAGGCCCGGGATGTGGCGTGCTCGAAGAGCAATGCCCCGATCCCTGCACCGGATCTGGGTCTGCAATTAGGCCACCACTGACGATTTGTCCGCTAGAACGAGGACCTCCTGGTTGGTCAGCGTCTCTGGTCAGGCATTGAGGGCCATCCAACCGCCTTCAACTCCAGCCAGATGAAGTCTCTGTCTGCGAAGTCCCAAGGCCACAGTCTCGAAGCCGAAACAAAGTCCAGTAACAGGTGAGTGTCCTAGCCGGACTGGTTCGCGTCCATGCAGAGAGACCACCGCGGCGGAGGGGAGTGCAGGGGCACGCCCGTCGCCGACCACGCGAGATCCGACCACCTCCGGAGGTGGGGGCCGGACAGCAGGGTAACTGGAACCGGATCTGTCAGGGCGCCAAAGGTTGGAGCGCCAGAGAAGGAGAAGGTGGAGCTGCAGCGGGTGGGCATAGAGCCTCCTGAGGGGTAACAAGTCCACTGCCGCGCTGAGAAGTCCCAGGAGTTGAAGCCAGACCCTGGCCATGAAGGCCCCTACCTCCAATAGATGCGCGAGTTCAGCGATCTTCTGCCGCCGCGCCAAGGCAGGCAGACCAAGTTGAGGTCGGTCAGGAATTCCATCCCCAAGTGCAGGAACTGGTAAGAAGGGGTGAGATCTGACTTGCCCGGATGACTAGGAACCCGAGGCGGCGCAGGAGAGAAAGCAGGGCGTCTCTGTCCTCCTCGAGCACCGAGGCGATCAGGTTGCACAGCCGCAAGTTGTCCAGGTAGCTGAAGGCTGGACTCTGAGATCGCTGGCGGAAGCTGGCCATCACCGCGTCGAGTAGCCTCGTGAAAACCCAAGGACTGAAGTTGAAGCGAGAAGGGGAGGGCTCGGAGTTGGTATACGACCCCGCCAAAGGCAACGTAGATACCGGCGAGACGACGGATGAATCGGTACGGGAAGATAAGCGTCTGACAGAACAAGGCTAATCGCGAAGTCCATCGGCCGGACAGCTGCACGGAGAATCCTGGCTGTCTCCAACTGAAAGTGCGGAGCCGAAAAGAACTTGTTTGGCGCTGACAAGTCGATGACTGGCCGCCACTTGCCCCCTGGCTTGGTAACGAGAAAGGGGCGGCTGTAAAACGCCGGCGAGTCTTGTCGGGAGACCACTTCTGTCGCTGCTTGTCGAGTAAGGCCGTTACTTCTAAGTGCAGAGCTTCTGCCTGGAGTCGGTCGACTGGAGCCTCGGTCCACAAGGGGGACCTGCGTCGCGGCGGAGGGGACTGGAATGAAAGCTAAAGTCCTGAGGAAACAGTCAAAATGATCCAGGGATCGTCGATCGTCGGGGCTACAGATCCTTGGTCCCTTCCTAAACTGTCTGCCACGTGTCACCAAACAGATGGGAGCCGCCAAAGGGAACCTGGCGGAGCTGATTCTTCATGTCTAGGGGAGATCCGTACAGAGTCGCAGGAGGGAATCCCGCCACCATAGGTCACAGTTCGCGGCCGCCGCCATGGCGTTGGTTGAGGAATGGTAGGCAGCCCGGTTAGCAGCTACCAGGATGGACTGGGCGTCTCTGAGCGTGGACGAGGCTTCCAGGTCCCAAGTGTCCTCCAGGCAATGCAGCACCGCTTGAGTAGCCAGGAACCCGGAGCACGCTAGCGAGTTCCGAACCAAAAAAGCGATCCTGACAAGCGGGCGAGGCCAAGCATTCTGGACTATCCTGCGCCCGAGGAAGAGGGACGGTAAAGGCTTGAGAGAGTCAAGCGTGCCAGGCCTGGCGGAACTCACGTTAATCCCCGCTGGACACAGCGAATCTGAGAAAAACCCAATGTCGCCGAAGGTGTCCTGGTGTAGCTGAGCGGAGAACGCTTCGGCGAGATCCCAGAAGCCGGCTGGCTGAGGGAGAGACTTGCGACGCTTGACCTGCCTCTGCGCATCAACCATGGTGGAAGCCTGTCTCTTTAGAGGGGGTGAAGGCGGGAGGAAATGTGAGATAAGACGGGAGGCCTCTCCCATTGCACAGACCGTCTGTGAGCCGAGCGAAGGGCCGACATCCTTAGAAGAGGAGGAGACCGACGAAACACCTAAGAAGCAGTTGGGAGACCCGGAGGGTGAGTCCCGCAAGATGGTGGCCGAAGCCGAATCCGCTGGATGTAGGCTGAGTACGTCTGGGTCTACATCCTAGACTGCCTATCACGCGAAGCCACACGAAGGGGCGACCGGCTCCGAGAGCGCTGGTCCGCCGAAGGTGACTGGTGAGGGCGCGCGAAGGATAGGCGGAGCCGCCCGCGAAGCCCGTCTGGCGGGGCGCCGCGGGGAAAGAGAGACCGCGGTCGAATGACGACCAAAGGCGAAACTTGGCTCTGTTAGCCCCCAACTCGCAGACCCGCGAGGAGGGGGGGCTGCAAAAAGGGGACAATGCAAGGACGAAGAGGGGATTGTGGGTGCCGGGGACCGCGCTCCGAACGTAAGAAGGGGAACGCGAGCGGGAGGGGGGGTGCAACAGCGACGCCGCGGATCCGGTCCTGTGAGTTAGTGTCCGAGTCACACTGGGCCTGCCTGGAAAGTTCGGGGGGGGGGGGGGGGGGGTGGGGGGGGGGGGGGGGGGGGGTGGGGGGGAGGGGAACAGTATGGTGTCTCGCCAAGCCCACTCAGAGCGGAGCGGGGAGGGGATGAAATTTGGGCACGCGGCTAACGCTCAGAAGCCTCGGAGCGTGCGGGACGTGTGTCAAAGTCACACAGGGCCCGCCTGGTCGATACGGGGAGGGGGGGGGGGGGGGAGGGGGGGGAGGGGGGGGAGGGGGGGAAGTAAGGTGTCTCGCCAGGCCCGCTCAGGCAATTCGGAACGGGGAGGGGACAGAAATTGGGCATGCGACCCCCGCTCAGAAGCCTCGGAGCATGGGGGGCGCGTGTCAAAGTCACACTGGGCCCGCCTGGTCGATACGGGGCAGGGGGGACAGTAAAGTGTCTCGCCAGGCCCGCTCAGGCAATGCGGAGCGGGGAGGGGACAGAAATTGGGTATGCGACCCCCGCTCAGAAGTATCGGAGCATGGGGGCGCGTGTCAAAGTCACACCGGGCCTGCCTGGTCGATACGGGGTGGGTTTTGGGGGGGGGGGGGGGGGGGGGGGGAGGGAGGGACGTAAATGTAGCTCGCCGGGCCCGCTCGGAAGATTCGGAGCGGGGGGGGGGGGGGGGGGGGGGGGGCAGCACCTCAACGGGCCTCAGGTCACGCTCAGATGCCTCGGAGCGTGAGGGAGGGCCTCTCTACCTACTTCTTTCTCTTTCTTATTACATTTGCGCTCGTCATGCTGGCCCGCTTGGAAGAAGCGGAGCAGGGGGGGTGTGGATGAACGCTCAGCTCGCCTGGCCCGCTCGGGCGATACGGAGCGGGGGGGGCAGACTCAAGGAGCCCAAGCCACGTACCGAAGAAACAGAGCGTGGGGAGCGTGACTGATACTCCCTTGTCCTGCTCGGAATACTCGGAGCGGGGAGGGAGTTCCTGTGTGGTTATGGTAAACGAAGGGGACTTACCTGCGGGCCGGAAGGCCCGGACGACGGAGCGAAGTGGTGCCCGAGAAGCCAACGGAGCGACGCCATCCTGTGGAGAAGTCCGGGGAGACTGTCGGCTCCGGGAAGGACGGTCACGTCTGTAGAAATCCTCACTCCACTTGGCACACACGTCACACATCCTGTCGGAAGAGCAGCCCGAGCACGGCAGGCAGGCGTCGTGGGTGTCAGAGGGCCACTGGAAATCCCCACTAAAGAGGCAAGAGTTAAAAAAAAGAAGCCGCCATAGTGTCCACTGCATACCGTCTGCAGGGCGGAACATACTCAAGCGCCGAACTCACTCCACGAGGCACAAAGTCACGAGGGAGAGTAAAGTCACAAGCCGAAACCCAAGGCCGCAGCCAAGGACGAAGTTCACTGAAAGTCAACCTCGGTCGGAACCGGTCTGCGATAAGTCCACACACAGTAGAACGTTGAAGTGTAGAACACACCAACGAAGCACACCGAGTCCAAGAAAAAAGTCTAATCCACAACGGCAAAATGCCAAAACGTTCGTAGTAAAAGCCACAGAAGACACTGGTCGAAAAATCGTAGCAAGGCAAAAACCTGACCGTACACGGTCGAGCGAGTGAAACTGATGAGCTTTCGCACCACGCATGCCGGGATAGGGTGATAAGGGGAGGCCACCCGGGCTCCTATACATGGATCCCTGGTGTCTCCTCCCCAGTTGTGTAGGGGACACAACTTTGGGCTGAAATCGTTAGGCTATAGAGTGTATTCCATATAGTAATGCCATCGGTAATGTATTTTGAAAAAATAAATGTACATACTGATGAGCAAAAGATATGCGACATCATCGGAATTCCAATGATGTCGCATTTCTTTTGCTCATCAGTATGTAAGTGATTCTGACGATTCCAATGATGTTGCATTTCTTTTGCTTGTCACTATGCAAGTGATTCCGACGATTCCAATGATGTCGCATTTCTTTTGCTTGTCAGTATGTAAGTGATTCCGACCATTCCAATGATGTTGCATTTCTTTTGCTCAACAGTATGTAAGCGATTCCGATGATTCCAATGTCGCATTTCTTTTGCTTGTCAGTATGTACGTGATTCCGACGATTCCAATGTCGCATTTCTCTTGCTCATCAGTATGTAAGTGATTCCGACGATTCCAATGATGTCGCATTTTTTTTGCTTATCAATATGTAAATAATTCCGATGATTCCAACGATTCCAATGATGTCGCATTTCTTTTGCTTGTCAGTATGTAAGTGATTCTGACGATTCCAATGATGTCGCATTTCTTTTGCTTGTCAGTATGTAATTGATTCTGACGATTCCAATGATGTCACATTTCTTTTGCTTGTCAGTATGTAAGTGATTTTGTCATTCCTATGATGTCACATTTCTTTTGCTTGTCAGCATGTGATTCCGAAAGACTCCAATGATGTCGCATTTCTCTTGCTCATCAGCATGTAAGTGATTCCGACGATTCCAATGTCGCATTTCTTTTGCTTGTCAGTATGTAAATGATTTTGTCATTCCTATGATGTCACATTTCTTTTGCTTGTCAGCATGTGATTCCGAAAGACTCCAATGATGTCGCATTTCTCTTGCTCATCAGCATGTAAGTGATTCCGACGATTCCAATGTCGCATTTCTTTTGCTTGTCAGTATGTAAATGATTCCGACGATTCCGATGTCGCATTTCTTTTGCTTGTCAGTATGTAAGTGATTCCGACGATTCCAATGATGTCGCTTTTCGTTTGCTTGTCAGTATGTAAGTGATTCTGACGATTCCAATGATGTCGCATTTCTTTTGCTTGTCAGTATGTGATTCTGATGACTCCAATTATGTCGCATTTCTTTTGCTCATCAGTATGTGATTCCGACGATTCCAAAGATGTCGCATTTTTTTTGCTCATCTGTATGTAAGTGATTCCGATGATTCCAATGATGTCACATTTCTTTTGCTCATCAGTATGTAAGTGATTCCGACGATTCCAATGATATCACATTTCTTTTGCTTGTCAGTATGTAAATGATTCCGACAATTCCAATGATGTTGCATTTCTTCTGCTTGTCAGTATGTAAGTGATTCCGACGATTCCAATGATGTCGCATTTTTTTTGCTTGTCAGAATGTAAGTGATTTTGTCATTCCAATGATGTCACATTTTTCTGGCTTGTCAGTATGTGATTCTGACGATTCCAATGATGTCGCATTTCTTTTGCTTGTCAGTATGTAAGTGATTCTGAAGATTCCAATGATGTCACATTTCTTTTGCTTGTCAGTATATATGTAAGAAAATAAAAATAAACAAACACTAGGTAGGTCTGGTGGCCCTGCTCTGCAACAACACGTCTTCCCCAGGGAAGGCAGACCAAGTCTTCCCCTATGGGACAATAAAGTTGTAAAAAGAAAATATACAGCAATGTGATGGTCATTAATGACAGGTGATCTTTCATAAGAGTGGTCACTCAAAATAGGTTTTGTTGCTGTAGACAAGAAAGTGTAGTGGACGTATTGTTTTATTATTACTCACTGGGCTGTGTGTGAAAGCATCGTCCAAAGCCACCTGCACTTTGGCCACCACAGCGTCCAGAATCAAAATGGCCGACAGTCCTGGCAACTGTTTCCTCGGCAAAATCTCATTGTGGACAAACACTGGCAGAGTAGCAATCTGAAAAACAAGAACAGCAAAAGCCCTCACGGCTCACATCATTATCATCATGGTTGTGGGCTCAAAGCCACCGAGCTTGTAAAGGCATCATCAAACTCATTGCTCATATTGAAAGCATAGTGATATTTCATGCATGGCCAATCTGCATAATTTCTCTTAACATTCTGATCACCTTGGGCACGGAGCCATCAGTAATGTTCACAGTAACAGCAGACGCACGCACAAGGGGCGTAAAAGCAAATTTAAATAGTGCAGGTCACAAAACAACGGAAGTCGAGTAAATTTCATGGATAGATCAAACAAACAACCACAAAAGAACTGAATCATTTTAAGTCCACTTGCATCAAAGGCAGTGACTGCACGCACAAGAGGATTAACAACAATACAGCAGAACCCGTTTTGAGCAACCACCATTTCGGCAAGGAAGTGGTCTTAACCCATTCAGCCCCAAAACCCTACCGCAGGAGACGGATGGACCGTGATAATTCAAGGGTAGTGTCAGATTAGCTTGGCGCCTTCAGGCGCCAAGCTAATCTGGCACAACCCTTGAATTATCACGGTAAATCCATCTCCTGCAACTGGTACATAGCTGTCAGGTGACAACTCCAATATTTGGGACATAGTGCCTTGGGGTTACGAGGGTTAAAGACCACTCTCTCAAATGAAGTCTTGAAGGTGAGAAAGTGCCACTTGTCATTAAAGACCATCATTTAGAAGGCTACAGCCATGGTCTTTAATGACAGGTGATCTGTCACAAGGGTAGTCACTCAAAACAGGTTCTGCTGAATAAACTGCAATCATCAAGGTCGTACAACAACAATACCTGATCCTGGATAAATTTCATGGCCAGACCGATGTCGTAGCTGAGGTCACTCGTAGCTTTGGTAGCAGCCGTCAACGTCTTCTCTGCCTGCTGGGTCGTCAGACCTTGTTTCACAAGGCAGTCCTACACATCAACATTATTATTTGTATTAACATTTATTTCATTTCTGGGATAATCATCACTAACTGAGACAAATTTCCCACATGAATACACAAAAGGCATGGACCAACAGTTAGGCAATGCCCAGTTGATATGGGAATGGTCTGAATTTGACATCCCAACCAAACACTGTTAGAGGCTTTGTCTGAACACTGTCAGAGGCTTTGTCTGAACACTGTCAGACCACTTTAACTGCCCCTAGTGGGATAAATAAAGTTTATTGAATTGAATTGAATTGAATTGAGGGTTAATGGGGACAGCACATGCTATATTCTCATCAGGCATGAGGAACCCGACAGTGTTCAGCAGCAAATGAAATTGTTTACTGAACGACACAGCTCTTTAAAAGTACCATCAGCAATGACCTTCACCCACTCAATAATTCAAGTCCAGCAGTGTCAGAGAATGCAGCACCATCATGCTGCATGGGTGACCGTACCATAAACTGAAATGATTGAAAACTGTCCACAGACTGACTATACCCCCTCGTCCATGGCCAGCAAGAGACATAAATTCTCATGAGCCCCTGGGGATGCAGGGGCTCATGAGAATTTATGTCTCTTGCAGATGGAACAGGCTGGCTGAAGGACTGTTCTGCCTAAGCCCAAAAGATGAAATTCTCACTTGTCACAATAATGGACTTACTGTCTTTTGCTTTCACAGGGCAGCCTTCCCTTGAGCTAGGTGAATATACACACAAGTGACTCAGTGAAGAACCCAACCGAGAAAGAAACACACTTAGAAAAGACAGTTACAACACAATAAATTATGTTGTAAATGTCTTTTCTAAGCATGTTTTTTTCTCCGTTGGGTTCTTCTCTGCATTTTACACGCTTAGCAGTCACCTTTTTGGTCTGGATAAAGTGAAAAACAAGCATGATACCAACCTTAACCCACACGGAGAACACCTTGTGTCCGATACGTGGCACCCATCTGAGTGTGTGTAGAATCTGTCCGTTCCCCATGGCCAAGATTCGATCCCCCAGTGTGTCCATGTAGCCAGCTGAGGGCGGCAGGCAAGCGAGCAGACGCCACACCAGGAGAAAGTGGTAGTGCATTGCTGATGCATCCTGTCAAAGACAAAATGGTAGAAAATACAAGTGAGTTGGCTGCCTATCTCTGCTAGAATACAGCATAAAATGCAAAGAATGCGGGTGTCAAATGAAAATCGTTGCTATCTAGATGGAATGTAAATGTCTGATCAGAGAGACAGAGAGCAGTGTATGTCAGTGAGAGGATTTTATGCTGCAATTATCAGAATTCAGAAAGGCAAGAAAAAGGTGCAAAAAAAAAAAAGTATTTTTCTTTAAAATGTATTTTTTCGGAAAATACCTACCAATGACATTACTATTACTTGTATTAGGAAGATTCACCAGAGAGCTCCAGGTCAGAACTGGTGTCAGGCAGGGGTGTCTGCTGTCTCCGTTCCTCTTCCTACTGGCCATAGACTGGGTCATGAAGATGACCACAGAGCACAGACGAAGTGGAATACAGTGGACACTGTGGACACAGCTTGACGACCTCGATTTTGCAGACGACTTGGCATTACTGTCCCACACTTATCAACAAATGCAGGACAAGACCACGAGGCTTGCTGACATCTCGTCCCAAGTGGGCCTCACCATTCACAAACAGAAAACAAAGACAATGAGGCTGAACGCAACCAGGGAAGAACCAGTCTTGCTTGCTGGCACCCCGTTGGAGGAGGTGGAGTCCTTCACCTATCTCGGGAGCATCATAGACAAAAAAGGCGGCACTGATGCAGATGTCAGAGCACGAATCGGTAAAGCCAGAGCAGCCTTTCTCCAGTTGAAAAAAGTGTGGAGTTCCAGAGAGCTGTCACAACACACCAAAGTCCGGATTTTCAACTCCAATGTAAAAGCAGTTCTCCTATATGGAGCAGAGACATGGAGATTGACAAAAACCACAGTCAACAGAGTACAGACCTTCATGAACAGTTGCCTTAGAAGAATTTTGAAAATCCACTGGCCAGAGAAGATCAGCAACGTCAGACTCTGGGAGAGAACAGAGCAGATAACAGCAGAGAATGAAATTGGGCGAAGAAGATGGGGATGGATCGGTCACAGTCTGAGAAAGCCAGCTTCCAGTATCACTAGGCAGGCATTGTCATGGAACCCCCAGGGAAAGAGGAAAAGAGGTAGGCCGAGAAACTCCTGGCGTCGAGACCTCCAAGCAGACATCAAGAGACTGGGAACCACCTGGAGTAGAATCGAAGGAGAAGCACAGGACAGGAGTTGCTGGAGGTCTCTCGTCGACGGCCTATACCCGGGTAGGGGTGACAGGCGTAAGTAAGTATTAGGAAGATACACCTAGCTTATCGATTTCAGCCTAAGACCCCTTGCGTATAACTATGCAACAAGGGGAGCAACTCTTGTGAGGTGCTAGCTCACCACCTGAGTGGCCTCCCTTACCTGAGTGGCCTCCCCTCCTCCCATATAATTGTGCAGGCGCAGTACCGCCTCGTTAGTCTCACTCTTAGCTTACTAGTGGCAAGCGGGGCAGGTGGGAGGGTCTTCCGAGTAATGTCGTTAGTAGTTATTTTTTAAAAAAAATACATTTTGAAGAAAAATACATTTGTTTCCTCAAAATAGCCTATCTATCTATCTATCTATATCCCGTAGTCTTGCTGACCGTGGGGGCACCACTGATGACTTGGCAACCAGCTCCCTCCATTCCACGCTGTTCTCTGTCATTCTTAGCATATCGCCCAGCCTCAGTCCTGTCCACTCTGAGATATTGTCCTCCCATCTTTTCCTCTGTCTTCCTCTCCTTCGTCCTCCTTGCACAGCACCCTGCAGGATTGTTTTGGCAAGCCCTGTTGAACGCGTGACATGCCCATACCACTTTAGTTTGCATTTTTTTCACAATGGCTAATAGGGCCCGATGGCTTGCCTGATTCTGCTTCCCACTTCCTCATTTGTGATGTGATCTCTGTATGAAATGCCAAGCAGCCTTTGAAAAATCTCATTTTAGTGGCTTGTGGCCTTTCAAGGTCTGCTGTGAGGGTCCATGACTCGCAGGCATACAAGAACACTGAGATGACTAAGGAGCGCATCAGTCTGATCTTGGAGCAGAGTGTGACGTTTCTGTCCTTCCATATGGTCTTCAATCTTGTCAGTGCTGTTGTTGTCTGCACAATCCTGGACAGTATTTCTGGTTTTGATCTCTCATCTGTCACAATGGCTCCTAAGTATTTGAATTTATTAACTGTTTCCAGTTTTTGGCTTCCAATCATGACGTCAGTGCCAATGCCACTTGTGTTATTTGTCATCAGTTTGGTCTTCTCTGCACAGATTTCCATCCCATATGCAATGGCTGTACTGTCCAGCTTCTCCACCAGCTGAGCTAGCTCCTTCTCTGTTCCTGCAAGGCCATCAATGTCGTCCGCAAAGCACAAGTTCGTGATTGTTCTGCCTCCAATACTAACATTTCCTTCCTTGAAGCAGACTGCGCTAGTGGCCTTGTTGTAAAGGTTTGCTATGACTTTGATGAGGTTGGCATTGATGATGTATAGCTTCATGGTGGACCAAAGGGCTGCATGCCACACCCTGTCAAACGCTTTCTTAAAATCCACAAAGACATGATAGAGGTCTTGCTGGTGCTGGAGGTACCTCTCACATAGAACTCTCAGGTTCACGATCTGCTCAGTTGTGCTGCGCCCTGGTCTGAAGCCTGCCTGTTCCTCAGCTATAATTCCCTCTGCCTGTGGCTTCAGCCTGTTCAGTAGGATCTTTAACATGACTTTGCTTGGATGGCATATAAGACTGATCATGCGATAATTCTGGCATTGATGTAAGTTGCCTTTTTGGGGGAGAGTTATTATAAATGATGGGGTCCATGGTGTGGGCCAATCCCCTGACTGCCAGATCTTATTGCAGATTGTTAGTAAGGCGCTTATCATGTCTTCTCCCCCTTCTTGGACTAGCTCTGCAGGGATGTTGTCTGCTCCTGCTGCCTTCCCTTTTTTCAGCGACTTCACTGCAGCCTCTACTTCTTCTCGGAGGATGGGACAGTTGCCATTGTTGGTCACGGGTGGGTTGACAAGTATGCCTGGGTCCCCTGTACCTCGGTGGTTGTACAAATCTGAGCAGTACTCTGCATCTCTTCAGTACGTCTTGGTGGGTTACTCTCCAGGGGCGAGAGAAGCTGAGGCTCCTCCCCCAACCAAGAAGTTGGGGTTTGACATGAGAATCTTTGGTGGGGCGCTTGCCTGCCACCGCTGCACTGAAAGTATACAGAGGTATTAGTGAGATACTCACAAACCAGATAGGTGAGGCTAGCGCTGGCAGAATTGTACAACAAACCAAGGGGAATCACTCAGCGCTGGACAGACGAACAGTTAGATCCCCTGCCCCCGCCTATCAGGCACCCATTCGCCAGCCCACAGAGAAATACGCAGGTATAGAACAAGACGATCATCTACATCCCTAAAAAAGGATGCATCAGGTCTCTTATATAACCCATGTCTTTCTCCGGAACTTAGGAAGTAGGCAGGAGAAACATACATACACAAACACGAAGGTGCATTACTAGTAATGCACCTTCGTGTTTGTGTATGTATGTTTCTCCTGCCGTAATGCACCTTCGTGTTTGTGTATGTATGTTTCTCCTGCCGTAATGCACCTTCGTGTTTGTGTATGTATGTTTCTCCTGCCTACTTCCTAAGTTCCGGAGAAAGACATGGGTTATATAAGAGACCTGATGCATCCTTTTTTAGGGATGTAGATGATCGTCTTGTTCTATACCTGCGTATTTCTCTGTGGGCTGGCGAATGGGTGCCTGATAGGCGGGGGCAGGGGATCTAACTGTTCGTCTGTCCAGCGCTGAGTGATTCCCCTTGGTTTGTTGTACAATTCTGCCAGCGCTAGCCTCACCTATCTGGTTTGTGAGTATCTCAGTATAACTCGAGGCAAATTTGTATCGTTACATTGTTGTGTAATGTTCTGTGCATCTACTGTGGGAATTCAGGGTATTTACCCGACCACATATAGTAATGCACCTTCGTGTTTGTGTATGTATGTTTCTCCTGCCTACTTCCTAAGTTCCGGAGAAAGACATGGGTTATATAAGAGACCTGATGCATCCTTTTTTAGGGATGTAGATGATCGTCTTGTTCTATACCTGCGTATTTCTCTGTGGGCTGGCGAATGGGTGCCTGATAGGCGGGGGCAGGGGATCTAACTGTTCGTCTGTCCAGCGCTGAGTGATTCCCCTTGGTTTGTTGTACAATTCTGCCAGCGCTAGCCTCACCTATCTGGTTTGTGAGTATCTCAGTATAACTCGAGGCAAATTTGTATCGTTACATTGTTGTGTATGTAATGTTCTGTGCATCTACTGTGGGAATTCAGGGTATTTACCTGACCACATATAGTAATGCACCTTCGTGTTTGTGTATGTATGTTTCTCCTGCCTACTTCCTAAGTTCCGGAGAAAGACATGGGTTATATAAGAGACCTGATGCATCCTTTTTTAGGGATGTAGATGATCGTCTTGTTCTATACCTGCGTATTTCTCTGTGGGCTGGCGAATGGGTGCCTGATAGGCGGGGGCAGGGGATCTAACTGTTCGTCTGTCCAGCGCTGAGTGATTCACCTTGGTTTGTTGTACAGAGGTATTAGTGGTTGGGGCAGCCACAGCTGCACCAGGGCCTTCAACCATTTTTTGGGCATTTAGAAGGACAGCCCCTTCTCCACATGCACCTGCTGAATCTTGCACTCGGATATCCAACGAGGGCATTTCTCATCCGAAGCCATATGCGCCCCCAGGCAATTCACACACAGGGGGGTGGCTGTGCAGGACTCAGCAGAGTGTCCGGGCTTAGTGCAACGGGCGCATGAAACCTCTGCCTGGTGGCATGTCTTCTGCCCATGGCCATACTTTTGGAACTTAAAGCACCGGTGGGGGAGAGGGACGTACTTTTTCACTTTCAAGGAGTAGTAACCTCCCCAGATGGTAGTAGGAGGGGTGGGAGTGCCAAACGTCAGGATGATGGTAGGGAGACGGATCTCCCCAACACCTCGCTTGGAAGCGAAGCGCCTGACATAAGTCACCCCATGAGACTTATGGTTCTGTACAAGTTCATCTTCTGACAGTTCTGCCAAAGCTTGATCTTTGATTACTCCTCTTGACGAATTCATAATTTTGTGGGGCGTGACCTCCACTGGAGTGTCTCTGATGGAAGAGAGCCCCAGTAGCCCGCTGGAGTGTGCCCGGGTACGGCACTCTACCAGCAAGTCACCAGACCTGAGGCGCTGGGCATCAGGCCTGCCAACACGGTTCCTGAGGGTCTCCCCCACCAGAAAAGGATGTAGCTTGGAAACAGGTTTCTCCTTCACCTTGCTTTGGACAATGAGGAGGCGAGGCCATACGGCTGACGCCTGAGGCGTCGCTTACTCACAGTCTGAGTCACTGTCATGTTCAATGTCGGTGGCTATGTGCCGCTTCTGTGCAAGGTTGTTTTTTTTTTTTTTTTCCCATATTATAATAGTAGAGATATTCATCCCCCAGGGGTCCCCGCCCGCCACCGAGCCCAACAAGGGAAAGTGCAACTGTCAGTGGGTCTCCAGCCGATGCACAATGGAGACTGCCCGAAAGATATACTCAAGGGGGTAATCCCGATTGAACCGTCTGAGCCACCGCCTTCTATCATACTGTTGAATGCAGGGGAATTCTGGCGTAAAGCACCTAATCAGCAGCTGAGGCTATAGCATGGTGCTCCATATATCAACCCGCATGTCAACAGTGGGATAGGGCTCAACGTGACAAGAGCCGATTGACTAGGCCGGTACGACTAGCCTCCCGTTTAGGTAGAAGTCAAGGCCAAAATAGAGTGTTGGCACCAGTGAGCCGCAACCCAAAGGGAACCTCAGCCACCAGGATCCTCTTCTCTCCCGACACGGGTCTCCAAGCACGGCAAACACTTGGGATCCAAAGGACCAAAAGCTCACGAGTATTTTTAAGGACCAATCCAACATGGTAGGACCTGGGTTAGCACAGCTCCTCAAAAACCGGACCAGTGAAAAAGACTGAACAACATATCTGCTGACATCAAGTTCTAATCCTGGACAAAGATGGCACCCCTCTGCTAGCCCACTCAGTCAGTGACTGAGGAGACTACCCACCCACGCCACGTGGAGGCCGGTGCCTAGTGGACACAGAATCAGTTGGTACAGGAGCATGCAGATCATCGGAGAGCACGTACCCCCTTGCTTCTGTATGAACGACACCACTGTCGAGTTGTCAGAGATGACCAACACTTCCTGGTGCTGGAGCCGGGACATCCAGCTGCTGAGTGCTAGCCAGACTGCCTTCAACTCCAGCCAGTTGATGTGTCTGTTTGCAAGATTCGGAGGCCAGCGGCCCGAGACTGAGGAGAAGTCTGGTAGCAGATGAGCACCCCAGCCCACCCGACTGGCGTCTGTGCAGAGGGACAGAAGAGGCGGAGGGGAGAAAAGGGGTACCCCCATCCTCAGCCAAGAGGGGTTCGAAAAATCTTTGACTATCATTGGAGTGACCGGAACCATGGCTTCCAGGTCTCCTGAGGAGGGACGCCAGTGGACCAGCAGATGTAGTTGGAGCAGGTGCGAGTAGAGCCTGCCGAGGGGCAAGAGATCCGCTGCTTTGATGAGGAGACCCAGCAGCTGAAGCCAGGTCCTGGCCGTCATGACTTTGGCATGAGACACATGGAGGGCTAGCTCTGCCAACTTCCAGCTGCGCTTCTCTGGCAGCCATACCGTGTTGAGGTCTGTCAGGAACTCCATACCCAAGTGGATGAACTTGCAGGAGGGCTAGAGGTCCGACTTCCCGCTGTTGACCAAGAACCTAAGCTGGTGAAGAAGATCGAGCAGCGAATTCTTGTCCTTCTGCAGCACGGAGGCGTCCTGATTTCGGAGCAGGAGATCGTCCAGGTAGTTGGATGAAGGGCTGGAAGACGACTGCCTGGCCTTGGCCATCACGGCGTCGACAATCCGTGTAAAGGTCCAGGGATTGAGGTTCAAACCGAAGGGGACAGCACGCAACTGGTAGACCATTCCCTGGAAGATGAAGCGCAAGTAGCGGCGCACTGACGGGTGAACGAGGATGTGAAAGTATGTGTCCTCGAGGTCAAGGCTGATGGCAAAGTCCATGGGCTGAGTGGCGGCCCTCATCGCCCGCGCCGTCTCCATATAAAAGGGAGGAGCCAAAATGAACTTGTTTAATGCCGACAGGTCTATGACCGGGCGCCACTGGCCGTCTAGCTTGGGAACCACAAAAAGTCGGCTGTAGAAGGCCGATGAATTGTGCTAAGTGACCACCTCTGTGCCGGCTTTCTGGAGCAAAGCCATGATCTCGCACTGAAGCGCCGCGGCCTTGTCGGGGTCAGCAGGGAACCGAGTCCATAATGGGGCGCGGCGCAGAGGTTGACAAAACGTTATTCGCAGCCCTTCCGTGATGGTAGAGAGAACCCAAGGGTCGTCCGGTAACAGCGACCGCCACTGGTCGCTGTGTGAGGCAAGCCTCCTGCCAACTGGAGACCCAGACAACGTCGGCGGGGGCAGACGCGGCGCGTCATTGGGCTCGCCCTCGTCCAGACCTCCTGGCCCTCCAAGGCCAAGAGGAATGGATGGGCGGGGCAGTGCGCAGGCGACTGGCTGTTCGCTGGGTGCGGAGGAGCATCAGGGAGTGAAGCGAGAGGAGGGTCTGAAACTCCGCAGGGCGCGACCCACAGCCTTGCGAGAAGCTTGAAACCGGGAACAGTCGACCTGATGGGCACGGGGCCACAGGTCTTTAGCTGTGACCAACTGCCATGTAGGGCCAATCAGGAGGGATCCCCCAACCGGAGCCTGGTGGAGCTGGGTCTTGACTGCAGTAGGGATATCCGTGCAACTCTTCAGGACCCCATCTTGGCGTATAAGATCGCAGTTTGCCGCCACTGCTAAGGAGTTTGCCAAGGCAAAGTATACCGCCCGATTCGCTGACATAGCCACCGCGCGTATGTCGCAAAAGCGAGACGCACTGGAGCGATCTGTGTCCTCGTTCATACAGCGAACCACGGCCTGCGTCGCCAGCTCGAGGAAACCCGCACAAGTGAGGGAATTCCGGACCAAGGCTGCCATCTTGTTGATACCGGTGGGTACCCACTTCCGCGCTGCCTGCGCACCACCCGCTTGCAATTCCGCCTTGGTGTCAAGGATCGGGAAAGGGCAAAGGAAAGACTGGGAATGCCTGGCGTACCAACGTTGGTGGAACATGATGTGCATGTTTGGTGGTCACCGAGTGTCGGAAAAAAAACACCTTTCCCTACAACTTGAATTGTCGCTGATGATCCTTGAAAGCCTCCGAGAGGTCCCGAATCCCGGGGGGCTGTGGAAGAGATTTGAAACGCTTGGGTTGATGGTGAGCATCCACCAGGGCCGAAGGTTTTCTCTTGAGAGGCGGGGGATAGTGGGTCCTGTGGCAAGATGCTGGAGATCAGACGAGCGGCCTCATTGAGGTTCCGAGCCGAATCTCTTCCCGGGAAGCTGAGGGCAGACAGAAGAGAAGGGCTGCGGGAGGCGTGGAACGACACTGAATGTGGAGAGCGCATATCCGAGGTGTCCGAGGCCAACAAACGGGAGTCCCAGGCACAAAGGGCTGAGGCCGAGTCCTCCGGATGGATGCTAAGGATGTCCTCCGCGGTGGCAAGAAGGATCCCCCAAAGGGGCGGACTGAGGTAACCATCGGGCGATTTCCGGTGAGACGAACAGCCTGTGTGTGGCAACAGGTAGCAGTGTGGCGGCGCCGTGAGGAAGTGACTGGATGTAGAGTCTGCTTGGAGTGAGGGTGACGCATCTCCAACTGTTCCGGTGCCTGGTAGAGAGAGATGACGTCGCGCATCTCCGTCCATTGGCGGGAGTCATGGCGGCGACTGTGTAGTGAGATGGAGCGCCGCTGATAGACGGCCAGACGGTCACGAGAGCAAGAGCCTGAGTGGACAGAAAGAACATGTCCCAAAAAGCAATACAATGACCCCACAGGGGAAGTAGGCACCAGAGAGGGTCAGGAATGGCGGCGGACCAGTGAGGGCGAGGGGACACGGCAGCGCGAGCCTGCCCTCAGCCCGGAAGAAGTACGCGAGGGTAAGAAACGCTTCGAGCGACGTCGATCACGTCTCGACCTCCTCTGAGAGCTGTGAGAGGCCCCCACCACCAACTGGCTATCTCTAGCAGGTGGGGGGGGGGGGGGGGGGCGGAGGGGGCGTCAGCAGCCTCTACCTGAAATGCTTGAAAGAGCGGGCGGAAAAGGATTTTCGCATCAAACGCCGTCTTGAGCTGTGAGAGGTCTCCACCACCAAAAGGATAGCTGTAGCGGAGGGGGGGGGGGGGGGGGGGGGGGGCCGTCAGCAGCCTCCACCACCACGCTCTGACAAGCAGGCAGGAATGGTAGTGAGACACTAAAGGGCCCATCGGGGCTGACGGTTAGACTGTCTGGGTGCGGAGAGAGGAAAGAACCGAAGTCTCTGAAGCCGCACGACTGGGTCCAGGGGCGACCGGAGACCCGGGGGCAGGAGGTGGATTCTCTGCCAATGGACCACCCAACGCCTGAACAGGCAGATCATGGGCACCAGAAGGGCACTCCCGCCAATAGAAGAGCCACAACTGGGACCACAGTTCCTCCCGTCATGTGGCACAAGTAGCACAAGTCCGTGTGGAGGAGCAACCGGAGCAAGATAAACACAGGGAATGTGCATCGCTGGGCCATTGAAAATCGCCACAGAGCCGGCAGGTCCAAACTTGCATATGGCAAGAGAAGAAAGGGTCAAGCAAAATCGAGAACCACAGGGGTACCAACAGTTGCAATGAACGGCCGGTTGCACCGCGACTGCCAAATTTTCAAAGAATAAAACTCCCGGGCAAGGACTGTCAGCTCTTCCGAGCCAGCAGGAGACAGTACCCGAGGCCTTACCTCATCATTAGAGAGAGGGAAATCCAAAAGAAACACCAAAAAGCACCAAACACAAAAGCACACTGAAGGCTGAAAGCACATGGAAGCTAAGTGTGAGACTGGCGAGGCGGTACTGCGCATGAGCAATTATATGGGAGGAGGGGAGGCCACTCAGGTAAGGGAGGCCACTCAGATGGTGAGCTAGCACCTAACAAGAGTTGCTCCCCTTGTTGTGTAGTTATACGCAAGGGGTCTTAGGCTAAAAACGAAATCGATAAGCTAAGTGCATCTTCCTAATAGTAATGCCATCGGTAGGCTATTTTGAGGAAACAAATAACTTTTTTCTGCATTTGCCAAGCACTTCTTTAGATCCACCTGCAACCTAGACATGAAGTTCACATTTCTGCAATGTGAGGTGTAAGGTAATGCTTGTAAGTTTTTAAAATACAGCAACATTTGTATAAGAGATTTCTGTTTTTCTGTCTGCCTACTTTCACCCACGCAGACACACGCACGCTACAAGCAGTAGGCAAACAGGCAGAAAACCAATGCTTACCAGAGCCGAGAGTTTGGGTTTGGTGATGTCACAGTGAGAGCCTGCCATGAGAAGCTTGATACAAGAGGAATACAGCTGCCCGTAGTCCAGTGTTTCTGTGCTTGACAGCAGGCAGCTGCAGGCCTAAAAAACATAACAATCCCTTAGTATGAGGCACACATTCTCATGAGCCTAGCAAGAGGCATAGATTCTCATGAGCCCCTTCGGTCGCAGGGGCTCATGAGAATCTATGCCTCTTGTTGGGAGAGTTTTGCAGGCCTGTAAACAACAACAAACTCTTTCAGTCAGCCTTTTAGATCCACCAGCAGAGATGTTTACCCCCCAAAAAAAATGGAGTAATGGGCTATGCCAGAAAGAGTAATCTTGGGTAAAAAGAGTAATGCTTTCTGTCAGCACATTTGATCGTTCTCAAATGCAATCTCACTCAACAAGTTCTTACAAAGCCTTGCAGTTTTTATTTGCACTCGAAATGAGATACAAGTGAAAAGAAAAAAAAAATCACTGTGTGAATTCAGGCATGCCTACCCTCAATTTGAAGTTTCAGTATTAGCTATTTGAAATTTCAGTAATACTATTAAAATTTCAGTAATTCTATTACTATTGTTACCTATTATTTTTGCACTGTTTTTTATATTGTGCCTTTTATATTAGCACGAGCGCAAAAATAAAAATGACACACACATCACTGACCAGGACACATATAGTTTGTACATCTCTGCAATGGGTTAAATAATGGTTGGGCGCCCCCCCCCCCCCACCCCCCTCTTCCACTTAATTTTTTAAATTTTTTTTTAAACTTGCACATTGCGAAATTTTCTGATTATTGCACTTAGGTCCAACCAAGGGAAAGCAGACACTGACAGGTTGGTTTAAATAAAGGGACGTAATCGAGCAAATTGTCCTAGTGTGCTTACTCCCCTTGTTATTGTTTTAATTTGACTAACTCCAACATTTACTTTATTTCTAGATTTAAAAGGCAACTAATATTAATGATAAATTAGGAAATCATATAAATTATTATTTTATGTACTAATGTTGGATCTGGTCATGGACCCGGTTATGTTTTAAAGTAGGATTTTGTTTGATCACTTTCTAAGAAAAAAAGCGGATTGGAATATGATTTCAAAAATCGTAGTTTTGGTTTTAAATAATCGTAATAGTGTGAAAAAAATCGTAGTGGCGTAATCTATGCCAAAAATCATAAGCAATTACTCCAAAATCGTAAGGGTAAACATCTCTGCACCAGTGTCTAGGCTAAAGGCCTGTAAACCAAAACAGTCCCTATGAAACATTCATTTTTCTCCAAAAAGTATTTTTTTTAAAAATACTTACAGATGACATGACTTTGTGGAAGTGTCTACTACTTACTCAATTTTAGCCTAAGAACCCATTGTGTTACCACACAACCTGGGAGGCACTCGGGGAACCCCCAGAGGGGCCAAGAGTTGTCTCCTGTTCCTGCCCATCCAGTTCCGAGTCATGTGGTGACCAACCAGTCAGTATACTTAGCTCACCAGCAGCAAGCGGGGCAGGTGGGAGGGTCCTCCGAGTCATGTCATCGGTAAGTATTTTTCGAAAAAATACCATTTAGAGAAAAATTAATTTATTTCTTCAAAAACATTACCGATGACATGACTTTGTGGAAGAATTGCGATAAGGAGGAGGGTGCCGCGCCCAAACACCCCCGAGAGGGCCAACAGAGCCATCCTCCCTGGCGCAAAACTCCCGACAATTTTAGCTAAGTGCGTACCTACGGCGCCTGTGGCGCCGGGAGGCAGTGTTGCGCCTCCGTGATATCCCCCAGTGCGAGGTTGTCTCGCTGGCCTGACAGATCCAGGAGGTAGAAACGGGCGAAGGTTGATTCTGCCCGCCAGCCCACGGCTGCCACGATGTCTTTGACCGAGCAGTTCCGGTCGAACACGACGCTCGTGGCCATGGCGCGTACCTCGTGTGCACGTATCTTTAACCTCTTCGCTCCCTGTGGGGAGAGGTCATGGTAGGAGGACCGTATGACCCAGCGTAGCCAGGAAGATATCGTCTGGGCTGTTATGTCAGTTCTGCCGGGCTTTAAAGGTAGGAAGAGGCGTGAGCAACCTCTCCGGACGGCTTTGGTATGGCGTAGGTACACGCGTAGGGCTTGCACAGGATCTTGTTGCCTGGTCTCCTGGGAGAAGTTCGTCCCTCTCAGTGGCCGTAAGGTGATCACCTGTGGCGCGGTCAAAGGAGACCTGGTCTTGGCAGAAGGCAGGGTCCGAAAGCAACTGCACGGAACCATCCGCTCGAAACTGCAGGCAGGCAGGGCGCAATGACAGCGCGTGTAGCTCGCTAACTCGGGCCGCCATGGCAAGGGCCAACAGGAAGCATGTCTTACGAGTCACATCCGCGAAGTGGACCAAAGGCTGCGGTTCAAATCTGGCAGAGTTCAGCCAAGTCAGTACCCAAGGTAGGTCCCAGCGAGGGATGATCGAGCGGGGCACCGGACGCTGCAGGCCGAAGTGAGTCATAAGGTTGGCGATGTCCTTACATGCGCCGGGGTCCGGGCGGCCGAGGTGCCGGTAGGTGTCGGCAATCATGGACAAGTACCCCCTGATGGTGATAGGGGCCAACCCTAGGTCTCCGAAGAGCCAGAGGAAGAAGTCCGCGAGCTGGGGATCGGTTAGGTCGGTGGGGGCGAGGCGCTGGTCATCACACAAGGAGCACAGTACTCGCCATTTTCCCTCGTAGACGCGTCGTGTCGAGGGTCTGCAGGCTGTAGCGATAGCTTCCACTGCTGCACTCGAGAAGCCTCTAGCGGCGAGAGCTTGCCGCACAACCTCCAAGCGTGAAGGAGTAGGCGCTCCGGGCATAGATGGAACAGCGGTTGTCGGGGCTGCTTGAGCATCGTGCTCAGCGTGGGCAGCAGCAGTGGGGGGTCCGTGGCAAGGCTGAGGAGGTCAGTGGTCCAGGACTGGTTCCAGGCGAATGGGGTGACCAGTAAGACGACCGCATTGTATCCTCGAAGCTTGAGGAGTACTTTGGGGACGAGGACTGTCGGGAGGGTACGTATACGCGATGAGATCGTCCCACTGGATGGAAAGCGCATCGACTGCCCAGGCCAGCGGGTCTGGGATCGGGGAGACAAATAGGGGAAGCTGGTGATTCCACCTCGTAGCGAACAGGTCGATCATAGGCGTCTCCCAGTGCGCGCAGATCATCTGAAAGAGGTCCCGGCATAGGGTCCACTCCGTGTGTAGCAACTGGCCGCGCCAGGAGAGAGAGTCGGTCAACACATTCAGGTGACCGGGGATGTGTCGAGCACAGAGGAAAATGTTGCGGTCCTCGCACCAGGGCATCAGATGGTAGAGGAGCATGCACAGGTCGGGTGAGCGCGTTCCGCCTTGCTTCTGGATGTAAGCAACCACTGTCGCATTGTCGGAGAGGACGAGCAGCTCCTGGTGATGGAGTTGTTCCTCCCATGCGATGAGGGCTTGCCAGACTGCTTGCAGCTCCAACCAGTGCTTGTCCGCAAACTCCGGAGGCCAGGGGCCGGATGTTGTGAGGAACCATGGTAGCAGGTGGGCTCCCCAACCAGCGAGACTTGCGTCAACACGCAGGGAGAGTCGAGGAGGAGGAGCGGTCAGGGGAACTCCCGAAGCGAGCCACGACATGTCCGTCCAACATAGCAGATGGGGGCGAAGCAACGGCGTCACGGGTACCATGGCGACCAATTCGCCAGAGGAGGGACGCCAGTGAAGCAGGAGGTGCAGCTGTAGCGGCCGGGCGTAGAGACGACCGAGGGGGAGTAGATCCGCCGCTGCATTCATCAAGCCAAGGAGCAGCAGCAAGACTCTGGCGGGGGCTGCGTCCTGCTGGGCTACCTGGCCGGCTAGGGCGACTAACTTCAGGATCCACGGCTCCGGCAAACGCACCCTGTTGAGGTCGGTGGCGAATTCCATGCTCAGGTGGACGAAGCGATGCGAGGGGGTGAGGTCCGACTTGACTGTGTTGACTAGGAACCCCAACCGCGACAAGAGCCGCATCAGTGCATCCCTTTCCGAAATCAGGTCAGCCTCCGATTGGTTGCGTAGGAGGAGGTCATCGAGGTAGTTCATAATAATAATAATAATAATACTGTTTATTGCCATTTGCCATAAGACATAAAGCATAGGAATGTGTGCTGGTGTCGTTACAATTACAAACATCTCAGTCGACTCTATCACACAATTCAATGCTCTACAAAACGAGCATTTGGCTGCATGTCACACTCACTCAACGTGTCCCTGATGTGTAGCAGCACATCACGATCATATCTGCGTAGGCTCAAAGTGCTGTCAAACAGGAACGCCGCCACAATCAAACAAATACACAGCACACACGACACCCTGTCGCCATAGGTCGGCGCCATCTTCTGGCGGATGTTCGATGTCGGACTGGAAGATGACTGCCGCGCCTTGGCCACCACTGCATCCATGATGCAGGTGAAAACCCAGGGGCTGAGGTTGAGACCGAATGGCAGTGTCCGAAACTGGTAAATTACTTCGTCGCAGGTGAAGTGGAGATACCTCCTGGACGCAGGATGCATGGGGACATGGAGATAAGCATCAGATAAATCTAGACCGATCGCATAGTCTATGTGCTGTACGGAAGCTCTGAGGGCCTGGGCCGTCTCCATGCGTAAGGACGGAGCCGTGACAAATGCGTTCAATGCTGAGAGATCGATGACAGGTCGCCACCTGCCGCCTGGTTTAGGGACCATGAAGAGGCGGGGCTGAGGAGTCGGGGTGTAGCACGACCTCTGTGGTGGCCTTCTGCAAAAGAGCGGCGACTTCTCCACGTAGAGCGCAGGCCTTGAGCTCATCATCTGATGGCACCTCGGTCCACAACGGGGAGCAACGCAGCGGAGGCGGGGAGCGAAAGGCAATCCGAAGGCCCTCGGTAACGGTCTCCAAAATCCAGGGGTCATCTGGGAACAGCGAGCGCCACTCCTCGCTGCACAGCGTGAGCCTCCCGCCGACTGGAGACCCTAGTGTAGTCGGTGGAGGCAGTAGAGGGGAAAAGTCAGGCGGCCCGCCCGCGCCCTGGGCGACGGGCAGGACGGGGCCAGGTGGGGGTGGGGGCAGGGGCACTAACAGGTCCAGGGCGAGCGAAGGCAGCGACGAGGGGCCCGCGGAGGCGCGGGGGTAGAAGACGCGGTGGGTCTGGAGGTCCGCAGGGCACGACCCACAGCCTTGCGGGCAGCCTGAAAGCGAGGTGAAGCTGTCCTGCGAGGCCAACGGTCCGAGTTTGCATCCTTCACCATCTGCCAGGTCTCACCAAAGAGCAGAGGGCCACCCAGGGGAGCACGGCGCAGCTGAGTCCTCAAATCAGGGGGCATTCCGCAGCAGGCCAGCAACACGGCATCCCAACGCAACAGGTCGCAGTTGGAGGCGGCAGCCATGGCGTTGACCAACGAGTGATACGCCGCCCGGTTGGCCACTTCCACGAGGGTGAAAAGGTCTCCTAGGAGGGGCGTCAAGGATGGGTGCCAGGCGTCCTCGATGCGGCGCATGAAGGCTTGGGTCAGCAGCTCCAGGAATCCCGCACAGGCCAAGGTGTTACGGACGAGCGAGGCAGTCTTGTCCAGTCCGCGGGGCAGGGCGCGCTTCAGCAGGGCGGCGCCTCCAGCCTGCACCAAGGCCAGCGGATCCACAGCAGGAAGAGGGCAGGTGAACGCCTGGGAGTGTCTCGAGTACCAGTCATGACGAAAGGCAATGTTGAGGCCGGCTGGCCACCTACGGTCCGAGAAGAAATCAGAGTCCCGGGAACCCGACAGGAGGTGAGCGGAGAAGGCGTCACACAGGTCACAAAAGCTGGGGGGCTGCGGCAGAGACTTGAATCTTTTCACCTGTCTTCCAGCGTCGACAAACGCAGAGATCTTCCTCTTGAGCGGGGGCGACGGAGGGCAGTCATCCGTGGGAAGTGTGGCGGCGATGAGATGAGCAGCTTCGTCCAGGGAAAGCACAGTGTCCATACACGACGAAGAGGCCAGCTTGGAGGAAACTGAGGCGTCGGAAGAAGGAGAGCGAGGCGAAGGTGAACGGCTAAGTCCACCGAGAAGAGCGAAGATGGAGTCCTCGACCAGCAGGCTCAGGGTCTCGTCCTCCACCAGGCGGGGGGAGGAGGTCCGGCGACGCCGACGAGGGCTAAGGGCAACGACATCAAAGCGCCGTCGGCCAAAGGAGTAAAGGTGCGGTCTGACGGGAAGCGAAGCAGAAGCAAAACAGCCAGTAAAACACGAAACATCGCAGTTTTGACGATGTTTCTCGTGTGACTAGACCTAAAGCATAACAGCAGCAAAGCGCGAAGTGAAGCAAAGCCGATGCTTTCAGTGTTTGAGCGTGCTCTAAAAATTTGCGTTGCTTCGCTGCAGCATTTGATTGCCAGCCAATCAGAAGAGCCGACTTTACGACAACGAGGTTGTTATCATTTCGGCGATCATGGCGGCATCAAAAGCTACTGGGCTTTTTGTAATAGAGTTGATGATCTTGTTCACTCTATTAGAGTGTTGTTTGCCATTTCGGCTTTCATTTTGCAGTCTTGTTGGCCGGCTTTACTTGAGTAGTGCCCGGCAGGCTGGTGGTCTGTTTAGTCACACGTTCATTGCGTGTACTGTAGAGTCCGACTGCGCTGGATGCTGGCTCGGGAGGTAAACTGATTTATATTGCGCATTGCTTCCACGCAGACTGCTATGCAAAACTTCTCATCGTGTGACCGGCTCACAAAGCAAAGCGTTATAAACGCACTATTTTTAGATGCTTTTAGAAGCAGATGCTCTGCTTTGTTTGCCGCTTTGCTTCTGTTTCACTTCCCGTCAGACCGCACCTTAAGAGGGGAAGCGACCGGATCCGAGAGGGGGCTGTCGCTGACGACAGGGCGGCGTGCATGGCGTGGCACGACAAGGCGAAAACCTGTTGCCGCGGGGAGGGCGTCCGAAGCGAGACGAGCGATTGTGACTACGCGAACGGTGCCGACGAAGTCGAGGGTGGGTGGGGCTCCTACTAGGGCACCGTCGAGGAGGGGGTGAAGGGTGGCGGGTCGGGCGCGGAGGGGAGGGACGAGACGCGCGGGTGGCTGGTCGAGGGAAGGACATCCACGAGCGGGTCGAGTGCGACGAAGCCACGGAACGGTGGGGGCTAAGGTCCCTGGCGTGGCACGAAGCGTGGTCCTTCCTGCTCTTGTCAACAGGGGAGCTTGAGCGTCTGGTACAGCTGGAGTAGCGTGAGGGCTCAGAACTGCCCAAAGTCCTCGGATGCGCGGGAAAAGGTCTCTCCGAACCGGGCTCAGTGAGGCGGGCTCTCTGCCGGTGAAGCGACTCCCCGTAAGAGTCAGCGGGCTTTCTTGGAGACAAGCGAGAACTGACAGCGGCCAACGGCAACTGACATGGGACGGCACGTGGTGCATCTCTCCGAGCCGGGCTCTCTGCCTGCAAGTAGGCTCCCCGTAGGAACCAGCGGGCTTTGTCCGGGCGGGCGCCCTCCTGGAAGCGATCGCGTTGATAGCAATCCTGCTCCGAGCGCTGGGCTCCCGCATCCGGTGTGGCGTCCTTTCCACAAGGTCGTTGCGGTCTCATGCAGTCACTGCTCTGGGCATGGGGGATGGCGCCTCGACTGGAGTCGGATCACACACTGGTGCCGGTCACTCGCGTCTGTAAAAACTCCATAACTGCGACCAGCGCAGCTCAGGCCAGGTGGAGCAGGTGTCGCAAGCGTGGTCGGAGGCGCATCCGGCGCACGGGAGACAGACCTTGTGGTTATCCGACAGCCATTGGAACCCTCCGCATTGCGTGCAGGTCAACACTTGGCAACTGCAACACATAACATATCTGGAGGCACACGGGTGAGGGTCTATGGGACCCCGCCCAGGTAAGGCGAGCCTACACAACATAATTGCACAAAACAACCAGGTACAAGCCTGCAAGTAAGCGTCTGGTCCTGCAACCCCTATTCACGTAATAGCTAGAGGGCGTGGGCACGTGGGGCCCCGCCAAGCTAAGGCGAGCACACGACGCATCAGGCACAACAAAACACAAGCATGTCATGACAGGTACAGGCATGAAGAAAGCGTCTGGCACTGCAACATTTACCAACGTAATGGCGACAGGGCGAGGGCACGAGGGGCCCCGCCAAGCTAAGCGAGCAATGGACGCATAAGTACCCCAACACAAAACACAACAAGGTACCGCCAATCCTGCAACACCAATCAGCTGAAAGGTGAGCGGGCACGGGCAAATGGGGCCCCGCCAAGCTAAGAGGAATATTTGGCGCGAAAAAGCCACAGCGAAGATGAAGAATGTTTCGTCCCTGCTCAAACTGGCGCCCAGCCCAGGAGCCGGCCGAGGGCTAACACAGCTACCTTACCTTTCCGCCGGAGCGGGAACGGGGGAAGCAACCTCAATAACACCCACAGCGCGCGGAAGCGGGCGATGTCCCAGCAAATCGCCCCGAGCAGCCCAAGCAACCCAAGGCGCAGGAGAGGGCAGCAGCCAAACGAGCAGGTGACAAGCAGACCCACACAGGGCACAGGCGGGGCCGGCGAAGCAGAAGTCCAACAAGAAGGCAAGGCATCCGGAAGACCGGCGAAGCAACCGGTCGAACGAGGCAAAGTCTAAATCTGTAGGCTAAGGCAAACACGTCCGAACGGCGTGAGCTAAGTAGCATGACTGGTTGGTCACCACGTGACTCGGAAGCGGATGGGCAGGAACGGGAGACAACTCTCGGCCCCTGTGGGGGTTCCCCGAGTGCCTCCCGGGTTGTGTGGTAACACAACGCGTTCTTAGGCTAAAATTGAGTAAGTAGTAGACACTTCCACAAAGTCATGTCATCGGTAATGTTTTTGAAGAAATAAATGTGCCATCAGCAAGATGCAGGGGAACACAGGACTCTATGCTACTGAAAAGAAAAAAATGTTTCCATCCCACTTACCAGGCCATCTATCTTGGGCATGTCCTGAGTGCTGGTGTCAGGGGGTCCCAAGTTGTAGAACCGCGGCTTCATCGACCCAGCTGCAACAGAAACAGAACAACTCAGGTCAGCCGCAGATCTTTATGGTACCCAGGAGCCAAAAAGTCAGACAGAGATATTCACAACTGCGTTATTGTAGACTACTTGCAAAGAGAAACCACTTGGTAAGTAAAAGGTACTCAGGCTGACATCAGCCTTAGCTGCCAAGGCTGTATGCAGGGTAGCTAAGACGTATGTCAGCCTAAGGTCCTTTTGCTCATCCCCCATGGAAGCCTGAGATCTGTGCATGTTATAAATCGCGGTATACTGAGGCTGACTTGTGCCAGGGATCTATACAAGATTTCCATACATTTATATCTCTTTCCAAGCGTAAATGCCCATAGCGGTCACCCCTAAAAATCATACCATACATATTTTGGCCCTCTCTGCCATACCTGTTATCCTTATCATTCGGAATACACTAGTGTGTGAAATAAGTGTGACTAAACTAGTTCAAGGGTAGTGCCAGGATAGCTTGGCGCCTCTAGGCGCGAAGCTATTCTGGCACCCACCCTTGAACTAAAGCCATTGGTCTATATCCTTATCTGTAAGTACTATAATGTAGCTTGCATATGGCAGTGTACAAATTAGAAGTTTTTAGCCTCAGTATGATATGGGTTAACTCTTTCCCTACGTAACATTTTCAGCGAGTCAGTTCCCTGCAGACGTAGCAGGAAAAAGGACGTGCGTTTCCTGGTGACGTACATTTTTGGGGTAGATTGGATAATTTTCACAGCCTCCCAAGGAAACAACCATACATAAATTGGGTATCATTGGAAAGAGCATTAAAAGTACTTTTCAAAACTGCGAGTGTTTGTGCATCGGTTTAGTGGGAAGCTGAACCAATTTGATTATTATGCAACAGAACAAAAATGGCGGAGCAAAAAATTAATTTTTCTTTAAAATATATTTTTTCGAAAAATACTTACCGATGACATTACTGTCTGGAAGTGTCAACTACTTACCCAATTTTAGCCTAAGAACTTGTTGTGCTCCTACACAACCCGGGAGGCACTCGGGGAACCCTAACTAGGGCCGAGAGTAGCCTCCCGTCCCAGCCCATTTGAGCAGTCACCACGTGGCCCAATCACAATCAGTCGTGATACTTAGCTTACCAGCGGCAAGCGGGGCAGGTGGGAGGGTCCTCCGAGTAATGTCATCGGTAAGTATTTTTCGAAAAAATATATTTTAAAGAAAAATTAATTTGTTTCTTCAAAAACATTACCGATGACATTACTGTCTGGAAGAATGGCGAAAAGGTGGAGGGTGCCGCGCCCAAGTTACCGCCATAAAGGGCATACGACAGAGCCATCCACCCAGTCGCCAAACTCCCGACAATTTTAGCTAAGTGTGTATCTACGGCGCTTTCGGCGCCGAGGAGGGAGTGCTGCGCTGCGGCGATGTGCCCCCACCAGGGCGAGATTATCTCGCTGGCCCGACAGATCCCCGAGGTAGAAGCGGGCGAAGGTTGATTCTGCCCGCCAGCCCACTGCGGTCACGATGTCTCGAACAGCACAGTTGCGATCGAAAACGCTTGTGACCATGGCTTGAACCTCAAGTGCGAGGATCTTGAGCCTCTTCGCATCGTCTTGGAAAAAGGTCCTGGTAGGAGGACCGCATGACCCAACGCAGCTAGGAAGATATCGTTTGAGCTGTTATGTCATTTCTGCCGGGGCCAAAGGCAGAAAGAGGTGTGACCGTCCGCGACGGATGAGCTTGGATCTGCGTAGGGAAACGCGTAAGTTACGCACAGGATCTTGTGGCCGAGTCTCCTGAGGCAAATTTGCGTGTTTCAACGGTCGAATAGTTATGACCGGTGGTGCAGGCAAGGGAGACCTGGTCTTGGCTAGGAAGGCAGGGTCGGTGAGCAATTGCACAGAGCCATCCGCCCGGAACTGGAGGCAGATAGAACTCGCCAACAGCGCATGTAGTGTGTTTACTCTGGCCGCCATGGCTAGGGCAAAGAGGAAACATGTCTTCCGTGTCACATCAGCGAAGCGAGCCAGATAAGGGGTTGGAACCTGTCCGAATTAAGCCACGTCATGACCCAGGGTAGGTCCCAGCAAGGAATCAGCAAGTGGAACTGGACGCTGAAGGTCAAATCCCCATCAGGTCTGTGAGATCTTTGCATCGTCCTCAAGGTGGCCGCAGCGGAGAGGCCCGTGTCGAGAATGAGGAGGTCGCAGTTTCAATACATGTTCCAGGTGAACGGGTGTACCAGCAACGCGACCATATTGCATCTTCTGTAAGCAGAAAACTGCAGCGGTATCCGAAGGACAAGTAGCTCCTGTTGGCGAAGGAGCGTTTCCTACTCGATGAGGGCTCGCCCAACTGCTGGCAGCTTTAGCCAGTAGGTGTGTCTGCCAGCTAGGTCCGGAGTCCAAGTGCCGGTCGTGGAGAGAAGAACCTCAGTAGCAGGTGTGGAGCTGGAGCAGCCGGGAGTAACGATGACCGAGGATAAGGATCCACCACTGCGATCATCAAGACCATCAGTTGAACTCTGGTGGGGACTGACCCCGCCTAAGCGACCTGGGCGACTAAGGAGGACAGCTTCCGAATCCGAGACTCCGGCAAACTCAGCCTGGAGAGAATGGTCGTAAAATCCCCACTGAGAAGTAAACCAGCATGAGGGAGAGAGGTCCGATTTGCCCACATTGACCAATAACCCAAAGTGCGACAGCAACAGGAGCCGGGCATCTCGGTCCTTCCACAGGGCGGTCTCTGACTGAATCTTCAGGAGGAGGTCGTCGAAGGTATCCGAGATCGGACTGGAAGCCAACTGTCTGGCCTTGGCGACGACGACATCCATGATGCAAGCGAAAACTGCAAGGCTGCAGTTGCAAGCGAAACAGGAGGATCCTAAACTGGTAGAACACACCATCGAAGCGCAGTTGTGATACCTGCTGGAGGCCGGGTGCCGAGGGACATGGAGAAGCGCCTTGGAGATGTCCAAGCTGACCGTGAAGTCTACAGAATGCACAGCTGAGTGACCCTGGTGGAATCCAAAGGAGAAGTCGGAGCCACGAGAAATTGTTCATCACTGCGAGATCACTGACAAGGTACCACTAGCCACCCAGCCTGGAAATCACCATTCGGAGGCTGTAAAGGTCGTGGAGTCGAGAGTGTAACTCCACGGCGACTTTCTGCAGAAGCGAGTCATCCTCTACGCGCAGTGCGACGGTGTCGCTCTCGTCCGACGGAATCTCGGTCCACAAGGGGAAACATCTCAGTGGCGGTGCAAATGCAAGGAAAATGAGAGTCCTCGGTGATGGAGGTAGAGAATCCAGGGTCCAAACGGGATTGGAGAGGCCGAAGGCGGGGCCCCGCGGGAGGCCCCTAAGGGAGCCAACAAAGAGGACAGGCTTGCAGTCCGGTATCTCGACATATCAGGTCACAGAAGAAGGTGGCCGCCAATCGAAGAGTGAAACGCTGCCCTGTTGGTCACGACAGCTAGGGTGAGAAAATCACCAAGGAGGTGCAAAGGAAGCTTGCAGGCATCCACGACACGACGGAAGAAAGCTTTAGGAAACCCGGGCAGGCCAAGGCGGTCCGCACTAGCGACGCCATCTATACAAGCTGCAAGGGAGGGTGCTTCTCAGCTGAGCGCGATGCCGAAGGGGTCCTAGGTGACGTAGGATCATCCGGAACAGCAGAGTGAGGCGTGGGGAGGGGGCGTCTGTCCACGCCAAGCCGGGCCGGAACCGAATCCTCCAGGAGTAAGCGGAGAGTAACCACATCCCGCGAAGGGTGTGAAATCCGGCTAAGGGTCTGGATGGAGGAGATCACGCTAACCACGTCCCAACAAAGAAGGCGTGTCGGGGGCTGAGGAGGCCGTCGCGTAGAGCATCAGGATACTTCCTTCTTTTGTCGCTGGACGCACACGAGCGACTCGAGATGCTGGCCAAACGGGAATAGTCCCAACTGTCAGTGGTCCGTGTACATGTAGACATGGGTCTTCGCTGGCCTGCCTCCGTAAGGCAGGCACTCTGCCGGCTATCGACACTTTGTAATAGTATGTGGCTTCTCCTGGCGAGACCTCGCCTGACTGTCAGTGGACTAAAGACTGCGCGAGGCGCGTCTCTGCATGCCGGCCCCCGTAAGGCGGGCTATCTGCTGGTAAACAGACTCTCTGTAAGAGGCAGCGACGTTAGTCCGGCGGGCATCACGGATAACGCAGTCCAGTGGCAAGGACTGAGAAGAGGAGCGACTGTGATGATGGAAGCGACTGCAACGACGAAGCCTGACGAACTCCTAGAACAGCGCCTGAGCAGCGAAGGTGGTGGGTGACGTAAACTGCGAGGAGATACGTACCAAGGCAGACATGCTGCAGGGCACGGGAACGAAGAACGTGAAAGGAGCGAACGTGATGGGAGTCAGAGGCCGCGTCGGACCGTCGCAATCGCATCACGATTCTTCCTCCATTCGTCACCGGACGCACGAGTGTCTGAAGCTTCTGGCAGTGCGGGACGTGTCAAGACTGTCGGTAGGCTTTGGACGGGTCACTGCTGGCCTGTCTCCGTAAGGCAGGCACTCTGCAGACTTAGCGACTCTCTGTAAGAGTACGCGGGCTTTGTCCTGGCGAGACCCCTTTAGGACTGTTAAGTGTTAGAGGACAATGGACGACAAGAAGCTCGTGTCTGCAGGCCTGCTTCCGTAAGGCCGGCACTCCGCCCAAAAGCTATCTATCCGTAAGAGACAGCGGGCTTTGTCTGTGCGAAAGTCACAGATGACATAGTTCTGTGGTAAGAGCTGAGCTCAAGTGTCTGGCGGATCGTCTGTATCTGCAGGTCTGCCTCCGTAAGGCAGACACTCTGCCCGAATGCTGTCTCTCCGTAAGAGTCAGCGGGCTTTGTCTGTGCGAAAGACACAGATGACATAGTTCTGTGGTAAGAGCTGAGCTCAAGTGTCCGGCGGATCGTCCGTATTTGCAGGCCTGCCTCCGTAAGGCAGACACTCTGTCCGAATGCTGTCTCTCCGTAAGAGTCAGCGGGCTTTGTCTGTGCGAAAGTCACAGATGACATAGTTTTGTGGTAAGAGCTGAGCTCAAAAGTCCGACGGATCGTCCGTATCTGCAGGCCTGCCTCCGTAAGGCAGACACTCTGCCCGAATGCTGTCTCTCCGTAAGAGTCAGCGGGCTTTGTCTGTGCGAAAGTCACAGATGACATAGTGCTGTGGTAAGAGCTGAGCTCAATTGTCCGTTGGATCATCCGTATTTGCAGGCCTGCCTCCGTAAGGCAGACACTCTGCCCGAATGCTGTCTCTCCGTAAGAGTCAGCGGGCTTTGTCGGGCGAGAGTCACAGATGATGCAGTCCTGTGGTACGCGCTGGGCGCCCGTGTCCGGCGGTTCGTCCATTACAGCAGGCCTGCCTCCGTAAAGCAGGTACTCTGCCCAAATGTTGTCTCTCCGTAAGAGACAGCGGGCTTGAGTGGGCACAGCTCTAGGCCAAGGACGAACGGTCACTCACCGGTGTCGGGCGCTCGCGCCAGTAAATCCCCATAGCTGCGATGCAGACATCACGGGCGTGGTCGGAAGTGTAGGCAGCGCAGGGAAGGTAAAACTAGTTGGTATTGTTCGGTCACTGGAAGTCGCCACACTGCGGGCAGGTGAGTACTTGGTCACTGCAACATAACAGATATGATAGGCGACCGGGTCCAAGCCCTGCTCGGTCCCGCCAACAAAAACGAGAAAGATCGGTGCAACCGCTGCATGCTGAAAACAAAGCCTTAAGCCGACGCTGGCACCCGGTCCGGGGGCCAGCCGAGGGTTGGGATCGATACCTTACCTCTCGTGAATCGTGGGGACGGGGGGGGGGGGGGGGGGGGGGGGGGGGGGGGGGGAAGAACCTCCAAACCAACCACCAAGCGCGTCGGCGGGAAGAAGTCCCGGGTCCGAGACAAAAGTTATCACACAGCCAGGAAACCACCACAGAGCGGAGCGCCGGAATTCCAACACACACAAAGTCCCCCATCAAGCACGAAGCCCAGTGTGACATGTTGAGACGTAGTCGCAGTACGATAACACACCGACGGCACATAAGATGCCTTGCCACAGTTCCAGTGTCATTTATTATCACACTCTTTGTCTATATTATATCCTTTGCTCTGCTAGAATTCTTCTCAACGATGTCTGCACGCGATCGAAATGGCGGTAGCCGTGAGGTGTGGGTACATCGGTAACTTCTGGCCGCATTCCGCTAACTTCCGTCGTCTGCTCTTAGACTCAGGCTTCACAACGATTGGTTCAAAGCCTAACACGCGCCGGAAGCTGTGATCAGCAACACGTAGTTGGGTGACCGTGACCTTGACTCGCCCGGCAGTCGACACGGTAGCCACGGGCGCTCAACAAACCTTAAAAACTTTTGTTTGCTTTCCCGTAGTATTGATAATAGTTCTGCAGTATTACATCAACGTCCGGAGTAAACGACGGAAATTCCGTAGTGGTTGGCAACTCTGCTGACACGGTCCACGGGAGCAACACCACTGGAGTAACAGGTCCAACAAAACTCTACGGCAGCGATGCGAACTCCACGCGACACGGTCACAACTGCAAAAATACCGAAACGTCTCCTCTGCGAGCATGTCGCCAAATCACTACACAACTCCGCCACCGAACCACGATATATAGCGAAGCTCTCTCAAGTCCATGTGCTCACGATACAAAGGGAACCGTAATCGCGCACACAAAGTCCAAAGGAAACACAGTAGTCCAAGGCGACCGGCCCTTTTCCAAGCACACGCACATAATTCCAAACACACAAGTCCGAAGGAACACAGGAATCCACAAAATGATAGTCCAGTGAATAACCGTTAAAAAACGGTCCGGGACCTATAGGCTAAACACGTCTGAAACGTACAGCTAAGTAGAAACGACTGATTGTGATTGGGCCACGTGGTGACTGCTCAAATGGGCTGGGACGGGAGGCTACTCTCGGCCCTAGTTAGGGTTCCCCGAGTGCCTCCCGGGTTGTGTAGGAGCACAACAAGTTCTTAGGCTAAAATTGGGTAAGTAGTTGACACTTCCAGACAGTAATGTCATCGGTAATGTTTTTGAAGAAACAAATGAGAAACGTGGTTTTGGTAGCAACAGTGTAAGCACATGCAACGAAAAACCCAGATTTATTCACCAACATGGCAGGAAAATGTATTCCACAAGCAAAGAAATCATACAAGAGAACTGTCTCTTCTTGAATCACAATATTACGAGCTAAAAATCACTGTTGAAACCGCGCTCATGAGGATCGAATAAGCTAATTGTCGGAGACGATCCACGGCACGTTGTCGGCTACTTTGGCCTTGCTCTGACACCATCCGACAAGGGCATTCACTTTCAGATAACTCAGAAATGGTTGGTGAAACATATTATAGTGGTTGCTTCCCTTAGACCGATAGTTGTGCGTCATGCGATTTTTGTACAACCACAACGCTAGAATACTAGTGAATTGTCTATAGACGACAACGAGCACAATGCTATAACGTAAGTGTTACGATGGTTAAGGGTTTGTTTGGGTTAGCACTAAACTGGGAGCGATACGTAGGCAAAGCGTTAAACAGTCCTTTTTTTTTCTACAACTTTATTGACCCATGAGGAGCAGAGGCGGTCCTGGGGTGGCGGTGGGGGGGGGGGGGGGGGGGGGGGGGGATTATTTTCTTGATTCAATTCTGAAAGAGCCCTCATCATCCAAGGATAATAAATACAAAGCCTTCTCAACAAGAGGCATAGATCCTCATGAGCCCCCGCAGATGCAGGGTTCATGAAGATCTATACCTCTTGCAGTTGGGTGCTGCTCACATTATCTTTTCTGGCAGCAAAGGGGATCAATTTTCCCTGGCATCAGCTAGTTTATCACAGTACTGGTGGCTGTATGCACAACAAGAAGGTCAAGACAATCCCCACTACCAACCTTCAGGGCTCTCCAGCGGGACGATGCTCTTGCGAAAGTTGTCCTCCACCTCCCGACAGTGAAAGAACCTGGGGTCCCGTGAGGCGCCCCCGCTAGCCTCCCCTTTCCCATGGTGCAGGGTGTGGACAGTGAAAAGGTTCCACTGCACTTGATCCATCAGCACGGGGGGAGGATCGTAGAAGTAGTGAAGCATGTATTCGAAAATCAGCATCAGGCGGCTCAATGCGAGGGGCACGGTCTCTTCCAGCCGCCTGGGTGACATTAGAGTAAAAGATATTGACCAAGGTATGCAGAAGGTATGGGGTCCAGAAGGTCATGTTACATATTCAAATTAGGCAGTTCAGGCAGTGCAAGGACCGGTGTTTTTAAAAAGAACTTTTTGCCTTGTTTGAAAATTTGTAGTAGGGCTGAATGTTGGAATTTGCTGGAAATTTCAGGTTAGACAAGAGGAGACATGTTTGGTGCTTTGATTCATACCATCCTGAGCTTATCCAGTGCACAACTGTGGGCCTATGTTGAGTTGCCATTGACGTAGTGATTTGAGAGGCCAGCCAATTTCAGCTGTGCTTGGCTGTGGGGTTGGTAAGGAATCAGTTTCATAGCCAAGAAATAAGACGGTCAATGTGCTGTTTTTTTCTGTTGTATTTTGTGCATGGCAAATGTGCAGCTGGTAGGCAGTAGTGTTTTTTAGGAGATTGAAATATTAGGGGATGACTGGGACTGACTAAGGCTAAGAGACTGGACAGTATGGAAATGGCACTGTGTTCTGTGGCCTGTCAAGCCACTTAAGCCTCAGAGAAATTAATTTTTCTTTAAAATATATTTTTTCGAAAAATACTTACCGATGACATTACTGTCTGGAAGTGTCAACTACTTACCCAATTTTAGCCTAAGAACTTGTTGTGATCCTACACAACCCGGGAGGCACTCGGGGAACCCTAACTAGGGCTGAGAGTAGCCTCCCTTCCTTGCCCAAAAACGGGCATTCACCACGTGGCCCAATCACAATCAGTCAGTGATACTTAGCTTACCAGCGGCAAGCGGGGCAGGTGGGAGGGTCCTCCGAGTAATGTCATCGGTAAGTATTTTTCGAAAAAATATATTTTAAAGAAAAATTAATTTGTTTCTTCAAAAACATTACCGATGACATTACTGTCTGGAAGAATGGCGAAAAGGTGGAGGGTGCCGCGCCCAAGTTACCGCCATAAAGGGCATACGACAGAGCCACACACCCATTCGCCAAACTCCCGACAATTTTAGCTAAGTGCGTACCTACGGCGCTTCCGGCGCCGGGAGGGAGTGTTGCGCTGCGGCGATGTCCCCCACCAGTGCGAGGTTGTCTCGCTGGCCTGACAGATCCCTGAGGTAAAAACGGGCGAAGGTGGATTCTGCCCGCCAGCCCACTGCGGCCACGATGTCTCGAACAGCACAATTGCGATCGAATGCGACGCTCGCGGCCATGGCTCGTACCTCATGTGCGCGTATCTTGAGCCTCTTTGCAACTGCTGGGGAAAGGTCCTGATAGGCTGACCTGATGACCCAGCGAAGCCAAGAAGAAATCGTTTGCGCTGATATGTCTTCTCTGCTATGTGCTAAGGGTAGAAAGAGGCGTGATCGTCCTCGGCGGACGGGTTTGGTACGTCGTAAATATACACGAAGAGCGCGCACTGGATCCTGTTGCCTGGTCTCCCGAGTAAAACTTGCATCTTTCAGCGGCCTAATGGTAATCACTGGGGGCGCAGTCAAGGGAGACCTAGTCTTGGCGAGGAAGGCAGGGTCTGTGAGTAGCTGTACAGAACCGTCTGCCCGGAATTGGAGGCAGGCAGGACTTGCCGACATCACATGTAGCTCACTTACTCTAGCCGCGGTGGCCAGTGCCAACAGAAAACATGTTTTTCGTGTCACATCCGAGAACTTAGCGAGGGAAAGCGGTTCGAACCTGTCCGAGTTCAGCCACGTCAGGACCCAAGGGAGGTCCCATCTTGGAATCAGTGAGCGGGGAACCGGACGCTGCAGGCCGAAGTGTGCCATCAGGTCTGCAAGGTCTTTGTTTTCGCCAGGGTCTGGGTGGCCGAGGTGACGGTAAGTGTCTGCAATCATAGACAGATATCCTCGGATCGTGATGGGGGCTAGGCCTTGGTCTCCAAAGAGCCAGAGGAAGAAGTCAGCGAGTTGTGAAGGAGTCAACTCCGTGGGCATAAGGTGTCGGTCAGTGCACCAGGATTGGAATACTCGCCACTTTCCCTCATAAACACGTCTGGTCGAGGGTCTACGGGCTGAAGCGATAGCTGCCACTGCTGCACTCGAGAAGCCTCTAGCGGTGAGGGCTTGCCGCACAATCTCCAGGCGTGAAGGAGAAGTCGTTCTGGGCACGGGTGGAAAAGAGGCTGGCGGGGCTGCTTGAGCATTGTCCTCGAGGTGGGCAGGCAAAGCGGAGGGCCCGTGGCGAGACTGATTAGATCGGTAGTCCAAGACCTGTTCCAGGAGAATGGGGCTACCAGTAACATGACCGTGTTGCAACCTCTGAGCTTGAGGAGGACTTTGGGGACGAGGACCGTCGGGGGATAAGCGTAAGCGATGAGACCATCCCACGGAATGGAGAGCGCGTCGACTGCCCAGGCTAGGGGGTCTGGAATCTGTGAGACGAAGAGGGGAAGCTGGCGATTCCACCTCGTGGCAAAGAGATCTATCATGGGAGTTTCCCAGTGAGCGCAGATCATCTGAAAGATGTCTGGGTGAAGTGTCCATTCCGTGTGAAGTAATTGTCCGCGCCGAGATAGTGAGTCCGCCAACACGTTCAGGTGACCGGGGATGTGTCGAGCTCGGAGGGATAGTCCTCGGTCCTCGCACCAGCGCATCAATTGATAGAGTAGAATGCATAGCTCGGGAGAGTGAGTACCGCCCTGCTTCTGAATGTAAGAAACGACTGTGGTGTTGTCCGAAAGGACTAGGATCTCCTGGTGGCGAATGTGCGTTTCCCATTTGATGAGGGCTTGCCAAACCGCTTGTAGCTCTAGCCAGTTGATGTGTCTGTTTGCTAGATCCGGAGACCAGAGGCCGGATGTTGAGAGGAAACTCGGTAGCAAATGTGCACCCCAGCCGGTGAGACTTGCGTCCACGCAGAGTGAGAGCTGAGGAGGCGGGGAGGCTAGAGGAACTCCGACAGCGAGCCATGAAGTGTCTGTCCAACGTTGCAGATGTGGGCGAAGGATCTGAGTCACAGGTACCGGCGCGTCTAAGTCGCCGGAGGACGGACGCCAATGAAGCAGCAGGTGTAATTGAAGCGGCCGGGAGTAAAGACGACCGAGGGGAAGGAGATCCGCCGCTGCATTCATCAAGCCGAGGAGCTGAAGCCAAACTCTGGCGGGGACTGATTCCGCCTGTGCTACCTGGGCGGCCAAGGAGGCTAACTTGTGGATTCGAGGCTCCGGCAAACTCACTCTGTTGAGGTCGGTCGCAAATTTCATGCCGAGATGAATAAATCGTTGAGATGGAGATAGGTCCGACTTGCCTGTGTTTACCAGGAACCCCAAACGCGACAGCAACAGGAGCAAAGAATCTCTGTCCGTCCGCAGGGTGCTTATCGATTGATTCCGCAGGAAGAGGTCGTCCAAATAGTTGGAGGTTGGACTGGACGACGACTGCCTGGTCTTGGCAACGACAGCATCCATAATGCGAGTAAAAGCCCACGGGCTGATGTTGAGACCAAACGGAAGGGCTCGAAACTGGTAGATCACCCCGTCGAACGCGAATCGGAGATACCGCCTGGAAGCCGGGTGTATGAGGACATGGAGATATGCATCGGATAGGTCCAGGCTGACAGCGAAGTCCCTCGGTTGTACAGCGGCCCGAAGGGTCCTGTAGGTTTCCATGCGAAAAGTGGGAGCTATGATAAACTTGTTTAGTGCTGATAGATCGATAATTGGGCGCCACTTGTTGCCCGGCTTGGGAACCACAAAAAGTCGGTTGTAAAATGCTGGTGAGTCGATATGATGCACTACCTCTGTGGCGGCCTTCTGTAGAAGTGATTCGACCTCTCCGCGTAGTGCGATGGCTTTCAGACTGTCCGAAGGAATCTCTGTCCATACGGGTGAGCGTCTCAGAGGCGGGGGAGAACGAAAAGAAATTGAGAGTCCGTCGGTGATGGTGGCGAGTACCCAGGGGTCGTCTGGAAGTAGCAACCTCCACATGTCGCTGAAAAGAGTGAGCCTCCCGCCGACAGGAGGTCCCGGAGCAGAAGGCGGGGGCTGGAACGGGGACGAGTCAGGGAGCCCGCCCGCGCCCACGGCGGCGGGCAGACCTGGGCCAAGCGGGGACAGAGGTCCTAACTGGTCTAGCACGGCCGAAGGCGGGGAACCGCCGGGACGTCTTGGCGGAAGCTGGAGTGAAGGATGAAGCGGGTCTGGAAGTCCGCAGGGCGCGACCCACGGCCTTGCGGGCGGAGTGAAAGCGTGAGGCTGTAACACGGCTGGGCCAGCGGTCAGGATTGCCGTCCTTCACCTTCTGCCAGGTGTCACCGAAGAGGAGTGGTCCACCAAGGGGGGCACGACGCAGCTGTGTCTTCAGATCGGGAGGCATACCGCGACAGGCGAGTAAGACTGCATCACGACGCATGAGGTCACAGTTGGATGCTGCCGCCATTGTGTTGACCGATGAGTGATACGCTGCCCGGTTTGCCGCAACCCCGAGGGCGAGAAGGTCACCAAGTAAGGGTGTAAGCGATGGTTGCCAAGCGTCCTCGATGCGACGGATTAAACCTTGAGTGAGAAGCTCTAGAAAACCAGCACAGGCCAAGGAGTTCCGCACTAGTGATGCCGTCTTATCCAACCCACGAGGGAGGGTGTGTCTCAGATGATTGGTACCGCCAAGCTGGGATATCGATTGAGGGTCCAATGATGGAAGCTGACAGCTAAAGGACTGTGAATGTCCCGCATACCAGGATTGGCGGAAGGAGATGTCTAGGTCAGCCGGCCACTTGCGATCAGAGAAGAAAAGATACTCCTGGGAATCTGTCTGTAGGTAAGCGGAAAAGGAATCTCTCAAATCCTTAAAACCAGGGGGCTGCGGTAAAGACTTGAACCTCTTCTGTGGACGGCCAGAGTCGACAAAGGCAGACACCTTCCTCTTGAGTGGGGGCGACGAGGGACACGCGTCCTTGGGCAGTGCAGCCGTGATGAGTCGAGCTGCTTCATCAATGCCGAGAAGCGTTTCCGTGCGTGACGTAGAAGGGAGTCTAGGTGATGCAGTATCATCCGACACCGTATAGTGAGACGAGGAGCTGTCCATACCAAGTAGGCCCGAAACTGAATCCTCCGGGAGAAGACTAAGAGTCTCCTCATCCCGCGTAGGGAGCGAAGTCCGGTGAGGATTGACGTTGGTGGATATCGGTAGAGCCACGTCACGACGAGAGAAGGTAGCTGCCGGGGAGCATCGCATCCTCTGGTGTTGATGTGTAGCCGTCGGCGAGCATCGCGTCCGCTGGTGTGGGTGGGGCGGGGGTGGGGGCAAAACGCGAACAGGAGACGGGGACCTGGAGTGAGCCATGCGCCTGTCCCGGTTGGAGCGACTGCGAGAACAGGAGCGGCTGCGAAGATGGGAGCGGCGGCGACGACGGGAGTGACTGCGACGATGCGGACGACTGCGACGATGTAACTGGGAAGAGGTGAAGCTCGGGTCCGAAGCTCACGAAGGAGACAAATACAACAAGGACGCTGGTTGGAAGTTGTGACGGCCGTTGCGTAGCATATCAGGTTGCTTCCTCTGATCATAAGTAGCTGCGCCAAAGCATCTAGAATTGCTGGCCGAATGAGAGATGTGAGGACTGTTGGAAGACCTACGCTGTTTAGACACGTGTCTCGGCTGACCTACCTCCATAAGGTAGGCACTCTGCCCTAGTGCTGTCTCTCCGTAAGAGTCAGCGGGCGTATCCTTGCGAGACCTCTCAGGACTGACGGACAAATGACGGCGTGGATCGCGTCTCTGTAGGCTTGCCTCCGTATGGCGAGCACTCTGCCCTCGTGCTGTCTCTCCATAAGAGTCAGTGGGCTTATCCTTGCGAGATCTCTTAGGACTGACGGACAAATGACGGCGTGGATCGCGTCTCTGTAGGCTTGCCTCCGTATGGCGAGCACTCTGCCCTCGTGCTGTCTCTCCGTAAGAGTCAGCGGGTGTATCCTTGCGAGACCTCTCAGGACTGATGGACAAATGACGGCGTGAATCGCGTCTCCGTAGGCTTGCCACCGTATGGCGAGCACTCTGCCCTCGTGCTGTCTCTCCGTAAGAGTCAGCGGGCTTAGATCGAGTGTGAGTCACAGAAGATGCAGTCCTGTGTGAAGAGCTAAACTCATGTGTCCCACGTGTCGTCCGATCCCCCAGGTCAGATCGAGAGTGTTTAGTTAAAACGCCGGGAATGGTCGGGGGTTCCAAAAAGGACTGCCGGTCCGTAACCGGAGTCGGGCGCTCGCGCCGGTAAAATTTCCACAACTGGGACCAAACTTGTTCAGGCCAGGTTACACAAATCTCGCAAGAATGGTCCGATGCGCATCCCATACAAGGAAGGCATAACTTGTGCTTATCGCTAGGCCATTGGAAATCTCCGCACTGCGGGCAAGTAAGGACTTGGTTACTGTAACATAAATCAGACATGACTATCGACCGGGCGCAGGCACGACGAAGCCCCGCCAACGAAACACGAGAGATCGGCGCGAATCTATACGATCGAAGCGTAGCCACAAATTGAAGCCACAAACCGAAGCAGGCACCCGGTCCGGGGCCAGCCAAGGGCTGGGACCGATATGTTACCTCTCCTGAGATGCGGGGACGGGAAGAGATATATCCATGGCGTCCAAGGCACACGAAGAAGGTAAAAAATCCCAAGTAGATCCACGCTGAATAGAGCACAACACAACCACAGCAGGGAGCGTCGGGAAGAAAACACTGAGTTTCCGATGGAAGAACAGTTAGAATTCCGGTAGTGACGTACGAAGTCCAGAAGTAGAGTAAGACGACCGGCCCTTTAAGAACCGGTAAATTTCCTAGGCTAAAACACGTCTGCTCACAAGAGCTAAGTATCGATGACTGGTTGTGATTGGGCCACGTGGTGGATGCCCGTTTTTGGGCAAGGAAGGGAGGCTACTCTCAGCCCTAGTTAGGGTTCCCCGAGTGCCTCCCGGGTTGTGTAGGATCACAACAAGTTCTTAGGCTAAAATTGGGTAAGTAGTTGACACTTCCAGACAGTAATGTCATCGGTAATGTTTTTGAAGAAACAAAAGCTAAACTGACACTACAGTGTGACCATTCAGGAACTGTGCAATTTGGAAAACAGAAACCTTTAGGGAATATACTAAGGCACAACAATTTTTTAATTTTTCTCCATGGTGAATATATTCTTCCCTTGCAAACATAGCCGTCATATCTCTGATTATACTGTGTATCCAATAATAAATATGGTGTGCACTGCAATTACCGTGTGTCGACATCTGCGACGCTGATGATGATATGCGCTATTTGGAGCAGGAGCGACTTTTTCTGCATCAGCTGCAGGCTGTGAAACAGGAAAATCAGCACTTGCAGGTGTTCCACATTCACGTCTGCAGAACAAAACAAAATTCAGCACAAGTGGGGACAAAATGGCAATCATAGCTAAGGTGTGCAAATGTGAGCCGGCCTGTGAGAATGGACCTTAAGGCAGCACGTTGTGAGATCCAAAACACACCAAAATTATATTTGAGTCAGGATATGCAATTTGTGGCTTTCTTCACAAGGAGGTTATGAGCATTTCCATCTGAGGCAACCACCTCAAAGAATGATTTCACGCCAAAATGTCTCTCACAAAGTTGTATGTGAACACCATCCGTATCCCATTTAACCCTGCATTTTTCCAAATTTGGGAGGTGTCACCTAATAACTGTTGCTGGAGATGGATCAACCATAATAATTCAAGGGTAGTGCCAGATTAGCTTGAAGCTAATCTGGCACTACCCATGAATTATCATGGTTGATCTATCTCCTGCTGCAGTGATACTAAATGGGATATACTAAGCATCACCACTGCTCAAAACTCACCCTCAAACTGCTCACTGCGGTTGTCGAAAGTCAAGATGGCCGCCTTCAGGGAGGACAGAAAGCGCGTCCAAATGGCCATGATGGTGGAGTCCGCGCCAGCTCGCATCACTTTGGTCTCACGCTCCCTCTGTTGTCGTAGCAACAGGACTTCCAGCAAAACAGCCAGAGTGTGAGGGCTGACAGCAAGCGGCCAGTTTTCCGTCTGCCCAGCGCCAATGTTCAGCTGCTGCAGAAGCTGATCCTGAAATGACAAGTCAATTTTATGTTTCATTTTCACGAACGATCTTTTGCAGCAGAACCAAGATATAAATAAAACAATGGGGAGAAATTAATATATCCAAACACTGTGACCGGGTAAAATTAATTGGTTTACGTTTTATGTGATGTATTCAGAATGTGATGTTTATAGTGACCATATTTTTATCAGTCTGATTTGTGTTCTACTTTTTATGATTATGTTTTTTATTAATCCTTTTACCTCTTCTTTTATGAGCTTTGAGCTGTAACAAAAATATACCTTTGGGAGAATAAATATCCTGAATCTTGAATGTTGAATCATGCATGCATGCCCGCACAAATGCATGTACACACACACATACACAACCAACTACAGCTCTGACTCAATATATCGTGAATCGTTATATCGCGATCCCAGATATATTGCAGGGGGTACCTTGGATCCCCCCAAAAATTGGACAGACCACGGACAGCAGTTAACCGCAAAATAATTTGTCACCCGCCTTGGCTGTATCACACTCCACGGGGTCTGCACACATGCCCGATGCGACATCTGGGAGGACGTCCACACACTGAACACCCACAAACCTTCTCCACGTGAAGAACACATATGCACATAAAGAGGGTAGGAGACAGAGTAAGTGTATAATGAGGGTCTAGGCTTTGTGGCACATGGCAGATGTCTCCCCCCTTGACTGGCTGCTGGGCGCGTTAGAACAGCTTCACCCAGACCACAACGTGACCTCCTCCTAGACATGACCACACACGTAAATGTGTTAATAGGAAACACTGATTCGATGCGCATCAAGGTCTTTGTCACAAGGGCTGGTTTCAGCAGCAGCAAAACCTATGTTTTCTGAAAATGTAAGCATTTTTCACACATCTGTCAACCTCCCGTGACCCTTGACCTTTGTGATGAGTTGACTAAATTAGTGTCTTATCATCAGCTATCTTTGTGCCAAATTTGGTTGAAACATTTGCAAACATGTTGATAATACCTATAATTTTATCAAAAATTGGCATTTTACACACATTTGCCAGCCTCTTGGGACCCTTGACCTTTCTGAGGGCCATCCAGATTAGTATGCATAGATAGGTCTTACCATCAGGTATCTCTGTACCAAATTTGGGTTTGAAGCTGTGAACAGTATTTGAGAAAAAACATTTTTAGTCAAAATATGGCTATTTTGGACCTTTTTTCTGAGCTCTCGTGACTCATGACTTTTCTGAGGGATCAACCAAATTAGTGTGCATAGAAAGGTCTTCCCATCAGGTATCTCTGTAGCAAGTTTGGGTTTAAAGTTGTGAATAGTATTTGAGAAAAAACATCTTTTGTCAAAATATGGCTATTTCGGACCTATTTCCGGAGCCATTGTGACCCTTGACCTCTCCAAGGGGTCATCCAAATTAGTATGCATAGATAGGTCTTACTATCAGGTATCTCTGTAGCAAGTTTGGGTTTGAAGTTGCGAACAGTATTTGAGAAAAAAACATCTTTTGTCCAAATATGGCTATTTTTCACCTATTTCCTGAGCTCTTGTGACCCTTGACCTTTCCGAGGGATCAACCAAATTAGTATGCATAGAAAGGTCTTACCATCAGGTACCTTTGTACCAAGTTTGGGTTTGAAGTTACGAATAGTATATGAGAAAGAAAAAAAAAAGGTCAAAACATAGGTATATTTGGCCTATTTCCTGATCCCCTGTGACCTTGTCCTTTGTGAGAGGTCACTGAAATTGGTATGTTTAGAAAGGTCTTGCCACAAAGTATCCTTGGGCCAAGTTTGAAGACTGTGGCTTGAATAGTCTCCGAGAAAAATGCCAACGTTAAAGTTTACCATGGACGATGGCGGACGGACAAGGGCGGACGGACGACCACTGGCTCAAAACATACTCACTTTTGCTTTGCACGTGAGCCAAAAATGTTCTTTATCCGTGATGTTAACAGTGCAAGTAAGTGTTTCTGAATGTACTCAGCTTTGAAAGAAAGAACGCACAGGCGATAGGTAATGCCTACACACACGCCACGATTCTCCTGGACCCCCCCCCCCCCCCCCCCTCCTATTGACCCAATATATCGCGGACAGATATAGCGCGGTCCCATTTTGTGGACCCCGATGAAAGCGATATATCGAGTCAGAGCTGTACATGATGGTCTTTAATGACATGTGATCTCTGATAAGGGTCGTCACTCAAAACAGGTACTGCTGTATAAATTTATCCTTCCTGATGGCACCCAACTAAATTTTAGTCTCTGGCCAACAAGTTATTGTGTACAAACCTGCAATGTGTCGGACAAACATTCTGTAGCAATCAGACTGTGGTTGAATTTAGCCAGTGATACCGAGATGTCATCATACACCTTGTCTGAAACAAAACAAAACAAAAATTTCATGACAAATTTACCCTTAATCTCCAATATCATTACAAAGTGAAAGATATGATCTACAGTCATATGCCCAATAAGTGCCGGTGTTCGGATTCACAACAAAAGCCACTTATCCGTATGTAGCACATCTCAAATATCCTTTAGAGATGGATCGACCATAATTCAAGGTTAGAGCCATGATAATTCAAGGGTAGTGCCAGATTAGTTTGGTGCCTAATGGCGCCAAACTAATCTGGCACTACCCTTAAATTATCATTGGTTGTGGGGTTAAATGGGTCATCCAAAACAAACACTGCCAAGTTGAGGTAGCAAAAGACATTGTACCTAGAATTAATGTCAACGTTAAAGTTTTTATCACGGACCACAGACGGACGACCACTGGTCTAGAACATAGACTCACTTTTGCTTCGGACGTGAGCCAAAAAGGCCATTGAAGGTACCTAATCATTTATCCTTGAAAAATAATGTTTCATTTCATTTCTCTCTCTCTCTCTCTCTCTCTCTCTCTCTCTCTCTCTCTCTCTCTCTCTCTCACACACACACATTACAAAGATAAAGAATCTAATATAGGTAGGAGAAAGAAAATGGTCTCATTAATTGTTTATGTATGGTTCATTTTGGTAAGTATGGAACTTTTGTAGAGCCTGTAGCCATGGCAAGTAATATGCAAGTCACCGGATCATTTGATTAAACCAGCTATAAGATGGTAGTCATGTAGTTTCTCCCCCCTCTCCTCCCCACCGCAAGAAACACTTGAACTGGAAATAACATTGAAACATTAAGCTATCTGGATTGTTCGAAATACCATCAAGTCAGTGCATGGGTTGATGAAACAAAAAGCTCACTCTTTTACAAGAATGTTCAAGCATCTTATGAGTGTTCGCAAGGAATGTGCGTGTTAGTTTGAAACATGGCATCTGCAAGCAGAGAAAAGATGTTTCTCAGACCACAGGAAAGCAATCCAAAGTTAATTTGTTGTTGTTGTTGTCATTGGTGTGTGTGTGTGTGTGTGTGTGTGTGTGTGTGTGTGTGTGTGTGTGTGTGTGTGTGTGTGCGTGCGTGCATGCATGCGTGCGTGTGTATCGGGGAGGGGGGGGGGGCCCTGGGGTAACTGTTCTGCCCCTGGTGTGTGTGTGTGTTTTCAAACCCCCAAATAGCGCACACAGGTGTCTTGATGGGGAAAATGTTAACAATCTACGGTACCGTACACACTGGATATCAAAGAATGCCATAGTTTAAGGTGCTCCTGACTTAGACCGTCACAAGCATTACTTACTTACTTACGCCTGTCACCCCTACCCGGGTATAGGCCGTCGACGAGAGACCTCCAGCAACTCCTGTTCTGTGCTTCTCCTTCGATTCTACTCCAGGTGGTTCCCAGTCTCTTGATGTCTGCTTGGAGGTCTCGACGCCAGGAGTTTCTCGGCCTACCTCTTTTCCTCTTTCCCTGGGGGTTCCATGACAATGCCTGCCTAGTGATACTGGAAGCTGGCTTTCTCAGACTGACCGATCCATCCCCATCTTCTTCGCCCAATTTCATTCTCTGCTGTTATCTGCTCTGTTCTCTCCCAGAGTCTGACGTTGCTGATCTTCTCTGGCCAGTGGATTTTCAAAATTCTTCTAAGGCAACTGTTCATGAAGGTCTGTACTCTGTTGACTGTGGTTTTTGTCAATCTCCAAGTCTCTGCTCCATATAAGAGAACTGCTTTTACATTGGAGTTGAAAATCCAGACTTTGGTGTGTTGTGACAGCTCTCTGGAGCTCCACACTTTTTTCAACTGGAGAAAGGCTGCTCTGGCTTTACCGATTCGTGCTCTGACATCTGCATCAGTGCCACCTTTTTTGTCTATGATGCTCCCGAGATAGGTGAAGGACTCCACCTCCTCCAACGGGGTGCCAGCAAGCAAGACTGGTTCTTCCCTGGTTGCGTTCAGCCTCATTGTCTTTGTTTTCTGTTTGTGAATGGTGAGGCCCACTTGGGACGAGATGTCAGCAAGCCTCGTGGTCTTGTCCTGCATTTGTTGATGAGTGTGGGACAGTAATGCCAAGTCGTCTGCAAAATCGAGGTCGTCAAGCTGTGTCCACAGTGTCCACTGTATTCCACTTCGTCTGTGCTCTGTGGTCATCTTCATGACCCAGTCTATGGCCAGTAGGAAGAGGAACGGAGACAGCAGACACCCCTGCCTGACACCAGTTCTGACTTGGAGCTCCCTGGTGAACTGCCCTTCGTGGATCACGCGACATGTCATGCCATCGTAGCTGCTCTTGATCAGGCGGACGAGCTTTGTGGGTACACCGTAGTGTCGTAGGAGTTTCCACAGAGTCTCTCGGTCCACACTGTCAAATGCTTTTTCATAATCCACAAAGTTGACGTACAGCGGGGAGCTCCACTCCAGAGACTGTTCCACGATGATGCGGAGAGTGGCGATCTGGTCTGTACATGATCGGTTCTTCCTGAATCCTGCTTGATGGTCTCTCAGCTGGGGGTCAACGGAGCTCTTCATTCTCTCCAGGATGATCCTGTTGAAGACCTTTCCTGGTACTGACAGCAAGGTGATTCCTCTGTAGTTGGAACACTTGCTGAGGTCGCCTTTCCTGGGAAGCTTGATTAGGTACCCCTCCTTCCAGTCAGCCGGCATCACCTCCTCTTCCCAGATCTTTCCAAACAGTGGGTACAGCATCTCCACTGTTGTCTCTAGGTCTGCTTTCAGAGACTCCGCTGGGATGCCATCTGGGCCTGCTGCTTTGCTGTTCTTCAAGAATGCCACTGCTCTTCTGATCTCTTCCCGGCTGGGTCTGTCACAGCTGATGGGTAGGTCGGTCTCTGCCGGCTGATGTCTGGGGGGTCGGGTGGGCTGGGTCTGTTCAGTAACTCTTCAAAATACTCGGCCCATCTGTCGAGTTGGTCTGCTCTGTCTGCAATAGGCTTGCCTTCTTTGTCTTTTACTGGTCTTTCTGTATGGCCATACTTGCCTGACAATCTTCTGGTAATGTCGTAGAGCTGTTTTATGTTGCCGCTGCCTGCTGCCTTTTCTGCCTCTGCTGCCAGGCTGTCTGTGTAGGCCCTCTTGTCTGCCCTGATACTACTCTTCACCTCGCGGTTGGCTTCCGAGTATTCCCCCTGTGCCCTTACTTTGGCTGCTCTTGTGCGACTGTTGTTGACAGCTGCTTTCTTCTGCTTCCTCACTTCTATCTTCTTCAAGGTCTGTGCCGACAGCCAGTCCTTGTGATGGTGTTTCCTGAACCATACAGTGTCTTTGCAGGTTGAGTTCAGCGCCTCTCTAACTGCCTTCCACTGCTGCTCTGTGGTGACCGCCTCCTCTTCATTTACTAGCTCCTGCAGCGCTTGAAACCGGTTGGACAGCACCAGTTTAAACTCTTCTCTAACTCCAGTTTCTCTCAGGAGGCCTACATTATAGCGCTGTCTTCTTGTTGTCTCTGTGCGGCTTTTCTTTAGCTTGAGCTTCATTCTTAAGGTAAGCAAATGGTGGTCGGAGGCGACATCTGCTCCCCTCCTCACTCGAACATCTTGAAGGGATCTTCTAAATTTCTTGCTAATGCAGATATGGTCTATTTGGTTCTCTGTTGTATGGTCAGGTGAGACCCAAGTTGCTTTGTGTATTCTTCTGTGTGGGAAGATGCTGCCTCCAATGACAAGTCGGTTTAGAGCACAAAAGTCTACAAACCTCTCCCCGTTCTCACTCATCTCCGAGCCTAGTCCCTGTCTCCCCATCACCTCTTCGTATCCGGTGTTGTCCTCCCCTATTTTGGCATTAAAATCGCCTATGACGATGGTGATGTCTCGCTCCGCACATTTATCCAAGGCACTCGGTCATAGAACTCTTGTTTCTCTTCCTCGTCACTGTCATTAGTGGGCGCATAACACTGGATGACGTTCAGCTTGAGCTTTTTCTTGGTTCTAAAGGCTGCTGTGATAATTCTTGGCCCAAGAGGTTCCCAGCCCATCAGCGCGCTCTGTGCCACTGGCGACAGCATGAATGCTACACCTTCTGTATGGGGGGCATTCTCCTCTTCATGACCTGAATACAGAATCATCTCCCCACTTAACAGCCTTTTCTGGCCAGACTGCGTCCATCTGGCTTCACTGATACCTAGCAGGGAAAGGTTGTACTTTTGCATTTCCGCTGCTATCTGGGCGGCCTTGCCGCTCTGGTACATGGTCTTGACGTTCCATGTGCCCATGGTTGTATCCCTGGATAGAGAGAGGCGGCTCGGTCCTGTGGCTTCCGAAGACTTCCGGCTTTCACCACAGGACGTCATAAGTCTTCTGGTAGAAGAACCTTCCTCCTCCAGGAATGGAATTACTGTTAGTCTTTTCGTCAGCGTTTTTATAGCGATTTCCTTTTTTGCAGGGTGGGGAAGCTACCCCCACGCCCAACCCCCTTACTAGGAGGACCAGGGGTTTTCTGTCGGGGTCACCTTCCCTTAGACCATGTTGGTTCACGGCACCTTATTTCATTCGGTGCACCCCTCTCACGAGGGACCCCCTATCCACCACCCAGGGGACGCGCCTCAACGCCATATGGTCCCAGCACGAGGGTCACAAGCATTGTCTCATGTATATGGCTGTTTGGGCTTACTGGATGGTCTGCCGGGTCATTGGCCCACCACTTGGGATATTAGAAAAAGTTCCAAATGCCTTTTAGCACAGTAACAGTACTGTTTTTACTGACATCGTCTGTGTGGTTAGTTCTTTTTGTGTCTGACTCTTGGATTGTAACATCTATCAGGATGTTATGCGCTGCTATGATCTGCCATAATAGTATATTTTTTATTAGGATCATAATAGCTCAGTTCACTACTGACATATTCTAGAAGTAAACCAGAATACATCTAGGCAAGGTGGGCATTTTATGAGTTGCCCCTCATGATCATAACAGAAAAGACGCATCCCTGAACTGCTGTTTCGATTCCACATGTCCACATTTTAATCGCAAACCCTTACCTCGACCACCCATTCTTTAACCCTTTCATTACTGAATTCTCTGGCTCGTGAATACCATTGAGTACTGCTTTTATAAAGTTCTGTATTACCCCTGCATACTGAGTTTAGAGACTAGAAAAATACCAAAATATAGTAGTCTGTAAAGTACGGGAAAGGGTGATAGCGGAGTACCCATCCACCGCAGATACCCATAACCCTATATTGCTGTGACGGGCTTTGGAAGGGCTACACATTGACGTCATGTGTAAGGGTCGTGTGGTTGATTTGGTGACAAAATGACAGTACATTAACAACACACACCTATGAAGCAAGAAAATGTGCATGAAAACGGGTCTAAAAGTGTTTGCATGCTCCTACCGTGACAATGATGTGTTGGAAACTTATAATCCAAACCTGTGACTGTGTCATTGTCTGTTTATTGCTTTTACATAGCAGTGTCCGCAATGCACACACAGGTGTCAAAAATACAAAAACTGTAAAAGATCCACGATTATATACACCCTGATTGTCCATGTTTACGCATACACTATGTACAGTTACTGGGAGGGTGAAGATGAAATTACAACACTGCTATACACTGTCATACACTGTCACACACTGTCACCCTGTATTTACAGTTGTACCTGTGTGTGGTACAAAAAAAAACAACAGTTGTTGTCATTACAACAAAGGTACATGTCACATTTCCGGCACATGATAACAGATTTGCACCTCTTGTAAGTGTTGTTCGCATAGCTAACCCATGGGTTTGCGTCTCTGTAGCGGGTGTATCTTTTGCAGCACAGAGCACATCCATGGTCACGGCCCTCCCCTTTGACAGGTAAGTTGTCAACTCGGTCAAGGCGAGTCTCGTCGTTGCTGGCGGCAGAGTGGGGACGGCTGACAGACGGTGGCCGTAGATGATAGTCGGCTACCAACTCGTGGGCCAGGTCCAGCCTGAAGCTCAGGTGGTCTCTCTTGCGCCAGTCAGCATTACGCAACTGTCCCCTGTTTGTCACCTGGCCTTCGATCACGTAGGCATTGTACATGCTGGTCTCCAGCAGCTTCTGTTCTACACGCCTATACCACTTCATGGTTAGCTTGCTTTTGTTGATTTGCGTCATTTGATCAAGCCGATCGACGCCACCCATGAACTGACTATAGGCTGCTGCTGTCGGAGCGCATGGAAGCTGCACCGGTGTCCCGACCCTTTTGTCGTCGCTATGTCGTCAGGCCTTGTTCTTCAGGTGCATGTGTTGTAGAGACATAGTACACGACATGCTTGTCTTTCCAAGCCATAGCCACCATGCCCCTACATTCTCGCCACTCTGTATGTCTGCGATCGAGACGCCTTATGTCACGCTGTGCCTTGATCAGAGTACGGGGAAAGCCGATGCGTTCAGGGTGGACCGTCCCACACAGGTAAGTCCCTTTGCTAAACAGGTAGCGAGCGAGAACAGGTGAAGTGTACAAATTGTTGGTGAAGATGATGTGACCCAAGTTTTGCAAGCTTTGGGTCAGGCTGACGACGACTTTGGAGCTCAATCCAAAAATTTTGTTGACCTGGTCAGCATGGCGGCCCACATACACCTAAAAATTGTAGCAATATGCAGTGACACTATCCGCTGCCACCCACACCTTGATCCAAAATTTCACCAGTTTGTCTTTTATGTATTGCTTGAACGGCAGCCGTCCTTTGAATGGTACCACCGCTTCATCCACTATCACTTCTCGGTGGGGTGTGTATTCTGCCATGAATAAAGCCCTGATAGTGTCAATCATGTATCAGATCTTGTAGAGCTTGTCGCCGTTGTTGACAGGTGCTGACAGGTCACAATAATGCACGTAGCGACGGATTTGGAAAAAACGATCTCTGCTAAACACCTTCGCGATGTTGGTTCCAAGCATGTGGTACTTGGAGCCTGTGTCCCAGTACAAGTGGTCTCTGTCAAGTTTGACAATGTCCATCATGATAATCATGCTGTAGAAGGCCTTGATGTATGACACTGTCACATCTGTCCACTCCCCTTTGTTGTTGTCCGGGTCCTCTCTCCTCCTCTTTGCTGCATTCACGTTTGTGTACGTTGTGATCATTTCGAACACACTCTCAGAGTTGAAGAGGCCAAAGTACCCGGACGCACTGACATGTGTCAATTACACGTGTTGGACCTGGCTTTTGGGTGAATGTCACCCGCTCAGGTGTAACAAATGGTCCTGCTGTCCATTCAAATTGTGGATTTCGGAAGCACAGTGGCACATTGTCATCATCAAGTTCATCGCCACTTTCGTCGTCGACATTGCGATCATTATTGTTGTTGTCGTTAGTGTCTTGTCGCACAACACGCACAATATCAGCCCTTTCTTCCTCTGTCAACTGAACTAAATCCATCTCTCCAAAATCGCCTCTAACCCAAAACTCATCATCACTAAATTCATCGCTGTCATGGTCACTTTCTTTTCTCTCCGCCATTTTTGCAAGCACAACCAAAGTTCTGGAAGGAATTTTTTATATAAACTCCGCATCCTGTTTCCCAGGCCCCTAGCCAGCTATAACATAAACACTGCGCGCCTCGCGGTACCATTCCAGTGCTGTCAAGGTCGGCACTAATCCAGTAGCATGTAGCGCGGATTTTGAACGCGGCTAGCGCAAACCGCTTTAGCGGGCAGCCGTACGCGGGGGAGCAGAAGCTGCGGGTCCCGCTATACCGGGAGGCTGTAAGCAGAGGAGGCGTTTCCCATCCCTGCTATAGCAGGCGGCAGTAATGAAAGGGTTAACAGCACCACACATCGACATATACATACGCACGCACGCACCGTCACACACACACACACTGATCAACAAATGATCCCAACAGTAGAACTGCTATTGCACTGGAACTAGTATTAGAATCCAGTCATTCATCCACCAGTTTCTCACTGACGTAAGGTTAATAGATGTTTTGTGCACCTCATATTACAGGCCCCTTACTAGTCCATACGCTTATTCTTTCATTCTATTCCGATTTGGGCAGCACAAATGTCATCATACATAATTGGCAGCTTTAGTCTTAAACTAATTTGAAACATACTGAAAGCTCTGCGTGTGTGCGTGTGTGTATGTGTGTGTGTGTGTGTGTGTGTGTGTTATTGACCCATTGCAGCCCCCCCCCCTCCTCCATTTTACACCCACCTGCCCCCATTTTTAATTTATACCCAGCAAAGACGTAGTACTAACACGCTTAGCATAATTTACAAAACACCTCAAAGCCTGAACAAGAAAGGCAAAGCCATTAAGGCTCATGTGTATGACCGATTTACATGTGTGACCTTTGTCAGTTTGTGACAAGGGCTGGCTTCTGCAGCAGCATGTTCCATGTTTTCTAAAAATGTAAGCAATTTTCACACATCTGTCGACCCCCCGTGACACTTGACCTTTGTGATGAGTCGACTAAATTAGTACGCATAGGAAGGTCTTATCATCGGCTATCTTTTTACCAAATTTGGTTGAAAAATTTGCAAAAAATTGGGAATACCTACAATTTTATCGAAAATCAGCATTTTACACACATTTGCCAGCCTCTTGTGACCCTTGACCTTTCCAAGGGGTCATCCAAATTAGTATACATAGATAGGTCTGACCTTCAGGTATCTCTGTACCAAATTTGGGTTTTAAGTTGTGAATAGTATTTGAGAAAAAACATCTTGTCAAAATATGGCTATTTTAGACCCATTTCCTGAGCTATCATGACACTTGACCTTTCCGAAGGATCAACCAAATTAGTGTGCGTAGAAAGGTCTTCCCATCAGGTATCTCTGTAGCAAGTTTGGGTTTAAAGTTGTGAATAGTATTTGAGAAAAAACATCTTTTGTCAAAATATGGCTAAGTCGGACCTATTGTCTGAGCCCTTGTGACCCTTGACCTTTCCGAGGGATCAACCAAATTAGTACGTATAGAAAGGTCTTACCATCAGTATCTTTGTACCAAGTTTGAGTTTGAAGTTGTGAATATTATTTGAGAAAAAATAAATTATGTCAAAATATGGCTATTTTTTTACCTATTGCCTGATCCCCTGTGGCCTTGACCTTTATGAGGTCACTCAAATTGGTATGTATAGAAAGGTCTTAACACAAAGTATCCTTGGGCCAAGTTTGAAAAATGTGGCTTGAATAGTCTCCAAGAAACTGCCAACGTTAAAGTTTACCATAGACGACGGCGGACGGACGATGGACGGATGACCACTAGCCCAAAACATAGACTCACTTTTGCTTAGCACGTGAGCCCAAAATTACAAAAACTTTAGCTGTAAAAATGTGTATTCTGGAAATGTAATGAAAATCCATCCACTTTAAGCTCATGGTACTATTATATGATGTCACAAGATTTTACAAACTACATAAATATGAAGTGCACATAATTATATATTACTGGAAGTATTTTAGCATATAAAAAAGTATTTTCTTGTAGTTATCATAGCTTTATTGTTCATTATGACCCTTTTGGGGTGTGGGTTCAGTCAAACTCTCTGGTATCTTCGATACAGTGTTTATTTTGGGCAAACACCTAGGAAGCTACGTGGTTTTGGATAAACTTTCAGAAAAACATAGTCTCCGATCCCTCGAAGAGGGGGGAGGAGGGGGGTCTACGGAAGGGCCAAAGGTCTACAAGGGCTGCTTGCTGTACAACAGTTCATGGCACTCAAGCTAACCTGCAACACTGCAACCATATTTGAACTGCAGGCAAGCAAAACAAATAAAGACCATTCTATTCTAAACTAATTTCTCTTCAGACGAAGCTTTCCTCACAGAATTCCATCAGCGCAGGTGGCCCAGCATAGAAGAAGTGAAGCATGTACTCAAAACCACCATCAGGTAGTCTTAGTAAATGTGAGAAAATAAATGTTGTTTGGTAATCGAAAGTAGGTCCAAACTGCACATGTTCTGACAAAACAATGGACTGATAGCCAAGAGAAATTTTTTAAAGTAAATTTCTTTTTTCCAATACTTACCAGATGACATTACTATTAGGAATCAACATAATGTCATCTGTTAAAGTTGAATAAATAAATTGAAGTTTGAAAAGTAAGATTCCTTTTACCGATACTTACCTAATAGTATTTATAGTAATGTCGTCTGGTAAAGTTACAGGAAAAACATGCGATATTGCATGTTTGTCCAGAATTGTAATCCACTGTTTGTGTCAAGAGACTCACAGTTCTGACCTGCTTCTGATTTACAGAAATCGTGTATTCTTCTGTACATCCAACTTACCATGCCCACTGCGTGCGAGTTCTCTGTCCAGTTCCCGCACCAGGCAGGACAGCGTCTGAACATGATCTTCACTCAAACTGTTCCTAGGAAAATAATTTGTACAAACAGACAATCAGTGCAAGCTACGATGACAACAGGCATGTTTAACCCTGTTAGCCCTGAGTCCCTACAGCAGATGGATTGACCATGATATGAGTAGTGCCAGATTAGCTTGGCGCCTGAAGGCACCAAGCTAATCTGGCACTACCCTTGAATTATCATGGTCAATCCATCTCCTGCAACTGGTACATAGTTAGGCAACACCTCCAAAATTTGAGAAATGGGACCTTGGGGCTAAAAGGGTTAAAACTGTACTGAGTTAACCACAAGGCAGCATTTCCAAAAATTGTAGATGTGTAATTTAACAACTATGTATCAGTTCTAGGTGCCGAGCTAATCTGGCACCACCCTTGAATTATCATGGTTGATCTATCTCCTGCCATTTGGGACTGAACAGATTTTTTTTTTTTAAACTAATACTGGGCTGAATCAGGCTATTTTAAAAGTGTTGATGGGTTATGTAATTGTTGACTTTGAGTCTCATCATCATCACTAGACCACACGTACTCACATCAAACTTACAAGTTTCGAAGTCAGAAATGTGATTTTGAGCATACAAATGCTTCCATAATTAACCAAATAAAAAATTAACCAAATCAAATCCTCTGAAATCTTAAAGCACCCATTCCAGTTGAAAAATGTATTTTTCTCTAAAATGTATTTTTCGAAAAATACTTACCGATGGCATTACTGTAAGGAAGACACACTTTGCTTAACGATTTCAACCTAAAATCATTGTGTAAATTACACAACCAGGGAGGCAACTCGTGGGCCATTACCAGGGCCCGAGTAGCCTCCCTTCCCTCCTCATCCGGGCAGAAGTGCCAGTGTTATCTCAGTTGAACGCTAAAGCGCTCTGGCAGCAAGCGGGGCAGGTGGAAGGGCCATTCGAGTAATGCCATCGGTAAGTATTTTTCGAAAAAATACATTTTAGAGAAAAATACATTTGTTTCCTCAAAATACATTACCGATGGCATTACTGTATGGAAGAATAGCGAAAAGGAGGAGGGTGCCGCCTGCTAGGTCCCATCATCGCTCGTGCTTAACGGTCGCAAACAGGAGCAACCTCCCAACGATTGCGGCTAAGTGTACCTTACGGTGCCGGGAGGGAGTGTTACAGCGCAGCGATGTCTCCAACCATGGCCAGATTTTCCCGCTGGCTTGTAAGGTCACGGGGGTAGAAGCGGGCAAAGGTGGAATTGGCCCGCCACCCAACATTCGCCACAATGTCTCTCACCGCGCAGTTTCTATCAAACGCAACACTGGTGGAGACTGCACGGACCTCATGTGCACAAATACGCAGCGTCTTAGTACCCGCCGGAGAGAGCTCCTCATAAGCAGAACGGATGACCCAACACAGCCATGAGGAGATCGTCTGCACGGATATTTATGTCATGCCTGCCAGGGGAAAGTGGCAGGAAAATGTATTTTTCTTTAAAATAAACTTTTTTGAAAAATACTTACCGATGGTATTACTGAGAGGAAGATATACTTAGCCTGACAATTTCAGCCTCCAAAATTGTTGTGTGTTGCTACACAACAAGGGACGTAACTCTAGCAAGCAGTTACCTAATCCCCCGAGTGGCCTCCCTATCCTCCGAGTAACCTCCCTTCCAAATCTTGCGAGAGTCCGTTATTACCAGTTCTATCTGAGCTGACTTGCGGCAAGCGGGGAAGATGGGAGGGAAGATGGAGTAATACCATCGGTAAGTATTTTTCGAAATTTTTTTAAAAAAGAAAAATACATTTATTTCTTCAAAAACGTTACCAATGGTATTACTGAGAGGAAGAATTGTGAAGAAGGGGAGGGTGCCGCCCAAATTTCAATCCTTCTAGGTAACTGCTTAGCTAAGCCCCCTGCCGGTGCACACTCCCAGCAATTTCAGTTAAGTGTTACCTATGGTGCCGCCAGCACCCGGAGGGAGTGTTGTGCCGCGGCAATGTCCCCAACCAAAGCCAGGTTGTGTTGCTGGCTGGAGATGTCACGCAAGTAAAAACGGGCGAAGGTAGATTCGGCCCGCCAGCCCACAGCCGCTACGATGTCTTTCACGGCGTAGTTGCGGTCGAACGCGACACTCGTGGAGACAGCCCCGATCTCGTGCGCCCGAATCCGCAGCCTCTTTGGTCCCTCTGTCGAGAGGTCGTTGTAAGCGGAACGGATAACTCCACGCAGCCAAGCGGAGATCGTCTGGGCGGATATATCTTGTCGGTTAGGAACCAAGGGCAAGAAAAGGCATGAACGACCTCGCCGTAAGGGCTTTGACCGGCGGAGATAGATTTTTAACGCCCGGACGGGATCCTGCTGTCGGACGTCCCGGGACGTGTCAGGACTCCGAAAAGGACGAATAGTGATCGGTTGAGGGGCGGCTAAGGGTAGCCTGTTTTTAGCCCAAAAGGAAGGGTTAGTGTGTAGTTGAACTAAGCTGTCAGCCCAGAGCTGCAGGCAAGACGGAAGTACAGAGAGAGCATGTAGCTCACTCATGCGAGAGGCTGTGGCTAGGGCCAGCAGGAAGCAGCTAAGTGTAGCGAGTGGAGTTCAGCCAGGTTAACACCCACGCAAGGTCCCAAAGTGGGAGTAGTGATCGGGTCGCTGGGCGCCGGAGATCAAAATGAGCCATAAAGTCCGCGAGGTCCTTGCAAGATCTGGGATCTGGTTGACCCAAATGGCGGTAAGTGTCAGCCACCATAGAAAGATATCCCCGAATGGTGATGGGTGCCAAGCACTGATCTGTGAAGAGCCACAGGAAGAACTCTGCAAGCTGGGGCATAGAGCTGTGGGGGAGAGGTGGCGCGTCCAACACCACGACTGCAAAACCCGCCATTTTCCCTCATAGACTTTTCTGGTGGATGGCCGTCGAGCTGAAGCGATAGCCTCCACAGCCACATCCGAGAAACCTCGAGCGATGAGGGCACGCCGCACAAGCGCCAAGCATGTAAGAGGAGTCTCTCCGGGCATGGGTGAAAAAGAGCCTGTCGTGGCTGTTTCAGCATCGTGCGTGGCGTGGGAAGCCGCAGAGGGGGGTTCGTGGCGAGACTCAGGAGATCTGTGGTCCAGCTCTTGTTCCAAGAGAACAGGGCCACCAGGAACAGTACTGCGTGGCAGCCTCTGAGCTTGAGCAGAATCCTTGGGACCATAGGCCAGGAGACCCTCCCAGGGGATGGAGAGAGCGTCCACCACCCACACAAGAGGGTCCGGGACAGGAGAGACAAAGAGGGGTAGTTGGGTGTTCCACCTCGTCGCAAACAGGTCTATCATGGGCGTCTCCCAGTGTACACAAATCATCCGAAAAAGGTCGGGGCGAAGAGTCCCATCTCCAACCAATTGATGTGCTTGCCCACTAATTTCGGTGACCAAACGCCCGCTGTCATGTCAAAATCCAGGAGTAGGTGAGCGCCCCAACCGGAAAGACTGGTATCTGTGCAGATCGACAGGTAGGGAAGTGAAGACGTGAGGGGGACACCAGACGCCAACCAAACGGGGTCCATCCACCGAAGGAGGTGTGGCCAGACCAGGGGAGACACAGGTACGCGGACGTCCTAATCCCCCGAAGATGGTCTCCAAAGAAGGAGGAGATGAAGTTGAATCGGCCACGAGTAGAGCCGGCCGAGTGGAAGTAAGTCCGCTGCAGTGCTCATGAGGCCCAACAACTGTAACCACATCCGCGCCGGAGCCTCGGTGGCATGATACATCTGACGGGCCAAAGCAGCCAACTTGTCTATCCGAGCTAGAGGAAGGCGCACCAAGTTTAAGTCGGTCTGAAACTCCATCCCAAGGTGGAGAAAACAGTGAGACGGCACGAGGTCCGACTTGCTGAAGTTGACCAGAAAACCGAGGCAATGGAGAAGGGAGAGTAGGGCATCCCTGTCGGCGGCCAAGCAGGTCACATCTGGATTCCGGAGAAGAAGATCGTTGAGGTAGAGGGAGGTCAGACTGAGAGACGACCGCCGAGCGTGTGAAATTACCACATCCATAATCCTGGTGAAGACCCAGGGACTGACGTTGATACAGAAGGGCATGGCCCGGAACTGATACACCACTCCATGGAAGGCAAAGCGTAGGTAACGGCGAGCCGAAGGGTGTATAGGAACATTGGCTTGGCTTGACTTCGCGAACGAAGATTTTATAGGAGTTGCCCACGACGTCTGCAGGCTTGTTCGTGGCTGCGGAGGCCAATCCGAGACAGGCAGGTTCGACCGCAGTGGCTGCAGGGGAAGGTATGGCCAGGGTTCTGAGCTGCGGCATCTCTGTTTTTTCTCCTGAGCCGCTTGTCCTTAAGGCTAGCTCTGTGAGAGTCCTCAAAGGAGACAGCTGCCTTGTAAATGGTGGAGCGCCAGGTGTCACGGTCCGCAGCAAGCGAAGACCACTGGTGGTGGTCGATTTGGCAGGCACTAAGTGACTTCTTGAGACAGTCTTTGTATCTCTTCTTTGGTGCCCCTCTGTCACGGTGTCCAGTAGCAAGCTCGCCGAACAGGGTGATCTTTGGTAGGCGATGATCCTCCATCCTGGAGACATGCCCCGCCCAGCGGAGCTGTGTCCGCAGCAGCAAAGCCTCGATGCTCACAGTTTCAGCCTGTTCAAGGACCTCGACGTTGGTGACATAGTCACTCCAGTGAATGCCCAGGATGGTACGCAGGCAGCGCTGGTGGAAGCGTTCGAGGAGTCGTAGTTGGCTGCGGTAGAGGGCCCAGGACTCGGAACCATACAGCAGGGTGGTGAGGACCACAGCTCTGTACACGCTGATCTTGGTGCCTGTTTTCAGCTGTTGATTGTGCCACACCCGCTTGAAAAGTCGCCCGAAAGCGCTGTTCGCTTTTGCCAGCCTGCTGTCAAGCTCCTTGTCCAGCTTGGCGTCCGACGTGATAATGCAGCCAAGGTAAGTAAACTGGTGCACTGACTTTAGTTCAGACTCGCCAATGGTGATGTGAGGAGGGCGATACACTGTCTTGGGTGCCGGCTGATGGAGGACCTCTGTCTTTTTCAGACTGACCTCGAGTCCAAAGAGCTGGGCAGCATCTGCGAAGCAAGACGTGATGCGCTGCAGGGCTCTCTCTGTGTGTGCAACGAGGGCAGCATCATCAGCAAAAAGCAGCTCACGAATCAGTTGGTCTAGGGTTTTCGTGTGGGCCTGCAGTCGTCTGAGATTGAACAGGCTGCCATCGAGACGATACCTGATGTACACTGCATCGTCATCATCGAGGTCCACTGTGGCCTGCTTCAACATCATGCTAAAAAAGATGGTGAAGAGGGTCGGTGCCAGCATGCAGCCCTGCTTTACGCCGTTGAGAATAGGAAATGGTTCTGAGAGGTCATTGTTGAGTCTGACCTGGCCTTGCTGGTCCTCGTGTAGCTGGACAATCATGTTGAGGAACTTTGGGGGACAGCCAAGTCGCTCCAGGATCTGCCACATGCCTTGCCTGCTCACAGTGTCGAACGCTTTTGTTAGGTCGACAAATGTTACGTACAGCCCTTTGTTCTGCTCGCGGCACTTCTCCTGTAGCTGTCTCAGCACAAAGACCATATCGGTGGTGCTCCTGTTTGCTCTGAAGCCACACTGGCCCTCTGGGAGTTGGTCTTCAGCGATGGCAGGTACCAGCCGATTCAGGAGCAGCCTTGCAAGGATTTTCCCAGCAATGGACAGCAGGGTAATTCCCCGATAGTTGGAACAGTCAGACTTTTCGCCTTTGTTCTTGTACAGGGTGATAACGACTGCATCACGGAGATCTTTTGGTAGTGTTCCTTCCTCCCAGCAGCAGAGAAAGAGGTCGTGGAGCTTGTTGTGCAGTGCTGGGCCTCCATGTTTCCAGATCTCTGGCGGTATTCCATCAAGGCCTGCTGCTTTGCCACTCTTGAGCTGGTGGATGGCTGTGAGGGTCTCTTCAGCGGTGGGCGGTTCGTCCAATTCAACCTTTACTGGGAGGTGTGGGATTTGTAGGACGACTGCTTCTTGAACAGTGCGCTCAGCGCTGAAGAGGCTCTGAAAGTATTCCGACCAGCGGTTCAAGATGGAGGTATTATCTGTGAGGAGTGCCTGGCCATTCGCGCTTCGCAGGGGACTTTGTACCAGGTGCCTGGGGCCATACACTGCTTTCAGTGCTTCGTAGAAGCCTCTGTAGTCACCATTGTCAGCACAAAGCTGGGTCCTCTGTGCAAGTCTGGTCCACCACTCATTCTGGAGATCTCTGAGCTTGCGCTGGAGACTGCTGCAGACGAGGCGGAAGGCAGACTTCCTCACAGGGCAGGAAGGCTGGGCTAGGTGGGCCTTCTGCAGAGGATTTTGCAATAGCAGTTTTCAGTTGTTCCCAAAGTGTTTCAGGGGAAGAGTCTACTGGGTCCGCTGTGTCTTTGAGCCTGCGCTGTAAATCTGTCTGAAAGGCAGCTTTCACATCGTCACGCTGAAGGCTGGCAACATCAAGCTTTTTCTTGGGGGGCCCCCATTTCTTGGGTTTTGGCTTGAAGTGGAGCCTGAGTTTGCAGCGGACAAGGCGGTGGTCAGTGTGGCACTCTGCGCTGGGCATCACTCTGGTGAGGAGGACGTCACTGCGGTCCCTCTGACGCACTAGGACATAGTCGATAAGGTGCCAGTGTTTGGAGCGAGGATGCATCCAGGTGGTCTTTCGACTGTCCTTTTGCTGAAAAGTAGTGTTGGTGATGACCAGTTGCTGCTCCGCACAGAACTCCAACAGTAGGCGGCCATTGTCATTGCAGTTCCCCACGCCATGCTTGCCGAGGACTCCTTTCCAGGCTTCAGAGTCCTGGCCCACTCTGGCGTTGAAGTCGCCAAGGATGATGACTTTGTCGTCTGCAGGGGTACTGTGTAGGAGGCTGCGCAGGTCAGTGTAAAACTTGTCCTTTTCAGCAGGCTCTGCCAGGAGGGTTGGGGAGTACACACTGAGAAGGGTGACGTGTTGCTGGTGTCTCAGTGGGAGGCGCATGGACATGATGCGGTCTGAGTGGCCCGTTGGTAGGTTTTCCAGCTTAGTCGCAATGGATGTCTTGACCATGAAACCCACGCCTGAGAGCCGTCTTTCTGATGCAGGCCTGCCTGACCAGTAGAGGGTGTACCCAGCACCAAGTTCTTGGAGGCTGCCTTCGTCCGGAAGGCGTACTTCGCCGAGCGCGGCGATGTCGATGTTTAACCTCCGCAATTCATGGGCAATGAGGGCGGAGCGACGTTCAGGGCGTCCGCTGTCTGCTGTGTCGAGCATGGTTCGGATGTTCCAGCATGCTACGTTGAGTCCGGTCGTTGTCGTCATGAGAGTGGATCCGTTATTTTTTCTTGTTTTTTGACCGCAGGAGAAGATGCCCGTTGACCGCGGCTAGCCAACTGGGGTTGCGAGGGGACGAGCTTTGGTTAGGCCACCTTTTCTAGGCCCCTCTCCGTGTGGAGCAAGCAGTGCTGTCCCTAGAGAAGGCTGCTTGGTCGTTCAGGGTGTGCCGAGTGACGTTGTCATCCCCAGGTCAACATCAGGCGACCAATATCCTGAACCGCCTGCATGCAGGTTTGAGACTGCGGCTTCCAGTGACATCTTTCACCTGCCGTTTCGCCCCTCGCCCGTCGCTACAGGACTTGGAATGGTCAGTGTCATGGTCCGTGGACGTTTCCTAAAGCCTGCGCGGTGGAGCTTTTTGGTGGAGTGCAGTGTGCGCAGTACTGGCCCCACCCTTTAAACCCTTGGTTCATCTGCCATGGCCTAGCAAGCTGGGACGATGGCATCGAGGTCCTCGGGTCGTAGGTTTTATATCAGACTGTCCTTGTCCTAGTCTCTGGCTCAAAAGCCTTCCCCGGAGACACGGGGCTTTGATGTCAGGGGTTTCCTCCCTTAGCCTTTCCGCAGCCAAGCGGCCAGGCCTGCAAGGCAGCAGGCGACTCGTGGAGGGCGGGGTCGTCTATGTCCCGTGCAGATGTGAACATCTGCCCACTGCACACGATAATAATAATAATAAGTGCATTAAATAGGCGCTTTATCCCAATTGAAAATCGGCTCAAAGCGCCGCCGCGAACTGAACCCAACAAGCACGCTCACGTGAAACACGCGCATTCACTCACACACTGTACATAAACACAGAACATTCACGTGGTGCTAAGGGCAAGCTCAAGCGAGCTACTGTAGTTTTTGGAAATTCAAAGTCGTTTGTATTTGAAATTTGATTAAGTGGGCTGAAACTGATACCAAAGTGGAGGGGGAGGAAGAGCCGGAGTACCCGGAGAAAGAACCCCCGACGGTCCGCCCGAATTAACGGTGACACTTACTAGAGGAGAAAAATCCATGAAGGTAGGCATCGGCCAGATCCAGACTGACAGCGAAATAAAAGGGCTGGATGGCGGCCCGAAGGGCTTGGGTCGTTTCCATACGGAAGAAAGGGGCAGCCAAAAACTTTTTTAAAGCTGAGAGATCAATCACCGGTCGCCAACCTCTGTCTGACTTGGGGACAACAAAGAGACGACGGTAGAAAGCCGGAGAATCGTGTCGTCGGATGACTTTCGTGGCTGATTTGAGAAGCAACGCGGCCACCTCGCCATGCAAAGCCGTCGCCTTGATGGGATCGCTCGGAACGTGAGTCTAAAGCTGAGAGCGTCAAAGAGGAGGAGGGCGAAAAACGAGTTGGAGACCCTCCGAGATGGTAGAAAGGATCCAAGGGTCGTCTGGCAACAGCGACCGCCACGCGACTGGAGACCTGAGAGAAATCGGCAGGGACAGGGTGGGAGGAGAGTCATCATCGGGCCCTCCCCCGTCCTGGTCGCCTGCTGCAACCAGGCCAGGCGGAGGCCGGGGCTGGGAGGATGCGGGAACGTCCAAAGTGGGGGAGACGGGAGGGGCAAAGAGGGACACTGGCAACTGGACGGGAGGTGGGTCTGGAGGACCACAGGGCGCGACCCATGACCTTGCGGGCCGAACGAAAGCGATAAGAGGGCTGGTGAGCCGTGGGTCAGTTGTGAGTATCCTTCATAGCCTGCCAAGTGGAGCCAAACAGTAAGCGACCACCGATGGGCGCCTGTCGGAGCTGAGACTCGACTGCTGAAGGTAAACCGGAACAAGCAGCAAGAACTGCATCCTGTCGAATTAAATCGCAGTTGATAGCGGCAGCCATCGCGTTTGTAGAAGCATGGTAAGAAGCCCGATTAGCCACAACCACCAGAGAAAGGATCTCGTGTAGCGGAGCGGTAGATTGAGGGTCCCAATTGTCTTCAAGCGCTCGTACAATCGCCTGGGTCGTGAGGTCCAAGAAGCCAGAGCAGGCCAGCGTATTGCGGATCAGGACAGCAGTCTTGTCAAAACCGCGAGGAACCCTGGAAAAGGCGAAGCGGCGACCACCCGATTGCAAATCCGCCGCGTCATCGAGAGAAGGCAAAGGGCACGAAAATGCCTGAGAGTGCCCCACGTACCAACTTTGGTGGAAGCGAATGTCGATGCCCTCAGGCCAGTTAGAATCGGAAAAGAAGAGAGGCTCTTTGGAATTGCCGAGAGGTAACTGTGCTGAGAACGCATCCGCCAGATCCTGGAAGCCAGGTGGTTGTGGGAGAGAGCGGAATCGCTTAGGTTGAAGGGTAACATCCACCATAGCCGAAGCATTCCGCTTCAGAGGGGGGGCGGGGGGACAAGCCTCTGGAGAAGAAAGCGGAGAATGAGACCGTGGCCTCATCCAGGGACCGTCGAGTCTCGACACCCGGAGTGAAACGGGACAAAGAAGGGGAACCGCTGCGCTGAGAGTCCGCGGGTAAGTGACTCAGGGATGGGGAAAGGTGTTCCAATGCACACAAGTCGGAAGCAGAATCCACCAGATGAAGGCTAAGAATGTCCTCCGCAAAAGGCGCCACCAAAAGGCGGAGAGAACGGGATCCGTGGGAAGAGCGACGATCACGCGGCGGTTGATGTAAAGTCCGCCGAAGGACAGAGGAGGAGTCTAGAGGCCGAGGTCGCCTAGAGCTCCGACTGTCAACAGAAGAAGAAGAAGAACGGCGCCGTATGGAAGAGGGGCGTGGTGGTCGGTTCACCGGTAAAAGTGGGCGGCAGAGCGAACCATGGCGAGAAGGAGAACGGGAACGGGACCTGGACTGTCCCCGCTCTGGGGCACAATGACGGTGGCTGTGACGTGACTGTGAAGGCCGCACGGCGTGAAGCAGATGCACCCTTCTAAGAGAGGGATGCCGCGAATGACGGGAAGCGAAAGAATCGCAGGGAACACAGTGGCAGCTGGCTAGTGTGTGTGTAGGACCCTGAAGGGGCAAGGCCAAAGAAGAAGACAACGAAGGAGAAGTTATCCGACGTGATTGGTGACGCCGTGAGGACATACCGTGTGAGATACGCATGTGCGGAGACCGGCTCTTAGCCAGGGCGCAAGGAGACAGTATGTGGGCCGAAGCGCCGAGCAGCAAATTGTGATGTGACGCCGAATGTTGACATTGCAGCGTAAAAATGCAAGAAGGCAGTGTCGCACCTGACTGGAGTAGACACGTGCTAGCGACAGCCGGGGGCCGATGTCTCCTCTCCCAAGTGGGATGGGGTTGCCTCCGTGAGTGACCCATCTTAGAAGGCCGGGTCTGCGGGGCTGGCTGCAAAGTAAGCTCATGAGAGTGTACTATCTCACCTGCAACACCACCCACGGCGGAAGGAAAAGCATCCGTCACCTCGGCCGGAGTGGAAAAAAGCTTGAAGGAGACACGTTTTAAGTACAATACTACAACAGGGAACAGAGAATAAAGAAAGCGCACGTAGCCCCGAGGCTAAGTAACCGAGCACACGACCGTTATAACCGACAATCGAAGGCGAAGTCGAAACGAACAGCAAAACGCCGCAAATCCACGAAAATTGCCCCAGTCAGCCATGATCGATGGGCAAGGCAATGTCCAAGGCCTTACCTGGCCATGTTACAACGAACAAGGCCGAAGGATGAACAAAGGAGATGAGTTAGAACATGGAGACCTGATGAAGAAGGAACCTAACAAAATGGAAACCAAGTAAAGAACTGGTAATAATGGACTCTCGCGAGATTTGGAAGGGAGGTTACTCGGAGGATAGGGAGGCCACTCGGGGGATTAGATAACTGCTTGCTAGAGTTACGTCCCTTGTTGTGTAGCAACACACAACAATTTTGGAGGCTGAAATTGTCAGGCTAAGTATATCTTCCTCTCATTAATACCATCGGTAATGTTTTTGAAGAAATAAAGGCGGGTCCGGCGATTTCTCGAATGCGCCTTCGATTGTCGGTTATAACGGTCGACGCATAGGCGGAAAAGTTACGGAACGTTCTATGCGCGGTGACCGGCTAACTGCCGGGGCGCTATGGGACATCACAAGTCTCGCCGCGCCGAGCAAAGGGTCATGAAGTGACTCGCCATGGCGATGCATAGGCGGAAAAGTTACGGAACGTTCTATGCGTGGTGACCGGCTAACCGCTGGGGCGCTATGGGACATCACGTCTTGCCGCGCCGAGCAAAGGGTCATGAAGTGACTCGCCATGGTGACGCTTAGGCGGAAAAGTTACGGAACGTTCTATGTGCGGTGACCGGCTACGAGCCAGGGCGCTGCGCAGTGACCGGTTACAACCGGGGCGCCAGGGAACACCGTGGCATTGCTGCGTCGAGCAAAGTGTCATGAAGTGACAAACTATGGCGACGCTTAGGTGGAAAAGTGTTTGAACGGTGTGAGCGCGGAGACCGGCTACGAGCCAGGGCGCTGTGCGGTGACCGGTGACGAACCGGGGCGCAAGGGGACACCGGTAGCCTCGCCGCGCCGTGTAAAGTGTCATGAAGTGACGAACTATAGCGACGCTTATGTGGAACAGTATCAGATCGGTGTATGCGCGTTGACCGGTTAAAAGCCGGGGCGCTGCACGGTGACCGGTTACGAACCGGAGCGCTAGTGAACACCGCGGGCCTCGCCACGCTGTGCAAAGAGTCATGACGTGACAATCTATGGCGACGCTTAGGCGAAATGCGGAGGAGAGCAAGGCCTCATCAGTCTGATCATTAGCCGGGCGAGGTTTAATCGTATGCCGGTGTCCCGTCCCCCGAGTTAGAGCGGTACTACACCGCAAGTGACCCGTCATACGTAAAGCGGGTGCGAGGGACCGATAGTAAACGGAGTTCCTGAGAGCGAGAACGCATATGAGAGTAAACAAACTTACCTCCCTCAGCAGAAGGGACAGTGTCTGCAACCTCGTCCATTGAGTTAGAAGTAGATACCTGTAAGGGTACTTGAACGGGGACATGGGAGTGTAGGGTGAGGGAGCGACTGGACAACTCGTCGAATTGGGAGGGGCTGGTTCCGTAGAAAAAGGAATGGGGTGATTGCGCTGGTAGAAGCTCCACACTGGAGACCAACGGTGTTCCTCCCAAGCCGTGCAAGATTTATCTGATGCGCAGCCTGAGCATGGAAGGCAATCACTGAAAGGTGCCGCGGGAGGTACACGTTCTTAGTTGACGACTGCAACAAATCATGCCAACAGAGGAGAATCGTGCGGGGTCGGGGCCACGAAGGCCAAGAGTACGACCGTTGTAACGACCGATCACGAAGTCGAAAGAAGAGGCCAAAACGCCGTAATTCCATGGAAATTGCCTCAGTAAGCAGTAATCGCCGGGCGAGACAATGTCCGAGGCCTTACCTGGCCATCGGGGAAGTTCGAGACCGACAAAACGAAGGAGAAATACGAGAAGAAATACGGAGACTGTAAAAAACGAAACCGACAAAATGGGAGTTAAGAATGAACTTGGAAATAACGTCCTCTCGCGAGATCGGGAAGGGAGGCTATCCGGAGGAAGGGAGGCCACTCATGGGATGGGGTAGCTGCTAGCTAGAAGTACGTCCCTGGTTGTGTAGCAACACACAACAATTTTGGAGGCTGAAATTGACAGGCTAAGTATATCTTCCTATATACGTTCAATTATATATTTCATCCCTTGCACTGTCAGTAACTGTGAGGAGTTAGACTGTGACTAGAGCAGTCTATTGCTGAACTTCAGATCTAAGCAGCCAATGTTTGCTTTTCGGCTTACTGACTCTGTGACACGATGCTGTATCGTCTCCACCAGACTCCACTCCTGTCAGCCCTGCAGACACGCTGGCACTTCCTGAGGGGTGTCACAATGTTTGCTGATCCCACCACCCTCCACACCTACCCTTGTTTCTAACTTTCTAAAGTTGGCGCTGAGTGCCCGGTTACAGCATACCACCAAGTCCGAGTCGCGATGGCATCTTCATCCCTCTCTCTAAGTGTCGTGACGCAAGACCCCACCCTCGCCAATCCCTTTAAGAGAGAAAACCCGGTGCTACAGGACATTGCGTGCGGCCAGCAAACGCGTTTCTACAGCAACGGCCCCAATGGCGTCATCACCCTCAAGCGCTGGCGAACTGCCCTCTACCACCGCTACGTCAACCTGCTCCAGGCAAGAGGCGGTTACACTGTAGTCTGGAGGGACACAGACGCCAGAAATGAACCTGTAGAGTGTGGTGACTCCTACCTGGATTGTTCCAATCCTGACATTCCCGATGACTTGGGAAAAACATTCATACAAATCAGGGGGAGAGCAAAACCAAAAATCACCATCACCCTCTACTTCCACGTGCGTCGCAAGACTGGCGGCACCTGTCTCATTCAGGGACACAACAAGGACACGTGGGTCCTAAGCGAATATGACTCTTTGTGTACATTCGTACAACAGCTGAAAGACGGCTGCGCAGACCCTGCTGACAATGTCCCTGTTGACATGCCGCGTGACCAGTCATGCGATCCCACCATCTCCCCGATAGTATCATTCCCAGACACCCCTCCTTGGGCAATTTTGGACTCATCCCCCCCCTTAATCGGATTGGAGGCTGACGACTCTACCTCCCTATCGCCGATTGTTCAGTCCTGTAACCCTTGGAACAGCTCCGCTAATCTTGTCCCCGAGCCTCTGACCGTGACCACCGTCAGCGCTGTGAGTGACATGACCAGTGACGGCCCGCCTACCCCGCCCTCCATCCCACACCCCTCCTCCAGCGGGCCACATCTACGGGATGATCTCCACTCCACCCTCTCTGATCACTCTGATGTTCCTGCCAGTCAGTCCCTTGCCACTACCCCCTCCACACCCGAACCTGCCCCCTCCACACCAAGTCCTGTCAGCCATATTGTTACCCAAGTGGCGTCTACGGGTGACGTCACCACCGAGGACTTGACCTCGCCCGGGTTACCCGTCTCGTGCACTCAGGTGGATTCTGATTATAGCGAGCTGGTGGTGTCCGGTGTCCGAGACGAAAAGCCGCTTATCATCCTAAAGCTGCAGACCCAACTCTGCAACAGCCAGGCCGCCGTCGAGGCTCTCCATCAAGAGTTGTGTCAGCTGAGAACTGTCACTATGCTAAATATTAAGCAGATTGACAGTAAGGTGTGCGAGTCCGCGGTGAAGATGGCAAATGACCTCCGGATGTTAGAGTCTTGTATGTGTGGCAAGATGTCCCACTTACATGATCAAATGACAAACATGGCAGAATTTCACTGTCTCGTCGACGACACTCTGCAAAGACTGAACTCTGAACAAGGGCTACCTCTGGCCTCTGGCCAAACCCCCCAACTACTAGTGTCAACAACGCCTGAAGGCTCTATGCCCGTAAACAGTGATACAATCATTAGTATGAAGCCTGTGTCCACTACAGCTGGTGATGTGATCCCAGTAAGGATTACCGTTCCTGAGAACAACCCTCCGAGTAGCCAGAAAGAGCAAGCCCCAGGGAGTGCGGTTATTACGGTCAACGTTGCCTCCCCTATCGCAGACAGCCACCGTGAGGGGAGCGGGCCGTCTCAGCCTGGCCAGCGGCAAGGGGGCGGTAATCGGATTGCCGGGAGCCAGCAGCAGCGCAAGGACTTTCTTCCGTGCGAGCGGGTCTTTGATCACAACGTAGAGGTAGACACAACCACGCTTGTCATCGGGGACTCCGTCGTGCGAAACTTCAAGGGAGAGAAGATGACCATGTACCAGGGCGAAAAGGTACAGGTCATCTCAATATCCGGCCTGCAAATCTCCCACTTGACTGACTGGCTCAAGCAGCAGCCGCAGTCACCCCGCGTCCAACTGGTCACCTTCCACGTAGGGGTGAACGATTGCAAGACGCATGAAATCACCAGTCAGCAGTGGGAGAGACTGGTCACTTCTTGCAAAGGCGTGTTCCCCAAAGCAAGCATCCAGGCCTCATCCATCTTGCCTGCTGCCCAGGGGAAAAACTCTCGCCTTAACCAACGTATTTCCCCCTCCAACGCAAATCTGTGCCACGTGGCAAAGAAGATGCGCGCTATCTTTGTTGACAATGCGGGCGTGTTCCTAGCCCCAAGCGGTCTTCCCCGGAAGGCGCTGTACCGTGTGGACAACAAAGGCCGACTTGACCCCATTCATCCATCCCACGTGGGAACCCGGAGGCTTGCCGGCAATATCAAGTACGGTGGTCCAGCTGTCAACCAGGCTGATACAATTACTCACCAGCACAGAAGCTCTCAGGCGACCACTAAGACGAAACTCTACTCAGAGGCCTTAGCTGGTGGTAGCTTGAATGTACAGAGTGGCACTTCCACTTCTGACACTATTGTATCCGGTTCTGCTGGTCCCACATCACCAGTACAACTACCTCTACGCCAGGAGCCTCAACCACAGGACCATGAACAACTTCAACAGCAGGAGCAGCTGCAGCTACAACAGGCGCAGCAACAACATTTACAACAGGAGCAGCAACATCTACAACAGATGCCCTTCATGCCGGTTCCTGACTGGCAGCAACTCCAGTACCATCATCTGCTGCAAATACATACCAACTCTTCAACTGCAGCACCCTGGCAACAACCACAGTACCCGGATGGTTGCCATGGTGTGTGGTCGAATCATCGCCCAGCAACCTGTGTATCTGCTTATCCGGTTAATAGTCTGCCACCGTACCACCAGTTATGCCAGGTGCCCACAGCGAATGGTGCCAATGGATACGTCAGCTACTTACGCGGTTGGTAATTCAGTGTCGTGTGATCAGTGATCCTTCACCGTTGTGCTTCGCAGATTTCACCGTGGGTGTGTGAGGCAGTTCATTATTACGTCAGTGTTACGTGTGCTTCTTTATATACGGTTCTTCTGCGTTCGCTTGTGATTTATTCCAAAGCAGTGATTGACTGTGTGCCTCAAATTCTGTGATTTTCTCGCCTGGTTTGATTACCAAAGCTCCGCTAAGTTTTCATTGTGACAGTACGGTTTCAAGTGTTCAGCCTACGATACTTCACATCGCAGGCTACACCATTTGTTCATTTATTTAGACAGCTTGCGCAGCATTAATACGTGGATACACTATTAATCAAAAGCGATCTTCATTTGATAACGCTGTGTTGGACACCATTTGTGACGTTTTGATACGAGGTGCTATAACTTCAGCCGCGCTTTACTGCATTGAAACTTTATTCCCTATTCCCTCTGTTTATATATTTTTTGTATTGTGTTGCACTTCATTTGGGAAAGTTAAAATTCAACATGACCCATAATGCTCAGACACACGGAAGCCTTCAAACTGGTCACTTGAACATCTACCATCTTTTTAACAAGGTGGCCGATTTGAATGTTTTTCTAAACTCGTCTGAACCATTCCACCTGTTTGGTCTTAGTGAGACGCGACTTAACTCCGACATAAGCGATGAAGCCGTTCACATACCTAACTTTAGCATCACTTGACGTGACCCTCGTGTACTTGGTCAGACTGGGCTTGCCGTTTACATCCATAACTCAGTCCAACATTTAGTAAAAAGGCGTGAGGACATAGAAACTCCGGAAGTTGAGTGCATTTGGTTGGAATTTAGGGCTCCAAAAACTAAACCCGTCTTCATCGGCTTTTGTTATCGTAACCCATCAGCCAAGTTTGAATGGTACGACGATTTCTTGCATGCAGTAGAAAAAGTTGGCCTACCTAACTGTGATGCGTTGCTACTAGGCGACTTTAACATAGATATGTTAAAGCCCCATACCGCGTGGGATTGCATCACCACACAAACCGGCTTAGAACAATTAGTTTCGGCCCCTACTAGGATCACAAAAACAACCGCAACACTCATTGATCACATTTACACCAACCGTCCCCTTAGTGTGTTCAATGTTAGTGTTCCTGACCTCAGCATCAGTGATCACTTTCCTACTGTGTGTTCCTGGTCAACAAAACTGCCAGTGCATCGTAAGAACGGGCACACAACTATAACGTACCGCTCATTTAAACAGTTTAATCAGTCTGCTTTTCTAGCAGACCTTGATCAAACACCATTTAATGTCGTTAATAACGAAACTGACCCTGAAAAGGCTCTGACTATTTGGTATGGACTCTTTACAAGAGTACTTAACAAACACGCCCCTTTACGGCAAAAGCGGGTAAAAAACCACACGTTACCGCCTTGGCTAACGCAAGGAATAATTGAAGCTATGAAATTGAGAAATGACTTAAGAAGACACAAGCTATTTAACGAATGCAAAAAACAACGTAACCGTGTCAAGTCTATGGTACGCAGGGCTCAAAAGTCTCTCTTTGAACGAATGATTAAAGAAGACAGAGATACTGCCGCACTCTGGCGCGCAGTTAATCTCATCACCCGAGGTAACAGCAAGAAATCGTCAGCCATTCCTTCTAGTATTACTGCAGACATCTTTAACAAACATTTTTTGTCTGTTGCCGAGTCAATCATACCCTCAAGCGGAAAAAACGTCTTACACATGCCCGGAGTCCCTGCTTAACTTCTGTAAGCAGAAGACTAAGGACAAACCCCCCTTCTCTATACCGCCTCTAGCTGTGTATGAAGTAGGAAAACTGATCGGGTCACTGAAAAACAAAAAATCATCGGGACCTGACGAGATCAGTCCTAAAATCCTGAAACTGTCCCTTCCCTATACAGTAGAATCGTTAACGTATATTTATAACTTATGCATCCAACAAAATATATTTCCATCAGAACTGAAGCAAGCCAAGGTTATCCCTTTGCCTAAATCAAAAGATCTGTCTGATGTTAATAACTATAGACCCATCTCAATATTATCCAGCCTTTCCAAACCTCTTGAAAGACACGTGCACAAACACCTTTATCAATATTTGGAGAGTCGTAGTCTATTGCACGTATTTCAGTCCGGCTTTCGCCCCAAGCATTCTTGCCACACGGCACTAACAAGACTTATTGATGCGTGGCTAGCATCCATAAATAACTCCCAAATAACTGGGTCGATCTTTATTGATTTTAAGAAAGCTTTTGACCTTGTAAATCATAACATTCTTTTGTCAAAACTTCAAGCATATCTTTGCAATGCAGGTGCTGTCTCATTGTTCACTTCATATTTAAGCGGAAGGAAGCAAAGAGTACTGTTAAATGGATCCTACTCCTCGTATGGTCACGTCAAAAGCGGCGTGCCTCAGGGCTCTGTCCTCGGGCCATTGCTGTTCTGCATATTTATCAATGACCTTCCACTACATATTAGTTGCCGCGATATTTCTTGTGACATGTTTGCTGATGACTGCACACTACACACTCCTCACAAAAATGTAGCTGCAATTAACACGCGTCTGCAGGAAAGCCTGCGCGAGGTCACCGACTGGTGTCATTCCAACTCCATGTCCCTGAATCCGTCAAAAACAGAATGCATGGTTATAACCACACGTCAAAAGCACCAGCTATGCCCGCTCTCTCTTAGTCTGTCTATAAACGGCAGCCCAATTGAGCAAGTATCACACCACCGCCTCTTGGGGGTCACTATAGATGATCAGCTTAAATGGCAACTGCATATTAATAATGTGTGCAAAAGAGTTTCCAGAAGCCTGTATATGTTGTCAAAATTGAAAACAATTACTGACACAGATACGCGTCTTCTTTTCTACAATGCTCATGTCAAGTCGCACATAGACTATGCATCAACAGTGTGGGATGGTTCTAGTGATGTACATTTGAAGAGGCTGAACTCCCTACATAGGAGAGCTGCTAAGCTTATATTTCCCGATCCCGAACTCTCAACTGACGAAAAGCTTAAAACTTTAAAAATTCTCCCTCTATCCCAGCACTTTCAGTTCAATAAAGGTGTATTGATGTACAAGCTGTACAAGCAATCATGTCCACTGTACTTGAGTTCTTTTTTCTCAGAACGGACATCTGTAGCTTCTAGACATGGACAACAATTCAAAGTACCCCTGCCGCGTATTGATTTATTCAAAACCAGCTTGTCATTCTCGGGAAGTTCATTCTGGAATTCTATTCCTGCAGAAATTAGAAACGCAAAGACGCTCACCTCATATAGGGACAGCCTCTTCAAACACCTAGAATCTCTGACGTAATCAAATCATTACAGTATTGGGATAACTTACACGTGTGTTCAGATGTGTACATGTGCGTGCTTGTGTGTGTGTGTGTGTATGTATGTGTGTGTGTATGTGTGTGTATGTGTGCGAGAGAGAGAGAGAGAGAGAGAGAGAGAGAGAGAGAGAGAGAGAGAGTCCCTTTTTCCCATAGCCGTACCATAATATTTGAATGCCAAAGAGTACCTTTGAATACTGCATGTACTGTGTATAATGTTTTTGCCTTCATATGTGTGTGCTCGATATGTTGGGCGCGCGCTCGCGTATGTGTGT